>JARYZH020000016.1:981960-1692456 GCA_030021035.2 Notholithocarpus densiflorus | reverse complement strand
GTTCACCCACTATAGGATACGAGCCTAGAGACGCTTGCCGCTAGTTCACCCGCCATGAAATGTGAGTCCAAAGATGCTTGCCGCCGGTTCACCCACTGTAGGATACAAGCCTAGAGACGCTTGCCGCTAGTCCACCCGCCATGAATTGTGAGTCCAGAGACACTTGCCGCTAGTTCACCCACTATAGGATACGAGTCTAGAGATGCTTGCCGCTAGTTCACCCACTATGAAATGTAAGCCCGAGGATGCTTGTCGTTGGTTCACCCACTGTAGGATACGAGTTTAGAGACGCTTACTGCTAGTTCACCCGCTATGAAATGTGTGTAATAATCTGCCTTTTGTGAGATCATATGCTTGACACAGACTTGCATAACATGTTTAGGAAAAAGTGTTAGTTCATCTGTATTGCCATTTAACTCATGGGCTTACCACTTATGTCTGAATTGCTTGTTGTCTTGTAGATTATGTCCCGGAGAGCTGGCTCCAGGGGAGATCGGGGGAAGGCCCCTATGTATACTACATCCCAGGGGGGTGATTCTTCTGAGGATGAGACTACTTCGGATGGCGAGTAGGTGGCTCGAGTTCTGCAGAGCCACTTTGACCGCGGAGAGGAGGATACTAGACCTGCTAGTGGTATATCTATAGAGACACGGTCCAGGAGACTGCGCTCAGTTAAGATAGCCAGTGTCTCCTCTAAGTCCCGCATTGTTTCTAGCAGGGTTTCTTCACGAAGCAGGCCGACTAAAGGGAGGAGGGCCTCCGAAGGAGAGGTGCTAGCTGAGGATCTCGTCATTGACATAGATGCTGATTTTCCTGGGATGAGGTCCTACCGGAGTTTAGCGCTCGGAGGCGCAATTTGAGGCCGAGGTTTCCACCACATTAGGCCGGGGCCGACACTCGCACTCAGACTGTAGATAGAAGCATCCAGGACACTCACCTTCAGCATAGGCTGAAGGATTATCCTTCTGCACCGTCACGGAGGGGAGAGGTATATTTCCTTCTTGGTCCTTCAAATTCCGATTATATGCATGTACTAACAAGTAGCTTCTGATTTCAAATGCGAGGGGGCGACAAGCTCCGTGGTTGGGGCGCCTGGTCCACCTTCCTTTGGGTGTTGTTCGCTCTTAAGACCCATCTGCGATACGCTGCATTTTTGAGAGAGTAGGGATTTGAGGACTTCTTGCAGATTCCCCCGTTCACCATAAGGCAAGGGATTGCGGAGGCTTTGGTACGGTGGTTTCATGCCAAGACAAGCACCTTTCACTTGAGTTGCGGGGAGTATGCAGTCCTCCCTCTTGACTGGACAGCCATCTTGGGTATTAGATTTGGTGGACCACCAAATTCCGACCGAGAAGATGGGTTTTGACATGGCTGGCGAGCTCTTGGGCATCCCTCTTCCATTGACTATAGAGACTAGGGGATATTTCGGGCCCACTACATCGCCACAGATCCGTACTGAGTGGCTGCAAAGTAGTATTTCTTAAGACGTGGCCCCTACCGACACTCATCTTCGTCGCTTCTTCCTGTGGTTCCTTGGTAGTTACTTCTTGGGCAATAACTGATCAGTGTTGACTTGTCAGCTACTGTGGGCCATAGAAGTACTCTCTGGCATCAGGACATATGACTAGGGGTTAGTGACCTATGGCTTCTTCATCTCTTTCTTGAGGCGAGCCTCCCAGCGAGACTTCAGGAGTTTGGAGGGATGTTGGCAGATATTGACATAGTGCGTGTATAAGTACGTCCCAACCTTGAGGCCACATTATACCGGCCTATCTGAGACAGCATACCCTCGAGCATATGAATGGGTTCATTGTAGGATCATGAGGGTTGTCGTAGTGCAGCCGGTCACTATTTTTGCAGCTTTAGATTGTGTCACCCGGGATGAGATCGTAATCCGCCCCTATTATGGGAGGTTACTGGGAGGCCAGAGCTCACCATTGCTATGGGCCAATCGAGGGTCCGACATTGGTTTTAGGCCTTGACGAGTTGGGAGGCCCACCTAGGAGCATATTATATGGGGAAACCAACGTCCCTAGTTGCCCCTGAGATTCCAAGCCGAGGGCCCATCATTCCTCCGTTCGAGCCCAGGTACATGCCAGTTCCTCGAGGCCTTCCGGGTGGTTGGGGTTCTTTTGCTCAGGCTCTAGGGCCTTCCCAAGACCCAAGGTAGGCTCCAGGCACTTCAGACGGTGCGGGTCCTTCCACTGACCCTTTTACAGTGATGATTCTCCATAGGATTAGCCATTTGCTGTAGCATGATGTAGCCCCTACATGGGCATGTATTTTCCATGTATTCTGTAGGCATTCCCCCATGATGGGCTAGTTATGTATGTATATTATGCATCACCTCTCGGTAGGCCTGGACATGTATGTACTGTATTGCCCCACAGAGGGCTTTAATGTATGATATTATCTCTTTGCTTCATGACGTATGTATAGAACAATGCCTCCAATTAGGACTTATATGTATAATTCCAGGGACGCGCCTTTAAGAGGGCGGCTGATGTATGTGTAAAACAATGCCTCTGATTAGGACTTATATGTATTGCTTTAGATAAAATGCTTTTAAAAGGGCGGCTGATGTATATGAAAGACAATGCCTCTAATTAGGACTTACATGTATAGCTCTGTAAACTGCCTTTGAAAGGGCTGCTGATGTGTATAAAAGACAATGCCTCTGATTAGGACTTACACATATCATTCTAGGGACGCGCCTTTAGAAGGGCGGCTGATGTATGTGTAAAACAATGCCTCTGATTAAGACTTATATGTATAGCTTTGGATAAAACACCTTTAGATGGGTGGCTGATGTATGTGTAAAACAATGCATCTGATTAGGACTTATATGTATCACTCCAAGGACGTGCCTTTAGAAGGGAGGCTGATGTATGTGTAAAACAATGCCCTTGATTAGGACTTATATGTATAACTCTGGATAAAACACCTTTAGAAGGGCTGCTGATGTGTATAAAAGACAATGCCTCTGATTAGGACTTACATGTATCATTCCAGGGACGTGCCTTTAAAAGGGCGGCTGATATATGTGTAAAACAATACCTCTAATTAGGACTTATATGTATAGCTCTAGATAAAACGCCTTTAGAAGGGCGACTGCCGTGTATGCAATATCGCATTTTTATCGAGGATGGTGGTTTTAAACCAGCTCAAATCACATTCACTTGTTTTGCACCGCAGCTTCACGGGCTTGTCAGTGGCTTTTGAACAATGATCGTCCCGCTGGGGAGATAGAAAGGAGAGATCGCGTGAAATAAACTGCCCCAGTTTAGGGTTTCATGCGATTCTCGACATGAAAGATACATCCTCAGTGGGATGGACCCATTCTAGTATATTGGACAAAAAAGGAGAGAACCACGCAAAATAAACTGCCCCAATTTAGGGTTTTGTGCAGTTCCGAGCCTATAGACTGGCTGCAAGTGGCCTCAGCTTCGGAAGCCATGCCATAATACTAGTGACGAGTGTGGACACTCCGAACGAGATAACTTAGACATGCCACGAGGTGGTATACACTGATTGCTCATGTTATTACCTAAACGGGCTAGAAATCCAAGAACAGGATTCTTGAGGTAGCCTCATGAGAAATGACTTCCACTGTCCTCCAAATAAGCTAAAGAGCTGTCGAATGGCCGAGATCGGGCTCTAGTATTTTTTTGCTATAGATTCTGCCGGGGCTGAATCGATGCCCTAAACCGGGTGAACCGAGCTTTGAAAATGAGGTTCAAGACATCCGAAGGCGCTGAACGTGGTGCACAAATATAAACTGACCCAGTGTAGGATTTGTGCGACCTCGGATGCGCGAACGAGAGTTTCTGATAATCCGGTTCATTGTTGGGCTGATCATGCATTACGGCGAGCACTAAAACAAAGGAATCTTCGCTCCAAAGTGGTCAAACGCATGTCAAATAGGAGGGGGAGTGTCAGAATAGGTCTAGGTTTGTGCCTGGGGGGCTGAAAAGCCCCTGTACATTTCCTGAGGTTATAGGACCGCCGCCTCAAGGAACGTGTATAAAAGCTGGGCTCTGCCCAGCCCCAGCTCATTCGGTCCTATGATTTTTTCTGGGTCTTCTCCTGCCCTTTTCTTCACTCAAAACACTTAGAAAACACCATTTTTCATCATTTTTTGCGCGGATCTTCATCAGATTGTCAAATTCCGTAGGACTTGCTCATGAATGTTCTTGGTGCTCATTCCTATGACACCTTAGCTAAGCTTGAGAGGGAGGAATACCATGAGAAGAAGCTCAAGAGGTGGTGGGGCACTTTTTCTTGTGGTGACCGGGCACTCATCCGACAACTTCTCAGAGACGCCACTGCTCTCCTCCACACCATACTATATTGGCACTTATTAGAGGTCATCACTTCTTGTTGGGACCATGCTTTGAGGGGCGTCACCATTAGGGATGTTGACTTGGTGCCTACTTTGGAAGAGTATGATCGTTTCCTCTCTCTTTCTACTCCTCTGAGCACTGTTTTTGTTCCACCAGTGTGGACACACTACTGCAAGTGGCTTACTGATCTGATGGGCTTCAAGAGGCCCTTTGTGAAGGCGTTAACTTGGCACGGCAGCAAGGTAGGAGGGAGCATGTCCTTCGAGTTCCTACATGATCGGTTCCATTTGTCGAAGTGCCCTATTGGTTAGGAATAGGATCCGAGCTACTGTGTCTCTCGATCTCCCCTTCTCCGAGGATACTGATGGTTGGGTGAGATATCTGTGCAGCCTGAGTCCCATTGACTGGACTTAGAGGGTCAAGTGGGGTATTACTAGATGGCAGGGACAGACCCATTGTGTTGGTTTACTCGGTATTCCCTTGGTAGGCACTTGGGGGTGCACGGGGTATTTCCCAAGCATGGCCATACGACAATTTGGGGGCATTCAACACATCCCCCGACTCAGTGATCTTTCTGCTATCATATGTGAGTATAGGCTTGTGGACATCGATATAGCAGTGGTAAGGCGTGCCTCTGAGTTCTAGGAGGCATGCAAATCAATTATAGACTTCCCCTTCTGTTTTAGGGACAACCAGGAGTGGTTCTCTACTGAGTTTAGAGTGTGGCAAGACACGAGGAATCCCGTCTTTGTGCTTAACTTGTCATCGCTAGTTTTGACTGATATGCCACACCGGCTAACATTCTGAGAGATTATACCCTGGAGTTTAAGATCAGGGTCGAGAGGGCCTTTGCAAACCTGAGAGAGTGCTTGAGGGAGGCTGTCAGGGACAGAGATTGCTGCAGGGAGATAGCTGATACATTCATGGAGGATATCAAGGAGATGAGCATCGTGCAGGAAAGTGAGCTCACTGCTCTCAAGGCAGAGCTCGATCAAAGAGGCCTAGCCCCTCCAGGTACAGAGGCAGAGTGTGTCCAGTTGAGATCCCGAGTTGCAGGTTTAGAGGACGAGCTTACGGCTCTTCCTCGGAGGTCTGTCGCCCTGGATCACACTTGGGATGAGGAGAGAGCCGCGTTGAAGGCCGGCAAGGCCGAGGCTAGCAGCAAGGCCGACGGCTTAGCACTGGAGCTATTGCAGGCGAGATCTTATATTCAATCCACTCCGAGCATGGAGTACGGGCGAGAGGGTGATGAGCCTAGCAAGCCGCAGCGGGCATTGCAGGAGAGATCCTATATTCACTCCACTCCCAGCATGGAGTACGAGCGAGAAGGTGATGAGCCTAGCAAGCTGCAGTGGGCTTTTTGTCGCCTTCAGACTGAGCTAGCCGAGAAAGAGGAGGCCTTGAAAGTCGCTACTACAGAGGTGAGCACCTTACAGGCTTTATTAGAGACTGAGAGGCAGAGCTCTACTTCTGATCCCACGATGGAAAGGGAGTTGATCTGTCTTCAATATTCTCATGATAGACTTAGAAAGGTAGCCAGAGACCTGGGCTTCAATGCAGCCGGATTGCTTCGCACTCATGCTCAAGATGACCCGATTCTCCGCACTGGCTTTAGGAGGCTATGCTAGGTTGTGTCTGATCGTCTGGGCCATGTTTGACTCACTGGCATTCTTTTCTGTTTACTTTGTTTCTGCACATGAACTATGTAGTTAGTATTCCACCATGTATGGAAAGGTCCTTTGTAAATAGCTGGGCAATTGAGTAAGGCCTTACGCTTTTTGTTTTGAGTTCTTAAAGCATAGTCTAGTTAGTTAAGCATGCTTAGAAACTGGGAGATGGTGTAAAGAGATGTTTATGATGATATTCAGAAAAGATATATATGAGATGAGATTTCATGTTTTGATACCAGAATGTATGAAAGAAACAGAATGGCACAATGCAGGCATGTTAATGAATATGCAGGCAAATGTTTTGAAAATGCAAGATTATACAACTAAGTAATAAATGTAAAATCCATGCATGTCAATATCTTTTTTTTTCAAGGATACATCCTGTTCTAGAAGGATCTCTTCCTTTTCCCATTGAGGTACATTTCCCATTGCCATAAGCCAAAACATCTTGAGCAAACTGCTGGGTCGTGGCAATGTTATAGACAGAGAGCAATCTCGAAGGCATCTTCATATCTTGACTTGGATACTAGATCCATCTAATTTTTCGATCTTGAGTAGAAATTCAAGCAGGTGCAACTGACTGGTTTTTCTTTTAAGATGTGATCGAACCAAGATGGCTGCCTACATACCTCCACGAGGAAGGATCGGGTCATCACGTAGTTTAACTGACTTTTTGATTGCCTTAATTTTTGCCTAGACCACCCTTTCGGGTTTTCAATCTACCTTTTGCATTTTCTCACGCTCTCTTTCTTTTGGCTCTCCTTTTGCATAGACCGCCCTTTCGGGTTTTCAATCTACCTTTCTGCATGTATTTTGTTTTTTTGTTTTTTTTTTTTCTTTTTTGACATAAAATATAAATAAGTTGCACTGTGAGGCCCCTTCATGCAAAGTACCGTATGATGGCATCAGAATTGGTGGGCATATTGAAGTCATGCCCATCCATGTCGGCTAGAATCAAGGCTCCTCCGGAAAAGGCCTTCTTTACCACATATAGACCCTCGTAACTTGGGGCAAACTTTCCTCTATTATCAGGCATGGCCTGGTTGCGTTTTTTCAAGACTAGATCGCCTTCTTCAAAGACCCGGTGTCTAACTTTCTTGTTGAATGCTCACTCGACGTGGCGTTGGTACAACTGTCCATGGCACATTGCGGTCATGCATTTCTAATCTATCATGTTCAGTTGTTCATATCGGGAGCCCATTCAGCTTCTGACAGCTCTATCTGCGGTAAAATCCTGAGAGACGGGATCTCTACCTCTGAGGGGAGGATGGCCTCCATGCCGTACACCAATGAATACGGGGTCGCACCCGTGGAAGTACGAACAGAAGTGCGATATATGCACAGAGCAAATGGCAAGTACTCGTGCCAATCCTTGTATGTGTCTGTCATCTTCTCCAAGATTTTCTTTATGTTTTTGTTAGCGACTTCCACTGCACCGTTCATCTAAGGGCGATAGGGAACTAAATTCCTGTGATCGATCTTAAACTGTTGGCAGAGATGTTGGATCATTTTTCCATTTAGGTTCGTCCCATTATCTATAATGAGCTCTCCTAGCATGCCGTAGCGGCAAATAATGTTATGTTTCAGGAATCAGGCTACCATTGCTTGAGAGACACTCTTGTACAAAGCGGCTTCCACCCACTTTGTGAAGTAATCAATGGCCACTAAAATGTACTCATAACCATTTGAAGCTTTCGGAATCACGGGTCCAATGACATCCATACCCCAGGCTGAGAAGGGCCACAGTACCGCCAAAGATTGCAAAGGCTGAGGAGGAGCGTTCTTCCTATCTTGATAGGCCTGGCAATGGTGGCATGTCCTCACATGTTTAATGCAATCATTTTCCATGGTGAGCCAATAGTATCCAGCTCTCATAATTTTGTTGGTCAACAGGGGTCCACTGGCATGAGATCCAAGTAAGCCCGCATGCATCTCTTCCATTAGATGATTAGCCTCAGAGGCATCTACGCATCGAAGCAAGGTAGAATCGTGGTTCCTTTTGTACAGGACTTCTCCACTCATAAAAAATTGGCAAGCCATGCGCCGGATGAACTTCATTTCACTGTTTGTTGCACCGGGTGGGTATTCACTGTTCTTAATATAAGCCTTGATATCATGGTACCATGGCTTTCCATCGGCTTCGACTTCGACACTCATGCTTCTTCGATGTTCATGCAATAGGCTGGGACACCATGGACTTCTATGCGCAATTGCCGCATATCATCTCCTTCTGATAACTTGACCATGCTAGCAAAGGGTAGCCAGGGCATCTGCAAACTGATTGTGTGCCCGGGGCAAATAGGCAAATGTGATGTTTCAAAACTTCAAGATCAAGCGGCTAACGCATTTCTAATACGGAATCAACTTAGTGTCTCGGGCTTGCCATTTTCCTTCAATTTGAGAGATGATCGACAAGGAATCTCCAAAGACGCTCAAGTCATAAGCTCCAAACTCTAGGGCCACTTGTAGGCCGACTATGCACGCTTCGTACTCTATGACGTTGTTGGTGCAATCAAAATTCAACTTAATTGAAACAAGGATTTACTGGCCCTTAGGGGAAACTAAGACTGCTCCCACCCCATTTCTAGTAGAGTTGAGGGCTCCATCAAAATAAAGCTTCCAACGCCACAATTCCACACTGTTTGGTTCTGGTTCCAGTGACATGACATCCTTATCAGGGAAGAGGGATTCTGAAAGTTCTGGATCATTCAGCGGCTAATCCACTAGGTAATCGGCTATGGCCTGGCCCTTAATGGCCTTTCTTGTCACAAACACAATGTCGAACTCGGAGAGCAACATTTGCCACCTGGAGATTTTCCCTGTAAGAGCTGGCTTTTCAAAGATGTACTTAATGGGATCCATGTGGGAAATGAGCCGCGTGGTGAAGTAGAGCATATATTGCCGCAACTTGCGTGATGCCCACACTAGGGCACAACACATATTTTCAATGGCAATGTAGTTGATCTTGCAACTGGTGAACTTCTTGCTTAAGTAGTAAATCACCCTTTCTTTCTAGTCAGGCTTAGCCGCTTGGCCTAACATGCAGCCCATGGAGGTTTCTTGTACCGCTAGGTAGAGGATCAACGGATATCTTGGCGTCGGGGGAACCAGAATATGGGGGGTTCAACAAATACTACTTGATCTTGTCAACGGTGTTGGAGAAATACATGTTTGTAACGCATACAAAACATACGCAGCGGAAAATTAACGGATCTACTTCATTCGCAATTGATAACATGTACTATGTAAGTTTCAAAATTTAAGAACAAGAAAGCATACCTTGGTGCAGTGAAATTCAAAACCAAAGATCTAGAAGTACATGGGAATACTTTTAATCTTCACTCCAATTCCACTTGATACCCAAGAAGTGTGGTCTCTCAATCAGTTTCCAAGAAGAGAATAAGAGAGTGTCCAACACTCACATACAAACCATTTCATTCTCTTATATGATCTTAATAAAAACCACATGGAAGTCTTATGAAAACCTTAATGAAATTCTGTTTGTTTCTCTCCTTATATATATAACTGATTATCTAATTGGGCTAGCCTTTTGGGCCATTCCAATTGGGCTCTAGTATGTGGCTTGGAGTGGGACCAAAAGGGAACAAATAAGACTCTAGCTCCAATGGGCCTTGGGCTTTTCTGTCAACTCTTGACAAGTCCAAAGTTACCATTAATTATATTCAATACCACTATAAGAATATAATTGCACTCTAGGCCTTATTAATAAATTATATCCTAAGACTTTATTATACATGCAACCCCATCATAAAATATTCGTAGTAATACAAAGTCATGAATGTAGACTGCCACTTTGAAGATTACTACATCTTAATCTTTGAGTACCCAGTTTAATCCTTTACGTTATTCATCATATATTTATGAAATCCAATTTCATAAATATATACTTTAGTAACTCCTTACTAAAGTGGTTGGCCCAACACTCTGAATAACCAAACCCATTAAACTTATCTCAAGGGAATATTTTATATCTTCGTTAAGAGATTATGAATTCCATCTTGAGAATATATGTTCCATCAACATTAAATGCAGCTGCCCAACATACTGAGGTATAAATCTCACTCCTGATATATCAAAGCAGCCTACACCTCATAATCAAGTCCATTATTCTCTCAGGATTTAGAGTTGATGTAAATAGAAGTCGTGAGATTTATTATTCATTTGACAGTCGTTAGGAGAATAATAAATCTCACAGTGGTCCAGTTCAATATGTCTCAACTCTTAAAACATATCAACATACTAACTAGAAGTCTCCACTTCCATGATCAAGAGAAATCATCTTAGTTGATATGTTATAGTCTTCGCAGATGAAACGCCCAATTTCATCACCGACTATGAACTAAAATTCTGAGTTTACAAAGCACTTGTGATTTATATCTTCTGTGACTAAATCACATATTATGCATATCATGGACTAAGATAATGTCCCATTAGTTCATTTATAGATAGTCGTATATAATTAAACAATTTAATTATTTATGACATGTCAATTATTGGATTTTAGGGCATAAACCCCAACAATCTCCCACTTGCCCTTAAAGACAATTTACCATATATCCGACACTTATCTCCCTTTAGAGTAATTCATAGTCACTCTTAAGGCAAGGTTTGGAAACAAGTTTCAGCCAAATTTATTGCATAAATTATCTTTTCTACTACTACTTCTCACGTACTCATATATCTCTAATGAAATGATACTTACACTTAATGTGTATCTTCATCACCTAGGATGAACACATATCTTGAAGTCCAACTTCTTGAATCACAATCAAACTACAAGTTAGTATTTGTACATCTAGTAACCATCAAAACCTCACTTTTGTGGACAAGCATATAATCTCTCATTCTCCTAAGATATTTGAGTATATGCTTTACTCCCACTAAATTAAGTGATCTTTGATTCAATTGATATTTGCTTACCATGCCCATCGCAAAATAGATATTTAGCCTAGTATTTAGCATAGCATAAAGACTTCCTATCGATTTGATAAAAGGAACCGTCTTAATATGCTTTTCCTTTTATATGTCTTAGGACCATAGTCCTTTATAAAGCAACTTCAAACTTAAAAGGAAAGAATCCTTTCTTGAAGTATTACATGCTATACTTGGCTAGAGTCTAATTATTAAAGCAGTTTGAGATAGATCCAACATCCTAATTTCTGAATTTTAACGAAGTTTAATTCTTAGGATGTGACCAATCTTTCCCAAGTACTTTATATCAAATTGGATTAGACAACAAAAAATCTATTGATGACAATAACTCTACATCATTCTAAATGATTAGAATGTCATCATTATACATTAAGAGATTTATTATTCTATATAGCTTTTACACACATTAGGCCTTTTAATACTTGATCAAAATCAAACGATTTGATTGCTTGATCAAAGATGATATTTTATGATCCATATACTTGCTTTAGTCCATAAATGGAATTTAAGCAACTTGCATACTAAACACTATTGGTTCTTTGCTATGTACTAGTCTAGTTACATCATATAGATGTTTTCCTCAAGATTGCTACTAAAAGAAACTTTCTTGATATCCATCGTCATATTTCATCCAAATGAAATATAATGGATAAGAGAATCTAGATAGAGCCAAACTTGACTATTGGTGAAAAAATCTTTTCATAATCGAACCATTTCTTTCTGAATAAATCTTTTCGCCACTAGTCTTGACTTTGAAGGTTTGCACCTTCAAATCTATCATTCTCATTTTTCTTGTAGACCTATTTGAGAACAATAGGCTTAATGCCACTAGGCACCTCTACAAGTTCTAGACTTTAAATAGAATCTAATTCTATTTACATAACTTTGATTCAGTAATCCATATTCATATCATCTATTGCCTCTACATAAGACCAAGGATCAAATTCATATCCTTGTGGAATGACTTCAAAAGTTTATTCCAAAAGTATGAATTTATTTGGTAATTGACAATCCTCCCACTACGATATTGTACTGGTGTACTAGCTATATATCTAGAATAATGCCTTGTGGTGTATCTAATACAACCATCTCATTTCTAAATGTATTTTATAGTTGTCTTATAACAAATTCTAACATTTTGCTTCTAGAATATTTCTACATTTAGCTTTAAGATCATTCACATAGTCATCATCAAGAAACTTTGTATTTGTACTTTACGAACACCTTGTTTTCTTTATGACTACCAAAATAATCTTCTGCAATTCCATTTGGATACCCATCATAAACACACTTTTTTTTTTACCTTTTGATTTCAATTTGTCAGATTTCCTTTCTAGCACAAGTGCTAGACATCTCCAAAAGTGGAAGTATCATATACTAGGTTTTCACCCAATCCACAATTTGACAAATGTCCTAGGAACAAACTTTTGAAATCAATTATAGAAAATGTATAGTCATTATTAGAGTATATCTCCAAAAGAAATAAGCTAATGGAAATACTTATCATGTACTTTACTATTTCTAAAAAGCCTTATTCCTCCTTCATGTATGCACTGACTTAAAGAAGTCATTGAAACTATATTCCTTTACAAAAGGAGCTCTAGATCATATTATCCTCTAAATAGAATTTATAGATTGGGAATATAACAAAATAATGGTTCTAAAAGCCCATCTTTCACCAATCTTGAATACCATTTAGATTAATAAGATCTAGACATAAGTTCCAAAACATACAAAACCAAAGGATGGAAACTTTCTCTTTAAAAGTAAAACATGTAAATTTCCATCTAGAAAATAATCATGGACAATGCGTAGCTTTACCAAAATAGAAACACTTTCCTTTTAGTCATACTTTTGAGTCAAATTTCCTTTTGGCAACTACTAGGGCAACTAGCTTGCCCAACTATTTGGTATTATAATTCTTCTTCTTACCACCCTTACCTTTCGGTCTAGGCTAAGAATTTGAATTAAATCATATTGATCCTAGCCTTAGCTTTAGGATGTCTTCTGTTGCGTAGAACTCACTCATCAATTCAGATAATATAAAAAGAATTTACTTATTTTCAAAACAATCTGAATTGATCAAATGACTCTAACAAGGACTTATGGATCATATCCATATGAGATTAACATTTAATCTCTACATCCAAGAATTCCAATTGATTTTAAAATTAAAACATTTTCATAAAATGATAGAGAATTGGAACTCCTTAAGCTTTTCTTAGCACTCAATATGATTCATACCAAAACATCTCATTTAGACTTAATGTAAAGTCTAAGCCTAGTACTAACTCTTGCATCTCATGCTGTAGCACAATTGAGATAGAAGCCAACGTAACATATTAGAATTTCAATGGAGACTATGATCACATCATAAGCTATCTTCCATAAATGTATCATGTATAGGAAATTATGACAATGCTGAACCGAAACATATTTATGTACTTCAGCTCCTTTAAGCACCATGTCCAAAATTATTTCTTAGTTAATGTGATTCAATTAAAATAGTAGCTAGAGAACAAAATTTATGACAACTTTATTTTGAGGCTATGAACATAATTACAGGGACATTATATTTTGCATCCATAACCATATAATATGGAACCCAAAACCATACAATACTAGGTGCAACGACAACCCAATCCATGTCTATAATTCCTTGGTAGCAAGTTTATTATAAACACATTAATTAATTGAGAACTATTCTCATTATTAGTGCTATCATGATAACTCTTATCAAACACTAATAATATGCCGTATTACCTTTAGCCTCTAAGTAATAATGACATAGCTCCTTTGGGAGGTTAACATTACACTTAGTCTAGTGTACACCATTATCTAGAATTATGTGTAGCCACATTTCATCTCCCTTTATAGTGTTTAAATTTGTAGTACCATGAAACAAAACACCCTCATTTGGGATCGCAAGGCATATACGCCAAGACGAGGTGCTTGTTCACACTACTTTAAACGGGTAAGTTCAATCTTGTAGTACTATGAAGTAAACACCCTCCTTTGGGATCGCGAGGCATATACGCCAAGACGAGGTGCTTACCCACACTACTATGAACCGACAATGGAGGCCGTGAGATCCAACCCTTGTATCTCACTCCCACTAGAAATTTTAAAACAAGTAGATTGTCTTGAAATCATTGTGATCTAATCACAATTTTAACCCTACTTATCAAATGTGTTTAATTCTTTAAATTCAATGTGATGTAACTAAGTCACGTCACAATAGCGTAACGAACATTCGCGCAATCACAAAGAAGTTTAACCTTGTAATCCGTGAATACCCTCCGCTTGGAATGCAAGACTCGAAGTCAAGACAAGGTATCTATTCACATTACAACAAACTTAACAAAAGGGTTATTTCAACACTCCCACTCGCTATTTGGGTTTTTCTTTAAATAATTGTGATCCCATCACAACTAATAACCTTGCACTTTTTGAAAACTCTAATCTTATTAGAATCACTAACTAAAATGGAAGTCCTAAACTATTTAGGATTCCTTAAACACTAATGAATCAAAATTTAGTTATATAGAACTCTATCCCCAACTTATTAAATTAAGAATTCTAGTCTTATTAGAAACTATATACCTTTTAATTAAACTTTAATCTCATTAAAACTTCTAATTAAATTGAATTAAGGACATTCAATCATACAACAATTCTAATCTCATTAGAATGTTTCTTAAAAGACAAGCCCAAAACTATTTAGGACTAAGAGTTCTATTTAACCAATATCTTTGATCTCATTAGGTCTTTTAGTTATAACCATGTGTAATCTCATCACACATAGCGTTGCTCTTTCTTTATGTGAAAAACACTTAGAAAAATTTTTGAATTCCCGGTTCTCGATCGATCGAACTAGTATCTCGATCGATCGAGCTTCGTGAATTTTGAATTTCCAAAATTTTTCAAAGGCAGTTTTTTAACCGTTTTTCATGAACAAACAACCATCATATGAACATGATAGATAGAGATTGATGTCAAAACTAAATTTCATTAATGCTATAGCCTTTAATTTCAATTTAACATACTTAAATTCAAAATTAAACAACATCATTACATCAATATCAGTTTTCATCAAATCATAGTTTCAACAACCATGCAGAAAATTAAATATACAATTTTCTAACGTTATGAAACTATTATCTCTAATTCCAAAAATCACAAAACATGTTATACAAATTCGAAATTGAAGACCGCTTTGATACCATTTGTTGGAGAAATACATGTTTGTAATGCATACAAAACATACGCAGCGGAAAATTAACGGATCTATTTCATTCGCAATTGATAACATGTACTATGTAAGTTTCAGAATTTAAGAACAAGAAAGCGTACCTTGGTGCGGTGAAATTCAAAACCAAATATCTAGAAGTACTTGGGAATACTTTTAATCTTCACTCCAATTCCACTTGATACCCAAGAAGTGTGGTCTCTCAATCAGTTTTCAAGAAGAGAATAAGAGAGTGTCCAACACTCACATACAAACCATTTCATTCTCTTATATGATCTTAATAAAAACCACATGGAAGTCTTATGAAAACCTTAATGAAATTCTGTATGTTTCTCTCCTTATATATATAACTTGATGATCACAAGGAAATCAGTAAGGCTGAATGTCTCGAACGTTGATGATCTGTGTTACTTGGAATATCTTGAAAAGATGAACACAAAGTCAGAGGAGACCGGTGGAGGCCGGCCAAAGGTCCTCTGATGGTAAAGTCAGCAGATTTGTAATTCCAAGTAAAAGGGAAGTATATATTTTTTTGTGGAAGTGTCTGAATGCGTTACCTTCCCTTAGAAGAGTCCTTATATAGTGTTTGTCTGAGGCAGTTACTTCTCCTACCATTGTGGAGTTCGGAGGATTCGGAGATAACTTCTGTAACCTCCATGGTGGTTACATTATTTAGGGTCTGTTTTCCATAACAGTTTATTGGGGGAACGGTTTGTAGTCTGACAGGAAAACAGAGGGCGCTCTAAGGAAAATGTTCAGGACGCTCGTCCGTACGGATAGACGGACGGACGAGCTTATCCTTTGGACGAACATGCATCATGCCATTCGATCTTTCCTTAGGACAAGCCATATGGACGAGTTTGGGAGTTGGTCCATTTTATAACACCATCAGTTGTTCAGAGGATTCGGAGATAACTTCTGTAACCTCTATGGAGGTTACATTATTTAGGGTCCGTTTTCCATAACCGTTTATTGGGGGAACGGTTTGTAATCTGACAGGAAAACAGAGGCGGCTCTAAGGAAAATGTTCAGGACGCTCGTCCGTACGAATAGATGGACGGACGAGCTTATCCTTTGGACAAACATGCATCATGCCATTCGATCTTTCCTTAGGACGAGCCATATGGACGAGTTTGGGAGTTGGTCTATTTTATAACACCATCATAACTGATTATCTAATTGGGCTAGCCTTTTGGGCCATTCCAATTGGGCTCTAGTATGTGGCTTGGAGTGGGACCAAAAGGGAACAAATAAGACTCTAGCTCCAATGGGCCTTGGGCTTTTCTGTCAACTCTTGACAAGTCTAAAGTTACCATTAATTATATTCAATACCACTATAAGAATATAATTGCACTCTAGGCTTTATTAATAAATTATATCCCAAGACTTTATTATACATGCAACCCCTTCATAAAATATTCATAGTAATACAAAGTCATGAATGTAGACTGCCACTTTGAAGATTACTACATCTTAATCCTTGAGTACCCAGTTTAATCCTTTACGTTATTCATCATATATTTATGAAATCCAATTTCATAAATATATACTTTAGTAACTCCTTACTAAAGTGGTTGGGCCCAACACTCTGAATAACCAAACCCATTAAACTTATCTCAAGGGAATATTTTATATCTCCATTAAGAGATTATGAATTCCATCTTGAGAATATATGTTCCATCAACATTAAATGCGGCTGCCCAACATACTAAGGTATTGATCGTAACTTATAGATCTCACTCCTGATATATCAAAGCAGCCTACACCTCATAATCAAGTCCATTATTCTCTTAGGATTTAGAGTTGATGTAAATAGAAGTTGTGAGATTTATTATTCATTTGACAGTTGTTAGGAGAATAATAAATCTCACAGTGGTCCAGTTCAATTTGTCTTAACTCTTAAAAACATATCAACATACCAACTAGAAGTCTCCACTTCCATGATCAAGACAAATCATCTTAGTTGATATGTTATAGTCTTCGTAGATGAAACGCCAAATTTCATCACCGACTACGAACTAAAATTCTGAGTTTACAAAGAACTAAAATTCTGAGTTTACAAAGAACTTGCGATTTATATCTTCTATGACTAAATCACATACTATGCATCTCATGGACTAAGATAATTTCCCATTAGTTCATTTATAGATAGTCTCATATAATTAAATAATTTAATTATTTATGACATGTCAATTATTGGATTTTAGGGCATGAACCCCAACAAAAGGCTGCCTGGAACTTATCTGTCCTTACTATCTTGGCATCCTTCTTTAGGAGCTTAAACAACGGATCTCATGTGGCGGTCAACTGCGTTATGAAACGAGCTATGTAATTAACTTTACCTAAGAAGCTGTGGATCTGTTTCTCGGTTTGCGGTGTCGGCATATCTTGGATGGCTTGGACTTTTGCTGGGTCCACTTCAATTCCTCTTTGGTTGACTATGAAGCCGAGTAATTTCCCTGAACTAGCTCCGAAGACACACTTGTTAGGGTTTAGTCTCAACCTGTACTTAATAAGGTGCTTGAACAGCTTTCTCAAATCCGCCAAATGATCCCTGGCTGTGCGGGATTTGGCAATCATATCATCTATGTAGACTTCAATCTCTTTGTGCATCATATCATGGAACAGGGTTACCATGGCTCGCTGATAAGTAGCACCTACATTCTTTAAGCCGAATGGCATGACGTTATATGCATAGGTTCCCCAATGAGTGGTGAATGCTGTCTTAGCTTTGTCCTCATTGGCCATCTTGATCTGATTGTAGCCTGAGAATCCATCCATGAAGGAGAATAACCTATTGGTAGCGGTATTATCGACCAGGGTATCGATGTGTGGCAATTGGAAGTTATCCTTGGGGCTGGCCCGGTTTAAATCCCTATAATCAATGCACATGCGCACTTTCCCATCTTTCTTAGGTACGGGAACAATGTTGGCGACCCAATCTGAGTAGGCTATTGCGGTAAGGAAGCCAGCTTTCAACTATTTTTCTACTTCTTCTTTGATCTTCAAAATGATCTCAGATTTTATCCTTCGAAGGGTCTATCGCACTGAAGGGCATTCAGGTTTAACCAGAATTCTATGCACGACGATCTCAGTGTTTAACCCTGGCATATCTTGGTAGGACCAAGCAAAGATCTCTCTGAATTTCGTAAGTAGTGCTATGAGCTTAGGCTTCATGTCTTTAGGAAAGTTTATCCCAATCTTGACGGGTTTTTCATTCTCGCCTTCACCGGTGAGGTTAACCACTTCTGTCTCTTCTATGTTGGGCTTGGACCCTTCACTCTCTCTGTTTAAAGCTTCTAAAATATCATGAGGCAGACTCAGAATTTCCTCTAACCCTTCAATATCATGTTCCAACTCTATTGTCTCATTCATGTCATCAATATCCTCGTTATAGCAATAGGACGATGTACCCGCTTCGAAATTAGAATAGATCCTATAGAACGAAACATATACAAGGAAATATAAGACAATTTGCACACACATATTCATAAGAAAGCAAGTAAAGAGATAAATGCAAGGATTTCCTGGATAATACGCTGGATAATTTCATTAGTGGATTATAGATAGGGGGATAACAAAGTTCATGCCTGATAATGACAAAAAGGGAAACACATTTTTTGGAAAATAAACTGGGAAAATGCAAGCAAGAAATGTAGGAAATAGGAAATAAACATGCAAAACAAACTAGATATGCTATTCTAACTCTTTCAGGCAATTGGAGGACCCAACCACACGATAATTGAATACTCCTTACTCAGCCGGTGCAACCACAAAGTAAGGCTTGGCAGTCAATGGCCTACTATCTCACCTGGCATGTAGGCCCTAATGGTGGCAGTCAGATCATCCCTTGGGGATATGATGGCATTCACTGAGAATTCTTCTAGACAAAGACGGATGAGACAAGCCAGATCTGATTCTTCCTCACATGATTCCTGCGCTACTTCTAATCTGATGACCTCGGCCGGAGCCGGAAAAGTGACCCTAATGTGGGGAATAGACATCCTTTGGCCAATGCACTTCCTTTTCTTTCCTCTGGAAGCCTAAAAAAGTTCCTCGTCGGAGGGGTCATAGCCTAGACCGAAACCTCCTTTGTTATCTGGAAGTTCAATCAAAGAAGCCTTCCCATGTCCTACAGCACCGAGGCCTTGGCCTAACTGATAGCCAAATTTGAGCATTTGCTTGGCAGCCATTAAAGTAGCGGAGGGCCATGCTAACTCAAGTTCTGAAGCTTTAGAAATCATGAAGACTAGCTCGAAACTGTGAAAAGTTGCCTCCGGAAAGGCATTAGCACCAATGTAGGGGACAACAATCTCCTTGAAGAAAGTCAGGGGTTCTTCAGCCATAATAGTGATCAACAGATCTTCAGATGGGAACTTGAGTCTCCAATGAAGGGTAAAAGCAACTGCACCTACCGCATGTAGCCAAGGCCTCCCTAGGAGCATATAATATGGGGAATTCACCTTGTTGACCTGGAAGTTGACCATGAAAAACATGGGGCCAATTCCAATTGCTAACTCGATCTCGCCTTACACCTCCTGGAGAGTGCCATCAAAAGCTCTAATGATCATGGTGGTAATGCGGATAAGAGAGGTATCCACATTCAAACACTTTAAAATGGACATCGAGCAAACATTCAGGGCTGATCCGTTGTCAATCAGTACTCTGGCAGCGATCATATCTTCACACTTTACTATAATATGCATGGGAAAAGTATGTTCTCTACCTCCTGGTGGTAGTTCATCATCCGTAAAGGAAATCTGATTAGTGGCCAACACTGTTGAGACCATACCTTCAAAGGCGGATTGCGTAGCACTTATAGGAACACATGTTTCTTTCAAGACTTTCGAAAGAGCCTTGCGGTGGACATCAGAGGATAGCAACAGTGCCAAGATGGAGATCTGAGCTGGTGACTTGTTTAGCTGCTGAATCACACTGTACTCTGAGTTTCCAATAACTTTCAAGAACTCCTCGGCTTCTTCGATTGTGACCCTGTTCCTAATGGGTTCGGCGGTGCCCTTGCCAACCTTTTTCCTTCTCTTAGCTCCTCAGGAGTATAGCAATGGCCACTCCTAGTAAGCCCAGATAGACCTGAAGAGATATTGGAGCAGACCTCCTCTTTTTCCGTTCGAGTGGAGATCAAGGACACATTGTATTTCCAGGGGACACGATGACTATCTTCATAGGGGAACGACTTCAGCATATGGATGATAACACCCTCTTGAGTCTGCAAATTGGGTGCTATAGAGAACATCTTCGGATTAATGACCACCGGACTTGGTAGAATGGCTTCAAGGGACTTCGAGCCGGATACCCCAGAGATTCCCGAGGTAAGCTTCTGCAGAATAAGAGGATTGAAACCTCAAATAACGGGAACAATGGCAGTTCCCTCCTAAGCTGACGATGAAGCTAGCCCTGTGACTGTAAGTAATGCAAGAACTTGGGGAAAGAATCCTCTGATGGCAGATGGGACTTCCCCCTTCCCTGAATCTGATGACCCCGGATCCGTAGGCGTTTTCAAGACAATGACTACTAAAGAGGACGGTGCTGGAGCAACTTGGCCGAGGTGTCTCAGTAAATACTCATCCCAATCCTTCCTTGACCCAACTGATATAACATTGCAGCTGGCTTCTGACTGGATGGTTGGGGGACACAAGCTGGCAGCCATACAATCACCTCTTTGCACCATTTCCCTTTCAATCCAGATAATACCGCGCTCGGCTAGACTCTGTACTTGTGCTCAAAGCACTTTACAGTCAAACAGGGCATGGCTGTCTTCACTGTCACAGAATGAGCAGATTTCCTAATCAAATCTTGGGGTTCCCATGCCTTTAAGATCAAGGTGGCTTTCTTGGACTAAGGCTTGGAGCATAGCCTTCCATGGGAAAGATTGTGAGGAGAAATCCATAACCCTTTCTTCCACTGTGATGATGGCATTCACATTCCCTTCCTGATGGGGAGGTAAAGGGTTGGTGATGATATTCGAAGTGGCTGCATTATCGAACTATATCAACTTGTCTATGAGATCTTGGACACGGTCCCTCAAATGGAGACATTCCTCAAGGGCATGCCCCTCGGCCCTGAAATGGTGTTCACACTTCTTGGATGGATCAAAATTAGGTGATGGAGGGCCTTCCTTGGGTTTCGAAAACATTAGCGTCACCAGCTTCCTTTCCAATAGGTAAGCATAGAGATCTGCCATGGGCATGGGTAATGGAGTGTACTTCTAGTTTTTCCTCCTAAAGGGACGAGGCGGATTTGGCCTTCCTCTCTGATTAAAGGCTCTGTTAGGTGCTTGAGCAGACTGATTCTGTTGCTGATAAGGTCTAGCAGCTGGGGTAGTGTAGGCGGGAGCTACACCCCTAGGTCTTTCTAATGCATTGTCAACCATATGAACATCGGCTTCCTTAGTCTTGTGGCCGGTCATTCTCTTGACTTGCTATTCAACCATGGAACTCAAAGACTCGGCATCCATGATCTTCTTACTCCTTATAACCTCGTCAATACACTCCCCAATAGGGATGAGGCTAGCGAAATGAATGACTTGGGTGCTGATTATCTTCTCGTAATAAGGAGGCTTGAGGTTATCAATGAACCACTTGATCTTCTCATTCTCCATCATGGGGGGTTGCACTTGTGCAGCTAGCTCACGCCACCTTTGGGCATACTCACAGAAGGATTCCCCACTCTTCTTTTCTATCCTCTGAAGAACTGTGCGGTCGGGAGCTATCTCAATGTTGAATCGGTAGTATTCTAGGAAAGAGTTGGCCATTTCCCTCCAGCTAGAGGTCTTTTCAAATCTTACATACCACGTGGCTATAGGGCCGGTCAAACTATCAGGGAAAATCTGGCAAAGTAGAGGGTGATTATCCCCATAGGGAGCCATCTTCCTAAAGAACATGCGCAAGGGTATCCTGTACCATCATACTTGACGAACTTTGGCGCCTTGAACTTGGAAGGCATAATGACCTGAGGGAAGTTGGTCAGACTGTCTAGAACAACGCTTCCGTGGACGCTGGAGCCCTCTATGATACAAAGCTTCTCGACTAGAGTTTCCACTTGGCTCTTGACTTGGCTGATCCTAGATTCGGGGTTCTTATCCTCAGAAAGATTTATTTCCTGGTCATTTCCCTAAGGCGATACATTGTGACCCTATTCTTGTACTGGTGGAGGCTGATTTTCATTCTCGATTTGGGGACCCCCTTGACTATGACCGGAAGAGTTTAGTCCTCCTCCTACAACCAAGTGTTGCATCATACGCATCATTTCTTCCATTTTCTCCTTCAAAAGAGCAACTTCCTAAACAGTTTCCTGAAGGGGAAAAGTACCACTAGTAGACATCTCTCTTGCGCGAGACCTAGTGACAATGGGATCACAGCGTGGTTGTAGCTTAGCCTGTTTCTTTTTAGCAATCTTTTAATCCTGAGAGATAGTGGGAAGTGAAAGAAACGGGGTGCATTTGACAAGGTGGAATCACAACACAAAAATCAAGTTAGTTTATGCTCTTGCTATTTAACATGCACCTACCATTTTTAGAAAAATTTGGCTTTGCACCCTTGATCGGGTATTTATCGTGGTGAGTTTCTACTATGATGCAAGATTAATGCACAAGATTGGCAAGTAACCGAAACTTTCATGGCATGCTTAACAATGCAAGACAGACCCTCTTTTGAGTTCATGCTTGTACAAAATTTACTTTTACAATGCTGGGTTCATTGGCTCCAATAATGGGCCTTTTACACTACAAGAAATGCGACTGCGAAGAAAAGCTCGACTTCTGATAATATGGACTTCTCGGGGAAGCTCTTGGACACTTGGACCTCTTGGTAATTTGGACAGCATGGATTTCTTGGACCTTTGGATTTCTTGAGGGAGCCCTTGGACTCTCGACATCTAGGTCCTTTGACAATCTTGCATTTCTTGGTAATTTAGACAGCATGGATCTCTTGGACCTTTGCATCTCTTGAGGGAGCCCTTGGACTCTTGACACCTTGGGATTCTTGACAGTTTTCCGGCAGAACCTCCCCTTTGAACGAAGTTTCAGTTACTTGCCACAAATTTTATCTTTGCACAATTAGGTGACGGGACCAATTAGTGTATGCATGAGTGCCCTTGTAGGGTTGTAAACCCTTAGGGATAGGGTATGGTCTAACATGTACAAGCAACGGGGTTGCTTTTCCTAGGGGTTTAATCATGGATGCGGTGCAAACAAGATAGACGGAACTTAGAGTAGAGCACAATTTCTTTGGCGCAAGCAAAAAAGGCGCACCTGTTACAAGACACTTTCCTCTGACCTCTAGCCCTACAAGGGTATCCTTTCCTAGGCTTGGATGTTCACTCTTTAGGTTTCACCTAGTCCTGATGGGCTCTGGGCTTGATCTACTCCTCACAAGCTTGACATAACTAGGCCAACTGTATGCAAAGGCTTAAATGGTAGGTGGTTCCTATCCTAGGGTACTCAATCACCATACCCCTCCCTTAATGGAAGTTACGGGGTAGGAATGATCGAGGGGGCCTTTTCAGCAACTCCTATCCACCCATGGACCTAGAAGTGCCTACGACATCAGCCCTGAATCTAACTGTGGGTAACACTGCCGATGTGTGTTTGGTCATCTGCAGATGGGGTGATGAAATCCCCAAAGAGATGTGACTATGCCAGCAGTACGGAGCCCGGGTCCGGCTAAAAAATGGTGTATATGTCATGCAATCCTTAATGAAGGGGAAAGACTTTTTCAAAGCATAGCACATATATATATATATATATATATGGAAAGCAGATAAAGGTGTAGCGGAAATTAAATTTTGCTACCCTATGTTTGCATGTGAAGGAAAGCTGTAAAGGATGTGAAGAAAGCGGTAAAGCATGTGAGGAAAGATGTAAAGCAAGTGAGGAAAGCGGTAAAGCCCCATGTGAAAATATCTCAAAGTCTCCCTTTTCAAAAAAGATTTTTTTTTTGGAAAAAGTTTTTGCTCTTTTGAAAACGGTCTACTAAGATAGTAGAACCCCTTTTCAAAAGGAAAGCCCCAAAGGCCAATGCCAATTTCTGTGTTTTTGAAAGCCAATGTCCAAAGATTATGGTTTTATCAAAAGCTCTAAAGGCTAAACTCTCATTGATCCCCAGTGGAGTCACCAATCTGTCGACGCCTGGCCTCGATCGGAACGGGGTGGAAAAACCGCTGCCGTTGTCGCGAGCCCTCGTTCGACCACCCACCTTGGCGACAGCTCTTACGCGCGTGGGGCCCCGTTGGAGGGCCCCTCTCGAAATGTGTATACATGGTGTTATTCGCGCGAAGCTTCGGGTGATTACCAAAGGTAAGTGGAGTCGCCACCAATCATTGGGTTTTTTCTAAGGTGTGATTGGTCACCTGTTTCTAATTGATTTTATTACCAATCATAGGTTAAGAAAAATGACATTTTTCCTAATCTAATGTGGATGGAAAAAAAATATTGATTCTTAGGTCCAGAAGTTTGGTTACATGTGGAGAAGGTGATAGCTAGAAAAGCTACATCCACACCCCTAAACCTCAAATCCAAAGTGTAGAACCAAGGAAAGGAAGATTGGGTATAAGAACAATACCTTGTGTTTTTGGTGAAGAGAGAAGAATCAAGAAGCTTTGATGTGTGTTTTGGGTGTTTTCTTGGTATTTGGAAGAGATAAAAAACGTGTAGAGAGGCTGGGCAAAAGGCGAATTTCAAAAAAAAAAAAAAAAAAAAGTGTCCTCCTTGTCTGTGGGGTGCCTGGGGCTATTTATAGCCTTGGACGCGTTTTTTGAGGCAACAGCCCTTGTAGGGTCACCGGCCTCGAAAGGGCCCAAAATGAATGGATCCTGACACCCCTAGAAAGATCTTGACTTCCTATTTTTGAAAATGTATGGATCTTGAAAATCCAACAGTCGGATCGAAAGTTATGGCTCTTGGAAGTCTGCAATGCATAGATCGACACGTCATCCCGATTTTCATGATATCTCGGCCATTTTAACTCCAATTTTGACCCATGAACAATCGTTGGAATGAGAGTTTTATAATCTTCACAATGGCGTTGGTTTCAACCCATTCTGACAGCCGGATCAAAATTAGGATTTTTGGGCCCACCCCAGATTGACTTCGGGTCAAACTTGGTCAAAGTGGCTAAAACCCTCCGAAAAGCTTGGGTTTGAAGTCAAACTGTGAAAAATGTTGATTTACGAAAGTTTGGACCTCGTTTGACCTTTGGTCACACCTAGGGCTAACTAGGGGCATTTTGGTCATTTTAGCAAAAAAAGGCATTTTAGGTGCTCCGGTGCCCAAACGAGTTACACCACGTTGTTCTAGATGTTCTAATGGCCCTGTAGGGAGAAAATGATATTTTTGGAACTTTCGGGGTCCAGCACGCAAATTGAAGGCAAACAAAATACAGTATCAACAACGCCTGACACATCCCCCAGGTTGATGAGCATCCCATCACACTTAAGGCCGGTCATCTAGTGAAAGTCATGAGGAGTCACCGTCATCTCCCGATCAGCAATATGAAAGGTGTAGGTAGTATACGACCACCTCTCAACTAAAGACTATATAAAAATGGCGCTAGCAGAGGTCTTCGACAGCAAATGAATGATAGGCTCAAAGCCTGCAGCGAGTATATGGCCTCTTGTCTCCTCGATCAAGAACCTATACCATGCAGCAACAGGGTTGGTGTTGCCCCTACCCGTGAAGGCAGACAAGATCTGCAAAAAGATGAAAATAGAGCATTAAAATTGCAGTTGGATGAGAAAATAAGTGAAAAAGGAGTTAAAACAGTCAAAATAGGGTTTCTGAGTGCCAGCATGCGCACGTGGGCCCGCGTCTACGTATGTAGGAACTCCACACGCATATGCTGTTGGAAAATCTGGTTTTACATCTCATACAAAACACACAGCGGAAGCAACAAACATGGATCTACTTCATTCATGAGAGATAACATGTAACCTTGAATTCTAGAACAAAAAATAGAAAGCGTACCTTGATGTAGTGAAATTCAAAACCAAGACTTGAAGATACCTTTAATCTTCATCTCAATTCCACATGGTACCCAAGAAGTGTGGTCTCTCAATCAGTCTTTTTGTACATTGATTCTCAAAGAAAAATCCTTCTTTTTCTCCTTGCAAAGAAAAATTGTTTTCTTTTCTTTTCATCATACGTACATCCTAACTACCTTGGTAGTTACTTTATTTAATAACTCTTATTAAATAAAAACCGATTATCTAATTGGGTTAGCCTTTTGGGCCTACCCAATTGGGCTTTAGTTTGTGGCTTGAGATGGGACCAAAGGGAACAAATAAGACTTTAGCTCCAATGGGCCTTGGGCTTTTCTGTCAACTCTTGACAAGTCCAAAGTTACCATTAATTATATTCAATACCACTATAAAAATATAATTGCACTCTAGGCCTTATTAATAAATTATATCCTAAGACTTTATTATACATGCAACCCATTAATTAAAATATTTGTAGTAATACAAAGTCATGAATGTAGACTGTCACTTTGAAGATTACTACATCTTAATCCCTGAGTACCCGGTTTAATCCTTTATGTTATTCATCATATATTTATGAAATCCAATTTCATAAATATATACTTTAGTAACTCCTTACTAAAGTGGTTGGGCCCAACACTCTGAATAACTAAACCCATTAAAATTATCACAAGGGAATATTTTATATCCCCGTTAAGAGATTATGAATTCCATCTTGAGAATATATGTTCCATCAACACTAAATGCGGCTGCCCAACATACTGAGGTTTTGATCGTATCTTATAGATCTCACTCCTGATATATTAAAGCAACCTACACTTCATGATCAGGTTCATTATTCTCTCAGGATTTAGAGTTGATGTAAATAGAAGTCGTGAGATTTTTAATTCATTTGACAGTCGTTAGGAGAATAATAAATCTCACAGCGGTCCAGTTCAATATGTCTCAACTCTTAAAACATATCAACATACCAACTAGAAGTTTCCACTTCCATGATCAAGACAAATCATCTTAGGTGATATGTTATAGTCTTTATAGATGAAATGCCCAATTTCATCACCGACTACGAACTAAAATTCTTGTTTTACAAAGAACTTGTGATTTACATCTTTTGTGACTAAATCACATACAATGCATCTCATGGACTAAGATAATGTCCCATTTGTTTATCCATAAATAGTCTCATATAATTAAACAATTTAATTATTTATGACATGGCAATAAATTGGATTTTAGGGCATAAACCCCAACAATCTCGCACTTGTCCTCAAAGACAATTTACCATATATCTGACATTTATGTCCCTTTAGAGTAATTCACAGTCACTCTAAGGCAAGGTTTGAAGCAAGCTTTAGCCAGATTTATTGCATAAATTATCTTTTTCTACTACTACATCTCACGTACCCATATCTCTCTAATGAGATAATACTTACGCTTAATGTGTATCTTCACCACCTAGGATGAACACTGATGGTGTTATAAAATAGACCAACTCCCAAACTCGTCCATATGGCTCGTCCTAAGGAAAGATCGAATGGCACCATTCGATGCATGTTCGTCCAAAGGATAAGCTCGTCCGTCCGTCTATCCGTACGGACGAGCGTCCTAAACATTTTCCTTAGAGCGGCCTCTTTTTTCCTGTCAAACTATAAACCGTTCCCCCAATAAACGGTTATGGAAAACGGACCCTAAATAATGTAACCTCCATGGAGGTTACAGAAGTTATCTCCGAATCCTCTGAACTCCACAATGGTAGGAGAAGTAACCGCCTCAGACAAACACTATATAAGGACTCTTCTAAGGGAAGGTAACGCAATCAGACACTTCCACAAAAAAATATATACTTCCCTTTTACTTGGAATTACAAATCCACTGACTTTACCATCGGAGGACCTTTGGCCGGCCTCCACCGGTCTCCTCTGACTTTGTGTTCATCTTTTCAGGATATTCCAAGTAACACAGATCATCAACGTTCGAGACATTCAGCCTTACTGATTTCCTTATGATCATCAGTTGGCGCCGTCTGTGGGGATCGTTCTGTTAGATTTCATCTTCGAGTTCTACAATTCCTTTCTCTAACAAAAAGGCTGCAATGGTTCGAACAAGATCGAGGGCTACTAGTCCAGGCCATCAAGAGAGTAGGGATGCCTCTAGCAATCCCCACCGCGATCGTCAATCTGCGCCTGCAGTTCCACCATCCTCTGTTCAACATTTGCAATCCATGGCAGTCGCTATGGCAGAGTTAACTCGCCAGAACCGAGAACTGACAAGGGAGATTAATCTCAAGAGGCAGCGGCATGAGACATATGGAGAAGAACAAGGCCAGAGCCAGGGAGATGGAACAAACCCTGAGCCTGAAAGCCAATCAAGGGGCACCACATCAAGAAGGGTGCCACATTTGGAAAGAGAGAACGACCAGATGAGGAAGGTTATGGATGAGATGAGGGAGAACATGAGAAGAGCAAACCCCGTAGAGGATCTAGTTCACCGGACAGACTCCCCCTTCACGGCTTCTATCAATGGTCACCCCTTGCCTCCAAAATTCAAGATGCCTTCCTTGGATTCGTATGATGGAACGCGTGACCCATTTGATCACATTGCCACTTTTAAGACTACGATGCACCTTCAAGGGGTCCCTAATGAGATTATGTACAGAGCCTTCCCTACCACTCTCAAAGGACCGGCACAGGTATAGTTCAGTAAAATACCCCCGAATACAGTGGGTTTGTTTAAAGAATTGAGTAAGTTATTTGTCAATAATTTCATTGGGGGACAGAGACACAAGCGTTCCTCGTCCAGCCTATTAACCATAGAACAGGGGGAGAACGAAATTCTGTGGTCCTTTATCACTCGTTTCAACGGGGAAGCCCTGACGGTGGATGAAGTGGATGACAAGCTACTCTTGGCAGCCTTTCACAATGGGGTAAATTCTGATTTATTCATCCACAAGCTTTATGAGAAGGAGCCTCAGTCCATGGCTGAACTCGTCCATTCAGCCCAGAACTTTATGAATGCAGAAGACGCGACCATAGCTAAGAAGAGGAAGAGAGCTGAGAGAATGGAAGTGAACCCCATGCATCACTCTGAGCAGGGCCCTCGTCCAAAAAAGGGACGGACAGAAGATAAAAAAGATCGAGATGGTAAAAAGGCTAGTCCACCAGCATGGAGTCAACAATACACGCCATTGAACATGCCATTCAAGTAAGTCCTTATGCACATCAAGGACAATCCTTCCTTGAAATGGCCGGAGAAAATGAAAGGAGACCCCAATAAGCACAATAGAAATAAGTATTGTCGCTTCCATAGAGACCATGGGCATGATACGGATGAGTGTTTTGATCTAAAGCAGCAGATTGAGAATCTTATAAGGTAGGGAAAGTTAAGGAGTCTCCTTGGACGAGACCACAAAGACGAGAAATTGAAGGGTAAAGTAGAAGAGTCGTCACGACCACCGCTCGGAGAAATCAGAGTTATCATAGGGGGAAGTTCAACAGGCCAGTCGTCCAAGTCCAAGAAGGCATACCTGAAGGTAGTGTAGAGCGTCCAACTCTCTGGACGAGCACCCAGAGCAAGGACCACGGACGAGCAAGCAATCACATTCACGGAGGAGGACGCTGAAAGAATTCACCATCCTCACAACGATGCTATCGTCATTACCTTGCTTATTGCTAACTACACGACCCGAAGGGTGTTGGTGGATAACGGAAGCTCGGCGGACATTTTGTATTTTCTAGCTTTTCAGCAGATGAAGTTAGAACGAGACCGGCTTCGTCCAGTGAATTCCCCCCTAGTAGGTTTCGGTGGAATGAAGGCAACATGTGGGTACTATTACATTACCAGTGGTAGTAGGGGCATATCCACAGCAAATCACCAAAGACGTGAATTTTCTATAACGCCATAATTAGAAGGCCAACTTTAAACAGTTGGAAGGCTGTTACATCTACCTACCACCTATCGTCAAGTTTCCAACAGATTATGGAGTAGGACAAGTACAAGGAGACCAACTAGCAGCAAAAGAATGTTACCTGGCCATGTTGGCCACGGACGAGCAAGTTCAGACCTTGAATATTGAAGAAAAGAGAGTTGTGGCAGAACCCACCAAAGTGTTAGAAGATATTTCCTTAGATGAGAACAACCCTGAAAGGTGTACCAGGATTGGGGCAGATCTAGAAGAAAAGATTAAGAAGGACCTCGTCTAGTTTTTGAACAAAAACACTGATGTATTTGCATGGAGTCATGAGGATATGTCAGGTATAGATCCTAGTGTCATCACCCACCGTCTAAATGTATGTCCTTCCTCCCAGCCAGTGCGACAAAAGAAAGGGTGTTTACCCCTGAGAGAGATAATGCTATTAAAAACGAAGTTTAGAAGTTGATGGCGGCGAAGTTCATACGAGAAGTGTACTATCCAGATTGGTTGGCCAACATAGTAATGGTCAAAAAGGCGAACGGCAAGTGGAGGATGTGTGTAGATTTTACTGATCTAAACAAGGCTTACCCCAAAGACAGCTATCCATTGCCGCGCATTGATCAACTGGTGGATTCTACCGCAGGCCACAAATTGCTTAGTTTTATGGATGCTTTCTCAGGATACAACCAAATAAGGATGAACGAGGCCGACTAGGAGAAGACATCCTTTGTTACTAGTCAAGGCTTATTCTGTTATGAAGTAATGCCCTTTGGCTTGAAAAACACTGGAGCAACATACCAACGACTGATCAACCACATGTTTCGTCCTCAGATTGGACGAAACGTAGAAGTCTATGTGGATGACATGTTGGTGAAAAGCCTAAGCGAGGGAAAACATCTGGACGTTCTACAAGAGACCTTTAATACACTCAGGCGGTACAGTATGAAGTTGAATCCCAGCAAGTGCGCTTTCGGAGTAGCGTCAGAAAAATTTCTTGGATTCATGGTTTCACACAGAGGGATCGAGGCAAACCCGGAAAAGATTAAAGCAATTCTAGATATGAAGCCTCCGCAGAGTATCAAAGAAGTCTAGTCTCTTACTGGGCAAGTTACTGCCCTCAACAGGTTTGTTTCTAAAGCTACTGACAAGTGTTTACCATTTTTCAAGGTTCTAAAGAAAGCATTTGAGTGGACGGTCGAGTGCCAAAGAGCCATTCAAGACTTGAAGACGTATCTCGTTACGGCTCCGTTACTAAGTCCGTCTGTGATGGGAGAAGAGTTGTTTTTATACCTGGCAGTGACCCCGCATGCCGTGAGCTCAGCATTGATAAGAGAGGAAGGAAAAGTACAAAAGCCAGTGTACTATACTAGCAGGGCATTGAGAGGAGCGGAAGGACGATATCCGCTAATAGAAAAGCTAGCTTTCGCACTTATCACGGCTTCCAGGAAGCTAAGGCACTATTTCCAAGCCCATGTAATCAATGTTATGACAGACCACCCGCTCAAGAAAGCCATGAACAAGTTGGAAGCCGCAGGACGATTGATCCAGTGGGCTATCGAACTCAAGTGAGTTTGACATCCGATACCAACCAAGGCATGCTATAAAGGCTCAGGCCCTGGCAGACTTTATTGCGGACACACCAAGCTGCGATGATGTAGAAAGAGTGGAAGACAGTAAAAAATGGGTCGTCCATGTTGATGGCTCGTCCACACAACATGCAGGAGGAATAGGAGTGGTTTTGCAATCCCCTGAAGGAGATAAGTTGAAGCATAAGATCCGTCTATAATACCAAACAACCAACAATGAAGTTGAGTATGAAGCCCTCCTTAAAGGGTTGGAACTAGCTAAGTCTATGGAAGCGAAGTCAATACTCGTCCAAAGAGATTCTCAATTGGTCATGGGCCAAATAAATGGGACGTATAAGGCAAAGGAAGGACGAATGAAAAAATACTTAGAAAAAGTGTTACGGCTTGTGAAGAAATTCAAGGAAGCTAACTTCGTTCAAATCCCAAGGGAGGTGAACGTGGAAGCAGATACTTTAGCGAAGGAAGCCTCAGCGACTGGAGCCATGGACGAGTTCGATGAAGTTCAGTACGTCCCAAGTATAGATCTCCCGGAAGTGCAGCAAATAGAGAATGAAGAAAATTGGATGACCCTAATAGTATCATACTTGAAGGACAGAAGGCTTCCGGAAGTTAAGGATGAGGCCAGAAAACTCAGGGTTAGAGCAGCCAGATATGTCCTTATGGATGAAGTTCTGTACAAAAGAGGCTTTTCTCAACCTTATCTCAGGTGTCTGGCTCCGAACGAGGCGAACTATGTGTTGAGGGAAGTTCATGAAGAAGCCTGTGGAAATCATTCGGGAGCCAGGTCACTTATCCACAAGGTCGTCCGTACAGGGTACTATTGGCCAACTGTCCAAGCAGATGCAAAAGCTTATGTCAAGGTATGTGACCAATGCCAACGATTTAGTAATATCCCCAGACAACCATCAGAGTATCTCACCCCGATGATGGCCCCGTGGCCCTTTGCTCAGTGGGGCCTAGACATCCTGGATCCTTTTCCACTCGGAACCAGACAGATGAAATTTTTAGTGGTGGGGATAGACTATTTCACCAAGTGGGTAGAAGCAGAACCCTTGGCAAATATCACTCAACAAAATATTAAGAACTTCGTCTGGAAACATATCGTATGTAGGTTTGGGGTGCCCAGAGTGTTGGTTTTCGATAATGGACGACAATTTGACAATGCACTCTTCAAAGACTTCTGCTAACCGATCCTTGTTGAAAATCATCAAGACTCGGCTTGAGGGGGCAAAGGGAGTATGGCTAGATGAGTTACTAGGTGTTCTATGGGCGTACAGGACGATGGCGAGAACCCCTACAGGAGAAAATCCTTTCAAGCTAGCCTACGGAAGCGAGAAAGTCATACTTACGGAAGTGCACATGGCCAACCATAGGGTGATGGCGTATCAGGACAAGGACAACGAGAAGCAACTCCGCTTGAACCTCGATCTGATAGACGAGGTAAGAACAGACGCGGAACAAAGGATGGCAAGGTACAAAAACCTCATGGCTAGGCGATATGATGCAATGGTGAAGCCAAGGCGATTCAACATAGGAGACCTCGTCTTGAAAAGGGTTTCTTTGGCAACCAAGAACCCAGCTCATGGGAAATTGGGACCTAACTGGGAAGGACCCTACAGAGTTGTCAACTATAAAGACAAGGATCCTACTACTTGGAGACCTTAGACGGGAGGAAATTGGAGCATTTTTGGAATGTTGAACACCTTAGGAGGTACTACCAGTAAAATGCCAGCCTGGACAAATGTAATTCTGGACGAGCCTGAAGCCCGTTTATCTACTTGTTTATCTACATAAGGAGTTTGTTTATCTACATTTTTAGTATTGTTTTATTGTTATTATGTTGGGATTATGGACGAAGTTATGGATTGGCTTGTATTTATTTTCCTAAAGGCATTAGCTTCTAAAGCGCATGCCTCGTCTATGAACAATATTTATGCTATGTACATAATGTTGTGCTTGAATTATTGGTTTCCACTGTTTTCGTTGAAAATAACCCCTAAGAGGGCTAAGAGCCCAAGACGAGTAAATTCTCTGGACGCAAGGATGTATTGTCTAAATTCTCAGGGATAAAACAAAGGCGTACTCGTCCAAACCATGGACGAGCCAAAGCCTTAGACTTGGGCAAAGCCATAAATCGTCCAAATAATGGATGAGTTAGAGCACTTGTTACATTGGTTCAACCCATGGACGAGAAAATGCATAAGCAAAGGCATAAGCAAATGTTTAATCTATTGATTGGGACACCAACCGAACAATCCAACCTATGGACGAGTGAAAGGTTGGGCCTTGCCTTTATAAAATGTGAAAATTAGCTAAGTCTAAGGACGAGCAACATTGATAATTACCATTTCACATGGACGAATCATACTTAATGAAATTCAAGGAATGGAATAAGTATATATTCATATTAAATAGGGAGAAATTCCTTCTATGGACGAGCCAAATTTCAAAATCTATCATGAAAACAGAAACTCTCGTCCATATCATAATAGAAAAGAACATTCATTCAGTTGTTTAAAGGCGGACGACCAACGTCCAAACACCCTTGTGAAATAAAACTATTTTAACAACTCGTCCTAAAACCACGGACGAGCTTAATGTACTTGGATTACATTAAAAAGCTCCCAAATAGTGGACCAAAAAAAAAAAATAGAAGACAAGAATGCAAAGATTAGAATATTTTCTATGCAGGGGGGGCATCCACATTAGGGTCGTCCTGAGGAGGTTGAGTAGAAGCGTCGTCTTCCACGTTGACGTCCTCAAAGCTAGTTTGAAGAAGAGAACTGGTAGCAGCAACCAGGTTAAGCTTAATGGAGCTAAAGTCCACTTCAGGGAAGTTTTCCTTTGCATCCATTCAAAAATCCTCAAAACCTGCTGCATAATTGGCGTCTAGAAGATCAATGTATTGCTTGGACACCTTGAATTCAGTCACTGAATCTTCTTTTGCCTTGGAAAGAAGAGTGTTCAGCTCATTATTCTTTTTCTGTAAATGATCAAGACGAGTATCATTCTCCACTACATCAACTTTCAACTCCTCAACCAAGTTTAGTAGCTCCTTTGTCTTTTCTTTAGCCTTGGCAGCTACCTCAGCCCATTTCTTGGATTCGTCCTTCAGCTCCTGAATCCCTGTCTCTAACAGGATCCTCGTCTTGTCCAATCCTGTGGCCTGTCTAGACGCTGCTATAAACTTTGACATAGCCTATAAAAAGGTAAAGAACAAATGATCAAAAAAAAAAAATTTAAATAATAAAGACGAGGTAGAGAAGAAATTATTTACCTTAAAAAGATCATGAACACCAGAGTGTTCAAAATCCTTTAGGGACATGTCATAGCAAGTGTTTATATCATCATCAGAAACAGCGTTCTGAAAGCGTTCCCAAGCTAGATCTTCATTTTCAATAATATTTGAAGGGATCTGTTGTGAAGGCTGGGACGTGACTAGCACAGTCGTCTTGGGCAGAGGAGTCTTAGACGGAGTAGTTTCAATTGGAGTGGACGACTCCACATCATGTATTTTGACGAACGGCTGAGACGGAGGAAGATTATGCTTGACTGTTTGGGACGACCCGTGCTTAGCCTTTTTGCCTCGTCGACTAGGGAGATTTCCTAAATCAAGGTTTTTAGGCAAAGATTTCCTTTTGTCCCCAGCCGACTAACGAGCTTGAGACTGAGTCTCAGGACGACTCTCCTCACCTACAACTTTACCAGCTGACGGACGAGCTTGAGACTAAGTCTTAGGACGATTCTCCTCACCTGTAACTTCTTTCTCTTTGTTTTCTTTCATTGTTGACATCCCTAAGGCAAAAGACAATAACAATGAGTGACGAATTGTAAATTGATTAAGAAATATAATAAGATGTTCAAATGACCATTAAATGAGAACTTACTTCTTCGCACTGTGACCTCGTGAGCAATAGCCTCGTTTGATGGTTTAGGACCAAGTCCCCACTTGGCAAGATGCCATAAGGTGACCAAAGAATGAAAATCCCTGTCAGCGTAAAGACGAGCCCTGTGGACGTGGTCACGATGAAATTTACTTAAGGATGGTCGTTTAACACCTATAAAGCGAATGATGAACAAGGGTTAGAAACAAATAAAAAATGAGATAAAAAAAGAAAATAAGGATGAAAAAGTGGAGGGAGTTATCTTCAGGACGAAGGTTCCTTAGGTCCCCAGAGTAAGGGGCAAAAGGGTCCCTGCCCATGTCCACAGGGTTCCCTGCCCAAAAACCGGAGACAAAGATAAACTCTGTCTTCCAATTCCTGTCAGACGAGGCCAAGGACTTGATTAATCTATAATCTTTACCCCTAGCTGTGAATTGGTAAAAGCCAAGGGATTGATTTATTTCTGAAGGTTTGTAACAAAAACGGAACTCGTCCACAGTAAGAGGACGGTCTCTTCCAAATACCTCCCTCCACAAAATTTGCATAGAGATAACTAATCTCCACGCATTAGGGTTGAATTGACACATGCCTAAACCTAACCTGACTAGTAACTCTCTAGCAAATGCGTTCAAAGGCAACCTAAAGCCCCCCAAGAAATAAGCCTCATAGACACCTACTCCAAAACGAGGATTGCAACACCATTCTCCACGGATGGGTAATCTAGGATTAAGCTCGTCCGGGATCTGGTACCATGTCCTAAGATTGTTAAGCCTTTGTTCATTCGTTTTAGAATGAATACCTACAGCACAACTATAGACAGTCTCCTCTTCGTCCAAAGGATCAGACAGAGGGACATTAGACGGGGAGCCAGCTTGGGAACCAGATGCTTTCCTAAGTTGTTCTTGGATAACTTCTAAAGGAAGCCCAAGGACACCAGAGGTATATCCCTCGTCCGTAGAACTCCCCTCACTACTGTGATTACTATCACTAGAACCACTATCACTGGTCGTATCATAATACTCGTCTATAGCTTTCTCTATACTATTGCTAGACGAAGAAATAACGATTTCTGACATCTTTTGGAAACCAAAAACCTAAAGACGAGGGAGAAGAGAATACCTGGCTCTAGACGAGAGAGGACTATAGACGCGGAAAGACTTCTAGACGAGGATCTAGACGAAGGAAAATTTCAGAAAATGTAGAGGGTAGAGGAGGTATTCCGCTATTTATAGGCAGCTGACCTAAGCACTTGAAATGACACAACCAATCAGGAAGTGACACGTGGCACACTCCTCGAGAAAATAAATCGACGAGACCGGTCGCCAGTAAAATTATGACACGTGGCACATCTAATTGTAGACATTAAATACATATGTCTAGGGAAATGATGCCGAGCTACATAGTCCCTTAGACGATCCATGTGGACGAGGGGGCAACTGATGGTGTTATAAAATAGACCAACTCCCAAACTCGTCCATATGGCTCGTCCTAAGGAAAGATCAAATGGCATGATGCATGTTCATCCAAAGGATAAGCTCGTCCGTCCGTCTATCCGTACGGATGAGCGTCCTGAACATTTTCCTTAGAGCGGCCTCTATTTTCCTGTCAGACTACAAACCGTTCCCCCAATAAACGGTTATGGAAAACGGACCCTAAATAATGTAACCTCCATGGAGGTTACAGAAGTTATCTCCAAATCCTCCGAACTCCACAATGGTAGGAGAAGTAACCGCCTCAGAAAAACACTATATAAGGACTCTTCTAAGGGAAGGTAACGGTAACGCATTCAGACACTTCCACAAAAAAATATATACTTCCCTTTTACTTGGAATTACAAATCCGCTGACTTTACCATCGGAGGACCTGTGGCCGGCCTCCACCAGTCTCCTCTGACTTTGTGTTCATCTTTTCAAGATATTCCAAGTAACACAGATCATCAACGTTCGAGACATTCAGCCTTACTGATTTCCTTGTGATCATCAAACACATATCTTAAAGTAACTTCATGAATCACAATCAAACTACAAGTCAATATTTGTACAACTAGTTACCATCAAATCCTTACTTTGGTGGACAAGCATATAATCCCTCATTGTCCTAAGATATATGAGTATATGCTTTACTCCCACTAAATGAAGTGATATTAGATTCAATTGATATTTGCTAACCATGCCCACCGTAAAATAGATATTTAGCCTAGTATATAGCATAGCATAGAGACTTCCTATTGATATGATATAAGGAACCATCTTGATATCCTCTTCCTTTTATATGTCTTAGGACTCTAGTCCTTTATAAAGGAACTTCAAACTTAAAAGGAAAGAATCATTTCTTGAAGTATTACATGTTATACTTGGCTAGAATCTAATCTATTTAAGTAGTTTGAGATAGACCTAACATCCTAATTTCTGAATTTTAACAAAGTATAATTCTTAGGATGTGACCAGTCTTTCCCAAGTACTTTATGTCAAACTGGACTAGACAACAAAAACTCTATTGATGACATAACTCTACATCATTCTAAATGATTAGAATGTCATCAACATACATTAAGAGATATATTATTCTATATAGCTTTACACCCATAAGGCCTTTTAATACTTGATCAAAATCAAACAATTTGATTTCTTGATCAAATATGATATTTTATGATACATATGCATGCTTTAGTCCATAAATGGAATTTTAAGCAACTTGCATACTAAATACTACTAGTTCTTTGCTATGAACAAGTGTAGTTACATCATATAAATGTCTTCCTCAAGATTGCTACTAAAAGAAACTTTCTTGATATCCATTGCCATATTTCATCCAAATGAAATATAATGAATAAGAGAATCTAGATAGAGTCAAACTTCACTATTGGTGAAAAAATCTTTTCATAGTCGAACCATTTCTTTTTGAATAAATCTTTTTGCCACTAGTCTTGACTTTGAAGGTTTGCACCTTCAAATCTATCAATCTCATTTATCTTGTAGACCTATTTGAGAACAATAAGCTCAATGCCATTAGGCGCCTTTATAAGTTCTAGACTTTAAATAGAATCTAATTCTATTCATATAACCTTGATCCAATAATCCATATTCATATCATTTATTGCTTCTACGTAGGACCGATGATCAAATTCATATCCTTGTGGAATGACTTCAAAAGTTTATTCCAAAAGTATGAATTTATTCCAAAAGTATGAATTTATTTGGCAATTAAAAGCATGAATAGCCAAGCGGTGCAATCAACATGGTTCACGCACATGGTAGTTACAAAACAGTTACTTCAACAATCAATAACTACCATTAAGCATTGCAATCGGTGCAAAATTCATATATATAATATATTGACCAATGCATCAAGGCAATCCATCAATTGTCTAAAATTAGCCAAGCCGTACAATAACTAAAGTAATCCACATAACAGTTATTGATATAGAACTATATCTCCTTAGCAATTTCAATTAGAACACGGCACAATTCTTTAATCATAGACCACTTCGAACAAACCAAGAGAATATACATCCTTGGTGTGAACCCGATATGATCAAGAAAACGTTTTTCTTTAATTCTAAAATTCAATCACATGCTATACAATCATGATATGAAAACCTGGCTCTGATACCAATTGTTGGAAAAAACTGGTTTTGTATCTCATACAAAACACACAACGGAAGCAACAAACATGGATCTATTTCATTCATAAGAGATAATATATAACCTTGAATTCTAGAACAAAGAATAGAAAGCGTACCTTAGTGCGGTGAAATTTAAAACCAAGACTTGAGAATTACTTGGGAACACTTTTAATCTTCACTCCAATTCCACTTAATGCCCAAAAAGTGTGGTCTCTCAATCAATTTCCAATGAGAGAATAAAAGAGTGTCCAACACACAAATACAAACCATTTCATACCTTTTGATCTTAATGAAAGACTCATATAAAATTCTGTATGTTTCTCTCCTTATATATAACTGACTATCTAATTGAGTTAGCCTTTTACGCAATTCCAATTGGGCTTTAGTGTGTGGCTTGGAGTGGGACCAAAAGGGACCAATAAGAAACTAGCTCTAATGGGCCTTGGGCTTTTCTGTCAATTCTTGACAAGTCCAAAGTTACCATTAACTATATTTAATACCACTATATAAATATAGTTGCACTCTAGGCCTTATCTATAAATTATATCCCAAGACTTTATTATACATGTAACCCCTTCATTAAAATATTCGTAGTAATACAAAATCATGAATATTTACTGCCACTTTGAAGATTACTACATCTTAATCCTTTATATTATTCATATTATATTTATGAAATCCAATTCCATAAATATATACTTTAGTAACTCCTTACTAAAGTGGTTGAGCCCAACACTCTGAATAACCAAACCCATTAAACTTACCTCAAGAAAATATTTTATATTTCCTTCAAGAGATTATGAATTCCATCTTGAGAATATATGTTCCATCAACATTAAATGCGGCTACCCAACATACTGAGATTTTGATCGTGACTTGTAGATCTCACTCCTGATATATCATTAACTAGGCCTTATCTATATTTAATACCACTATATAAATATTTTTACCATTAACTAGGCCTTATCTATATTTAAATATTTTTACCATTATCTTTATTTACCATTAACTAGGCCTTATCTATATTTTTACCATTAACTATATTTAATACCACTATATAAATATAGTTGCACTCTAGGCCTTATCTATAAATTATATCCCAAGACTTTATTATACATGCAACCCCTTCATTAAAATATTCGTAGTAATACAAAGTCATGAATATTTACTACCACTTTGAAGATTACTAAATTTTAATCTTTGAATACCCGGTTTAATCCTTTATGTTATTCATAATATATTTATGAAATCCAATTCCATAAATATATACTTTAGTAACTCCTTACTAAAGTGGTTGGGCCCAACACTCTGAATAACCAAACCTATTAAACTTACCTCAAGGGAATATTTTATATCTTCATTAAGAGATTATGAATTTCATCTTGAGAATATATGTTCCATCAACATTAAATGCGGCTGCCCAACATACTGAGATTTTGACTGTGACTTGTAGATCTCACTCCTAATATATCAAAATAACCTACATCTCATGATCAAGTCTATTATTCTCTAAGGATTTAGAGTTGATGTAAATAAAAGTTGTGAGATTTATTATTCATTTGACAGTCGTTAGGAGAATAATAAATCTCACAGCAGTCCAGTTCAATATGTCTTAACTCTTAAAACATATCAACATATCAACTAGAAGTCTCCACTTCCACGATCAAGACAAATCATCTTAGTTGATATGTTATAGTCTTCGCAGATGAAATGCCCAATTTCATCACCGATTACGAATTAAAATTCTTAGTTTACAAAAAATTTGTGATTTATATCTTTCTGTAACTTTTCACATAAATCACATACTATGCATCTCATGGACTAAGATAATGTCTCATTAGTTCATTTATAAATAGTCTCAAATAATTAAACAATTTAATTATTTATGACATGCCAATAAATTGGATTTTAGGGCATAAACCCCAACATCTTAATCCTCTGTTTCTCTATTTATGTGTTTGTTTGTTCTTCACATGTTAGATTAGGATGTCCTTTCAATTAAATCTTTGATATGCCATGAACATGCATGTAATATGATCATGCATTGATGCATAGGTGCTGTGATACAGTAAGGTAAGTGAAGTAAGGCATGCATTCACATGAGCATGCATTTATCTTGTGCTTTAATGATGGATATGAACATGCTTAGTTGAATAATATGTTTTAATGTTGGGATACCTATCACATGCTTGTTTGATTCTAACATGCCTATGTTTCTGCCATATATGTTTGCTGCCTTGTCTATGCTTCTGTTGAGATAATATGAATATTTGTTTGCTGCCTTGATTATGATATGATAGATGTATGTTAGGGTTTGGGATGAAATGTCATGTTGTATGCTTATATATATGCTAGTGTGTGTGTGAGTTTAGTATGCAATATTGAACATGCCTTTAATGAGATTAAGACATAAGACACAATGTGTGTAAGCTGACCCATAGGTCGGGTGGGGTTGGGTGCCTAACACCTTCCCATCCCTACACCTAAACTCCGAACTCATACTCTGACAGTAAGATCAATCCTTCCACGTTAAGGTGTTATATCTATGGTTGATGGACCTAATTTAGGCGGCGACTCCATCTTTTCTCCACTCGAGTTCACTCGGCCAAGGCATACTCCCCCCACCTTTTTAAAAAAAAGGAGAAAACCGGCTGCGTCCACATCGATTTTAACATATATTTACCAAAGGTAGTGAAGTCACCACCGATCATTGAGTTTTTTCTAAGGTGTGATTGGTCACCTAGCTTTATTTGATTTTATTACTAGTCTTAGGTTAAAAAAAATGGTCATTTCTCCTAATCTAAACACGGATGGTAAAAAATCTTGATTCTTGAGTTTGGAAGTCTGGTTATGTGTGGGGAAAGTGTTAAGCACCCCACGACGCCTGTCCAGGAACAGTCCTTTGTTTAGATAAAATTTTAATTTTCAAACATTGGCAGTTAAAAAACAAATTATTGGCATTAGCTTTCGGGCCTTTAAAAGAATTTTGGCTTTGAGGTTTGATTTTGGAAAGGGGTATGGCCTTTATCAATGCTTTGCTAGCACATTTGGAATTGTTACCAAATTTCTATGACGAAAATCTAGCAGCATCTCGCCTTATTTTCGTGGCAGAAATCCGGCAGCATTTCGCCTTAGATGCGTCATAGCACACAAAACACTATTCTCACCAAGCTTTTGATGTGAGAATATGGCAAAAAGATGCCCCATTTTCACGGCTAAAATCCGGTAAAGTTTTGCATTTGGTGAGCTATGGCGCACCAGCAGGGTTTCGTGCCTATATATATAACGCGCGTCAATATGTTCATAATAAGACAAGCCAGAGCTCACCAAAGCATCAAACATGTTGATGCATGTCGCATACACGGGAAAACCAATGTCACTAACTAACATGGATCAAGACAATCACACCGTGATGATCATGCACACAATGTAGCATGAATATGCATTTACAACAATCGCCTTGAGTGCATACCCACACTCCAAGGTCAAGAGCACCCATGATCACGAGAGGGTTGCTCTCCTAACTATGTGAGTCCATCACACATAGTGCATGACCATCTTTGAACAAATAGACACACACACACACACATATATATAGGCGAAAATGCACTTTTGGTCCCTACATTTTGGGCTCAATCTCGATTTAGTACCTAACTTGATTTTGCGCCTAACTTAGTTACTGAAAACGAAAAATCGTGTCTATTTTAGTCCTTATCGTCAACTCACTAACAGAAAATTTATACGTAGCAAACGAAGTGTACTGTTTGCATAGTAAATATTGAGGTGGCTAATAAAATAATAATAATAATAAATTTTATTTGAATTTTAGAAAATAACATGTCACCATTAAAAAAAAAAAAAAAAACTCTTTTCAAAACCAAACCCATTACAAAATAGTTTTTTTTATTAAAAAAAAAAACATTGTTTTCTTTTCTCTCTATATCTTAGACTCTCACAAAGTGTACTAAGAAATCATCACCATAAAAACAATTCGAGCTAAACCACAATAAAGAAGCCGCAGCAGATCTATCAAAAAAAAACATGAAATAGACGTAAAGTTTGAAAATTTGGAAATTTAGAAAGAGAAAGAAACAAAAACCATCAGAGATAACGGTTTGGATTTCGACGCACTTGAGAATGACGCTGTGGTCGTTGAGTCCTTCCTCTTCTTTGATGAGGTGATCGGTGAAGCCATTCTTTTTGACGCCGTTGTTGGCCGTAGGCGCCAAGGAGGCCGACAAAGGTGGGTGTGTGTGAAAACATGCTTTCCTAAATCATGATCTCTGTGTGTGAAAACATAGATATAATTGAGTTCAGATATATGATGGTGGAGGTGGAGGTGGAGATCAGTGGTTGCAGATCGGTAGTGGAGGTGGAGAGAGGGGCTTAGATTGGTGGTGGTGGTTGTGGAGGTGAAAATCAATGGTTGTGGGTTTAATCTGCACTCAGATCGGCGGGGTGTGGCCATGGGTCTTCAGCAATGGATTTTGTCTATGGGTCTATGGGAAAGATGGGTTTTCAGCCATGGGTCTTAGGCAAGAAGAACAAGAAAAACCATGGAGATTTCGAGGTGTGGCTTTGTTGATTTTCTTTGGGGAAAAGTAATGCAGTCCACTGGGAATTTTCTGGGATTTTTTTGTGTTTGTTTTCCGGGAAAATTTCTAGGTTTGGGTTTGTTGGAGATTGGTTTGTTTATTGAGTTTATGGGTTTGATTTGCTAGAGAATTCGGTGTTGATTGTATTATAATTTGTTGAGTTTGATCATCTAAATGGGTTGGCCAATTGGATATGTTGGGGAAGAATACGAAGAACACAGAACATGTTCTTATGTTCTTCCCAAAAAACAAATGAAATGTAATAAAAAAATAAATTTTTAATTATTTAATATAATGAGATTTAAGGTTTTGCTTTTTATTTTATTTTATTTTAAATTTTCTGGCATGGTTTTTTTTTTTTTTTTTTTTTTGAAGAGTTCTGACATGATTTTTTAATTTATTAAAATGTTAATGTGTCATGTTCTAAAAGCCAAACAAAATTTTTTATTAGAGCATTCTTATTAAACATGTCAAAAAATATAACATTTAGCATCTCAAAATGCTACTTTATCAATTTTAACACTCCACTTTACAATACACCCAACATTAAAGATTTTATTTTTTTACCACTTCATTAAAATATTATTTATTTAATTCTTTTTTATATTCAATCTCATCTCTTCCCCCTCTCTCTTTCTGTATCTCTCTTCTTCCAAACAAAAACACCCAACCCATTGCAAACCCAACCCGCTGCTGCTACCCACACCCACTGCCACCAGCCACCACCACTCATACCCACTGCCACAGTCACCATCACTCACAACCTCAACCACCGACCACCAAAATCACAAACAAAAACAAACCCAAAACCAAATCACAAACCCAAAATCAAATCAAATCACAAACTCAAACCCACACACACATCCATTGCCACCAGCCACCACCACCCACACCGATTACCACCGGCCACCACTGTCACCAGCCACAACAAACCCACACCAATCAGAACGCAACAAACGCACACCAAAAAAAAAAAAACCCACAAACGCAACAAACCCATACCGATCAAAACGCAACAAACCCAAAATTCTAGTTCCAACATGTTTGACAAATCATATTCCCACAAAGCATGCATCACCGATTCATGCTCCTTCGAACAAAGAGGACAAGATGACTTAAATAAGATTTTTATGCTTCATCAGATTTGCCTTTAGTTGGCAAACCATCAACACCAAAAAAAAACCCATAAACCGGAACCACGGAGGCTTGGTTCGATGGCTCAAGGCAGGGCAAGACGGTCTGGGGCGAGAGGACTGGCAACGTGGGTGACCAGGGAGAAGCAACAGAAGAAAGAGAGAGGAGGCAGCATGTGTGAGAAGAAAGAGAGAAAGAGAAGAGGATGTGTGTGAGAGACAGAGAGTTGGAGAGAAAAGAAATAAATTAATAAAATATTATACAATCTTGCTACAGTGCGCTCTCAAAAATAAGAGTGCACTGTAGCAAGATTGTAAATTTTATAGCATATACCAATTTTGATGGAGGGTTTTTTTGGGTTTTAGATGCTAAAAAATAGCATTTTTAGTATTTGAGAGCCTTGATAAGAATGCTCTTATTAATCTATTTGCCATGCCAGCATTTATTGTGCAAACAGTGCACTTTGTCTACCCCGTATGAATTTTCTATTATTGGGTTGATGGCAGGAACCAAAATGGACATGATTTTTCGTTTTCAGGGACTGAGGTAGGCACAAAATAAAATTAGGAACCAAAATGAGAATAGACCCAAAATGTAGGGACCAAAAGTGCATTTTCGTCATATATATATATATATATATCATGTACAATGCTAGCACACAAATCAGGAAAGTAAATCAAACATTGCCTACATCCAAAGGGTATGGCCCAACAAGGTACAAGAAATGTAAATCAAACATTGTCGTACCCTAAGAATGCGGCCCAAGCAAGACACAAGGATGGAAAGCCCTAATCTAAATATATGGTTCTAAAGAAAAGGGCTAAGAGAGAGAAAGAGATAACCATACGAGGAGGCTAAACCTCTTAATCTACTGGCATTGCCTTTTTTAGGCTTGCATCTTCTTGCTTGCATTTTGCTTTTTTTAGCTTGCATTTTGGAAGTTGCACCCTCGCTCCAAGCGTGTACATGCAACAAAAAAGAAAACACAAAGGCAGCAGATAAGCAAAAGAGATAACAAAGAAACAAAGGAAACACACAAAGGGGCAAACAAGGAAAGAAAGCACACAAATGGGCAAACAAGCATGAAAGGGTGTCCTAGAAGGACAAATGTAGGTTTGGATTTGGTGTCCGTAGTTCCATAGTATTGGAGTACAGACGACACATGTGCCATCAATCAAAGTTCCAAAAAGGGACTCAAGATCTCGTGTACAAAGACGGGTGTGAACCTGCACGAGATTGTAGGTAGGAACTAAGCTTGATGACACAAACAAGCACACAAAGACATATGCATGAACAAATAAGTAAGGATGCAAAATGCAAACAAACAAAGAAAGCCAAACAAGATGGCATAAAGCAGGAATAGCAAGCATGAAGGAAGCCAAGCATGTTATCACACAAAGGGGAAGAGTAAGCATGTTAAAAGGCACATAGAAAGGCTAACATGAAAAACCTTAACATGCAAAACTAAGCAAATGAGAGAATGGTAAGTGGCAAGCAAACCAACATCACTAGGATGTACTTTCACACAAGGTTGTATCCAAACAAGCTACAAATGGGGAATGGATTCAACCAAACAAACAAGAAGGCCCTAAAGACCAACAAGCACAAACCCACAAGGGGAGAACAAACAAGAACATGGCAAAGGCCTAGATCTAAACGGCATGGATCTAGAGGTAAAAGCAAGGATCTAAGCATAAAACACCAAAACATGGCATCACAAGAATAGATCTGATAAAGGGAACACACAAAAGCATGTAAAAAGGGCAAACAAAGCATAAACATGCAAAAAGGAACTAATCCAAACCCTTTATTGAAACTTGGGTGTATGGATGTAAGCCTAGACCACTAGATCTAGATCTGCACCCTACCCAAAAGCCAAACACAAGAAAAAGGCATAAACAAGATGCACAAAAGCTAAAAAAAAGCACAATGCATAGCATCCAAATATGTAGATCTAACACATAAACAAAGCAAGAAGCACATAAATAAGGCAAAGAGCACAAACATGAAATTTAGACATATCCTAGCCCATAAAGGTTGGCCAACAACATCAAAGTAATAAAACATGTTGAGAAAGCAAGTAGACATGTTAGGAAAGTAATAAAACATTCTAGGAAGCAAGATAAAGCAATAAATAAGCTAGGAAATTAAAAGAAAGCAAAAGACAACTAGGAAAAATAAATGGGTGTAGATAGTAGCTAAAAAGCTACATCTACACCCCTAAACCTCAAATCCAAGGTACCAAGACCAAGGAATGGGAGATGAGAGCAAGAACACTACCTCTTGATTGATGAGAAAGGTGAGAAATCAAAGGTTTTGCGCTTGTGTTTTGCAGAGGATTTAGAGAGAGAGAGAGAGAGAGAGAGAGAGAGAGAGAATCTTCCCAAAAAATTGCTCCAAAATGCCAAAAAAAAAAAAAATCTGGGGGGTTTGGGGGTGTTTATACTGCTTGGCACACTTCCTAAGGCTCGGCAGCCCTTGAAGGTGCGTCGGTTCAGTTCACTAATATAAGGTTTTTTTTTTTTTTTTTTTTTTTTTTTTTTTTTTTTTTTTTTTTTTACTTTGAATGCATATTTGAAGGCCTTCCCAGACTCCAATTGAGCTGATCTTGGTATCCCTGGAAAGGTATGGATGTCTAGTTTCGAGAGCACTAAATTAATTGAAAAATCCTACAGTCATATCAAAAGTTATGGCCTTGGGAAGTGAGCGACGCGCTTGGCACTATTTCGATGATAGCTCAACCCTTTTAACTCTAATTTCGACCCATGAATAGTCATTGGAAAGGGAATTCAATACTCTTCATAATGCAGTTGGTTTCCAATCCATTCTGATGGTCAGATCAAAATTAGGTTTTCGGGCACTCTCGGGAGTCAACCTTGGGTTAAACTTGGTCAAACTTGTTCAAAGTTGACAAAAATCTCCGATAACCTTAGGTTTGATGTAAAAACATGGAATTTTTTTTTTTGGGTAGTTTTGACCAATTTTGACCCTCGATCAACCCTGGGTTGACCAGGGGTATTTTGGTTAATTTGACCTAAAAAGGCACTCTAAATTCTCCGATTCCTGAATAGGTTGTACCATGTCAATGTAGATGTTCCCACAATCTCTCAGTGAGAATTTAATATTTTTGGAATTTTCGGGGTTCGGCGCACAAATCGATGATGGACAAAATATGGTATCTACAACACACATCATTTATTTCCAAAAAAATTCATTATTTAAGGAAATCAACATCATTTAAGAAATTCATAATTCAAATCCATCCATTTTTGAAAAATTTCTTTCATCATTTTCCTTTGAAATCTCTCTTGGATCTTTGAAACTTTGATTTTCTTTTCTTTTGAAATTCTCTTTGGATTTTTGAATTTTTGATTTTCTTCTTTAGTTTCCTCTCCCTTGAATTATTGAATTCATCTTTTGAACTTTGAATTTTTCTCGAATCTTTTAAATTTCTCATAATGATAAAGTCACATCAACACTACGGATTGCTTCAAGTTTGGTCTAAACACATCAGGATAAAACCGATCAGAACATATCACATTAGGTTTGGTTTAAACACATCAGGATAGAACCAATTACAAGGATCACATCAGGTTAAGTCCAAACACATCAGGATAGAACCAATTACAACGGGTTACATTAGGTTTGGTCCAAACACATCAGGATAGAACCAATCACAACGGGTCACATCAGGTTAGGTCCAAACACATCAGGACAGAACTAAGTACAATGGGTCACATTAGGTTAGGTACAAACACGTCAAGACGGAACCAATCACAATAGATCACATCAGGTTAAGTTAGGATAGAACCATAGGCACAACATGTCACATCATTCCTCAAAATCTTCTCTTCAAAATTTTTTTTCATCATTTTCTTTTCTTTGCTTCTCCTTATTTCTTTTATTCCTCATTTTTTTTTTGCATCTTCTCTTTTTTATTTTGTTCTCATCCTATCATCATTTTCCTCTTCTTCTTTTTTTCTCTCTCTCTCTCTTCCATCTTCTTTTCTTTTATTCTCTCGCTTCTCATCTTCATTTTAGTTTCTCTCTTTTTTATCTTCTCTCATTTTCTTTGTGAATCTTCATCTTTCATTTCTTCTTTTCTTTAATTTCAACATCTGACATTTTTTTTTTCAATTTTCTTTCCCATCTTTTTTGGACTTCTAAGAATTGCATTTTCTCTTTAGAGCATTAGCTTAAAAGAGTTGATTAGGCCATGGGTTCATTGCATTCTTTTCCTTTTATGGGAGCACATATTCATCCAAACAAATCATTCATTTTTCTCTTCTTTTCTTTTTATTATTCACCTTTTGTCTTTGGATGACCATCAATTCCTTAGAATTCCTAACACCTCTAAATGAAGATCAAAGGTAGTTGAAAGAGACTCTAGACCAATGAAGTTCCAAACACGACACAAGTTTTGAGAGAAAGGAATGTTTATGAGCAGACCAAGTTGGAAGAGACTCTAGACCAAAAAAAAAAAAAAAAAGTTTCAAGCACAATAAGAGTTTTGAGATAGTAGAGCACAATATGATTTGGATACAAAGAGGACCTTGAAGAAAATTTCAAGAAGTTGAAGAAAGGAGGTAAAAACAAGGGATCATGGATCCAAATGATTTTGAGCATCAATGTATATTCTTTTTGAATTAGTTTTAAATGAATCACCAACCATATTCATTAATTAGTCCAAATACGAATTTTAGAATTTGAACATCTCTAGTCAATTCAATCATCAACCTTGTTTGAACATGCATACCTCACTTCTCTCATTTCTCTCTTCTTTTATTCTCCTAAATCAACTCATCTCTCATGTATGGTCACTTTTCTCCTCATCATGGTTGCCCTAGCTTAGAGCTAGTCACATCTTCTCTTGCATGGTCATTCCTTTGTCATTTTCATTCATAGATTGCCCCTAGCTTGGGGGAAGTTCACTATTTTCCTTGTGACTCTTCTTCATTTCTTTTCATGATGCACTAACTTTTGTCTAGACTGCCTTTTCAGGTTTTCAACCTAGTGGACATTTCTTCTTCTTCTTCTTCTTCTTTTTTTTTTTTTTTTTTTTTTTTTTTTTTTTTTTTTTCATTTCACAACTAAGGCTAGGCTTTCCAAAATTTGTAGGGCTAAACAATCTCAACTGATCATAGAGGACTTGTTTATGGACCATAACGAGGCTAGGATTCTAAAGCTTAAGAAAGAAAGGGTATTTAAGTCTCAAATTCAATTTTATTCCCAGGGTATCCTAATTGCCAAGGATTACTACTCATCTCATGCTTGCATCATTTTTTTCTTCTTCATCCATTTTTCCTTGTCCATTTTGATTCTCACTTTCATTTCCTTTTCCTTTCATCTTTTCTTGTATCTCCCCCTTTTCTTTTTTCTTTTTTCTTTTTTTTTTCTTTTTTTTTTCCATGCCCCTTATTGGGAAAAATGTATCCTTTCACTTATAAATCATCCTCACATCTCTCTATAATTCATCCATAAAATTTGCCCATAGTATAGGGTTGATCCTTTCCAATATTAGAGTGTACCCCTAGTGTTAAGGGTAACCCTTTCAAATCATCATCTCTTAATAACATGCCCCTAGTGTAAGGGGAAGGGGTAATCCCTTGGCATGGGTGTAAAGAATGAATTCATCTAGGCTCAACGGGGTTAGCAAATGGAAATAATATCTCATTATTAAAAAGGGTAGTAGAAAGATGGCCTCTCATCCCTTCAACCTTAATTGCTTAGCCTTTTCAAACTTAGGTTAGCCATTTTGCTTATCAAGTTCTCATCATTGTAATGTCATCCATTTAAAAGAACAAGTCATTCCTTCAATTGCTCTTCTTATCTTTGTCTCATTCGTGTCTTGTGCTTCAAGGAGTCTCTCACCACTCATCCTTCTCATTCTTATGTACTCTCTCACTTGATCAAAGTCTTTTATCTTTTTATCTTTTTATCTATTTCTCTCTATCTCTCCCACTCTTTCTCATTTTCATGCTTGCTCTTTATGATCGAATGAACTAAGACAATCTCATCTTTTGATTTCTTATTTGGATTAATCAATGTCTAAGGTTTAAGGATTCATTCATTTCAAAACTAGTAAAAAGAGATCAAATGATACACGTTGTATTTGAATGGACATCTTTATTGAAAGTGAAACAACATTAATTTGAAAATTCAAAGGAACATGACTCAACATTAAAAAAAAAAAAAAAAAAAAAAACTCAACAAGACATCTTAAAAAAGACTCAATAACACATCATTGAGAAATGCTCAAATAGACTTGAAAAAATTAAGACTTGATAATTGAAAAAGACTCAACAAAATTAAAATGGTTCATCCTCTTGCAAAGGTGTTCACATGGATCAAATCTCTTAGGCACATCTCTTTATTCATTCTTACTTATTTCTCACTCGCCCATTTCTTGAGGTTGTGTCTTGGTGATTACCCCTTGATCTATCAAATCTTGAACTTCAGACTTCAACCTTAGGCAATTATTCATCTTGTGTCCTATCCTTTGGTGGAAGGCACAATGGTCATTTCTATTCCAATTTGGCAGGATTGGATTTGGAAGATGTTAGGACATATATGATTTGATGTTAGGAACATATGTCAACATTTTATGTAATTGGCTAATCCTTTTGACAAAACGCACTTTACTTGTAATTGGGTAGATCTAGGATGTGTTTAATGCTTCAAGAAATAAGGTTTCAAGTTCAAGTGTTAAAGTCATGCAAGTCTGTCCAAGAATCAAGTCAGAAAGTGCAGGATTTTAAAGCTCGACAGCTGCTCGACAGATAGGGTATCTGTCGAGATTTATGAAGTTCTGATTTTCAGTTCTAATTTTCATCCAATCCGTGAATGTATGTTTGGGCTTTCTTTTCTCACAACCCTAAACATATATAAGGATTATTTTAAGGGCCGTAAAAGGGGACATAAGTTGCACAAGAGCACAATTCCACAAGTGTGAAGAAGAGTGTGACCGGAAACCTAGTTTGCCCTAGTTCTTGAAGAAGCTGCTATGTTTGTACACCATAGGGTTTTGTGACCAAGCAATTTCATGATCTTCATCGTGTAATGAACTGAAGAACTTTGCAGCCAACATCCTTCTCAAGTTGGTGATCAAGTCGCGTACTGGGATCCGCGCAATTGGTTAATCACATATTGGGAACCGTGCATTGAAAGGAGAGATTGTCACTACAGAACAAGTCCAATTGGGTATTGGGGTAAGGGTTCAACTGTAGGTTGGTATAAGGTATTGGGATTCCTTTACTTGTAACCGCTTGTTGTGATAATAGTGGATTCTCGGGAGTAGTAATCTTAAAATCACCCAGTGGGGTTTTTGCCGTGTTGGTTTTCCCCATTCGTAAACAAATCACCGTGTCAATTTATTTTTCGCTGCATACTTAGTTTAATTGGTGATTTGTTTGTGCTACCATGCATATTGCATGTTGATTTGATTAATCAATAAACTTGGCTAATTAATCAATTAATTCATCACAAGGGGTCAATACATTTTTGGCCTATCAAAAGAGTAGGATCAAGTGGCTTAAGGTGCCCCCCCTCAGTCAAGACTGCCAGTACTTCTGATAAAGGTATTTGGAGATCATTAAACACCCTCTTTTATGGTCGAACAAAAACAACATTCACATTGTTGAGAGTACCACCCTTCACTTCTTCATTAAACACTTATTGACTTGAATCTTGGCTTCATTTAGGTCTAATTGTCTAGTATTAATGGCATCTTCAATTCTCGTACCACAATCACATAACTCCGCAAAGGAATTGATAGGCGATGACAAAAGCCTATTATTGTATGTTGGAAGCAAGTTCTTGATGATCATATTAATCTAATCCCTTTCATTGGACCTATTAACCATCCTTGAAACTTTGTTCATCCACCTCATCATATACTCAGGAAATGTCTCACTGAACCCATGCTTAGTAGTCTCCAAGTCTCTCAAAGTCACATCAATCATGGTGTTGAAAATTATTTGGTCAACAATCAAATCCACTAGCTCATCCCACACCTTATTCTTGCTTGGATCCAAGTTGTAGTACCATCTCGAGTCATTTCCCATGAGAGATATAAGGAAGGCACACAAAGCTTGCTTCTCATCCAATCCCTTCATTCCAATTAAGCACAAATATTGCTGAATATGTTGCCTTGGATCACCACTTTCATTAAACTTTTTAGCATCAAAAATATTGAACTTGGGGGGCAATGGTGCCAATGGGGTTGAGCCCAATCCACCCATAGTATACAAGAAGTCATCCATCCCTTAGGCCTTGCAAAAGGCTTGTTGCATCTTTTCCTTCATCATGGCGGTCTTAACAACTATCTTGTCTATATTCCCATTTTTGTCATGATTAACTTCATCTTCCTCACCTTCCTTATCTTGTTAGGGTTTCTTCCTTCTTCCTTCTTCCAGACAAACCTAGGCGATTTCCCAATTGTGCTATCATTTCTTCTTACTTAGCCAACATTTGGGTAATCTCCTCAATTGCATCATCAGAAGCTCCAGCCATTGTATACACTTCATATTGTACCTGATTAATAAACTTTATTCCCCAGTCCCAATGATGAGCTTCACATGTCTACAAAAGATAATTGAAGTTATTTTGATAGTTTGGAAGTAATCACAACTCAAAAGTGCTCAAATCGCTTTGAAAACGATGCTGAAAAATGACCTTTGTTCACTGTTTTGACTATAACTTATGATCCTCAAAATATTTTTGAGTGAGGTTTGTTTCATTGAAAAGTTGACATCCTTCACTTTAATTTGAACACAAATTTTGCCTAAATTGGACTAAAATTGAGTGAGTTAGGACCGTTTGAAGTCGAGCCATCAGAGCTATCTAAATTAGGGTTTCTGGGGATGCATTCGTGCGCGGGGAGTATGCATGCATGTGCAGCCCCGAACCTACGTATGCAGGCCAAGTTCTAGAGGCCCAGAAATTCATTTTTTTGGGCCCAAAGCCTCCCTCTTTGATGGGGCCCGGCCCCTAGACCCTTTGGAACGTCCAAAACCCTCTAAATGAGCCTGAAAACCCTAGTTTAAACATATAAATACAACCTTATGCCTCCAAACTCAAACCCTAGTAAGAGAGAGTTGATTTTTGACCTAAACTCTTCCAAAACTCTTTTTCCCTCTGAATTTTCTGCACATACAGCAGCTAGCACGTTTTTGGTTCTTTAAAAAAACCTCTCTCTAGTGGTCTTAAGGCAAAAACCATTTTCTAATCTCTTTCAAAACCATTTTCAAAAAATCTTTTCAAGAACATATTTTTATTTTGAGTTGTGATTACCTATGAACTATTGAATCATTTGATTTCCTTGATATCTCTTTGAATCTTGATGTGTAGGCATTAAGGGGCCGGTTAAATATCAACCAAGTTGTGTTCCATAAGCAAGGTGAGTCTCTCTCCATGACACTTCCTTAATTTAGGGTTTTTTATAACTTGTGTTCTTGTTGTTTTTAATTTGATTTACATGTTATATACGCTTAGAAATATGTTTTATTTTGTTTTATTTTGTTTTGTTTTGTCTTATCATGTTTTGATTAGAGAGTTGAATAATTGGATATATTGTTGAACATGTTTTGAAGTGTTAAGTGTTGTTCTTGTTTGTTGTTCGATCCAATGCAAGTTTAGGAACAGATTTTGTTTTGTTTATCTTTGATATCTTTGTTGTTAGTTTAGGATAGTTTAGTTTTTGTATTAGAAGTATGCTAGGGATTGTTAAATTGCCGTTTTGTTTGCTGTTCTGAAGCTGTGTTTTTGGGCGTGCATGAGTGCGCGTGCTTCATGCCCATGTACGCGCATGCATACTCGTGCCCAGAAACACAGATTTAAGGTTCTTGACTTTTTTATTTGTTTTAATCATATGTTTAGGTCTTGTTGAATCTAGTTTTCACATGTTTAGCATTAGGGTTAGTAGAATAACATGTTTCATATGCTTTGATTGTTGAATTGATGATTAGGGTTTATAACCTTGATGAATCACATGAACATGCATATGAACATAAACATGCATTGCTGTATAGGTGCTGTGGTGCTTGTGAGAGACCGCACCCCCGGCCCCCTTTTTTTAGGATGTTGGGCCAAACCCACGTGAATGGGTGGAGTCGTGTTATTGCCTCTCAAAATGGAGGTTCGACTAGTTATATTTTCCCCTTTAGATTAAGGGTTTTACAATAGAGTCGCCACTTATTTAATTATTGGAATAAATAAGAAAACCAAAATTGAAAAATTCCTCATTTTATTTATTTGAAATTGAATTTACATTGATCATAGGAAATTACATGGTTTTGGTCCTAGATACAATCTAAGATAAAGTACATGGCTTTGTTTCCTAGTTACAATCTAAAAATTGAAAATTACAAGGATAAGCATTTGATCTACTAACCCTTGATCTAAGCTTGGAGGCTATGTTATAAGATGGGAAGGTATTAGGCACCCACCTTGCCCGGTGAAACTGGTCTTCTAGACTATGGTGGCCAACATTCATATCACATCATCCAATATGTTATCAATCAATTTGCATTTTGAACTTAAAGTGTGTGCATGTGATAAACCCTAATTCAATTTATTAAGCATTTCATTTGGATTGAAAAATAAATTCTAGTGAATGTGTGTGGATGGTGATACCCTAGATTCAAGGATTTGAAAGAATTATTAAACAAACATATTTTTCATGCTTTTGAGGTGGATTTAAGATCGAAACTAGTGTTTATGCATGAATATGTGATGAACAACCAAGAACATGTGAAGAACATATAAGAACAATTAAGAAAATTCAAACATATTCAAAGGAATTTAAATGATTATTATCATGCTTTAATCATGGCAACACAAAAGAACAACTAGGGAAAGGAATTATACCTTCATGCAAGATCCATATGGTGGAGGAGGAAACTCTTGAGGGAGGTCCTAAGGGTGGAGGAAAAGAAGAGTTAGGAGAGGAAGAGTCAGTCTCACTCAATACCTTGAGTCTTAGGAAGACCAAGATATGACAAGACTACTCAATTTCACTAGAACTCAAGAGAGGGGAAGAGAGGGGTTTTTTTGTGTGCTTTGGAATGAAGGAGATGGGGAGTTTATATAGTAGTGGTGGAGAAAATATGAATGGAAGGCCATTTAATGAGGGTTGACAAAGAATCATGAACCTAGACCTCATTTTAGCCTTGGGGGAAATCTGGTGCATTAAATGGAAAGATTGGTGGGAGTAAGGAGCAAGCCAAGTTCGGTTTTCCCGTAGCTGCTGTAACAGCCTGTAAAGCTAACTTCGAAAAATCATATCTGACTCAATTCTGATCGGAATTGTCTCATTCTTGTACTCAAATTGAAGCCCCAGATGTCTAGTTTCTGGGAAAATTAACCACATTTACAGATTCAAAATATTTTGAGAGATATCGATGAAATGGTGAGCAGAGGTCATTTGTTAGAAAATGGTTTCAGCACAACTAACATTAATAGGTCCCAAATTAGCTCCCAATTAACATTAAATGGCTCCAATCACTCCCATTTCAGACTTAATTGGTTCTAAATTTACTCTAATTAAAAGATAATTGCACAAATTATTCATTGAATAATTAATGTTTAATTATCTAATTAATTAGGTGTATGTAACCTCACCATAAAATGTAGTCCTGACCAATCAAATTATGACACATCATTGATCTCAAATTGATTACACTTATATCCAATTGAAATCAATTGTTCATAATCACAAATAGTTGGACTCAATTTGTGATAGTGCATCTCAGCCATTAAAACTTGATTTGATGATAACTTTCAATCTGGTGGTCCGATTAGGGCTTATGACCAGTCGATTTGATCATTACGACATCAAGATCATTTTGGTGAAATGAGTTTAAGGATTTAGTGGCCAGAATAAAAATGCATATTTCCAAGGCAAAATTACCCTTTTACCCTCCATGTGAGGTTAAATGCAGGTTGTAAAATGGGGTGTCAACAGTGCTATGAGGTAAGTAAGGTAAGTCACGCATAATTGCATGGACATGAATTTGATTTGGTTGGTGAACATGATGAGATTTCTTGATTGATGAACATGATGAATATGCTTGATGATTAATGCCTTGTTGATATTTCTGTTTTTTGATGTGCTTGCTGCCCTTGGATATATATTGCTTGATGAATGGTAGAGTTTTATGCTATGGATGAGTGTGGGACATATGCCATGTTTGGATGTTAGATGCATGTTAGTGTGTGTGAGTTTAGAATAACATGTTAGAGGACCTTTTGATGGGATTAGGATTTGCAACACAATGAGTGGAGGCCGACCTATGGGTCGGGTGGGGTTAGATGCCTAACACCTTCCCATCCCTGTACCTAAACTCCGGACACATGCTCTGGTAAAGATCAATCCTTTCACAAAAGGGCACTATATACATGGTTCCTAGACCATAAAACTAGGTGGCGACTCCATTTTTCTCCGCCCCAGTCCACTCAGTCGAGGCGTACTCACCCCCGTTGCGCCCACAGTGGCAACTCCGTTGGGGATGATGAGTTTGACTCCAATGTGTTCGATCTCCTAATCTTAACAAAGGCTTTTCTAATATTGTTTTGCACACACTTGCACTTGGTTCTTTTATCCCTTTGCCTTGGTTGGTGATGAGTGGGAAGATGAGTACTTTCCATTCAGGCCAAAGTCTTTCGAAGTTCATCCCATCAACTCAAAATCTATGCCATTGCCTATGATGGGCTTTGAGTACGTTAACGATTTGCCACCAAGCCACAAAGGTTCATTTAGGCTCTCGGTTAGAATAATGGTCCACCTAGTTGTGAGTGACTTTTTGATCTATCCCTTTAGCTCTAGGGAGCCTACCCACACTTAGAGAGATCCTAGATCCTATCAATAAAAGGGTACCTTTTATATCTCTTGTTTGTTCAACCATATATCTTGTGTTCACCTAATTCTAAAGGACAAATAAAAGATGTAAAGAATTGGAGGATGACCTAAAAGTTATGGCATACCCTAAGATATTGGGATGAAAAGAAGATAAGTTCTCACATATGAGAGGCTTATCCCAAAGTCCAAAGGTATGTCTTAACTTGAAAGGTTCATAAGACTATAGCCTAGTTGCTATCATAAGCCCAAATCAAAAGGCCTCTTGAAAAGGAGAACCTTAGGCCTAGGGTAACAAATATGCTATGGACTTAGCATCCAACATCCTACAAAGTCAATATGAACTTCCCTAATCTTGGGCCTCCTTGTTGTATGCCAAGGCCCAAAATGATGAGAGATTCATAGGCTTTGAGAGGAGAGCCACAATATATTCTAGCTAGAGGTCTAATTCAAGAAAAAATTTCAAAAAATGAAGAAAGTCTTTCGCAAAAAAGAAAAGTTTTCAAAAAAAAAAAAAAATCTTTTGTATATATATATTTTTTAAAATTGGAATTTTCAAAAAATCTTTTGCAAAGAAAAAGAATTCAAGAAAAGAAATGTTTTACAAAGAAATATTTTTTTCAAGGAAAAGTGTTTAAAAAAAATCTTTTGTAAATTTTTTTTTTCAAGAAAGGAATTTTCAAAAAGGAAAGGAAGAAAATTTTTCAAGATAAAAATTTTAAAAATAAATTGCCAAAAAGAAAACATCAAAAAGAAGATAAGAGATGATCCACAAAGCCATGATATATCCTAAGTCTTGGGCCTATTCAAAAATATCCAAATCAAGAGGGCCCAAGATCATGAGTATACCATAGACTTTGGAGGAAGACATTTGGCCATAAAGTCATAACATACCCTAGCTTTTAGGTTGAAATTCAAAAATCTTTTTCAAAAGAAAGAGAGCCCAAGATCATGACTATGTTGTAGGCTTTATTGAAAAGATGTTGAACCCATCCATGCTTTGGGAAAGTTTGAAACCCTAAAACCCAAAGATAGGGGTAGACTCACTAGGAGCCCAATGAGGATTAAAAGATGAAATCTTTTTGAACCAATTGGCCAAAATCTTCGAACTAGGGGCAAGGCCCATTTGATGATGAAAGATAAAAATGGATCAAACTTTTGAAACTAGGGGCAAGGCCCTCATGAGGGGAGAGAGTGAACATTCAAGATGGGCTTTGTGATGGGACAAATAAAAGATTTTGATGTGTTGAGATAAAGTTTGGTCACTTTTTTTTTTTCAAAAAAAAAAAAAAAAAAATCCAAAAGGAAGAGAAAAGAAAAGATGTGGACTTCTAAATGTCATGGCTCATTTTAAATACAAGTTCAAACAAGTTTTTCATAAGAAAAGAAATTTTCCAAAGCATGATGGGCTTGCATTATAAATGGGGCATTGATCTTTGTGTTTAAATTGTTTGATGAGACCATTTTCATAAGGTCAAATAGAGCACAAGATGTGGACTAACCTTACAAAATTCATGAACAACCTATGCTTAAACCCAAATGAGGATGAAAGGGCAAGATGAGTGACTTGTAATTGGATTCAAGGCCCAAAGAAAGAAAGAAAAATGCAAAGAAAAAGAAAAAGAAATATTAATGTTGGGCTTAGATTCAAACGAGGAAAGATGAGAGAGTGAGATGTGTGAATGATGTAATTGGGCTTAAAGCATAGGGAAAAACATGAATTTTGAAATATTGATGTAGCTCATTCTATTTCTAAGTCCAAGATAATGAAATGATACAAGACTTAGAATACGAATGGGGCATACATATAGTCCACAAGTTGATGCAAGCAAGAAAAGTTGATTAAGACGTTGGGTCCAAAATTTAAGACATTAGGAGCACATGTTTATTTGATCAAATTCATTTTCAAGGACACTTAAGATAATCTCAAAGAACATCCCTAATCTTGTCAAGATCTACTCGCTAAGGAGGATACCAAGAAGCAATGAAGAGCATGAATGAAAGTATCGACATCATGAACAAGACACTTGTTTGCGTGGAGGAGCTAATGAAGGATGTAAGCACTCAACTACAAAGGCTTGAAGAAATACTGGCCCACAAGCCGAGGATGTCTTTGGCAAGAAAAAAGAAAGAAAGAAAGTTATAGCCAATGACACCCACAGAAAGAGAAGGGAATTTGATGACATTCACATATCATTGTCCAAGGCCTTTGAAATCTTATCTAAGAAGGGTTACCTCAAGCCGATTGAACCTACTCATCTTCCAATTCCAAACTCAAAAACTTGGAACATGAATGAGTATTGTGCTTTTCACCAAAAGCTAGGACACAAGACAGATAATTGCTTTAGGTTGAAGCATGAGATTCAAGATTTGATTGATGGTGGGGAAATCATCAAGCCAAGATGCTAGAGATGAAGCAAGATCAAATGAAGGGATGTGCTTAAAAGATTTGATCCATGAGAACACCTTTGGTAGAGGATAAACCATTTCAATTCTGTTGAGTCTTTTTCAATTGTTGTGTCTTCAACTTCTTAAGTCTATTATAGTTTTTCTCAATGTTGTGTTATTGAGTCTTTCACTTTGTTGTGTTGTTGAGTCTTTGTTTAAAATGTCTTGTTGAGTCTTTCCCTTGTTGTGTTGTTGAGTCATGTTCCTTTGAATTCTCAAATCAATGTTATTTTGCTTTCAATAAAGATGGCCATTCAAATATGATGTGTATCATATGATCTCTTTTTGATAGCTTTGAAATGAATGAATCCATAAACCTAACACATTGGTTAATCCAAATAATCTCATCAAAAGATGAGATTGTCTTAGTTCATTCGAGCATAAAGAGCAAGCATGAAAGTGAGAAAGAGGGTGAGAGAGTAATAAAAAAAAAAAAAAAAGACTTTGATCAAGTGAAAGAGTACACAAGAATGAGAAGGATGAGTGATGAAGGATTCTTTAAAGCACAAACCATGAGTGAGTTCAAAGATGAGAAAGAGAAATTGAATGAATAACTTGTTGTTTCACATAGATGACACTACGATGATGAGAACTTGATGAGATGAAAAGGTCAACCTAGGTTTGGAAAGGCTAAGCAATTAAGGTTGAAAGGATGAAAGACCATCTTTTTGCTATCATTTTTACAATGAGAGATTAGTTCCACTTGCTAACCCCGTTAAGTCTAGATTAATTCCTTCTTTATACCCATGCCAAGAGATTACCCCCTACACTAGGGGCATGTTCTTAAGAGATGGTGATTTGAAAGGGTTACCCTTAACACTAGGGGCATACTCTAATATTAGAAAGGATCAACTCTATACTAGGGGCAAGTTTTGTGGATGAATGATAGAGGGATGTGAGGATGATTTATAAGTGAAAGAATACCCATTTTCGCAACAAAGGGCATGGAAAAAGAAAAAAAAAAAGAGAAAAAAAAAGAAAAGAAAAAGAAAAGAAAAAGGGGAGATACAAGAAAAGAAGAAAGGAAAAGGAAATGAAAGTGAGAATCAAAAAGGACAAGGAAAATGGATGGAAAAAATGCAAGCATGAGAAGAGTAGTAATCCTGAGAATAAAATTGAATTTGAGCCTCAAATACCCTTTCTTTCTTAAGCCTTAGAATCCTAACCTCATTACGGTCCATAAACAAGTCCTCTCTGATCAGTTGAGATTGTTTATCCCTACAAATTTTGGAAAGCCTAGCCTTAGTTGTGAAAAGAAAAAAAAAAAGGAAAGAGAAAGAAAAGAAAGAAGAAAGGCCCGCTAGGTTGAAAACCTTAAAGGGCAACTTAGGCAAAAGTTAGGGCACCTTGAAAAGAAGTGAAGAAGAGCAACATGGAAAATGGTGAACTTATTCCAAGCTAGGGGCAATCCATGAATGAGAATGACAAAGGAATGATTAGACAAGGGAATATGAGACTAGCTCTAAGCTAGGGCAACCATAAGGAGAAAAGTGACCATACATGAGAGATGAGTTGATTAAGGAGAATACAAGAAGAGAGAGGTGAGAGAAGTGAGGTGTGCATGTTCAAACAAGGACAATGATTGAGTTAACTAGAGATGACCGAATTTTAAATTCATGTTTGGACTAATCAATGAAAATGGTAGGTAATTCATGCAAAACTAGTTCAAAGAGAATATGCATTGATATGCAAAATCATCTAGATCTATGATCCCTTGTTTTTACCTCTTCAATTCCTCTAAATTTTCTTCAAGGTCCTCTTTGTATTCAAATCATGTTGTGCTCTACTATCTCAAAAATCTTGTTGTGTTTGAAACTTCTTTGGTCCAAATTCTCTTCTAAAAGCTTAAATAGTGTGAAACACTATAGCTTGTTTAGACCCCCAATTTTAAAATTACGGCTAAATTGCTTTTATTCTAACTTATCTAAGTGCGGAACAAGAGTAAATGACACGCAATAACCGAAACTACTCTCTAAGCCATAACCATAAGTAAGCAACAACAATAATAAAGTTTAAAGAGTAAGGGAAGAGAGATGCAAACACAAGATAACACCAATACGTGTTATTGAAGAGGAAACTGAAGAACTCAGCAAAAAACCTCTTCGCGACCCTCCAAGTCAAAATCGATCCACTAGTGAATAAGTTGGAGTACATGAATAACAAAATACTCTCCAAGCCTAGTTTACCCAATGTACTTGAGCCCTCTAAGCTCCTACTACCAACGGACTTCTTGGAGTCTTGTCTTTACTAGCTTTTCGGATCCCGTAATGCCACCTGATTGCATCCGCCAAACCTCACCAGCTTCTTTTGGCAAATCTCAAATGCTTCCCAAGCTCCAAAACATTCTCTATACTCTGAATAGGTGTGGGTTGTGTTTGAGTACAAATCTCCTCTCAAGGTATAACAATGGGAGAAGGGAGGAGAAGAGACTACAATGATTTCTCACTAAAGGATGAGTAGCTCTCCCTCTCTCTCTAAAAGGTAAGTGTGTTGTGTTGTAGAAACATATGTAGGGTTTTCTCTCTGAATAGCCTCTTTTACTTTTGTGGGTAATGAGGGTATATAGTATGGGTAAAGGGTAAGAAAGTCACACTTAAAATCCTCTAGGCAGAGAGTTTCGCCGGTACCTCGCGAGATGGCCTTACTCGCGAAGTACTCGCGAAATGCAGCCTGGCACTTGACTCTTCAGCTTCCAGCATGTGCTTCTCACATGGCCTTTTCGCGGGTACCTTTACTTGCGAGCTTCTCGCGAGATAGTCACGAAACTACACTGATCTTCATTGCATACTTGATTCTTCACCAACTTAATACTAAACCCAATACTATTGTTAGGACATATGTGGAACTTGTTAGAACATATGTTATTGTAAATTGGCTAATCTTTTGACAAAATTCACTTTACTTGTAATTAGGTAGATCTAAGATGGGTTTAGTACTTTAAGGAACAAGAGTTCAAGTCTAGTATTGAAGCCATGCAAGTCTGTCCAAGAAACAAGTGAAGAAGTGTTGTTCATTAAAGCTCGACAGATAGGTCGACAAATAATATCTATCGAGGTTTAATAAGGAATCTCAATAGCTGCTTGACAGAAACAGTATCTATCGAGAATTATGAAATTTAGATTTCCAAATCTGTTTTTCACGCATAGCCAAGTTATTTGTATAGGGTCTCTTTTCTGACAACCCTAGACATATATAAGGATTATTTTAAGGGTCGTCAAAGGCGATGCAAGGTTATGCAAAGTCATTGTGCATGCATATTGTGACCGGAGACAATTGCCCTAGTTCATCATATTCTTTGTAGAAGTTTTTGCGTCTTTGCGCCAAGGGTTTTGTAACCAAGAAGCTTCTTAATCTTCATCATATGGATGAACTAAAAAACTTTGCAGCCAACATCTTTCTCAAAGTTGGTGTGTTAGTCACGCACTTGGATCCGTGCATCAATTGGTTAGTCACATACTGGGAGGCATGCATTGAAATGAGAGATTGTCACTACATTGCAAGTCCAATTGGGTATTGGGGTAAGGATTCAACTATAGGTTGGTATTAGGTACTGGGATTCCTTTTACTAGTAACCGCTTGTTTTGATAATAGTGGATTCTTGGGAGTGGTGACCTTAAATTCACCCGGTGGGGTTTTGCATCTGTGGTTTTCCCCATTCATAAAAAAATCACCAGTGTCAAATTTAATTTCCGCTGCATTTAGTTATTTGGTGATTTGTTTGTGCTAACACACTCATTGCATATAATTGAATCTAATTAATTTCACTTGGATAATTAATTTGATTAAGTTACCAAAGGGGTTAATACATTCTTGGCCTATCAAGTGGTATTAGAGTGGGCACACTCTGATTAGGGTTAATCTTTGTTGTGTGATCCATTGACCCCTGTTTATCATGGATAGAGGACAATCTCTAATTATACCTCCTTTATTTGATGGCACTAACTATGCATACTGGAAAGTACACATGAAAGCTTTCTTGCAGTCTTTAGATGAGAATGTGTGGCAAGCTGTGAGGATTGGTTGGACTAAGCCAAAGGAAGCGCCGGCTGATTGAGATGATGCCAAGATCAAAGCGGCAAACTTCAACAGCAGAGCATTGAATGCTTTATTCAGTGCAATCACTAATGAGGAATTCAAGAAGATATCCTCTACCGAAATTGCTAAGAAAGCATGGACTACCCTCCAGACAACCTATGAAGGGACTAAGGCTGTTAAGGATTCAAACTTTCAAAGGCTTACTACGAGCTTTGAAGAAATTAAGATGGAGGAGGATGAGTCGTTTGATGAGTTCTATGCCAAGTTAAAGGACATAGTTAACTCTACCTTTAATCTTGGGGAAACCATTCCCGAACCCAAGGTTGTATGAAAGGTGCTCAGATCTCTACCGGAGAGATTCCATGCAAAGATCACCGCCATTGAGGAATCAAAGGACATTAACAAAATTCTTTTGACAGAGCTGGTTGGAAACTTGCAAACCTATGAATTGGGTTTGACTAGGATCGGGAAATCAAGCAAGAGTAAGAGCATGGCACTGAAGGCTAAAAGCAGTGATACAGATGAGTCCTCTGATGATGAAGATTCCAAGATGAAATCCTACATCACGAGGCAATTCAAGAAGTTTATGAAGAATGCCAATGCAAAAGGATTTGAAAAGGACCGTAAGCAATCCAGTTCGTCTCAGTTCAAAAGCCAAGACAAAGGAAAGAAGGATTCTAAGGATGGTGGTTAGTACACTGTTCCCTCCGAACCAAAGTGTTTTGGATGACAAGGTTTTGTACATATGAAACAAGAATGTCCAACATATCTCAAGACTATTGGAAAAAACAAGGCCCTTGCTGCTACCTTGAGTGACACCAAGCCTAAAGATGATTCAGATGACAATGATGACAAGAGAATCTTGAATGCCTTCACTGCTACAGTTGATCCTACTGATGGGGTTTCAGAAACAGTAGATGATAAAGAGGACTTGGTGGGCTATAAGTTTGAGAAAATGGACGATCAAGATGATATCCATACAGCCTATGAAAAATTGTACAAGGTTTTTGAGAAGCATGAGAAACTATATAGGCTGGCCACCAAGAAGCTGAGTGATGTTAAGCTAGATTGAGAGGAGCTAGCTCTCCACAAAGTTTGACGAAGAAAATCCTGTTGGAATTTATGCTCTAAAATCCAATTTATTGGTATGTCATAAATATTTAAATAGTTTAATTATATGAGACTATCTATAAATGAACTAATGAGACATTATCTTAGTCCATGAGATACATAGTATGTGATTTATGTGAAAAGTCACAGAATATATAAATCATAAGTTCTTTGTAAACTCAGAATTTGAGTTCGTAGTCGGTGATGAAATTGGGCGTTTCATCTGCGAAGACTATAACATATCAACTACGATGATTTGTCTTGATCATGGAAGTGGAGACTTCTAGTTGGTATGTTGATATGTTTTAAGAGTTAAGACATATTGAACTGGACCGCTGTGAGATTTATTATTCTCCTGATGACTGTCAAATGAATAATAAATCTTACGACTTCTATTTACATCAACTCTAAATCCTGAGAGAATAATGGACCTGATCATGAAATGTAGGTTGCTTTGATCTATAAGTCACGGTCAAAACCTCAGTATGTTGGGCAGCCGCATTTAGTGTTGATGGAACATATATTCTCAAGATAGAATTCATAATCTCTTAACGGAGACATAAAATATTCCCTTGAGATACATTTAATGGGTTTGGTTATTCAAGAGAGTTGGGCCCAACAACTTTAGTAAGTTGCTACTAAAGTATATATTTATGGATTTCATAAATATATGATGAATAACATAAAGGATTAAACCGGGTACTCAAGGATTAAGATGTAGTAATCTTCAAAGTGGCAGTCTACATTCATGACTTTGTATTACTACGAAAATTTTAATGAAGGGGTTGCATGTATAATAAAGTCTTGGGATATAATTTATAGGTAAGGCCTAGAGTGCAACTATATTTATATAGTGGTATTAAATATAGTTAATGGTAACTTTGGACTTGTCAAGAGTTGACAGAAAAGCCCAAGGCCCATTGGAGCTAGTGTCTTATTGGTCCCTTTTGGTCCCACTCCAAGCTACACACTAGAGCCCAATTGGAATGGCCCAAAAGGCTAGCCCAATTAGATAATCAGTTGTATATAAGGAGAGAAACATACAGAATTTCATAAGTGCTTTTTCATAAGGTTAAGATGAAGGTCTTTTATAATAGAGTTCTCATAAGGAATGAAATGGTTTGTATGTGAGTGTTGGACACTCATTATTCTCTCATTGGAAACTGATTGAAAGACCACACATCTTGGGCATTAAGTGGAATTGGAGTGAAGATTGAAAGTCTTCCCAAGAACTTCTGATCTTCGTTTTTGAATTTCACCACACCAAGGTACGCATTCTTGTTCTCAAATTCTGAAACTTACATAGTACATGTTATTAATTGCGAATGAAGTAGATCCGTTAATTTTTTCGCTGCGTATGTTTTGTATGCGTTACAAACATGTATTTTTCCAACAAATCCGACCATTGGAGCATTGTAGTTTGAGAACAATTTCTTGGTAAAAAGGACCAAGAAGCTTGAAGCAGAGCTGTTTCAAGTCAGAGCTCAACTGGAGAGGACTTTTAGTGCAAAGCTTGATGAAATGCTTAGCTTTCAAAAATCTGCTTCTGATAGAACCGGTCTAAGGTATGATTTCTCTTCTTCTAATATTGTCTCTTCTAGTACTACTGTGTTTGTCTCACTTGCTAATAATGTTAATTCTGAGAACAATGAATGTAAAACTAATATAGCTAGTGAGCACATAGACAGGGGCAAATCAATTTTAGGAGCACTCCCTAAACTTGAAAAGAAAGAGGCTAGAAACTTTAGGACTAAGAAGGATAATAACCAAAAGTCTAAACAGAAGAAGTAGCATGTCTGTCATCACTATGGAGCTTCATGGCATACTCGTCCAAATTGCTACAAGTGGTTAGCCACTCAACAGAGCAATAGTATGATCTCATCTGAAAACCAGAATCAGTTTCCATCCTCTTTAGCTCCTCTTGGAAATCTTCTTATGGCCCTCATGTTCCTTTCAAACTTGAATGGTTTCAACTCTTCCCCCTCACCACCGGATCAAAGGTTCATTCAACGGAAAGGTTCTTCCAAGGTGTGGAAGGAAAAAGGCTCAAAGTGATTTAGTCATTTTTTTTCTCTCTTTCCCTCTTTCTGTTTATGCATTACTTGTGTGTTTTGTTTTCTTGTTATTGAGTTACTTTAGTTTTATGCTATGTTTTATTTAACATGTTTTTGTTTGTTTGTTTTCAGTTTTGCTTTATTTTGTTTGTCATAAAAAAATAAATAAATAAAATCAGAAAAATACAAAAACATTGTGTTTTGTGTACATTGGTATTTATGTACCTTGGATGGCCATTGAAACAAAGTTTTCTAAACTTTGTATCTCTTGTAACTTAGATGAGCATCTCAATGCACAACTAAACAAGTAAGCTTTGTGGCTCGTGTTTTTGATGAGTACGATTAAGTAATCTCTTATACTTAACACTCATATCACTCTTTTTGACGGGAATGGCTAAAAAATCCTAAGAGAAAGGCATAAATAACCATATCACTACTAAAGCCCGCCAATCATGAATAACATCTGTATGCTTCAGCATAGCAAAATAGTGATGTTTAAAGCTTAACATAATTGGGTATTTCTTCTCTCTCTCTTATATGCCTATGCATGATATGCTCAAAAGAAAAAAAAAATATGCAAAGAATATAAAAGCAAAAAGAATAAAAATGCTTTTAAATATGGTTGCAAGCGTGTTTCTAGGAGATGTGGGAGTTATAAGATGTACCTCAAAAGTGATAGTCCCCATCAAGCAGTTATGATTGTGTGTGAGTTAAAATTGTTTTTCTCATATCTCAAATCGTCATAACTTGAGACACTTATGCACTCTTGCGATGTTTTCACACACAACACACATATTCTTTGCTACTTTTGATACATGTGCAGGTATAATGTGATTTGGCCATCAGAAGGGATACATGTGCAAATGTGTGCTCACTAAATTGTATTGACTTGTTTTTGAATTATAACATTGGTTAGACTTGTTTAGTGTGTGTGTGTGTGTTTCGGATCATGAATGCTTTGCATTTTTTTGTCGAGAGATGTTTTTGAAAGCTTAAAATATTGTTTGGATCTTTGGTTAAGTAGCTTGCTTGATTGCATTCATTTCTGTGTGTTTTTCCTCTCTTTGAAAAACTACTTTTTATCAAGCTCGACAGCTTCTCGACAGATAGCTATCTATCGAGCCCTTTGGACTTCTTTTCTCGATAGATCTTATCGCATCTTCGATCCATCGAGCTATCTGGAATTTATCTCGATAGCTTCTCGACAGATTCTCTATCCATCGAGAAAGATTCTGTCTGGCCAATAGCTGCTCGATAGCTGTTTGATCCATCGAGGTATTTTGCCGTCGACAGATTCTTGACAGCACCTTGACAGATTATATCTGTCGAGATTTAGTGCTCGACAGATCCTCGATCCATTGAGCTGCGATTTCATTAAATAGCTCTAGCGCGAAATCAGATCTCACTTTTTCATATCTCTCTCGATAGAAAAGCTATCCAACTTCTCCCAAACACTCTTTTCTCTCTCTTTTCATCTTCCCAACTTGGATTTCGACCTTGTTTGAGTTTTTCTCCCCTGTCTGCGTATGGCACCCAAGCACAAATCCACTCCATCTCGAAACCCTCTTCATTCCGGGACATCTTCTTCTGATCCTACTCCTCTTCACATCTGGTTCCGTGATGAGAAGGCCCGTAAGGACTTCTTGGAGAACTTTTTCGATACTGCTCTACCCACTGTCATTCACAGTCGGGGATGGGAATCTCTATGTGAGATACTCGTGAGATGTCCCATCGTGATCATATAGGAGTTCTACTCCAACATACACGCTTTCGATACCTCTATACCTCAATTTGTTACACAGATTCGAGGTACACGTATCGTAGTCACTCTAGATATTATTTTTGAGATACTACACGTTTCGCGAGTATCGCATCCTGATTATCCCACTTATCCACGTCTGAGGACTGTGTCCAAAGACGAACTTCTGTCTCATTTTTGTGAGACACCTTCTTCATGGGGTGAGCGCCAAAACACCTCATGCTTGGGCTTTACAAAAGGTCCGAGGTTCCTAAACATGGTGATGACTTTTGTCTCCATCCACTGTCTCACTATAACTCCATTACCGAGCCTCGTGCTCGCTTTTTGCTATCCCTCTTAGAGGACCTCTCTATCTACTTTCCTTCTCACTTCATCCTCTCTCTCATCGATGTCTATAGAGATACGACGACCTGTGATAAGCTCATTTTCCCTTCAGCTATCATGCGGATTATTCGTCATTTTTCTATCTCTATCTCTATCCCTGATTCTCATCTCTTTACCATCATGGGTGCCATTAACATGGCGTCTGTTCGACGGAGCGAGGCCCAGCTTTGACCGAAGCAGCCACGGACCGAGACAACGACTCCTCCAGCCCCTTCTGTTCCTTCCACCTCTACTCCCTCTTCCTCAAGTGGTGGTGTGACGCTTGAGGCCGTCATGGTGCAGCTTGAGTGCATGGATACTCGCCTTGATACACTCACTACTAAGTTGTATTAGGTGAACACCCGTGTTAGTCATATCGTACGATGACAGGCTCGCATGGGTGGCTTCGCCACGTCTCCATCTCCCTTTCCTTCTCTAGAGGCTTCTGAGGACGAGGATGCTGCTGATGGTTCCGGTGATGATGATGATGATGAGGATGAGAATGCTAGCTCTTCTAGTGATGAGGAGATAACCACTTCTCAATGACTTACCCTTTGTCATTCGTGACAAAAAAGGGGAGTAGTTTTGAGATGAGAGTAGTCATGTATTTAAGGGGAGAGTTAGCATAGGACATTTTTTATAAAGGGAGTGTCTTTTGTTTTTAAGGGATGTAGTGACTATTTATGTACTTTTCTTTTCTTTCTTTGTAGTTACTTTATCCTTTTGTACATCGGTCTTGTGACCATTTAGTGATAACAAACTTTGTATTTATTTATCTTTTATATATATGATGATGTTGTTATCATCTCACCTATCTCTTCATATGTTGTTTCTTTTCTCTCTTTATACACATGTTTCTTTATTGTATGCAATCCTTTATTTCTATTTCACGCTAAGATGCCTTGATGAGTTTTGTTTAAAGTGTTTCAGAAAGACAGGTTGTCAAAATCTATCATGCCATGAACTCTCTTCTTGCAAATTTTTTCAAGAGTTTGTGCTAGGATTAGATTTTATTGTACTCAACAAGTGATTATGAGATTAGTGATTTATGACTTCTCTCATACTTCATTTGTTTGTTGTGGTTTTGTCACGGATTGCCAAAGGGGGATATTTTTAGGACATATGTGGAACTTGTTAGAACATATGTTATTGTAAATTGGCTAATCCTTTTACAAAACACACTTTACTTGTAATTGGGTAGATCTAGGATGGGTTTAGTACTTCAAGGAACAAGAGTTCAAGTCTAGTATTGAAGCCATACAAGTCTGTCCAAGAAACAAGTGAAAAAGTGTTGTTTATTAAAGCTCGATAGATAATATCTATCGAGGTTTACTAAGGAATCTCGACAGCTGCACGACAAAAACAGTATCTATCAAGAATTACGAAATTCAGATTTCCAAATCTGTTTTTCATGCATATCCAAGTTATTTGTGTTGGATTTCTTTTCTCACAATTCTAGACATATATAAGGATTATTTTAAGGGCCATCAAAGGCAATGCAAGGTTATGCAAAGTCACTGTGCATGCATATTGTGACCGGAGACAATTGCCCTAGTTCATCATATACTTTGTAGAAGTTGCTGCGTCTTTGCGCCAAGGGTTTTGTAACCAAGGAGCTTCTTGATCTTCATCATCTGGATGAACTGAAAAACTTTGCAGCCAACATCTTTCTCAAAGTTGGTGTGTTAGTCACGCACTTGGATTCGTGCATCAATTGGTTAGTCACGTACTGGGAGTCATGCATTGAAATGATAGATTGTCACTACATTGCAAGTCCAATTGGGTATTGGGGTAAGGGTTCAACTATAGGTTGGTATTAGGTACTGGGATTCCTTTTACTTGTAACCGCTTGTTTTGATAATAATGGATTCTCGGAAGTGGTGACCTTAAATTCACCCGGTGGGGTTTTGCCTCGATGGTTTTCCCCATTCGTAAACAAATTACCCGTGTCAAATTTAATTTCCGCTGCATTTAGTTATTTGGTGATTTGTTTATGCTAACACGCTCATTACATGTAATTGAATCTAATTAATTTCACTTGGCTAATTAATTTGATTAAGTTACCAAAGGGGTCAATACATTCTTGGCCTATCAACAATAAAATCCCACAAAATACAAGGAAATAATTTATTGCAATTACAACACTTTTGTCATGGAATAAATCCAACAGAAAACATAGTTGTAAATCACAACTTTACAATCTCCCCCTTTGGCTATTCCGTGACAAAAATATCCTATAACAGACTCTAAACTTAAACATGAGTTTGGGAACAATGGCAAAACTCACTCACACCTAAATCTAAAACTTGTGATAAACTTGGAACAGATATACCTTTAACCTGAAACACTTGCACAAAACACATTAGACCCTCAAGGTAAATCAAATAATAAAAGGATAAGTATAATGTAATAAGTAAAAATGCGATCAAGTAAACATGATGTTAAACATATAAGCAACTTGATCAAACACATGACAGTCATATGGAAATGACTACAATGTCATATAGCAAAGCAAATGATCATCCGGACATGCAATCAATAAAGCACAATAGCATAAGGATGTATGCATGTCCAACACACAAACATGATGCGATGAGAGCAACAAAGCATAGATACTAAATGTAACTCAAAGCACCATAAAGGGAAACAAGAAAACACACATAATGTAAAACAAACAAAACAAGGTTTTCTTATATGAAAAGTCTTCTCCCCCTTGGTACATGCATCTCTCCTATGGCTTTCTCCCCCTAAGAATGTGCACAAGAAATAGAATTTCTCCCCCTGAGAATGTGCACAAGAGTCATATAAAAATGAAAAAACTCTTTGGAATACTTTCTAGTATACTCTCCCCTTTTGACATGAATAGACAAAGGGGTCAAGAAAAATGAGGTAAAGAAAAGAAGATATGAACAAGAATAAGATGCATAAGGGGTACAAGATGAATGAGAAAATGAAGCTCAAACAAAAGACAAAATATCCCAGAAAAATGCTACGAAGAGTAAAGAAAAACATGACATGCTAAGGATATGGAAACAAGATATAGACCAAGGCATGGCAATGGTAGCAAAGGTGTGTCCATGAGGGTGCATCAAGTGTGCATGTGCAATGCATGATTAATGCATGAACAAGCACTCATGGGGAAAAGTGTGTAAAACACACAACCAATGATCAAAACATGTTAAACATGAATAAAAATGGTAAACCCCAAAATTTGGTACTCATCGGAGTCCAAAAGGAAGAAAAAAAAATACCATAGAGGCATTTTATCAAACACTTAGTGTGCAATTTTATCAAACACTTAGTGTGCACACACTATACATGTATGATAAACAATGCATTAACATGTGAAAATCTACCCTTAATACGTGTTATTTTTGCCACAATGGGCCAACATCTAGAGCAAAACATCGAAAGAAACAAAACCCATAAAAAAATTTGACAAAAATTAAGTTTTCCTAACCCCTATGGTGAAAATCCCTACCATGAACACGAAACCCCCAAAAACATAATCTAAAAATCAAAATCAGTGAAAAGAATTAAAGATTACCTTAGAGATGTTAATGGAATGAAAAACAATTGAATTTAGTTGGGTTTTGATGTAGAAACATTGAAATAAGGGTTTTGGAAAAGATGGGAGAAATTTAAAACAAATGTCCCACGAATTGCCTTTTAAAAAGATAATTTTGGGCATTTTGTGAGTCGCTGATACTCACAAACTAGTCGCGAAAAATTTGGGGACTCAGTAACCTACGAAATTACTTGCGAATTTGCAGGTTAGATATAAGTCGCAAACCACTCGTGAAACTCTCTATCCAAAGTTGAAAAACTTGAGAATTAGACCATTTAAACTTGTGACTGAGCTTACTTGCGAAATAAGTCGCGAAAACACCAAGAAAAACATGTTTTTCACACAAAATCAACTTGAAAAACTTTGAAAAACATGGACGATACAAATCAATTCCAAAAGCAAATAAAATGAACAAAAATCTTTTTGATTTGATTCACATATGGTTGAGCACACACACATCACATTTAAACATGTACAATCACACAAATGAAATAGGCATTCATTGAACATTAGACTTGTGTGTTGTGTGTGTGAATCAAGTATGAATTAGTCCATAGTCTAGTATGAAGTTTCAATGATCAATTCAATCAAGTCATACACAAATAGCACAAAATCAAGTGACCTATCTCACTAGTAGAAATGAACATATATGACCCCCCACCAAAGTGTTTACATTGATTGAAAGTTTTTTATTTGACTTCCATTTTTCATACCTTTTGATCAATACAACTCAATTTTTGAGTAACGATGCCATGAAATTTTTTATATTTCTTTGAGGAATAAGCCTTTGGCTTTGGCATCATACATTTTGAATACATTTTGCTACACCTTTTCCTAGTCAAACTAGTTTTCGAAATAAGGCTTTTTTAGCTCTTTCTCTTTTTAGAGATTGACGTTTGTAAATCTTTTTGACACAAAAATAAATGTGAGGAGATATATAGGAACAAGTCTATGCAAGGTGAGATAAATGTGAGGGGCCAGTTAAATATCAACTAAGTTGTGTTCCATAAACAATGTGAGTCTCTCTCCATGACTCTGTTAGGATTAGTGCCCTTAAATCCTATTGTATGATATTATGTATGTTATTATGTACGACATTATGTATAATTTAATGTTGTGATTAATAAAGTTTTTTTAATATTATCTAAAATAATGGTAACATGAATATTCAGACATTATTATATAGTCCATGAGATGCATAGTATGTGATTTATGTGAAAAGTCACAGAAGATATAAATTACAAGTTCTTTGTAAACTCAGAATATTAGTTCGTAGTCGGTGATGAATTTGGACATTTCATCTGCAAAGACTATAACATATCAACTAAGATGATTTGTCTTGATCATGAAAGTGAAGACTTCTAGTTGATATGTTTTAAGAGTTAAGAAATATTGAACTGGTGAAGGACTTATTCCTCTAACGACTGTCAAATGAATAATAAATCTCACGACTTATATTTACATGAACTCTTAATCCTAAGAGAATAATGGACCTGATCATGGAGTGTAGGTTGCTTTGATAAATCAGGGGTGAGATCTAAAGTAACGGTCAAAACCTCAGTATGTTGGGCAACCACATTTAGTGTTGATGGAACATATATTCTCAAGATGAAATTCATAATCTCTTAACGGAGATATAAAATATTCCCTTGAGATAAGTTTAATGAGTTCAGTTATTCAGAGAGTTAGGCCTAACCACTTTGGTAAGAAATTACTAAAGTATATATTTTTATGAAATTGGATTTCATAAATATATGATGAATAACTTAAAAGGATTAAACCGGGTACTCAAGGATTAAGATGTAGTGATCTACAAAGTGGCAGTTTTCATTCATGACTTTGTATTACTACGAATATTTTATGAAGGGGTTGCATGTAGAATAAAGTCTTGGAATATAATTTATTAATAAGGCCTAGAGTGCAATTATATTTATATAGTGGTATTAAATATAATTAATGGTAACTTTGGACTTGTCAAGAGTTGACAGAAAAGCCCAAAGCCCATTGGAGCTAGAGTCTTATTTGTTCCCTTTTGGTCCCACTGCAAGCCACACACTAAAGCCCAATTGGAAAGGCTCAAAGGGCTAGCCCAATTAGATAATCAGTTTTAAGGAGAAATACATATAAAATTTAGTAAGAACGTGAAATGGGATGTATGTGAGTGTTGGACACTGTTTAATTCTCCTTTGAATACATTCATAGAAACTGATTAAGAGACCACACTTCTTGGGCATCAAGTGGAATTGGAATGAAGATTAAAAATATTCTCAAGAACTTCTGATCTTTGGTTTTGAATTTCACCGTACCAAGGTACACTTTCTTGATCTTATATTCTGAAACTTACATAGCACATGTTATCAATTGCGAATGAAGTAGATCCATTAATTTTCCATTGCGTCTGTTTTGTATGCGATACAAACATGTATTTTTCCATCAGACTCTTCCTTAATTTATGGTTTTTTTATAACTTGTGTTCTTGTTGTTTTTAATTTGATTTACATGTTATATGTGCTTAGAAATATGTTTTACTTTGTTTAATTTTGTTTTGTTGTGTCTTATTATGTTTTGATTAGAAAGTTGAACGATTGGATATATTGTTGAACATGTTTTGATGTGTTCAGTGTTGTTCTTGTTTGTTGTTAGATCAAATGCAAGTTTAGGAACAGGTTTTGTTTTGTTTATCTTTAATATCTTTGTTGTTAGTTTAGGATAGTTTAGTGTTTGTATTAGAAGTATGCTAGGGTTTGTTAAATTTCCGTTTTGTTTGCTGTTCTAAAGCTGTGTTTTTGGGCATGTATGCGTGCGCGTGCTCCATGCCCGCCTATGCATACTTGATGCCTGCGTACGCATACTCAAGCATGCGTATGCATACTTCATATATGTGCATGCATACTCGTCCCCAGAAACGCAGATTTAGGGTTCTTGAATTTTTTATTTGTTTTGTTTTGTTTAAATCATATGTTTAGGTCTTGTTGAATCTAGTTTTCACATGTTTAGCATTAGGGTTAGTAGAATAACATGTTTCCCATGCTTTAATTGTTGAATTGATGATTAGGGCTTATAATCTTGATGAATCACATGAACATGCATTGATGCATAGGTGCTGTGGTGCTATGAAGTAAGTGAGGTAAATCATGCATAATTGCATGAACATGCATTTGATTTGGTTGGTGAACATGATGAGATTTCTTGATTGATGAACATGATGAATATGCTTGATGATTAATGCCTCGTCAATGTTTCTGTTTTGTGATGTGCTTGCTGCCCTTGGATATATATTGCTAGATGAATGGTAGGGTTTTATGCTATGGATGAGTGTGAGACATATGTCATGTTTGGATGTTAGATGCATGTTAGTGTGTGTGAGTTTAAAATAATATGTTAGAGGACCTTTTAATGGGATTCGGATTTGGAACACAATAAGTGGTGGCTGACTTATGGGTCGGGTGGGGTTGGGTGCCTAACACCTTTCCATCTCCATACCTAAACTCTAGACCAGTCCTTCCAAAAAAGGGCGCTATATACATGGTTCCTAGACCATAAAATTAGGTGGCGACTCCATCTTTCTCCACCCTGATTCAGTCAGCCGAGGCGTACTCCCCCTCATTGCGCCCACAACCATGTCTTCCAATACAACAGTGTCTACTTCCTTTAGGTGACTAGGGGTAGGTGATCGAAACCCAATGAATTTAGGAAGTTTTTTTGAAAAGGGAGTGTTATTGTGTCTAAAATAAAATTTGATCAAATAAATATGTGCTCCCAATGTCTTTTAAATTTTTGGACCTAAAGTTTCTATCTGAATGAACACTAGAGAGAGGTTTTAAAAAATGTGCTCATGTTTATGTATTTAAAAGGTTAAGAGAAAGAAAGAGTCTTAAAAGAGTGTAGGTGAAAAATCAACTCTCTCTAGCTAGGGTTTGAGTTTGGAGGCATAAAGCTTGTATTTATATGCCCAAACTAGGGTTTACAGACTCATTTAGAGGGTTTTGGACGTTCTTAAGGGTTTAGGGGCCGGCCTACATCAAAGAATGATGTTTTGGGGGCCCAAAATTGAAGTTTTGAAACCCAAAAAATTGGCCTATGTACACATCTTTAGAATGTGCCCTCACACACTTTATTCATGTGTACACATACTTCCACAACCCTAATTCCTGACAGCTTTGATGGCCCGACTTCAAATGGCCATAACACACTTAATATAAATCTAAATTAGGCAAAATTTATGTTCAAATTGAAGCGCAAGATGTATATGGGTCAATGAAATAAAACTATCTTACAAATTCTTTGTGGATCAAAAGTTATGGTCAAAAAAGTGAGCAAAGGTCATTTTTCAGCATGTTTTTCAAAGCGATTTAAGCACTTTTGAGTTGTGATTACTTCCAAACTATCAAAATAACTTCAATTACCTTTTGTAGACTAGTCAAGCTCATCATTAGGACCGCAAACTAAAGCTTATTAACCAGGTACAAAATGAGGTGTCTACACTTAGGGTATGGCAATGTCTAATCTTTACTTTTCTTGTACCATGCTTGGGCCATACCCTTGTAGCATTAGCAGTGCCTAGTTTATTTTCCTCCTTTGTGTGCTTGCATTGTACATGCTTGATATATATATATATATATATATATATATTTATATCTGCTTGTTTAAAGATGGTCATGCACTTTATATGATGGACTCAAGTGATTAGGAGGGTACCCCTCTCATGATCATGGGTGCTCTTGACCTTAAAGTGTGGGTATGCATTCAAGGCGATTGTTGTAGATGCATATTCATGCTGCATTGTGTGCATTATTGTTGTGGTGTGATTGCCTTCGATCCATGTCAGCTAGTGACATTGGTTTCCTCATGTATGCAACATGCGTCAATGTGTTTAATGCTTTGGTGAGCTTTAGCTTGCCTTAGTATAAACATACTGACGCATGTCGTATACATAGACACGAAACCCTGTCAATGCGCCATATCGCACCAAATGTGAAACTTTGCTGGATTCTTGCGATGAAAATGGGGCATCTTTTTTCCATATTCTCATAGCAAAAGCTTGGTGAGAATAGCATTTTGTGTACTATGACGCACTTGACCCGAAATGCTACCAGATTTTCACCACGAAAATAAGGCAAAATGCTGCCAGATTTTTGTCGTGGAAATTTGGCAACAATTCCAAATGTGCTAGCAAAGCATTGATAAAGGCCACACCCCTTTCCAAAATCAAACCTCAAACCCCAATTCTTTTAAAGCCTCGAAAGCTAATGCCAATAGCTTATTTTTAACTGTCAATGTTTGAAAATTAAGATTTTACCAAAATAAAGAACTATTTTCGGACAGGCATTATGGGGTACCTAACACCTTCCCCACACGTAACTAGACTTCTGAACTCAAGAATCAAGACTTTTTACCATCCGTATTAGATTAGGAAAAATGACTATTTTTCTTAGCCTAGGATTGGTAATAAAATCAAATAGAGTTAGGTGACCAATCACACCTTAGAAAAAAACCCAATGATTGGTGACGACTTCACTACCTTTGGTAATAATAGATTACACTTGACTCAATTCAGTCACACACCAAAGGTTAACCTTTTTTTTAACTCTCTTTCACAGCACCCAAGCTCCGCAGCCAACTAGAGGCGCGAGGGTTGCTGCAATGGGTGCTCGACCACTGTGAGGCATGGAAACCTCTCATCAAATCTTTTCTATCTTAAAAAATGAAGAAAAACCTTGCTTTTTAATAAAACCATGGAACCCATTTTCTCAAAAACCCAACTCTTTTCTTATAAAAATGCTTTTATTTTCCAAATTTACTTTCCTTGAAATCAACACTTTCCCACCCAAGAAAACCCATTTTTCATGTAAAATAAAGAGGATTCCTTTTTTCCAAAAAGAGGTAAACCTTAGTTTCTAAATAAACCTTTTCTAAAAGTCATGAGTTTTCCTAAAAGAAATTGCTCATCTTTTCAAAGGTAAGTTTTCAAGGTTTTCATTCATGTACATTACTTTGAATCTTTGGAATTGCACTCTTTTAGAGGTTTGTGTTTGTGGTTCATTTTTATTGAACCAATAGACACCACTCAAGCTAGCATGTTCCCCCCTCCCATTTTGCACTAATGTTTTGGTTCATTATGTTGTGCATGAGAATGAGAAAATGGAGAATAAATTTGTAAAAGGTGACATCTTTCCTTCCCCCTATTTTATTTTATGTTGTATATATTCACATGCTAAATATGTAATAGATAATAATCACATCTTAAGTTATATGTATTATTTTTGCAACGTAATAATTCTCACATGTTATGTACATATAATTTAACATGCTTTGTTTGTAAATAATTTTTTGAAATAAATACTTGCATATATATATACACACAAAAATCATTTCAAAAACCAAATGCCAAGTATCTAATTTTTTCATTAAAAAGTTAACGTTGGAATTAAAATTAAAATGGGGTACTATCCTTTGGATAGGTGGTGTGCTAACATCTTCCTTACCCGTAACCGAATTTCCAAGTCCAAAATTTTGGCTCGAGACTTTGGTTTACCTTAATTAACTAATAACCCTTGAATTGGTTTTAGTTAATTAGGTAATTAAAAAGAATTAGACAAATAGGTGACCCATCACACTTAATACAAAACCAAGGATTAGTCATGGCTTCTAAAAATAAAATATGAAAAATAAACTCACACACATACATACACATACATACACCTCACCATAGAAATACATGCATACAAAGAGAGACACGTCGCCAAAGACCCAATGTGCGTTAAACCAAAAAGGAGCCCTTAAACAAGGCTTTCTCTGTTTTTAGGGCATCCACAAGGGGTATATGGTTAAATGGCTCAACCCGAACCTGGCCCATTTATTAATTGTGTCATGACTCTTCAACCCTAACACGACCTGTTAATAAAGTTAGTTGACACGACATGACCCACTTGACACACTTAATAAACGGTTCGTGTTGGGTTGATATGAATGTGACACGACACATTTCAACCCACTTAAAATTAAATAGATTGGGTTAACACAAATTCAATCCATTTAAACTGCATAAAAAAAGCACTTGATTGATATTGTTATAAATTTAATAAACAACAAATTTAGTACAAACTCATAGCATCAAAATACTTATTAAGCATACAATTTGAAAGTTAATAATAACATCAAATACTTAAACACATCGAAGAGAGAGAGAGAGAGAGAGAAGAGGTGAACTGAATGAGAGGGAGCAAGTGGTTTAGGGTTTAAGAGTGAGAGGGAGTGAGGACATGTTGAATTTAAAAAAAAATGAAATTAACTATTGGCAAAAATACCTTTTTGGTCCCTATATTTTGACCCTATTCCCATTTTAGTCCCTACTTTTATATTTTTCCGCTTTTAGTCCCCAAAATAAAAATGCATTCCATTTTGGAACCTACTGTTATTTCACTAACGAAAATATCATACATGCCAGACTAAATGTTGACGTAGCCAATAAAATAATATTAAAAACAAACTACTTGGAATTAAAAAAAATGCCACGTCAGCATAAAATAATAATTAAAAAAGTCACATCAGCATTCACGTATACCTTTGATTCTAAAAAAATTAATTTATCAATTTTAAGAAAATAAAAAACTGAATTAGAACCAAAATACACATGAATTTGGATCTTAAACATGAACACATAAGAACACAAACCTAGAAAATTCGATGACAAGAATACAAACCCACAAAAATTAAAATTTACCAATCTTTAAACACAACATCACAAAAATTAAATTTGCAAATATTTAAGCACAAAAAAAAAAAAAAAAAAAAAAAAAAAAAAAAAACCCTTTCACTTTGTTGCTTCTCTTTGAAAATTCAAAAAACTTCTTAATAAAACCCAGATAAAAAGTCTTAGAAAATTTTCATACATCCTTTCATCTTCAACTTCAAGCTAAAAACCAAACTCCTTTGTAAACCCATTCCCACAACAAGCACTCAAAACCCACTGAAACAACCATAAATTCTTTTGAAACTAACCTATACCCACGCGTGAGATTCTGCGGTGAAACACTCCACCCCTGAATCTACTGCTATGCTCATGAGAGACTTTGTCGCAATCCTCCTTGCTTCTAGCCCGAATCCCAATTTGTTGAATAATGACCTGAACTTAGGGGTTCTTTTGAAGGGTATTGACTGTGTTTGGATGGAAGGATCCTTCTTACTACCCCGCCTCTACATTAGCCAGGTTCCCATGAATTACCACAGCTACCACTCCTTTTCCTTTATGATTGGGCAAAAGACTCCTTTGCACCTCTGGTTCCCATTGGATAAGCTCCAGGGTACCCTCCCTGAGTTTCTTGTGAAAAAGCCTTCAGAGGGTCCAACAATCCTTGGTGGAATGCTTGACATAGTTGTGAAATCTGCAAAATAGGGGGTTCTTCCTTTCTTCTTCAATGGGTGGTCTGGACACAGTGAATGGTCTGACGACCCCTCCTCGATCCATTTGTTTAGGACGTGATTCAGCTCCTTCAGAGTGCACAGGATCATAGGGGGCTCCTCGGTCATCTTTCTCTTTTCTTCCACTGAAGCTATCATGGCTTGGGAAACTGGTACCCTTTTTGTTTTTATGGTTAACGCTGTCCTTTTAGTTCTTTGCAACAGGTCGGCGAACTAAGTTATGCATAAGTTCTCTAGACTAAATTTGTAATCAAAGAGCATGTTGGATATACAGGTTTCCACGAGCTCCTTCTCTTCATGGTCTCCATAACAATCTAGAGAGACATCTTCGAATCTTTTAATAAACTGGATAGGATCCTCCCCAGGCCTTTGCTTCACCATCTGAAAGTGACCTTATCTTCACTTGGGTAGTACTTTGCACAGAATCTCTCCATCATCTCATCCCAGGTCTTGATGGACCCGGGCCTCAAGGTAGTGTACCAAGTGTATGCTCTGTCCACTAGGGACTTAGCAAATTCCCTTAAACATAGTTCCTTGTCCCTTGCATAGGGCCCCATGGTGTGAATGAATCTGCTCACGTGCTCTACAGCACTCCTATTCCTTCCATCGAACGGGTGGAATTTTGGGGGTTCATATCCTTTGGGGTAAGGCTTGTCGAGGAGCTCTGCTGGGAATGGGGGATCCCGAGAACTCTGCTTAGGGATCCCCGAGAGCTTCTCTCTTTCTTGTTCAAGAAGGGCATTCACGTCTACTAAGGTGAGATATTGGGGGTTGGCTCCCCCTCCTACTGCTGATCCTTTTTCTGGCTAGACCCTTTCCTAGTTGACTAGTGGAGGAGCATTATCTCAAATCTCCTGAGTTCTTCCCTTTTTGAGGAGATGGGTCTTCTGTTGAAGGTCCTTCACCATTTTAGCCATTTGGGCCAAAGGGCCTGGTCCTCGCACCTCACGCTTCTGCCCTGAGATAACCTCGTGCTTTATCAAGGGCTCTTCATTTCTTTGCCTAGAAGCCACTTCCTTTTCTCCCACAGGCTCTGATGCCGTGGGTGGCACGTTGGTACCTTTGTTGTTCCTTAGTCTTTGAGCCATGCTCTATGAAGAGACTGCTTCTTCCCTCTTCTTTGCCTAGTCCCCAGCGAAGTTGCCTTTTAATGTGGTTTTTTTTTTTTTTTTTTTTTTTTTTTTTTTACAGTACCCAGGCTCGAGTAGAGATAGGGATCCTAGGCCTTATGCTTGTGGTTTAGTGGACTAGGCTTGGTTCATCGCAGTTATATTAGGCTGATTACAAACCAAGTTGTGCACAAAACATGGATCCTACAACACATACACATCCATACAAACAAAATATATATGTATTGTACAGTAAAGAATAGTAAAGGAACAGTAAAAGGTAATTTAAAATGTTAGGGATCCTCAGAATGATGAATAATACTTCATTATTTCTTGAGTTTTTAAATACATTAGGTCCTCTTTCCACTGGGATGTTGGAAAAACACATGTTTGTATCGCATACAAAACATACGCAGCGGAAAAATTAACGAATCTACTTCATTCGCAATTGATAATATGTACCATGTAAGTTTCAGAATTTGAGAACAAGAATGCGTACCTTGGTGTGGTGAAATTCAAAACCGAAGATCAGAAGTTCTTGGGATGACTTTTAATCTTCACTCCAATTCCACTTGATGCCCAAGATGTGTGGTCTCTCAATTAGTTTCCTAAGAGAGAATAAAGAGTGTCCAACACTCACATACAAACCATTTCATTCTTTGTATGATCTTAATGAAAAACCTTATGAAAGTCTCATATGAAAACCTTTTTCTTTTCCCTATGAAAAAGCTCTTATAAAATTCTGTATGTTACTCTCCTTATATACAACTGATTATCTAATTGGGCTAGCCTTTTGGGCCATTCCAATTGGGCTCTAGTATGTGGCTTGGAATGGGACCAAAAGGGAACAAATAAGACTCTAGCTCCAATGGGCCTTGGGCTTTTCTGTCAACTCTTGACAAGTCCAAAGTTACCATTAATTATATTCAATACCACCATAAGAATATAATTGCACTCTAGGCCTTATTAATAAATTATATCCCAAGCCTTTATTATACATGCAACCCCTTCATTAAAATATTCGTAGTAATACAAAGTCATGAATGCAGACTGCCACTTTGTAAATTACTACATCTTAATTCTTGAGTACCCGGTTTAATCCTTTATGTTATTCATCATATATTTATGAAATCCAATTTCATAAATATATACTTTAGTAACAACTTACTAAAGTGGTTGGGCCCAACTCTCTTGAATAACCAAACTCATTAAACTTATCTCAAGTGAATATTTTATGTCTCCGTTAAGAGATTATAAATTCCATCTTGAGAATATATGTTCCATTAACACTAAATGCAGTTGCCCAACATACTGAGGTTTTGACCGTGACTTATAAATCTCACTCCTGATATATCAAAGAAACTTACATCTCATGATCAGGTCCCTTATTCTCTTAGGATTTAGAGTTGATGTAAATAGAAGTCGTGAGATTTATTATTCATTTGACAGTCGTTAAGAAATTAATAAATCTCACAACGGTCCAGTTGAATATGTCTTAACTCTTAAAACATATCAACATACCAACTAGAAGTCTCCACTTCCATAATCAAGACAAATCATCTTAGTTGATATGTTATAGTCTTTACAGATGAAACGCCCAATTTCATCACCGACTACGAACTAAAATTCTAAGTTTACAAAGAACTTGTGATTTATATCTTCTGTGACTAAATCACATAAATCATATACTATGCATCTCATGGACTAAGATAATGTTCCATTAGTTCATTTATAGATAGTCTCATATAATTAAACAATTTAATTATTTATGACATGCTAATAAATTGGATTTTAGGGCATAAACCCCAACACGGGATGTGTTACAATGTCCAAATAAGTTCAAAAGTCACAGACTTAAATAGCTCTTTGAGGCTTCTAAGTCTTATGAGCTTTGAATCCCTTTGAATCCAAGTGTATCCTCTAGTGTATGTCTCAGGATCCCTCACGGAGTTTTCCCTTTTTTTCCCTTTTTTGAAATCTAAAGGATCTTTTCACTCTAATTCACTATTGTTGACTAGTTTTTGCTGTTGACTTCATCCCCTTTTATAGTGCCTCCCTAGGGTTTTTGGGGTACCACTGATCCCCTCCATTTACTGCCCTAGGTACCAGAACCAATGTTGTGTCAGCAACATTGGTGGCTGGTCCCTTCCTTATTTTCTCTTTACTTTCCCTTTTGAGGTTTCCCCCCCCCCCCTCCCCCCCAAAAGTCCCCAGCTGACCTTCCCCTTTTGGGAGTTCCTAAAGGCTGACTTTGAATTCCTTTTTTCCAAAGCTCTTAAATGCTACTTTTTAGATTCACCTTCTGGGCTGTTTCACCTTTTGTCATTTTCTCTAAATGGACAAATTCTTCTTTGTCAAGCTGAAAGGTCCTTAGCCACCTTCCTTCATGGTCCACCTTTCTACATTCCCGGAGGTACTAGGCTTTTTCTTTTGGAGTGCTGATTCCTAAGCTATCAGCTTTTTTCTAAATCATGGGTGGCTGATGGGACACATCCACCTTCGTTCATTGTATCTATGAGCATGCTCCTTTGAGCTGTCCTAATCCCACTTGACTTCTTTCTGCATATCTTGAGGATTTTGGGCTTTTGGGAATCCCCAAGTATCCTAGTCTTGTCCCTTTTTGGGCTCTCTAGCCAGTTTTCTTCACAAGGGCTGGGCTGAACTTCCTTTTTTCCTTTTTCTTTATTTTCTAAGGCTCAAAGCTTGCCCATTCATAGGTTTGGACCTCATCTCACTTATCTTAAGTGGGCCTTGAAAGACAGACCTGGGCCTTGTCCCTTCTTTGAAGGCCCAAATGGGTTCTTTTTCTTAAATTTGTAATATTTTGGGCCTTGACACATTATTTGTGATATTTTGGACCTCAACAAAATATAAGTTAGATATAAAAGGCTTTTGATAAATGTAAAATAAAATGAATTTTTATTTGTTATACGAGTTAAATCGACTGTATTAAATGGGTCTTTTTGGGTTGACACAAATAAATTGAGGTATCAAACGTGTGCGGTTTATACAGGTTGACCCACTTATGACATGTTTCTTATCGTGTCGCTTTCGTGTCGATCCATTTATGACCTAAAACCCACTAAAGCCCAACCCTAATCCATAAAAATCCATATCGTATTCGTGGGTCGAGTCAAATATTGACACCCCTAATTCTTAGACATGACATTCCCTTATTCAAGGTTTACCCATTTTTGGGCTTAGCATTCCTTATTTAAGGTTCACCCATTCCTAGGTCTGTCATGTTTTATTGGTCTGGATACTTTTATAGATCAACATACCTCCTTCTTCTTGATCTGGCAAAACCCTCAAATTTTGGGTATCAACACACTCTTGGCTCTAGATCATCTTTCTCACCTACCCACTACTTATGAGGTCCTTTGAAAGTTCAAATAGCGTATAAAACACTGAACGTTTAGACCCCCAATTTACAAATTACCAATTCAAGCTTATTATCAAACAATATATGTGCGGAACATGAACATAAGCTAAAACAAAATTGATAAACAATCTTAACAAAAAAAAAATGACATCCACAGCAAAAATTAAATGGCAAAGATTAAGGGAAGAGAGATGCAAACACAAGGACAACACAGCGATGTGTTATCGAAGAGGAAACCGAAGTTCTCAGCGTAAAACCTCTCCGCCGTCCTCCAAGCAGTTAATAATCCACTAAAGAATCAAGTTGGGATACATGAACAGCAGAAGACCCTCCAAGTCTAATCTACCCAGTGTACCTAAGCCCTCCAAGCTCCTACTCCAACGAGGTTACGCTGAACATATTTCTTTTTTAGCTTACCGGATTCTGCTATAGCCCATAGCATCAACCAATGTGAATTGGTCCCTTCCTAACTGCTTTCCAAAACACCAAAAAGCCTTCTCACAGATGTGGGTATGGTGAGAAAATGATTTGGCTAAAAACCTTTCAAGGATGTAACAATGGAGAGGGTGAGAGTAGAGGAATTTGAAGGGTCTCTATGTAAAGATTGTGGATGAGTCAATCTTGTTTTTCTCTAGGGTTTCTCTCTCAATATTCTCTCTGGAAGCTCTCTACATTTCGTGGGTATAAGGGGTATTTATACTAGTGTGAGAATGGAATGCAAATCAGTTTTTCCCAAACAGGGTGTCTTGGCAACTTGGCCTCGCGACTTGACTGAGTCGTGAGTTCAAGCCGCGAGATAACTGCCTAGCCAGCCTTGGACTTTTGTCCTATAGTGCAACAGCTGGCGTGACTCTTCAGCTCCCCTACATGCTTCACTTGTGTGCATCATCTGGCGGCTTGCCAGTCGCGAGCCACCCGCGAGATCCAGTCGCGAGTCCCTGCTTTAGTGCACAATCTTGAGTATTTCTTCACACTTTCTCACTCACTACCCTTACATGATTCCCACCTAAATACAAGGTTTCTAAGTGCTAAATTACAAGCAAATTGGCACGGAATAAAGCCAATAGAATGGTTGATTAAATTCAACCTTACAATCTCCCCCTTTGGCTATTCCGTGACAAAACCCTAAAACAAACTCTAAACTTAACATGTGAGTTGGGAACAGTTGAATATAACTCACTCACACCTAACTCTAGAATCTGTGTAGCTCTTGAACCATAAGAACAAGTATCTCCTAAAACACAACAACACAATATGATCATTGTATGTAGAAAACTTGTAATGCATATAGAGCAAGCACAATGCGATCAAGCAAAATGGAATATAAACAATAAACCATGGCTTGACCAAAAAGGAAAAATCACTATAAATAGTGACCACATGCTTATTCACACAAGGAATAAACATCCGGACATGCAAGCTAATAAGCTCAATGCAAAGTGTATGTTTTTAGACCCCTTAAAACACAATTGAATTAACCTAGTTAATTAGCCAAGTTATTACTTAGTCCAAATTCCAGATCTAGTTTATCACAATCAAACAATCATATCATGCATAGCAGTGGAAATATAAATAACACAATGATATGATGACCTAGGAAACCACACCGGTAAAAACCTGGGGAGGATTTAACCTATCTATCCTCAAGGTAAACCTGAATCCACTATAAAAGAATCGAAGTTTTACAAAAGGACTTAGATCACTAACATCCTATTGCTACCCACCAATAGAAACTTACTGACACGACCACGTGCAAGCTTCGAGACCACAAACTCCTTCTTTCTTGGATTCTCCAGCAAGTACAAGCACACCCGCTTGTGTTTCTTTAAGTTCTTATGGCAGCAACTAAATGATCATCAAGTTCTTGAACGAATCTCCTCTTGATAATCCTAAGTTTGTGTAAAGGAAAACTCCTCACAGATCTCACAAGAGATTTACACAAACAACAATATGAGCAATATCTAAAACGTGGCTAGGGTTTGCCATATATACCTAGGGCAAAAACATAAAACCCTAAACGTTTTAATGAACTATGGCTGAGTTGGAATTCTGCAGAAAATGCATTCTGCCCAATATTCGATTGATCAAGCCTAAGCTTCGATCGATCGAACCAGGCCGAAATGCACTATCAATTCTGCATCAGCTTGAATCCAACTTTACATAAAAGACACAACTTTGAGCAAGTCTAAACAAGACTAAACAACCTGTGTTGATCATGGTTTGCCAACAATACACGTTAGAGTTTTAAATACATTAGTTCCTAACTCTTTAGAACCTAACAAACTTCCCCTTTGGCAATCCTTGACAAAACACAACTAAAAGCTCAAAGTTTACAAAGAAAAGCCCTTTACAATAAAATGCTCATTATAACACATCTAATCCTAACTACTATCCATCAATTGCAAGTGTAGACAGCAGCTCAATTGAATCAACCTGTATATTTCCTGAAACACTAAACAAAACGCATAAACGCATGTGTGGAAAATACAAGTAAACAAAATAAATTATTGATTTCACTCAACACAAAATAAAGACATATATCAATGAATAACTCATAAATATAAATCCATAAGCAGTGAAACAAGAAACATAGATAACAAAGTATCTCAAAGGATCTCCCCCTATCATGAATAGCCCAACAAAAATACATCAAGAGCAAAAAAGGTAAATACAAAATGAAGCACCTAGATACAATCTAATAGCTCCACAAGCTCCAACATTAAAAAAAAAAAAAAAAACTCTCCCCCTGAAAACAAAAACTCTACAAGTGCTCAAAAACTCCAAAAGTACTCCCCTTTTTTTGTGACGGAATGCCAAAGGGCAATCAAACTCCATCATCAAAAGGAGGTGGCGGTGAGGATCGTCGAAACTGTGCCAACTATGCGCGCAAGGCACGGATCTCATCGAGCACATCCACCAAAATTTGTCCATGAGCCGCCTGAACGGTCAAGACATGATCCAACATACGTCGAATGTCTGAATCATCCGAAGTAGTCGGTGGAGAAACATCAGCATCAGCAACAGTAGCACCAGACACCTCAGTTGTATCAGCACCTGTAGAAGAGGGAGGAGGGGGTACAGCACCAGAAGACTCACCTCTAGGACACGTAGAGACAACTCTCAAGTGAGCAGCCCTCTGCCTAAGGAAAGTGGCACCTATGGGAGCTATAACATGTACGGGCTCACCAGCAGGGAAATCACCTAACCCGAGAAACAACATAATCCTATGAATGAAAATAGAATGAATAAGAGCATGAGCGGCGGCAGAACTCCTATGAACTTCGTTCAAAGAATGAAGAAACAGATGAGGAAAACTAATAGACGCACTAGAACAAAGGCATACAAAAATACACATCGCTCAAGAGGGATGGTGTGGAGATGAGAAATAGGCCACAAAGAATGACACGCTATCCTAAAGAAAATATAGGAAGTCTTAGTAAGCTCAGCAGACGTGATCCGAGGATCAGAACCCCACTAGATAGAAGACCCAGTGATGTAAGACATAACGGCATCAAGGGGTGGAGACTCCTCATAAGGATAGACAGGCTGCCTTACAACCGAAACCCTAAGAGATTCAGCCACTATCCTAGGGGTAATGGTGAACTCAACACCTTGTATCCAACTCCAAACAAGGGTGTTGGAATCATAGATGTGGCAAGAGAGATTCGAGTAGAACTCTCTAATCAGGGCAGTCGGGGGTGGATGATCTACCTCCAACAAAGACAACCAGCCTCTACTCTCAAGGTTTGCTCTAATGGAAGGATCAACCTCATCTAACACAACAGATCGCTCAACCCAAATTTTTCTCTTACAGTTCAGTTCTCATAAACCTCTCTGCTTTTGTCATTCCGAAACAACTCACTCCTAGAGGGAGACTCAAAGGAAGTGGAGGGCGTCCTATGGGCTCTAGTCTTCCTAGGCATGGTGCTAGGATAAGGACAAAGACACAAAGTAGAACAAAAGAAAAAACCAAGGGCAAACTACAAGTGAGCAAAAAAATATATATATAAAACAAAAATCTATATGATGCATGAATAGTTAAATGTCATGATGCATGCTCTAATGCAGTGAGAATAGGTTCAATTTAAGTTCAAATTCACAAAATTGGCTTTAGCATAGAGTTTCTAACAAAAACCCCAAAAATTGAAAAACCACTTGTTCAATTTGAAAAAGAAATTGACCAATTGATCATCATACAAGGTAGAATACATAATATAATGATCAATTACATCGATTCAACAAGCCAATTTCATCAATTAAACTCAATTTGAACAAAATCCCCAAAACGGGTAAATATAAGCCCTATAATTTCCAATTTCTCACAAAACACCAAATTGATCAAATTAAACATCATAGATCATGTTTATAACATTATAGGAACAAAACCCAATGATCAATTTCAGAAAATTTGGCTTGAATCATCAAAAATCCCAATTTTGCATAGGTTTGAAAATCCCAACAAAATGCATGAGTTTATGCATGAAAACATGAAAATAAATGCAAAAGGAAGGGTATAAAGGTCTTACCGGCCTTGGGAGAGGAAAACCTTGCAAAAAGAATGAACAAAAACGACAAAAAATTGAGATGTAGCCTTGACTGAGTCGTATGGAGAGAGAAAAGATAAAGAACTTTTTGGAAAAGTGTTTGACTCAACTGAAAATTAGTTTTTAAAAAACTTCTCATACGATTTTCAATTGATCGAAATTTTAGGTTCGATCGATCGGAAAAAACAGAGGCTCACCTAAATTTTTAATCGCAATTTCGATTGATCGAAAAACAGCCTCGATCGATCGAAATTCTGGAAAAACAAAATTTTTGAAAAAAAACAAAGTAGTTTTGCAAGAAACTCCTCAAAGCAATGAATTTTAAAAATAAAATACATGAGTATGAGATGAAATGCTTTTCAAAAACACAAGTTTTAAACCCAGTTTTCCCAAAATGAAGATTTTCAATACAATCTCCTTAAATTCTCAAGCATCAAATATGTTTTGCATAAAACTCAAGGTATTTTCAAACTTGGTTGGTCAGACCAAAAAACACACACAAAAACATGTACAATGTTTAGCAAAGAGTAACTTGTGTAGTGTGTGCAACTAGCAAAAACTTGAGATACATGTGAGGTGATATGTGAATAGCAATCAACCACAAAGTCTACAAAATTCATCACATAGAATTTAAAGGAGACTATCACCTAAAGAGTTACATCATATAACTCCCATATCTCCTAGAACATAAGCTTGCAATCATGTAAGTTTCTTGATTTTGCCTCATATTGTACACACAAATTTTAATTGTTCAGAAACTTATTAAAATAGCCATGCTAATGTACACACCAATTTTAGCATTTAAATTGAGGCTACACCTTATGATCTTTTTGTGCATGTGTTACACTTTCTCGAGCACAAAATCTTATGATATGCACTAAGGTGTTCATGATTGGCTAGTAAACAGTGGTGAGATGGTTATTTATACATTTCTCAAAAGGTTCAAGTCCGACAGTCAAAGACATGGGACTTCAAGATCAAGACAAAGTGATCAAAACCATAAACATCTTTCCCACACAACATGCACTACAAAGTTTCAACTAGTAAAGTGCAATAAGTAAGCTCATCAAAGCTAAACAAGGTACAAAAGACATGTTATGTGAAAATAAATTGACCAACCTTGTTTTCAAAACCAAGAAAATACTTGTAAAACACAACTTGATTCCTTTTTCTTCCTTTTTTTATTTATTTTAAAAAAAAAAAAAAAAAAAAAACTAGAATGAAATGCATGAATGTTATGCAATGCAAATCCTAGAAACCAAAAAAAAAAAAAAAAAAACAAAAAAAAAAAAAACAAAAAAAACAAAACAAAACAAAAGAACAAAGGTCATAAAGAATATAGCAATGAAGCACAAGGACCATGAAAGCCAAGATAGATCAGGGACACAGAATCACACCAATTACTTGATGAAGTGTCTCAAACTTACTTCTATCAAGAGGTTTGGTGAAGATGTCAGCATTCTGTCGTTCAGTAGGGATATACTCAAGACACACAATCTTTCTTTCAACAAGATCCCTAATGAAGTGATATCTAATCTCTATGTGCTTAGTCTTAAAATGTTGAACAGGAATCTTAGATATATCAATAGCACTAGAGTTATCACAATAAAAAACCATGGTATCTTGGGATATCCCATAATCAGTTAAAACCTTTTTCATCCAAAGAAGCTATGAGCAACAACTTCTAGCAACAATATATTTTGCCTCTGCAGTAGACAAAGACACAGAATTTTTCTTTTTACTCATCCAAGCAACAAGATTGGCTCCTACATTAAAACACCCACCGGTGGTGCTTTTTCTATCATCAGCATTACCAGCCCAATCAGAATCAGAAAAACCAGCAAGAGACAGATTAGACTCTTTACTATAAAGTAATCCATAATCACAAGTTCCACCAACATATTTAATGATTCTTTTTACAGCATTCAAATGTGAAACTTTAGGATTAGATTGAAATCTAGAACAAACACCAACACTAAAGGCAATATCAGGCCGACTAGCAGTCAAATACAAAAGACATCCAATCATACTTCTGTATAACGTAACATCAACAGACTCACCTGATGGATCATTTGTTAATTTTGCATTTGCAGCCATTGGTGTTCTAGCATGTGCAGCATTGTCCAGTCCAAATCTCTTGACTAGATTTCTTGCGTACTTTGCTTGGTTGATGTAGATTCCTGAGTCCGTTTGCTTCACCTGTAATCCCAAGGAATAAGTTAGTTCACCAACCATACTCATTTCAAACATAGCCTTCATTTCATCTGCAAAAGAATGAGCAAGAGAGTCATTAGTAACACCAAAAACAATATCATCAACATAAATTTGAGCTACAACAAAACTATTCTTATCCTTTCTTATGAAGAGAGTAGTGTCTGCAGATCCCCTTGTGAATCCATGCTCAGTGAGATATGCAGTCAATCTATCATACCAAGCCCGTGGAGCTTGTTTCAAACCATACAGGGCTTTCTTCAACTTATACACATCATCCGGTCTGTGAGAATCAACAAAACCCTTCGGTTGTTCAACATATACCTCTTCTTGCAACATTCCATTCAAGAAAGAACTCTTGACATCCATTTGATACAGCTTGAAATTCAGATGACTAGTTATAGCCAAAAGTATTCTAATGGATTCCAATCTTGCTACCGGTGCAAAGGTCTCATCAAAGTCAATCCCTTCCACTTGTGTGTAACCTTGAGCAACAAGTCTTGATTTATTCCTGATAACAGTGCCATGTTCATCTGACTTGTTCTTAAAGATCCATTTAGTTCTAATCACATTTACACCCTTTGGTCTAGGAACTAATTCCCACACATCATTCCGAACAAATTGATAAAGTTCTTCATGCATAGAATTTACCCAATCAGCATCTTGAAGTGCTTCATCTACCTTCTTCAGTTCAAATTGGGACAGATAGCATGAGTGTGTAATTACACTTAAGGCTTTTGATCTTAATCTCATGTTATCATTCAAACTTCCCAATATATTTGTGGTAGGATGATTTAGCCTTACTCTAGAGGATGGACCTTTGATTAGAGATGTGGAGGTACCTTTTTGTTTTGATAAAGGACTAAACTCTTGTTGTGCTTGTTGAGTCTTATGAACCGGTGTGGATGGTTCCGGACTTGATGGCACAGAAACTGCATCATTCAACTGAAGGAAATATGAAAGTGCGCAGCGGAAAAATTAAACGGATCTACTTCATTTGAAATTGATAACATGCACTATGTAAATATCAGAATTCAAGAACAAGAAAGTGTACCTTGGTGTGGTGAATTTCAATCGAAGATTGTAAGCACTTGGGAATACTTCTAATCTTCACTTCAATTTCACTAACGCCCAAGATGTGTGGTCTCTTAATCAGTTATATGAAATGTTCAAGAGAGAATTCAAGAGTGTCCAACACTCACATACACCATTTCATGTAAGATGTTCTCTTCAAAATTTTGTATGTTTCTCTCCTTATAACTGATTATCTAATTGGGCTAGCCTTTTGGGCCTTTCCAATTGGGCTCTAGTATGTGGCTTGGAGTGGGACCAATAAGACACTAGCTCCAATGGGTCTTGGGCTTTTCTGTCAACTCTTGACAAGTCCAAAGTTACCATTAACTATATTTAATACCACTATATAAATATAGTTGCACTCTAAGCCTTATCTATAAATTATATCCCAAGACTTTATTGTGCTTGCAACCCCTTCATAAAATATTCTTAGTAATACAAAGTCATGAATGCAGACTGCCACTTTGTAAATTACTACATCTTAATCCTTGAGTACCCGGTTTAATCCTTTTATGTTATTCACCATATATTTATGAAATCCAATTTCATAAACATATACTTTAGTCTTACTAAAGTGGTTAAGCCTAACTCTCTAAATAACAAATCCATTAAACTTATCTTAAGGGAATATTTTGTATCTCCGTTAAGAGACTATGAATTCCATCTTGAGAATATATGTTCCATCAACACTAAATGTGGCTGCCCAACATACTGAGGTTTTGACCGTTACTTTAGATCTCACTCCTGATATATCAAAGCAACCTACATCTCATGATCAGGTCCATTATTCTCTCAGGATTAAGAGTTCATGCAAATACAAGTCGTGAGATTTATTATTCATTTAACTGTCGTTAGGAGAATAATAAATCTCACAGCAGTCCAGTTCAATATGTCTTAACTCTTAAAACATATCAACATATCAACTAGAAGTCTCCACTTCCATGATCAAGACAAATTATCGTAATTGATATGTTATAGTCTTCGCAGATGAAATGCCCAATTTCATCACCGACTACGAACTACAACTCTGAGTTTACAAAGAACTTGTGACTTATATCTTCTATGACTAAATCACATAAATCACATACTATGCATCTCATGGACTATATGATAATGTCCGAATATTCATGTTACCATTATTTCAGATAATAATAAAACAACTTTATTAAACACAATATTAAGTCATACACAATGTCATACTTAATATTATACATAGCATCATACAATAGGATTTAAGGGCACTTATCCTAACATCAACACCATCAACTCTTCATCACTATGCTTCCCCACATAATCAACAGGAAGTGTGTCATCAACCTTCATAGGCTTATCTTGAACCGGAGCAGTATTTTCTAAATGTGCTTCTGAACATACTTCATCATTAATCACAACATTTGATGATTCCATGACTGTTTTGGTTCTCAGATTATACACTCTATATGCTCTACTAGTAAAGGAGTATCCTAGAAAATATCTCTTGTCACTATTTGCATCAAATTTTTCTAGGTTCTCTCTATCACGTAGAATGTAACAATCACTACCAAATATCCTGAAATATTTAACAACAGGCTTCTTTCCTCTCCAGAGTTCATATGGAGTCTTCTTGGAATTAGGTCTGAAATACACCCGGTTGAGTGTATGGCAAGCAGTGTTAACTGCTTCTCCCCAGAAGGATTTGGGCAACTTTTTATTGTGTAGCATGACATGCGCCATCTCCTGAACAACCCTATTTTTTCGTTCCACTATTCCATTCTGTTGAGGTGTCTTGGGTGAAGAGAACTCTTAATGTGTGCCTTGATCATTGCAGAAGGTAGCCAGTTTGGTATTCTCAAATTCTCTTCCATGGTCACTTCTGATTCTGGCTATCACAGTATCTTTCTCAACTTGCAATTTCTTGCACAGATTTATCATCTTCTCAGGAACCTCAGCTTTATCTTTCAAAAGCACAGCCCAAGTATATCTAGTAAAGTCATCCACAACCACTAGAATATATTTCTTTCCACCTAAACTCTGAACTCTAGCGGGACCCATAAGATCAATGTGTAGTAACTCTAGAGGTCTTGAAGTTTGAACACTAGCTACAGACGGATGTTTGGATTTCACCTGTTTGCCTATTTGACATGGTCCACATATGCACTTATCTATCTTCTCAAATTTAGGTAAACCAACAACTGCATCACATTTGAAAATCTTCTCTAATTGCTTATGACTTGCATGCCCCAATCGTTGATGCCACAAATTAACTTGATCAATCTTTGCACTAAAGCACTTGTTGCTTATACTTGGTGTCAAACCATAACAGTTGTCAGCTGTCCTTACACCAACACACATACAGTCACCTCCTCCATCAAGTATCTCACATTCATACTTAGTGAAGAGAACATTCATTCCATTGTCGCAAATCTGACTGATGCTGAGTAAATTTGCCTTCAGTCCATCAACATACCAAACATCTTCAAAGACTAGCAATCCTGGAATATCCACAGTTCCAATGCCTCTGATCACAGATTTGCTTCCATCTCCAAAAGTGGCTGTCCCAATCTTTCCTTCAAAGAGAGTCTTGAATAATCCTTTGTTTCCTGTCATATGCCTGGAACAACCACTATCCAAATACCAAAGACAAGAATCACATGCCCTTAAGGCGGTTAAGGCAGTATAACACAAGTAATTATTATCACATGTGATAAGACCAAGAAGCTCAAGGAAAGATTTAACAAAAACTACAAGAGACAAAGACAACAAGTAAGCAAGTTGATAAATAAACAAAAAGATTTTCCAAGAATCCATGACAACAGGGGTCAAGGATCAGCTCAGAGATCGAAAGATCAACAACAAGAGAGCTACTTGCTCTGATACCACTTGTACGTTTTTAGACCCCTTAAAACACAATTGAATTAACCTAGTTAATTAGCCAAGTTATTACTTAGTCCAAATTCCAGATCTAGGTTATCACAATCAAACAATCATATCATGCATAGCAGCAAAAATATAAATAACACAATGATATGATGACCTAGGAAACCACACCGGTAAAAACCTGGGGAGGATTTAACCTAGCTATCCTCAAGGTAAACCTAAATCCACTATAAAAGAATCGAAGTTTTACAAAAGGACTTAGACCACTAACATCCTATTGCTACCCACCAATAGAAACTTACTGACACGACCACGTGCAAGCTCTGAGACCACGGACTCCTTCTTTCTTGGATTCTCCAGCAAGTACAAGCACACCTGCTTGTGTTTCTTTAAGTTCTTATGGCAGCAACTAAATGATCATCAAGTTCTTGAACGAATCTCCTCTTGATAATCTTAAGTTTGTGTAAAGGAAAGCTCCTCACAGATCTCACAAGAGATTTACACAAATAGCAATATGAGCAACATCTAAAACGTGGCTAGGGTTTGCCTTATATACCTAGGGCAAAAACATAAAACCCTAAACGTTTTAATGAACTATGGCTGAGTTGGAATTCTGCAGAAAATGTATTTAGCCCAATTTTCGATTGATCGAGCCTAAGCTTCGTTCGATCGAACCAGGCCGAAATGCACTATCAATTCTGCATCAGAGTGAATCCAAATTTACATAAAAGACACAACTTTGAGCAAGTCTAAACAAGACTAAATAACCTGTTTTGATCATGGTTTGCCAATACTACACATTAGAGTTCTAAATATATTAGTTCCTAACTCTTTAGAACCTAACACAAAGTATCATTTGCATGTCCAACACTCAACCAATGCAACAACTCAAGGTAATTGCATTAAGGAAAAAAAAAATCCAACAAAGGGCACAAGAGTGAAAGTACTTAAAGAAAATGCATAACATTTAACAACAAGTACAAGGCTACAAAGCAAAGGTACAACAACATGTACTGTAAATATAAAGTATTTTAAATAAACTAAAAGTGCTTAAAGTTTCTCCCCTTCAAAATGATGAGAAGATGTGATGCACTTGGAACATATATACCTGTAACCTGAAACACTTACACAAAACACATTAGACCCTCAAGGTAAAGCAAGTCATAAAAAGGACAAGTATAATGTAACAAGTAAATTGCGATCAAGTAATCATGATGTGAAACATGTGAGCAAACAAAGTTTTCTTATTAACACAATGATTTCTCCCCCTTGGTATATGCATCTCCCCTATGACTTTCTCCCCCTACAAATGTGCACAAGGTAGAATTACTCCTCCTAAGAGTGTGCACATTAGTCATATAGAAATGACGATACAAACCTGTATACTCTCCGGTATACTCTCCCCTTTTTTGTCACGAATAGACAAAACAATCAAGAGGAATGAGGGAAAGAAAAGAAGATATGAGCAAGGGTTATGATGCATGAGGGGTGCAACATGAATGAGAAAATGAAGTTCAAACGAAAAACAAAGACATCTTAAAACATGCTACAAAGCATAAAGGAAAAATGACATGCAAGGATGAAGAAACAAGGTATAGACCAATGCATGACAAGGGTAGCAAAGCTCTGTGCAAGAAGTGGCTATATGCAATGCATGACCAATGCATGGAAAATGCACATGTGGGGGCAAGGTGTGCTAAATACACAACCAATGAACCAAATATGTTTCTAATGAGGAAACATGAGAAACCCCAAAGTTTGGTACTCATCGGAGTCCAAACAGGTGAGAAAATGCCTAAGAGGCATTTTAGCAAACACCTAGTGTGCACACTATGAACAACAATGTGAAACAATGCATGAACAACATGAAAACCACCCTTAATACATGTTCTTTTTGCCACAAGGGGCCAACATCCAATGCAAATCATCAAAAGAAACCAATCCCATGAAAAAAATTTGATAAAAATTAAGTTTTCCCAACCTCTATGATGAAAATCCCAACCAAGAGCACAAGACTCTCCAAAACATAATCTAAGGACCAAAAACAATGAAAAGAGTTTATAATTACCTTAGAGATGTTAATGGAATGAAAAACCATTCAAATTGATTGGGTTTTGATGTAAAAATAGTGAAAAAGGGGTTTAAAAGAGGATGGGAGAGGTTTAAAACAGGTTTCCCATGAAAAGCCATTTAAAAAGCTATTTCTGCGCGTTTCGCAACTGGCGAGTCGCCAGCTGAGTCACGAAAAACTCTGACACCTGTTTTTCAACACAGAACATGTTTAAACAATGAAAAACAAAGTAAGCACTAAACATGAACACAAAGAGTGATAAAAATCACTTCCAAATACATATAAAATGACCAAAAATCTTTTTGGTTTGATCCATATAAAGTTGAGCACACACACATCACATTTAAACAAGTACAATCGAACAAATGAATAAGGCATTCATTGAACATTAGGCATGTGTGTTGTGTGTGTGTATCAAATGTGGAATAGTCCTTAGTCTAGAGTGAAGCTTCAATGATCAATTCAATCAAGTCATACACAACTAGTACTAAGTCAAGTGGTCTATCTCAATTATAGAAATGAACATATATGACCTCCCACAAGAAAATGATTACATATCTTTGAAGCTTTTCATTTGTCTTCTTTACAATTCATATCATTTGATCTTTTTGAATAAATACATCTCATTTTAGAGATCGATGCCTGAAATTTTTTATATTTCAATTTGATGAACAAGCCTTTGGCTTTTTGGGACATCATACATTTTCATAAAAGTCGCTTTCCATTTTTCCTAGTCGAATACTAGTATGTGCGATGGCTTTTGCAGCTCATTATCTCTTTTTATTTTGAGATTTACATTGGTTGAGCTCTTTAAGCAAAAACAAAAAAAATGGGAAAAGATATAGGCACAAGTCTACGCATGTATCAAAACCAACATGACTATTGACTAATCATTCATGACAATCTTGAAGATCGATTTACAACAATCACACAAAGATGTCAAGATTTTTCCTACAAAGATATAAATACATAAAGAACAAGCTAAGCTCGTAAATACACAAAGCCATAAGTACATAGGTACAAGGCAAAACTCATATGTGATATGTGCTCAAAACTCACATGTGAATGAGAACAGGAAATGCACATAGTCAAGGAGTTAAGAGCATTAAACACTTTCTTTAACAACATGCTATCTTCACTCAAACCTAGTTTACCCTTTTTAGCACTACTTCCATGAAGCTCAAGTTTCTATTTTCTTTTGATTCTTTAAATAGCATGAAACTTAGAACAATGAGGTCTTAGATGACCAAAAGCACCACAATAGTGACAAACAATGTGTTTAGGTCCACTAGGCTTTTTGGGAATGGATCTAGCAACTTGGTTTTGTTCTCTCTTCAACTTATGACATTGAGGTCTTATATGACCAATCACACCACAATGGTGGCAAGTTGGAACAAACTTAGATCCATCCAAAACCTTAAGTTGAGACCTAAATGGAGGCTTTGACTTAAGAGCCTTTTTCTCCACCTTTTGATTTTTTTTGTGTGAAGGAACATACACCGATTTGTCCTTTGAGGTAGAACACACAATATGAACAAAATCGGATACCACAACATGATTGCAACAAATATTATCATCCTTTTTAGCAATAGGTTCAGCAATCAAACACTTGGCATGCATTTTCAGAGATTCATTCTCACATTTTAGCTCAACAACAAGTTTGTTAGAGAAAACAAGTTTAGCATCCAAGTCCATATTCAAACATTCAAACTCTTTCAGCTTTTCAAGAGAATTTTTAACAAGTTTCTTATATTTCTCAACCAATTTTTTTGGATTCATTGAGCTTAGCAATCAAATCATCATTTTCACAAAATAACTTGCTCAAATCTTTATGAAATTCCTTAGCCTTTTTCTTGAAGAGTTTGATGTTAGGAATATCAACAACACCCAAAGATTCATATAACATAACATCACAATCATGAGGATCATCACTCATAGAAACATTTTTACAAACATGTAGCATGTTACATTCATCAACATCCAAAACATCCATAGAAGCATATAAAGCATTATCCATGGCAAAACACACAAGGGGTCAAGGATCACACTTAGGTATTTAAATCACAACAAGTGTACCTGCTCTGATACCAATTGAAAGTTCAAATAGCGTATAAAACACTATAAACGTTTAGACCCCTAATTTACAAATTACCAATTCAAGCTTATTATCAAATAATATATGTGCGGAACATGAACATAAGCTAAAACAGAATTGATAAACAATATTAACCAAAAAAAATCACATTCACAACAAAAATTAAATGACAAAGATTAAGGGAAGAGAGATGCAAACACAAGGAAACCGAAGTTTTCAGCGTAAAACCTCTCCGTCGCCCTCTAAACGGTCAATAATCAACTAAAGAATCAAGTTGGGATACATGAACAGTAGAAGACCCTCTAAGTCTAATCTACCCAGTGTACCTAAGACCTCCAAGCCCTTACTCCAACGAGGTTACGCCGAACCTATTTCTTCTTTAGCTTACCGGATTCCGCTATAGCCCATAGCATCAACCAATGTGAATTGGTCCCTTCCTAACTGCTTCCCAAAGCACCAAAAAGCCTTCTCACAGATATGGGTATGGTGAGAAAATGATTTGGCTACGAACCTCTCAAGGATATAACAATGGAGAGGGTGAGAGTAGAGCAATTTGAAGAGTCTCTATGTAAAGATTGTGTATGAGTCAATCTTGTTTTTCTCTAGGGTTTTGTTGGAAAATTGCATGTTTGTATCGCGTACAAAACATACACAGCGGAAAAATTAACGGATCTACTTCATTCGCAATTGATAACATGTACTATGTAAGTTTCAGAATTTGAGAACAAGAATGCGTACCTTGGTGTGGTGAAATTCAAAACCGAAGATCAAAAGTTCTTGAGAAGACTTTTAATCTTCACTCCAATTCCACTTGATGCCCAAGATGTGTGGTCTCTCAATCAATTTCCAAGCAGAGAATAGAAGAATGTCCAACACTCACAAACAAACCATTTCATTCCTTATGAGAACTTTCTTATGAAAGACTTTCATCTTAACTTAATGAAAAAACACTTATGAAATTCTGTATGTTTCTCTCCTTATATACAACTGATTATCTAATTGGGCTAGCCTTTTGGGCCATTCCAATTGGACTCTAGTATGTGCCTTGGAGTGGGACCAAAATGGAACAAATAAGACTCTAGCTCCAATGGGCCTTGAGCTTTTCTGTCAACTCTTGACAAGTCCAAAGTTACCATTAATTATATTCAATACCACTATAAGAATATAATTGCACTCTAGGCCTTATTAATAAATTATATCTCAAGATTTTATTATACATGCAACCCTTTCATTAAAATATTCGTAGTAATACAAAGTCATGAATGTAGACTGTCACTTTGAATATTACTACATCTTAATCCTTGAGTTCTCGGTATAATCCTTTATGTTATTCATCATATATTTATGAAATCCAATTTCATAAATATATATTTTAGTAACAACTTACTAAAGTGGTTGGGCCCAACTCTCTTGAATAACCAAATCCATTAAACTTATCTCAAGAGAATATTTTATGTCTCCGTTAAGAGATTATGAATTCCATCTTGAGAATATATGTTCCATCAACACTAAATGCGGCTGCCCAACATACTGAGATTTTGACCGTGACTTATAGATCTCACTCCTGATATATCAAAGCAACCTACATCTCATGATCAAGTCCATTATTCTCTTAGGATTTAAAGTTGATGTAAATAGAAGTCGTAAGATTTATTATTCATTTGACAGTCGTTAGGAGAATAATAAATCTCACAGCGGTCCAGTTCAATATGTCTTAACTCTTAAAACATATCAACATACCAACTAGAAGTGTCCACTTCCATGATCAAGAAAAATCATCGTAGTTGATATGTTATAGTCTTCGCAGATGAAACGCCCAATTTCATCACTGACTACGAACTAAAATTCTAAGTTTAGAAAGAACTTGTGATTTATATCTTCTGTGACTAAATCACATAAATCACATACTATGCATCTCATGGACTAAGATAATGTCTCATTAGTTCATTTATAGATAGTCTCATATAATTAAACAATTTAATTATTTATAACATGCCAATAAATTGGATTTTAGGGCATAAACTCCAACAATCTCCCACTTGCCCTCAAAGACAATTTATCATATATCCGACACTTATCTCCCTTTAGAGTAATTCATAATCACTTTAAGGCAAGGTTTGGAAACAAGTTTCAGCCAGATTTATTGCATAAATTATCTTTTCTACTACTACTTCTTAAGTATTCATATCTCTCTATTGAGATTATACTTATGTTTAATGTGTATCTTCTTCATTTAAGATGAACACATATCTTGAAGTCCAACTTCATGAATCACAATCAAATTACAAGTCAATATTTGTATATCCAGTAACTATCAAAACTTCATTTTTGTGGACAAGCATATAATCTCTCATTCTCCTAAGATATTTGAGTATTTGCTTTACTCCCACTAAATTAAGTGATCTTTGATTCATTTGATATTTGCTTACTATGCCCACTGCAAAATAGATATTTAGCCTAGTATATAGCATAGCATAAAGACTTCCTATTGATATTAGGAACTGTCTTAATATGCTCTTCCTTTTATATGTCTTAGGACCATAATCCTTTATAAAGGAACTTCATACTTAAAAGGAAAGAAATCCTTTCTTGAAGTATTACAAGCTATACTTGGCTAGAATCTAATCTATTTAAGCAGTTTAAGATAGACCTAACATCCTAATTTCTGAATTTTAACAAAGTTTAATTCTTAGGATGTGACTAGTCTTTCCCAAGTACTTTATATCAAATTGGACTAGACAACCAAAACTCTATTGATGACAATAACTCTACGTCATCCTAAATGATTAGAATGTCATCAACATACATTAAGAAAATTATTATTCTATATAGCTTTGCATACACCTAAGGCCTTTTAATACTTGATCAAAATCAAACAATTTGATTTCTTGATCAAAGATGATATTTTATGATTCATATGCTTACTTTAGTCCATAAATAGACTTTAAGCAACTTGCATACTAAACACTATTGTTTCTTTGCTATGTACAAGTCTAGATACATCATATAGATGTCTTCCTCAAGATTGCTACTAAAATAAGCTTTCTTGATATCCATTGCCATATTTCATCCAAATGAAATATAAAGGATAAGAGAATCTAGATAGAGTCAAACTTGACTATTGGTGAAAAAACCTTTTCATAGTCAAACCATTTTTTTCTGAATAAATTTTTTCGCCACTAGTCTTGATTTTGAAAGTTTACACCTTCAAATCTATCAATCTCATTTACTTGTAGACCTATTTGAGAACAATAGGCTCAATGCCAATAGGCGTCTCTACAAGTTCTAGACTTTAAATAGAATCTAATTCTATTTACATAACCTTGATCCAATAATTCATATTCATATCATCTATTGCCTCTACGTAGGACCGAGAATCAAATTCATATCCTTGTGGAATGATTTCAAAAGTTTATCCCAAAAGTATGAATTTACAATCCTATCACTACGATATTGTACTGGTATACTAGCTATATATATATATATATATATAAATATAGAATAATACCTTGTGGTGTATCTAATACAACCATCTCATTTCTAAATGTACTTTATAGTTGTCTTACAAAAATTCTGACATTTTTCTTCTAGAACAATTCTACGTTTAGCTTTAAGATTATTCATATAGTCATGATCAAGAACTTTGTATTTGTACTTCACAAACATCTTGTCTTCTTTATGACTACCAAAATAATCTTATGCAATTCCTTTTGGATACCCATCATAAACACACATTTTTCTATTTTTTTATTTCAATTTGTCAGACTTTCTTTCTAGCACAAGTGCTGGATATCTCCAAAAGTGGAAGTATCATATACTAGGTTTTCACCCAATCCACAATTTGATAAATGTTATAGGAAAAAACTTTTCAAATCAATTTTAGAAAATGTATAGTAATTATAAGAGTATATCTCCAAAAGAAATAAGCAAATGGAAATACTTATCATGTACTTTACTATTTCTAAAAGAGTCTTATTCCTCCTTCATGTATGCACTGACTTAAAGAAGTCATTAATACTATATTCCTTTACAATAAAGGAGTCCTAGATCATATTATCCTCTAAATAGAATTCATAGATTGGGAATATAACAAAATAATGGTTCTAAAAACCCATCTTTCACCAATCTTGAATACCATTTAGATTAATAAGATCTATACATAAGTGCCAAAACATACAATACCAAAGGATGAAAAATTTCTCTTTAAAAAGTAAAACATGTAAATCTCCATCTAGAAAACAATCATGGACAAAGCTTAGTTTAACCAAACCAGAAACACTTTCCTTTGGTCATACTTTTGAATCTAATTTCCTTTTGGCAACTACTAGGGCAACTTGCTTGCTCAACTGTTTGGTATTTTAATTCTTTTTCTTACCACCCTTACCTTTCGGTTCAAGCTAAGAATTTGAATTAAATCATATTGATCCTAGCCTTAGCTTTTAGGATGTCTTCCGTTATGTAGAACTCACTCATCAATTCAGATAATATAAAAAGAATTTATTTTCAAAACAATCTGAATTGTTCAAATGATTCTAACAAGGACTTGTGGATCATATCCAAATGATATGAGCATTTAATCTCTACATCCAAGAATTTCAATTCATTTTAAAATAAAAATATTTTCAGAAAATGATGTGGAAATGGAACTCCTTAAGCTTTTCTTGGCACTCAAAATGCCTTATACCAAACATCTCATTTAGACTTAATATAAAGTCTAAGTCTTGTACTAACTTTTGCATCTCACGTTGTAGCACAATTGAGACAGAAGCCAATGTAGCATATTAGCATTTCAATGAAGACTATGATCAACATCATAAGCTATCTTCCATAAATGCATCATGTATAGGAAATTATGACAATGCTGAATTGAAACATATTTATGTACTTCAGCTCCTTTAAGCACCATGTCCAAAATTATTTCTTAGTTAATATGATTCATCTAAAATAGTAGTTAGAGAACAAGATTATAACAACTTTATTTTGAGACTGTGAACATAATTACAAGGACATTATATTTTGCATCCATAACCATATAGTATGGAACCCAGAAAACATACTATACTAGGTGCAACGACAACCCAATCCATGTCTATAATTCCTTGGTAGCAAGTTTATTATAAACACATTAATTGATTGAGAACTATTCTCATTATTAGTGTTATCATGATAACTCTTATCATACACTAATTATATGCCGTATTAACTTTAGCCTGTAAGTAATAATGACATACCTCTTTTGGGAGGTTAACATTACACTTAGTCTACTGTACACCATTATCTAAAATCATGTGTAGCCATATTTCATCTCCCTTTATAGTGTTTAAACTTGTAGTACCATGAACAAAACACCCTCATTTGGGATCGCGAGGCATATACGCCAAGACGAGGTGTTTGTTCACACTACTTTAAACGGGTAAGTTCAATCTTGTAAACCTATGAAGTAAACACCCTTCTTTGGGATCGCGAGGCATATACGCCAAGACGAGGTGTTTACCCACACTACTATGAACCGATAATGGAGGCCGTGAGATCCAACCCTTGTATCTCTCTCCCACTAGAAATTTTAAAACAAGTGGATTGTCATGAAATCATTGTGATCTAATCACAACTTTAACCCTACACATCAAATGTGTTTAATTGTTTAAATTCAATGTGATGTGACTAAGTCACGTCACTATAGCGTAACGAACATTCGCGCTATCACAAAGAAGTTTAACCTTGTAATCCGTGAAGTAAATACCCTCCGCATGGAATGCAAGACTCGAAGTCAAGGCAAGGTACCTACTCACATTACAATAAACTTAACAAAAGGGTGATTTCAGCACTCCCACTCATTATTTGAGTTTTTCTTTAAATAATTGTGATCTCATTACAATTAATAACATTGCACTTGTTAAAGACTCTAATCTTATTAGAATCACTAACTAAAATGGAAGTTCTAAATTATTTAGGATTCCTTAAACACTAATGAATCAAAAATTAATTATATAGAACTCTATCCTTAACTTATTTGATTAAGAATTCTAATCTCATTAGAAACTATACATCTTTTAATTAAGCTTTAATCTTATTAAAACTTCTAATTAAAATAAATTAAGAACTTCTAATCATAAAACAATTTAAGACTAAGAGTTCTATTTAACTACCATCTTTGATCTCATTAGGTCTTTTAGTTAGAACCATGTGTAATCACATCACACATTGCCTTACATCTTATACATTTGAAAACATTTAGAAAATATTCAAAATTCCCTTCAAATGCATTTTCGCGAGAATCTCACGATTAAGCTCTTCCTGCGAAAAAGGCATAAGGAAAAATAGTGAAAACACAAAATTCAGACAGAAACTTTTTCTACTGTCTCGCGGGTATCTTGCTACTAAGCACTTCCCGTGAAAACAAGTTAAGCAAAAAATTGAAAACACAAAAAATCAGACAGAAACTTTTGCTACTGTCTCGCGGGTATCTCGCTACTAAACGCTTCCCGCGAAAACAAGTTAAGCAAAAAATTGAAAACACAAAAATTCAGACAGAAACTTTCGCTACTGTATCGCAACTGTTTCGCGAGTAACTTCGAGGGAAGCTAACCCGCGAAAAGCCCCTGTTTTCAGTTTTTCCATAGCAGTTGCAAACAGTTTTCAACGATTTTTTATGAACAAACAACTACCATATGAACATAATAGACAGAATTTGATGTCAAAACTGAATTCCATTGATGTTATAGCCTTAAACTTCAATTCAACATACTTGAATTCAGATTTAAATAACATCATAACATCAAAATCAATTTTCATCAAACCATAGTTTCAATAACCATGCAGAAAATTAAATACCTATATAATCTTCTAACATCATGAAATTATTATCTCTAATTCCAAAACTCACAAAACATGTTATACAGATTCGAAATGAAGACCACTCTGATACCATTTGTTGGAAAATTGCATGTTTGTATCACATACAAAACATACGCAGCGGAAAAATTAACGAATCTACTTCATTCGCAATTGATAACATGTACTATGTAAGTTTCAGAATTTGAGAACAAGAATGCGTACCTTGGTATGGTGAAATTCAAAACCAAATATCAGAAGTTCTTGGGAAGACTTTTAATCTTCACTCCAATTCCACTTGATGCCCAAGATGTGTGGTCTCTCAATCAGTTTCCAAGCAGAGAATAGAAGAGTGTCCAACACTCACATGCAAACCATTTCATTCCTTATGAGAACTTTCTTATGAAAGACTTTCATCTTAACCTTATGAAAAAACACTTATGAAATTCTGTATGTTTCTCTCTTTATATACAACTGATTATCTAATTGGACTAGCCTTTTGAGCCATTCCAATTGGGCTCTAGTATGTGGCTTGGAGTGGGACCAAAAGGGAACAAATAAGACTCTAGCTCCAATGGGCCTTGGGCTTTTCTGTCAACTCTTGACAAGTCCAAAGTTACCATTAATTATATTCAATACCACTATAAGAATATAATTACACTCTAGGCCTTATTAATAAATTATATCTCAAGATTTTATTATACATGCAACCCCTTCATTAAAATATTCGTAGTAATACAAAGTCATGAATGTAGACTGTTACTTTGAAGATTACTACATCTTAATCCTTGAGTACCCGGTTTAATCATTTATGTTATTCATCATATATTTATGAAATCAAATTTCATAAATATATACTTTAGTAACAACTTACTAAAGTGGTTGGGCCTAACTCTCTTGAATAACCAAACCCATTAAACTTATCTCAAGGGAATATTTAATGTCTCCGTTAAGAGATTATGAATTCCATCTTGAGAATATATGTTCCATCAACACTAAATGCGACTGTCCAACATACTGAGGTTTTGACCGTGACTTATAGATCTCACTCCTAATATATCAAAGCAACCTACGTCTCATGATTAAGTCCATTATTCTCTCAGGATTTAGAGTTGATGTAAATAGAAGTCGTGAGATTTATTATTCATTTGACAGTTGTTAGGAGAATAATAAATCTCACAGCGGTCCAGTTCAATATGTCTTAACTCTTAAAACATATCAACATACCAACTAGAAGTCTCCACTTCCATGATCAAAAAAAAATAATTGTAGTTGATATGTTATAGTCTTCGCAGATGAAACGCCCAATTTCATCACTGACTACGAACTAAAATTCTGAGTTTACAAAGAACTTGTGATTTATATCTTCTATAACTAAATCACATAAATCATATACTATACATCTCATGGACTAAGATAATGTCCCATTAGTTCATTTATAAATAGTCTCATATAATTAAACAATTTAATTATTTATGACATGCTAATAAATTGGATTTTAGGGCATAAACTCCAACATGTTTCTCTCTCAATATTCTCTCTGGAAACTCTCTACATTTTGTGGGTATAAGTGTATTTATACTAGTGTGAGAATGAAATGCGAAGAGTCAGTTTTTCCCAAACAGGGTGTCTTGGCGACTTGGCTTCACAACTTGACTGAGTCGCGAGTTCAAGCTGCGAGATAACTGCCTGGCCAGCTTGGGACTTTTGTTATATAGTGCAATAGCTGGCGTGACTCTTCAGCTCCCCTACATGCTTCACTCGTGTGCATCATCTGGTGGCTTGCCAGTTGCGAGCCACCCGTGAGATCCAGTTGCAAGTCCTTGCTTTAGTGCACAATCTTGAGCATTTCTTCACACTCTCTCACACACTACCCTTACATGATTCCCACCTAAATACAGGGTTTGTAAGTGCTGAATTACAAGCAAATTAGCACGGAATAAAGCCAACAGAATGGTTGATTAAATTCAACCTTACAACCTTGAAGCCGTATAATCTCATCAATTCTCCTTTGTTGAGAAGCAAAGACGTGAAAATATCTTCTATTTCTATCTCTCAGTTAGCCAACACTCGTGATCTGTGATCTCTACCGCTATTATACCTCCTCTTGGCTAAGTAAGCAATTGAGATCCCTTTAGATATTATTTCTTTTTGCCACCACTATCCAATCTACATTTGGAGCTTGACACCATTGTTCAAGTTCTTGCAACACAAAGTCTTTTCTATGATCAAGCGAGAAATCATGCAAAGGGAGCTTCGGTACCAGCTCAAAAGTTCCATGTAACATTGCTAGATGCATGGATTTAAAACCTATTAAAGAACAACTCAATATAACAATAATAATAATAAATGATAAGAAAGAAAGAGTGGTTGATTGAAAAACTGTTGATAAAAAATTAAAAACTTAATAACAAAGCTTATTAAACGTTGTACACCTGGTAACTAGGTGGAAATGGTATATCTACTAGACGCAATCATAGCTTTTAATACCAATCACAATTCAAAATTAAGGAGTTAATAAATTTTTATATAAATTTATTGGTGAAGTGTTATTTCTCTTAAGTTAAAAATCAATTGATACATGGCTAAAATACCATTTTAGTCCTTACATTTTTGGAGTTACAGTTAATTTGGTTCCTACATTTTGATAGCAGTCAATTTGGTCTTTGCTATTATCAACTTGTAGTCAGTTTGGTTCCTACCGTTAACTCACTAATGAAAAATGTCTATGTGGCAAAACGATTTGCACAGTTGGTATAACTAATATTAAAATATTAAATTAGATACTGATGTGTCTAAATTTTAATAGTTGATAAGGCCAAATTAGCATTTAGATGGCAAAAAAAAAAGCCACCTCAACTTTTAAGTATGTATTTTTCTATTTTTACCTATTTTTTCATTTTTTCATTTTTGTTTTTAGAAACCCACAATAGTATCACAAGAAGGACAAGTCTGGGCTGGCAGCTGCCTTCTTCTTATTTTTGCTCAAGCTCATCTCTAAGCTTTCATATGGTTATCCAAAAAATTTCTAAGCTTCCATCTCTCTCTCTCTCTCTCTAATCTTTTGTTATCTGTTATTCATGGCCAAATAACCCAAATCCCAAATTTAAACTAAACCCCAAACCTTACCCAAATCCACCAAACCACTCATCTTCATCTCCACCTCTCTTTTAATTTCTAGATCACACGCATCTCGTTACTCCATTGTGTCAGCTATGTTCTTCTACCAGTCTCTCATCGACACTTGACAAGGCAATAGCGACGCGGGACTGGGTTCTTACGGGTCGAGCTTGAGACGAAGAGATCCGGGTTAGAGGAGTCACGGTCGATCTATGGCCATGGATCGAGCTCCGTGGTGGGTCTGTAGTGCTAGACGAATGGTTATGGCGAATCTGGGTTTGGGGTTTATTTTTCATTTAGGATTTTGGGTGAAATTTATGGAATTAATTTTATCTTTCTTGATCGATTGCATAAGATTCACAGTGATTGAAAGCCAAATTGAAGGTTAGAAATAATGTGATATGTGGTTCTAGAATTGTTGGACTAGATTATTGTTTGGTTATCAAGAAATTGTAAGAAATGAATTGGAATGAAATTTTGTTTGGTTAGCAAGAAATTAAAAAATAATATTGAGAAAATTAAAATGCAATTCTAAATGGATAAAACAATTGTAAGAATATTAAAAGAAGAAATAAAGAAAAGGAAAAAATATCGGTAAAAAAAAGAAAAATATGTACTTAAAATTTGATGTGGTTTTTTTTTTTTTTTTTTTTTTTTTCATCTAAGCATTGATGTGGCCACATCAACCACTAAAATTTAGACACATTAACATTTTATTTAATATTTTAATATTATGTTTTTTTATTTAATATTTTAATATTATGCTTGAAACGAAAATAATAATAGTATTTTAAATCAGGTTTATAATACATTACATAACTAAAGTACAATTACAAAAAGGCTTAATCTTTGTAATTGTAGACTGGGTTATAAACAGCGAACACTAGACACACACAACTAATGTGGGATAAACATTATGAAGCAAACAATTGACTTGATACATTGACTTGATAGACAAATGATAAAGAACAATTGTTATAAAGTGAACATTATAAGTTGAAATACTATCTTATGTCATTTTTATATTAATTGGACTTTATAACACGAATGGATGGAATAATAAAAAATAAAAAGAAAAAAAAGAAAAAGAAAAAAAGAGAGATAAAAGTAGGTCATGTTTGTAAAATGATTGCTTTCGGTGTTTTTTAATTTATTGATAAATATTATTAAAATCATTTGAAGCAGAGACTAGAGGAGAGTCCCATTCGCAAAAATTCTTTTGATTCCTCTTCCTTCCTTCTTTCCTTCCTTTCCTTTCCTTCCTTTCTGCCAGGTGCCAACTGCCAAACCAACGCAATTCACAGCACTTCAATAATATCTCTCTCTCTCTCTGGTAAATGAAATCTTATTTACGCCTTTCTTTTGTGTCTATATATTTATATCTTAATATTTGTTTGATGTTTTTTCCTACAGAATTTTTCACAATCAATCAATCGGCAACATCATCAACGTCTGTAATTCAACTAACACACCCTTTCTAATTTCTTCTTTCATTCTTTGCACCAGGTATTTACTCTCTCTTTATTTTTAATTTCGGTTTGTACGTTGCTGTAGATGATGAAGCATGGATTAAATTTGATTCTTGATTTTCTGATTTTTTTTTCCTCTCTTTTTGTATTAAGCTTTTAATTTAAGATTTTTTTTTTCTTTCTTTTATATATGTTGTTGTTTATAACTCCAGAAGATTGTAATCATATGTAGTATATCAGTGGGACAAGTTCAATATTACGTTATGCTTAGCTGCTTAATGGGTTTTTCATATATGGGTCTCAATTTATGCCACGAAAACAACCTTAAAAACTGGGAATTAGACAAATCTTTGTCTTGTATTTGAGAATAGAAATATTAATTTAACTATGTTTTGGTCTTTGCCATTTTATTTTTTTGTTTTATTAACTTTGTGGACTTTGGGGAAGTGAGTTACTTTTTCTAAGTTGAATTAGATGTTAACCGGTTTTGACACAATTCTCACCTCCCCAATGTATGTAGAATTGCTGAGTTTAGTTATGTTGGCAATGTCTGCAATGGCATTATATTGGCTTGTTCTAAATATTTGTTTCACAAGTTAGATAATCCAATACATCGATATTTGTTTGTCAAGGCAAGGAAGTACCCTTTTTCTATGATTTTTTAATCTTATATTTGCAAATTGTAATGGTAACCATAGTTGTAAAATTAATTGGTGCATTTGTTTTGTCAGTTGTTTTTCATGTGTTGCAGCAGTTAAAGCTCATGTAAATGGCGGAACTCAAAGAACGCCTGCTCCCTCCAAAACCTCAGTCAGCTATAAACCTTAGAGATGCAGCTTATCGATCTTCAGCCCCTGGCCGGCAACCTTTCCAAGGTATGGATGTTTTGGGCCTGAAAAAGCGGGGCCAAGGCCTTCGATCTTGGATTCGTGTTGATGCATCCGGGAATTCACAAGTCATTGAGGTTGACAAATTCACTATGATGCGGCGTTGTGACCTTCCTGCCCGTGATCTACGCCTGCTTGATCCCCTATTTGTTTACCCCTCAACGATTCTTGGTAGAGAGAAGGCTATTGTTATAAATTTGGAGCAGATTCGATGTATTATCACTGCCGATGAGGTTTTGCTATTGAATTCCCTAGATAGTTATGTGTTGCAATATGTGGTGGAGCTACAACGGCGATTGACGACAAGTGGTGTGGGTGAGGTCTGGCAGTCAGATGCTGCTGACTTGAGCCTACGGAGGGGAAGTAGAAGCTTCGACAATGTGTTTGGGAGCACATCACCAGACTATTTGCCTTTCGAGTTTAGGGCGCTGGAAGTTGCTCTGGAGGCTGCTTGTACGTTTCTTGATTCTCAGGTTTGTCCAGGAACAACACTAGTTTGTAATTTACTCATTGTCTCTCTTTTCTCTCAATGTCCTTAACATTGTCATTTTTTTTAATTAAAAATTATATGAGGGTGTTTACATTTTTGGTCATGATAATTGCTTACTGATATGATTAAAAGACTTATTTTCTGAAAATGTTCCCCAAGTCATATAGCCTTTATAATTTCTAGACTAGTTCTTGGCTTGGGTTTGCTCAGGTTGGGCCTCAGTAGACTATGGCAACAACATAAAGACATTTTCTAAGAATTTTTCTCTAAAAATATCAGAACATGTGTGTAACAAGCTATTCTGGAAAGATGATGTGTGTGGTTGCCTATGTACTCTTGATGAAATATGTTTGATTGATTCCTGATGTTTGATTGATTCCTGGTCTGTTCTCCCAACTGTGTTTTACAAGCTATAAAGCAGTACTAACTGCATCCAACTTCTCTCTGTGGCTGTTTTACCATGACTATTGTTACTTGGAGAATTTAGCGTACATTTTAGATAAGATGGACTTGGATTTATGTATCAGGTACAGCCGTACAGCTACATTTGTATATAGAAGGTTTGTGTACTTGCAATTCTTAGGAGAGACATTGACTAATGTATTAGGAAAATAATGCGATATTCTTAATGCCTAAATTAAATTAAGTTGGGACATTTTATTCATTATGAAATAATGTCTTGCAATTTGACATATTAAAAGTTTCTTGTAGGAAACTTCTAAAGAATTAGAATTTGTTCCTATTTTGTTTGTTGGAAATGTCTGTTTGGTACATCTTTGTTGATATGATTCCCAACATTTCATGGGTGCATAGTGATATCCCATGTAGTAATTTGTCTGAAATCCATCTTGCACACATTTTGAGGGTCAATGTTACATTGCACAAAATTGGTGATGCAGCCAAGTTTATTTCCTAACACATAAACAGTTGTAGGCAGGTCTCCAGATTTGTCCTAAGTCCAATGGTGCCATAACTTTTCCCTTCATTAATATGTCCTTTCTCTTGACTATTATAGCAAAATGTACATTAGATTATGCCATTTACCTCTGCTAAAGACATCTTCAAAAAGATTAAAGTAGCATGCTAAGATGTCCTTATCAAAGGTTTTACATTGTCGTGTTAGAATAATGGTTAGTGCCAATGAGTTGTAGCTCAATATTAATGCGATCGAGGGTGAGGTTGTGGGTTCAAGACCCACTGGGTGTGTGTAACCACCAATAAAAAAAATGACTAAGTGATTAAATACACCCTTTTTTTGATAAGTAAGTAGTATTATTTATTCAAAAAATGAACAAAAAGTATCTAGAAGGTTACAACGAGATCATATAAGAAAATGAAGGGACTAGTAGATTAAACTTTTGGGACTAGTAGTTGTTTATCATGCTATTAGAGTAGTTGTCCTTAGTTTGGACCATGTCTCCACTCTACTTTCCATTTAAAAATTAAAAATTTGGGGAATCTAGGCCCACGCATGATGGGGAGTGAGAAAAACTGTTAGTGATTAAATATGCCTTTTCCTATCAACTTAAGCTTTTGGAACTTGCAGCAGTTTAGCAATAGCAAGGTCTCATTGAATATCTATGGTTATAAATTCGCTTACTCTTATTATATAATTTTTAAATGCAATGCGCTTGTAAGATTCCTGAAGTCATTACTTGCCTAACTCAACATTCAAGTTCATAAATATCCTTATTATTATGCTAGAATTAAGTTAATCAATTTTAAGTAAAACTTACTATAAATATACCATGTTAAAGGAGGTTACATAATTTCTTTATTTCAGTTCCAAAAAAATAAAAACTGGATGAGGCTGGTAAATGCATAGCTCATTGTCCATACCTGATGTGATTTGGGTGTTGGCACTCACATTTTTTTTTTCTCCATTTTAAAGAAAATACTATGCATTTTTTTTTTTTTTAAATTAATGGAATCAAGAATAGGGAGATTAAGGCTCTTGCTTGAGAAAGGAAACTTGCCTCATGAACTACTTACAAAGTTTCATACTCTTGTATCCATTAACTAAATCTCCTGTCAACCCTTGTCTATTGTGGCTTCAATTATTATTTGATCAATGATTCTTTAGCTTCAACCACACTGGAGGACTAAACATATCAAATGATATTAGCTGTGGCATGGCATAATTACTAATGAGAGAGTTATTTGTGTGTCCGTGTTTCTTTTTTATGCCTCAAGCGTTGTTTGCCTACAACCTTAATACCTATCATTATTCTAGCGAGACAATTACGATTGTCAAAGAAAGCTGAATCTTGGTTTTTTCAGTAATACTGGTAGTACATCAAGGATTTTTACTCATATATATGATAGTCTTTGAGCCAATTTATTCATTAGAACTTATGTAATTTTGAGGGTTGTCGTCTTCTTGACAGTCTGGCAGACAATAACTAGGGTGCAAAACGTTCTTTTCTACCTTATAGTGGCTAGCATTAAATGGGTCTGGGCAGAATGACCTTGGTGCTTTGCCCTTTTTTCTTATATAAGTAATAAATTCATTAAAATAGTGCAAAAAGGGGTGCAACTTTAGTAATAAATTCATTAAAAGAGTTTAAAAAGGGGTGCAACCCTAGTAATAAATTCATTAAAAGAGTGCAAAATGGGGTGCAACCCTAGTAAATGGGATGTATTCAAGATAAATGCCAAAAAGAAACTATCTTCGAAAACTTCAGAGGTATATGAATTCCAATAAACTAGAAAAAGAATAAGAAGTACCCTCTATCCATCCATATAATGACCGTAGGATTTGAAGCTTCAACTCCATAACAATATATTTTCATCCCTTGAAGGTCCTATCATTTTTAAGTGCTTCAAGTGCCTTTGAGAATGTTTTGAAGGTAGTTATTGTTTATTAGATATCGCAAAGGTTTCTTGGTGAGTAGACATGAATTATTAGTGTTTTTGTATGAATTAAGGTTTGGGAAGGAACTTGTATCTTGCCAAGAGGGAAAATGTCTGACATTAAATTTTGAAGAGACGAATGTGCCATTTGTGTAATTATGCAATTACTTGTGAGGCTTATTGTCACACACACACTGCCCCAAATTTCCAGTGAACCTCTATGTGAAGATCTACCAAGTTATAGATGGATGGGCTTTCCAGGAATTGGTAGATAGCCCTCCGGTTCTATTAGTCATAGTACTACTGGGCTGAAATGTTGTGTATCATGCTAGGGTTTGATACTTGATGAATTTTTTACAGATCAGTGGCTAAAATTTATGAAATGAACCAATATCTTTTTTATTTTTCCCTTAGTTTTGTTTTGAAGCATTTCCTTATGGGCATGAAAATTACAAAGGGTTTTCTGATACATCTACTGAGAATGATACTTGTTCATGTCTTAATTTTGCTCAAAATTAAGGTGAGATTACACAAACAAGTTGCAGCATGTATGGAATTGAACCTTTTAGTATGTAGGGGAAACAAAAGGTTCTCTTGTTATGAGGGAAAATGGAGACTGTGAGTTTGTGATAATGAGGTTCCTAGACAATTATTTTGAGAGGTCTGAAGGAGAAATTAATTTACTTTTGAGTTGAACAGCTTTGGGGATAAGTGGAGGAGGTGTTTAAATGCCTATATTTCTACTATCCACTTCTCAATTATGGCCAATGGATCCCCTACTGGTTTTTTTGGTAGTTCTCAGGGGCTAAGGCAGGGGGACCTTTATCACCACTTTTCTTTATTCTGGTCATAGAGGTGTTCAGCCAGATGTTTAAGAAAACTGAGGAGGGTGGTTTTATTCATTGTATTTGAGTAGGGCCCAACACAGCTTAGGGGATAAGTATTTTTCATCTTTTATATGTTGATAATACTAAACTATTTTGTGATGCAAATAGGGAAATTTTTTTTGTATATTATAGTGGTGTTGAATTTGTTTTGAAGCTGTCTTAGGGTTGAAAGTCAACGTAGGTCAAAGTGAAGTGGTCGCTGAAGGGGAACTGGCAGATATTCTATGTTGCAAAATCTAGAGTTTGCTATGACTTATCTAGGAATGCCATTGGGGGCACCCTTTAAGGTAATTTCAGTATGGAATCTTATTCTCGAGAAGATGGAAAGGGGATTTTCTGGTTTGAAAAATTATAATTGTCAAAGGGTGGGAGGCTTACTTTGTTGAAGAGTACGCTTTCGAGCTTACCTACATATTTCCTCTCCTCATTTACTTTTCATGCATCAGGCAAATAGGTTTGAGCAATCTCAGATGAATTTTTTGTGGGATGTCTTAGAAGATGAGTTCAAATATCTGTTGGTTGCATGGGATATTGTTTGATCTTCCATTGAGGTAGGAGGATTGGGGATTAGGAAGATAGGGAGTTTTAATCACGCCATACTAGGAAAATGGTTAGGTGTTTTATTTGGGCATGAAGTAACGCACTTCTGGCACCCAGTGATAGCCTCGAAATATGGGGTGTAAGGGGGTGGCTGGAGTAATAAATCAAGTAGAGGGACGCATGGGTATAGTCTTTGGCGGAGTATAGAGAGTTTGGATAATTTCTTCTATTATGTATGCTTTGAGATAGGTGATGGCACATTTGCCGGATTTTGGCACGACTGATGGTGTGGACAACTATTTGTACCCTAATCTGTTTGCTTGCTCAGTTGTCAGAGAGGCCTTGAGGTCATTGACTGTGAATTCCTTTTTAGATCTTATTTATTCAAAGGTGCCTGGGGCAGAGGGAGTTGATAGATTGCAATGGCATTTGAATTGGAGTGGAAAGCTTGATGTTCGTTCTTTCTATAAGGCCGTTAGAGGTACTAAGTCTTCTTCATTCCCTTGGAAGAGTATATGGTGTGTTAAGGCCTCAAAGAGGGTGTCCTTCGTTTTGAGTGCAACTTGGAGTAAGATTCTTACCTAAGATAACCTCATCAAGAGGGGGTCTCTATCTAGTTGGCTGGTGCTGCATGTGTTGTTATAGTGGGGAAATGGTTGGCCATTTGTTGCTTCATTGCAAGACTACTTGTGCTTCGCGGAGTGAACTTTTTAAGGTGTTTGGGGTTCAGTGGGTGGTGCCCCAACAGTAGCTATCTATTGTTTTGATGGAGGAATTGGTTTGGAAAGCACTCTTCAGATGTTTGGAATATTACTCCCCTCTATGTTTGATGTTGCTAGTATGGAGGGAACGTAATAGTCGCACTTTTGAGGATAGGAGAGATTGTTGGATCAATTGAAATCCTTGTTAATCTACACTTAGGTTGATTGGTCCCAAATGTGGGGTTTTACACATTGTAACTTTATTTTGGAGTTCCAACACTCACTTTGTTTTTTGGTTTTATTTGTTGTAATATCTTATGATACTTTGTGTTCATCATCGTGAAGATGAAGTAATCTTTTCTTTCAATAGGTTTATTACTTGTCAAAAAGAGAAAAGTCTGAAGGAGTTGAGAGCTGCCTAATAGTTTGGTCACAAACCACTTGACTTGATGCATGGCTTTTATACGTTATGCAAATGAGAGCCTTTTAGCATGGAACATATTTTTTATATCTTATTTTTCCTACAGGTGTATTGGTCTGTCCAGTATAAAAAGTAAAGAAATATGAGTTCAAATCCTACCTTAAAGATGATATTATAAAAAATAAAAAAATAAAAAAAAGATAGTAAAAATCAAAATTTTGGAACAAATAGGCAGCATGGATAATAATTTTTATTTCAAAACTTATTATTGGCAGGCTTTGGATTATTGTATACTGTGTTTTAATGATTAAATGTTTCCTTTTAAGGTCTTCTGTTGTTTGTGCATCTTGGAAGTGTCTCCGTGAAAACTTCGATGATGACACTTGTGTTCAAGTGGTATATATTTCAAGCAGAGTTGTTCACCTCATGATTACTCTGTTGACTCTTGACTTACACTAGTACTTTGCTTCCAAAATCTTCTCTCTTCAATTTTCCAAAGGAGCTCAGAACCCTTTCGCTCAATTTGTTATTAAATTTTTATCCTCTCTCATGCATAAAAACATAGACACACAAATATGGACATGCACAAAAACTTAATCAAGAGTGAAAATGATGGAGAGATAAAATGCCAAGTAGAATGACAATTTGATTGAAGTTTCTCCAAAATTAGGCTGTAAAAGATTGAAAACTATTGACTTATACAAAGAATCATATCTGTTTATCTGTGGAACTTCTTATGCTCTTTGTTAACTCAGGTATCCTAACTTGTTTCATCATGTATTTGCTGGTTTAAAGATTTTTAATTTTTTTTGAGAATCTTTCCTGGTTATAAAGTTGATTACCTGTGCGAATTAGTAACTCATTTGATATTTGGAATTTTCTGAAGGCAGCAGAATTAGAAATTGAAGCATATCCACTATTAGATGAACTTACATCAAAGATCAGTACACTAAATTTGGAACGTGTGCGTCGATTGAAAAGCAGGCTCGTTGCATTGACTCGGAGAGTTCAGAAGGTACTGTATATTCAATTAGGTTGTCAATGGGTTAGGGACAGATCTCACAGGATCCTATTAAAGATCTAATTATATACTAAAGTTGAACTCAAATGGTAGATTTACAAAATGATGCTATCAAACTCAAATCTGACTATAAGTACAAAATGTGCATACAATTCACTTATGAATTTTTGTAATATAGTTAATTATATAATTTTTTTTTTTGGTTAAAAATACCATTTATCATTATCATATCAATATATAAGTTTATGTATTGATACCTTGATGATAGGTTTTTCTTGGAATATGTTTGTTGTGCTTGGAATTTTAATCAGATTTAGATCTTAATTGGATCAAATCTATTCAATTCTGAATTTAATCTGATTATGAATCTTTAGAACGAAATTTAAACAAATCTTATACAGGTTGGTTTCAAATCCTGTCCAAATCCATTGACAGCCTTAATATTTTGTTAACTGCTTCCTATTGTATGCAACCAAATGATAGCCATCTTTTTTTTTTCTTTTTTTTCCTTTGCTCTCGTTTTTGAGTTATATCTATTAGGTTAGGGATGAAATAGAGCAGCTCATGGATGATGATGGAGATATGGCTGAAATGTATCTTACTGAGAAGAAAAAGAGGATGGAGACATCATTCTATGGTGATCAGTCTGTGATGGGATACAGATCAACTGATGGTGCATCTATTTCTGCTCCTGTTTCTCCTGTTTCTTCACCCCCTGAAGCCCGGAAGCTTGAGAAAAGCTTGAGCATTGCAAGGAGCCGACATGAGAGCATGAGGAGTTCAGAAAGTGCGACGGAAAGTATAGAGGAGCTTGAGATGTTGTTGGAAGCATATTTTGTTGTCATTGATAGCACCCTGAACAAGTTGACATCGGTATGTGTAGCATTTATTTTGTTTAATCTTTTCACTTCTTATCTTTCCGAGTAGGATGAAGTGACTTAAAATCATTTTCTTCCTCTTGTTTCAGTTGAAGGAGTACATTGATGACACAGAAGATTTCATCAACATTCAGCTGGTAGTATTATTATTTTTTTAAGTTCATTTTTTGTTCCCATTTCTTGATATAGAAGTGTGTTCTAAAATCTAATAAGTTGATCAAGTAGACAGGACAGCACAAAATACCCTACGTGATATTAGTCTTAATGCATACATGTCAATAATGATGGGCAAAAGAAGACGGCAGTTTGTGTTATTACAAATTATGATGATGTCATTGCCCAAGTCCTCATGCCCAATGACATCTTTTATTACCGGCATGCTAGCTTGGGATATATAATGGTCCCTCTGAAAAGATTTTAAGTTGATAGGAAATTGGAAATTGATAGGAAATTTTTGCTTGCAGGATAATGTTCGGAACCAGCTGATCCAATTTGAACTGCTACTCACAACTGCAACATTTGTTGTTGCAATCTTTGGTGTGGTAGCGGGGATATTCGGTATGAATTTTCCAATACCATTATTTGATGACCCTGGTGCATTTAAATGGGTCCTTATAATTACTGGAGTTACTGGGGCCATCATTTTTTCTGCATTTGTGTGGTTCTTCAAGTACAGAAGGCTCATGCCACTATAAATTTATGAGGAAATGACAATCGAGAAAGAGGAAAATTGCTTTTATCGTTTTTAATCCTGTATTCTAGATGAAATTGACGTAGATAAATGAAAAGCTGGCTCTATTTAAGAGCGATTCTTTTTATTTAATTTAGATTCAATTGTAAGAATTTTTGGTAAGATCTCTAATGTATATTATTGTGAAATTTGTGGCTAAAAACAAAACTTCAAATGTATATGAGGGTGGTGAGACACTAGGAATATGGTATGGCTGGAATTTAAACGGCATGAAGTCAATGAAAGTATTGTAATTTGAACCTCATTATGACTGACATAAACCTGGATTATTTGGAAACCCAAAAAAAGGGGTAAGAAAAAAAAAAAAAAAAACTCCCGGAGATTTCAGATTTGTTCTTTGGCTAGAGTCCGCTGTAATTCTTGTCCTACCATTTTTCCTTTCTTCAATTTTGCGCGTCCTACCATTTTTCCTTTCTTCAATTTTCCGGTCTTCTTTTTCAATCCACCACACTTTCTTTTTATATATAGCTATTTATCCGATTTGAAACTTTCTCTCTCTAATCGGGGTTTTGATGCTTTATTTATTCCTGGTGGCACATTAAAGGTAAACACAGAAGGTTTATAATTGCAATCTTGAAATTATCCTTTCTTTATTGTATAATTTTTCCTTTACTTATACTTATTTTTTAAATGTTGCGCACGAATCACATAAACCAGCACCATGACTAATGACTATCACATTTAACATTTAATTTTGTTTTGGGTAATAAAAAACTAGCTTTTAGTCTTTTTTTTATTTTATTTTATTTTTATTTTAGACATTTAACATAAAATTACCAAAAATTATATATTTTTAATAAATACTACGCAAATAAACTATGGGGAAGAAACTGTTTCCAACCATTACCCTTTTATAATCTTGTTGATACCCAAAATTTAAAGTATTTATCCTTCTATCACTAAAGATAACCGCTAACCCACTTTGCTTATTATTATATTCAATGAGATACCTTTTGGGCTTTAGACTTAGTTTATATGCAGATCCTGTAGCCATAAAAGAAATGACAAAAGCTCAATGTATGGCCGAAAGTGGGGAAATGTTCCACAGTAGCAGATCATGGAGAAAAATCCCACGATAGCAACATATGGAGAAAGGTTCTATGGTAGAAGCTGTATAGAAAACCTGTAACAGTTTTGTGGCCGGAAATTATTGATATTTGCAAAGTACTTTTGCTTTATAATCTAATGTTATATCTTGTTACTATTTATCTTCGCTGGTCCAGCCGAGCGGCCTCACTTAGTCATGGTGGGACCAAGCCTAACTCTTTATATTCTTAGTATATCGCCCAAGTAGATTCATAATTGGATATGGACTCAGCTGAACCACAATATTTATATGACTAGATAACAACTAGGGGTGGCAAAATTAACCCAAACCCACCCACTTAAATGAGACCAAAACTCACCCAATTATTAATTGGCTTAAATAGATATTAACCTAATTAAACTCAATTATCATTAATGTTTATTAGGTTTTAACTAGGTACCCAATTAGACCCAATTATGATCTAAGTATCATTTTTACAAATCACTCAACTCTAAAATACCCCCAAACCACTAAAAATTACCAAAATACCCCTAAACCTAAAAAATGACCAATATACCCCCTAAACCTAAAAATGACCAAAATACCCCTAAAACCTAAAAAAAGACCAAAATACCCCCCCTAAACCTAAAAAATGACCAAAATACCCCCAAAACCAAAAAATTGATCAAAATACCCCTAAACCTAAGAAAAGACCGAAATACCCCCTAAACCTAAAAATTACCAAAATACCCTTGAAACCTAAAAAATGACCGAATATGTGGACCCACCATTTTACATCCACCACTCACAAATTGCCACGTGGCGAGTTGTGGACTTTTTTGTGTGCCTAGCATTTTCCATCAAATTTAATCCACTAACTTTTATACATAGACCTCATCTTTAAATAAAAAGTTTTTATTTTATTTTTTTAAAATGACATGAAGATCAAAAGAAATTTCAATGTTGTGTGAATATAGTTATTAAATCCATACCAAACCACTAGTTGAACTGTGAAATCCGTGAACCAAAGTATTACCCAGAATGGTTTGGAGTAAAATACCGGATATGCAATGAACCATTCTATAATCGTGTAAACTGATAGATTGTACAGGTTAATCTTTTTAACCCGCAGATAAATGAAAAAAAAAAAAAAAATACCATGTGTATCTATGAAAAAAGATTAAACTGAACTACTGAAGTCACTGAATAGTTTGAACTTTGAAGTCTGAAGACTTTGAACCGAATTACTAAAGTACTGAAGATTGAAAAGATAAACTGATAAAGACATAAAGTGATAAAAATTAAAGACTAAAGAGATGAAGTAAGACTTGTGCCATGAGATGAGTGTTGAGAGTTGAGATTAAAGAGATAAAGAGATAGTGATGAGACAGAAAGAGATAAAGTGATGGTGGTTTGCATGGAACACAAGCGACCAATATCACAACGATAACACCTGATTGATTTTAATCATAAGTTGTATTTGGAGATTTAAATAATTTTGTTATGGTCTAGGGTATGATTAAGCAAACAAATTATTTTGAATTTCTATGAGATATGTTGTTTCAAGACTTTTAGACTATATAACTTGGTTATTGGATGATTTACATCAATGATGTGTTTATTTATTTATTTATTTATATTCTCCAACTTTATGTCATATGATATAGTTTTTATTATTATTATTACTAGTCGCTAACCCGTGCGATGCACGGAAAAGCTATTGACTCTATAAAAAAAAAAAAAAAAAATCCAACAATGAGTAAATAGAAATTTTGCTAGTTAGTATTTTTTTTTAAATGAAGAAATATTTAACTTCTATACTTTTCCATAGTTTAGAAGTGTTGTCTAACATTGAACGTTATTGAGTTGCAAGTGAATAGTTACTGAAATCTACAAAGCAATTTACAATTCTTATATTAATAAAGCAAAACTCCCAATAATTATATATACATAAACACTCAAAAATAATATAAACTGCAAATATATAAAAAAAGACCATGATATGAGGAAGACACACCAAGTTTCAAATTTGAGTAGCAATATGACTTTCTCGTAGTAATAACATTATAGACAATTCAAAACATGGAATAATATCAAAATTATAATACTTAATTCCATTATCTTTTATGTTGAATCCAAACAAATAATTAATTGAAATTAATCCAAACAAATAATTAATCAACAAAAAATCATAGCTTTTAATAAGAAAACAAAAAATCACATGAACCTAAATAAAAAGCATTTAAGGTGAAGAATTAAAATCAACCTACTGAGACACAAATACCAAAAACCCCAAAACTTCAAACTTCAAAATTTATAGAATCCCCAAATTCTACTTCAAAACCAAACCAAATTCAACAAATTTATATATAACATACCAAATAAAAATTTATCGTTCCCTAGGCTAAAAGACATAGGTGTTAGGATATGTGCCCTTAAATCCTATTGTATGATGCCATGTATGAGATTATGTATGAGATTATGTTATATGTAATAAAGTTGTTTTATTATTATCTAAAATAATGGTAACATGAATATTTGGACATTATCATATAGTCCATTAGATGCATAGTATGTGATTTAGTCACAAAAGATATAAATCACAAGTTTTTTATAAACTCAGAATTTTAGTTCGTAGTCGGTGATGAAATTGGGTATTTCATTTGCGAAGACTATAACATATCAACTAAGATGATTTGTCTTGATCATGGAAGTGGAGATTTCTAGTTGATATGTTGATATGTTTTAAGTGTTAAGACATATTGAACTGGACCACTGTGAGATTTATTATTCTACTAACGACTGTCAAATGAATAATAAATCTCATGACTTCTATTTACATCAACTCTTAATCCTGAGAGAATAATGAACCTGATCATGAAGTGTAGGTTGCTTTGATATATCAGGAGTGTGATCTATAGTCACGATCAAAACCTCAGTATGTTGGGCAGCCACATTTAGTGTTGAAGGAACATATATTCTCAAGATGGAATTCATAATCTCTTAACGGAGATATAAAATATTCCCTTGAGATAAGTTTAATAGGTTTGGTTATTCAGAGTGTTAGGCCTAACCACTTTAGTAAGGAGTTACTAAAGTATATATTTATGAAATTGGATTTCATAAATATATGATGAATAATTTAAAGGATTAAACTGGGTACTCAAAGATTAAGATGTAGTAATTTTCAAAGTGACAGTCAACATTCATTACTTTGTATTACTACGAATATTTTAATGAAGGGGTTGAATGTATAATTATGGCTAAGGACGGAGACTGGTGTGATGATTTCTTCGTCCACTGGCCCCTATTCTGGACGAGGAGGCTGCCTGAAGAAGTTATGCCGGGTCCATCAGCTACCCCCCCTATTCCGAGGTCATTCAATTTGAGGACGTCCATGGGAATATGAAGAGTTTTTTTTTTTTTTTAGGCGGTTATGGCACTTGGGGTTTCACCCCTCCACATTTATTGCTTAGTGGCAGTGTGGTGTGTGACGTGGCCACGTGTCTTGCTCAGGTCAGCTGAGGGGTCTCGGTTCCAATGAGACCCTTCAGTTTTTCCTGCGTTTTTTGAGGCAACCCTTTTTAAATCCATTGTCTTCCTCTTTTCATTTCTTCTCTTTCTTTCTGTGCTTACTCTTTGACTACTCTTTGATTTCTCAGTTTCTCCTTTTTCTCAGGTACGACCCTTTCTTTCTGCTCCTTTTTCCTTTTAAAGTTTTATTTCTTCCCTTTCTTTGTGCTCTCTTTCCCTTTTAGATTTTATTTTTCTTTTTCTTGATGGTGGATTATTCTGATATTAGGCACACTTCCCCCTCCGTTGCCTTCTTTTTCGCTCGTTTGGGTGCATTCATAGGTTTTTCTAGTGGATATTGCCCACGGGTTGGGGATTTTGCTCTAGGTGACAGTGGCCTAGGTCTAGTGTTGGGTGATCTATACCCATTGTTGTGCCAATCCTTAAATTGGTTTGGGTCTGTGCAAGAAGCTTTAAGGAGGGGAAATATGGGTTCTAAGGTTAGATCGAGTGGTTTAGAGACAAGCTGTCATCTAGTGTTGGCACGGCTGGGGTCGAGACGGACACAGCCGCTTTCGTACCCTCGTCCTCCCTACCCTCTATTCCTGGCTCACCCCGATCATTCCACGCCCTCAAAGAAGAGTGCTCTCTGAAGGAAGATACCTTTAGTAGATTTATGGATAGGTTCCAATTTCCTCAGGAGACCAGGGTTCGTCTTCCTAGGAAGGGTGAAAAGTCTTGTGTGGCCCATGGGGAGGTTTGTTTCTACGAGGCTGCGTTCTTGTGTGGCCTTAGGTTTCCTATCCACCCATTTATAATGAAGCTACTTCATTACCTGAATATAGCTTCGGGACAGCTTATGCCGAATTCATGGAGAATCATCATAAGCTGTATGGTGATCTAGACGATCATAGCTGACGGGAATATGATCACTTTAAACGATTTCTTCTACCTTTACCGTTTGAAAGAATCCAAAGAATTTGGGTATTATGAGCTCATGCTTTGGGATAGAAGGTCTTAGTTCATCGTCAATCTACCTTTGTCCTTCCGTTATTGGAAGTCTAGATACTTCTTCGTGTCAGGTGATGGTTGGGAGACCCTTTCTGATGACTTTTAGGGGGATGTCCCTAGGCTGCTGCGTCGGTGGGAAACCTTTCAACTTGGTGCGTTCGCCTCTTATGTGACGCATTCTTTTCTTTCTTTCTTTTTTCCTTTTTTTGATCGTCCATTCTGACCTTGTGTGTTTTTCTATTTTGCAGTTAAAGAGCGTCCCGAGCTTGAAAGTAAGTTTAAAGAGCGTGTTCGGGAAGCTGTAAGGTACGCGAGCACGATCGACGATTTTGACGAGTTGGTTGACCCCCAGACCTTATCTCGTCACTACTTGGGACCAAAGCCTTTTCACTTCGTCCTTCATGCCATTCGTCGAGAAGAAAAAAGTAAGTTACGAAAGTAGATCGTCTTTCTTCCGTTTCCTCTCCTTCTTCTCTTCTTTCCTTTTAACTTCTCCATTGTTTCTCTTCTTTGTAGAGATGACGACAAAATTTAACCAAGAGTTGTACTCTCGGATAAAGGCGAAGAAGAACGAGCCTCTCTCCAGTATTGGTCAGCGGAGGTTGAGGGTTGTTGAAAAAGAGAAGGAGAAGGAAACAACGGAAAAAGGTTCGTCCACTCCTGCCCTGGACGAAGGGCGTGCTGCTTCCCCGGGCATTTCCCTCGAGGAGATTACTCCTCGTGCAAAGAAGCGCAAGATGGGAAACAAAGGGAAGGAGAAGGTGGGAGCCAGTGTCTGGGCGGACGCTGGGACGGCCCTGGCCCGGGCCAACGAGGTTGTTACGTCCGAGGAACTGAAGGAAATCTCAGGTATGCCTTCCCATGAGATGGTGAGCCGCCACGTTCATAAGCTCGTCCAGGTAACTTTCTTTCATTTCCTCTTGTCTTTGTCCATAAGCATAACTTATCTCAGTTGATCTCACTTATTGCGTGGTTTTGGTTGCCAGGTGTTGGGGGAGACGATGCATATTACCTCCCAGTACTTGGTGAATGAAGAGAAGGTCGTGATGGCCACTTCCAAGGCAGAGGCGCTGGAAGTGGAAGCTTCAGGTTTAAGAAAAGATTTAATAGCGGCGATGGACGTTAATAACTCGTCCAAGGAGAAAATAAAAGCTTTATTTGAGGAGTTAAATGTTGAGAAGCTGTTGGTGAAGCAGAGGGACGATTAACTTGCGAAGGCCAACCATAAGATGAAGAGCACTGTGGCCAAGGCTGTTCATGCCTTCCAACTCACAGATGAATATAATGCCATTTTGTTTGGCTGGTATTTCAAGGGGTTTGAGCTACTAAGAAGATACCTGGTGAAGCATGGACTAGAGACAGACTTGGAGGATTTGGACTTTGAAGCCATTAACAAGGAGATAGAGGCAGATGAGGCTGCTCAGGCTACCCAGGCTACTGCATTTTCCGGTGAAGATCCTCTAGTGCCTGAAAAAGGAGGGGCTGACACTCCTAAGGCTTAGCTTCTTTACTATCTTCTTTTCCTTCATTTTTTGTTTTTTTTGTTTTTTTTGGGTGCCCTGCCTGTTTTGGGGCTTTTGAACAATTTGCAACTCTTTTATATATATATATGCTTGTTTCCTTTGTGTTCATGTTGATTGCGAATACTTTCTATTTGCACTTCTTGTTTATGCTTCCGTTGTCCATTAGGGACTTAGAGAAATTTTTGCCCAATTATGAATTTTGCCGTTTTAACTTGGTGGACGACCTTCCTTTGTCTTTGAAATCTTGTTGCGTTAGTTTTTAGCCGGAAGACTTATATCTCATTGTCTTGGCTTTTATTGGGATGATTTACATCCTTTTTAAGGAATCTTATCGTATTCTATTGGGATGATGTACATCATTTTAAAGGAATCTTATCATCTTTTATTGGGATTATGTACATCCTTTTTAAGGAATCTTATCGTCTTTTATTGGGATGATTTACATCCTTTTTAAGGAATCTTATCGTCTTCTATTGGGACGATGTACATCCTTTTTAAGGAATCTTATCGTCTTTTATTGGGACGATGTACATCCTTTTTAGGGAATCTTATCGTCTTTTATTGGGACGATGTACATCCTTTTTAGGGAATCTTATCATCTTTTTGGTTAAAACGATGTACATCCACCTAAGGAATTTTATCGTTTCAACTTGGTTGGACAATTTGCGTCCAGTCAGTAGTTTAGTTCAAATGTTAAGAAAAAGATAGGCAAAATATGCGAAAAACTGAATGGTGCGTTTATTATTGTGCTTTAAAAATCATAAGACATCACTGATTGGTTACAAAATGGGTTGCAGTTCCTACTTGTAATACCTCTTTAGATGTTCGACGTTCCAAGGACGAGGCAATTTGTTCCCGTCTAGATCTTACTGGTGATAGCTTCCTCGTCGAGAGTAGTGGACAACTTTGTATGGCCCTTCCCATGTTGGCCCTAACTTGCCTTGTGTTGGATCTTTCATCACAGGCGTTACTCTTCATAGGAAGAGGTCTCCGATGTCGAATCTTTTGAGTTTCACTTTCTGGTTGTAGTACTCGGCCATCTTCTGCTAATACTTGGCCATTCTTTGAGAAGCTTGGTCTCTGACTTCGTCCAAACAATCTAGGTTCAAATTCAATTGGTCGTCGTTGCTGTGCTCATCGAAGAATTCCTTCCTGATGCTGGTAAGCCCTATTTCAACAGGGATGACTGCTTCAGTGCCATATGTGAGGTTGAAAAGTGTTTCTCCTGTTGGGGTTCTTGTTGTGGTTCTATAATCCCATAGAACGCTTGGTAATTCCTCAGGCCATGCTCCCTTTGCCTCCACTAATCAGGCCTTGATGAGCTTCAGCAATGTTCGATTCGTTACTTCAGTCTGTCCATTGGCTTGAGGATGTCCTGGGGAGGAGTATTTGTTTCTGATGCCAAGGCTTGAGCAGAACAATCGGAATCCCTGACTGTCGAACTGACGACCATTATCCGAGATGATCGTTTGTGGTATCCCGAACTTGCAAAAAATATTTTTCCAGAAAAGACTTCGTACCTTTGCTTCTGTGATCGTGGCTAGTGCTTCTACCTTTACCTACTTCATGAAGTAGTCGATAGCGATGAGTAAGAACTTTACTTGTTTCTTTCCTTGTAGCAGAGGCCCCATGATGTCAATCCCCCACTGTGCAAATGGCCAGGGCGAAGTGATGGCCGTCATTTTCTCCCCTGGGACTCATTGGATGTTCTCATACCTTTGGCAACTGTCACACTTCTTGATGAAGTCCGCGGCGTCTTGTTGCATCGTTGGCCAGAAATAGCCTATTCTTATAATCTTCCTTACGAGAGACTTTGCCCCCATGTGGTCGCCACAAATGCCCTCATGAACTTCTTCCAAAATGTACTTGGCTTCTTCTTCTTCGACGCACCTCAGGTAGGGTTGCAAAAACCCCTTTTGTAGAGCTCGTCATTTAGCACAGTGAACCTGGCCGCTCATTTCTTGATCTTTTTGGCTTCGTCAAGATTAGGAGGTAATCGTCCATCCTTGAGATAGGATAGGATCGGACTTGTCCAGCTAGAATGGGTGTGCACTGGAAATGTTTGGAATTCCTCGATGCTGGAAGACTTCTGCGCTTCCAATCTCCAATCAATCACCTTAGACTGATCATCTGATGACTCACTTCTGGCTACTTCGTCAGCTTCCGTATTTTGGTCTCGTGGGATTTGAGCAAACTTTACCTGATCAAACTTGCCAATTAACTGATTTGTCAATTTCAAATATCTCTGCATTCTTGACTCCTTTGCTTCGAAATCTCCATTGACTTGCCCTATGACGAGCTGTGAATCGCTCTTTAGCAAGACAGTTTTTGCTCCAAGTGCCTCGGCGATCTTCATCCCTATCAGTATGGTCTCGTACTTCGCTTCGTTGTTGGTCACAGGGAAGTTGAGTTGAACTCCAAACTTCAAAGTGACCCCCTCAGGGGAGGTGATGACGACGCCTGCTCCTCCTCTCTTCTGAGTGGATGACCCATCCGTATGGATCGTCTAGAGAGCTGGTTCGTCCGGGCTATCCTCGTGTTCGGGGGAGGTGAACTCTGCTATGAAGTTTGCTAGTGCTTGGGCTTTTATGGCCGTCCTAGGTCGATACTCTATGTCAAATTGGCTAAGCTCGATGGCCCACTGTATCATTCGTCCAACAGCCTCAGGTTTATTCATGGCTTTCTTAATGGGCTTGTTTGTCATTACTATGATCGGGTTAGCCTGAAAGTATGGATGAAGCTTTCTGAAGGCCGCTATCAAGGCGAATGTGATATTCTCTATTCGGGGGTATAGGGCTTCAACTCCTTGGAAGGCCTGGCTGATGTAATACACCGGGCACTGCAACCTGTCTTCTTCCCTGATTAAGGCCGCGCTCACCGCAGTCACAGACACTACTAAGTACAAGAATAGATCTTCTTCTTCTTTGGATAGACTCAGGAGTGGAGGGTTGCTTAGGTAATGCTTTAGATCCTGGAATGCTGCTTCGCACTTGTCTATCCAGACGAAAGCCTGCTTCAAGGTCTTGAAGAAGGGGAGGCACTTGTCTGTTGCTTTGGAGACGAACCTGTTGAGGGTTACCACCTTTCCCGTTAGGGACTGCACTTCTTTGATCGTCTTTGGGGAGGAAATCTCGAGGATGGCTTTCACCTTCTCTGTATTTGCCTCTATTCCTCTTTGTGACACCATGAAGCCGGGGAATTTCCTAGAGGAGACCCCAAAGGCGCATTTAGCTGGATTTAGCTTCATATTGTATTGCCTGAGTGTGTTGAACGTCTCCTTAAGATCGTCCAGATGATTCTCCTCTTCCTTGCTCTTGACGAGTATGTCGTCCACATATACCTCTATGTTCCTCCCAATCTACTTGCTGAACATCTGGTTTACCAGCCTCTGATACATGGCTTTTGTGTTCTTCTAACCGAAGGGCATGACCCTGTAGCAATAGAGCCCCTGGCTGGTGATGAAGGCAGTTTTCTTTTGATCTTCTTCTACCATCTGTATTTGGTTGTACCCAGAAAAGGCGTCCATAAAGGTGAGAATTTTGTGCCTAGCTATTGAGTCCACCAGTTGGTCAATTCTGGGTAGAGGGAAGCTGTCCTTCGAGTTGGCGCTATTTAGATCTGTGAAGTCGATGCACATTCTCAATTTCCCATTTGCCTTTTTGACCATGATGACGTTGGCTAGCCACTCAGGATAATAGACTTCCCTGGTGAAGTTAGCGACGAGCAACTTGTTTACCTCGTCCATGACTACTCTGTTTCGTTCAGGGGCGAAGACCCTTCTTCTTTGCTGGACGGGCTTTTTCTCGAGATCCACGTTTAGGCAGTGTTGAATGATGTCAGCCGGTATGCCAAGCATATCTTCATGACTCCAGGCGAACACGTCCAGGTTACCCTTCAAAAAGCTAATGATTTCCTTCTTTGTTTGGAGGTTTGCCTAGAGTGCAATTATATTTATATAGTGGTATTAAATATAATTAATAGTAATTTTGGGCTTGTCAAGAGTTGATAGAAAGGTCCAAAACCCATTGGAGCTAGTGTCTTATTTGTCCATTTTGGTCCCACTCCAAGCCACATACTAAAGCCCAATTGGAATGGCCCAAAAAGCTAGCCCAATTAGATAATCAGTTATATATATATAAGGAGAGAAACATATAGAATTTTGGAATTAGAATGAAATGGTGTGTATGTGAGTGTAAGCCACTCTCTTATTCTCCCTTGAACATATACATATAAAATGATTGAGAGACCACACTTCTTGGGCATAAGTGAAATTGGAGTGAAGATTAAAAATGTTCGCAAGTACTTCTAATCGTTGGTTTTGAATTTTACCACACCAAGGTATGCTTTTTTATTCTTAAATTATGAAATTCACATAGTACATGTTATCAATTGCGAATGAAGTAGATCCGTTAACTTTCCGCTGTGTATGTTTTGTATGCGATACAAACATGTGTTTTACCAACAATATGTTGTAGCTTTGATTTTCTCCAAAAAAAATAGAAATGCTTTATCTGCCATGTACAATATAAAAAAATAAAAATAAAAATGAAAAACTTGAAAAACTATAAAGCTTAAAAAATTTGTGGTGAAGTTTTATAGATTTAATAAAAAGTAAATGTCTTTGGTTTTAATTATACTGCAAATGATATTTTGAAAAAAAAAAGTTCCATACTTTTGCCTCTTGAGCATCTTAATTACCTATTAACCAAAGGCACTTGCAATATCAAGTTCTGTAATCCATATGGGCAATCCTGTTGAAGCAAGAGTATCAATAGAAGATCTCACGTAAAAAAGGTCTGGAGCAATGTTGATTTTGGTTATATATAAACAAGATTATCAATGTTTGAGTTTAAGTTTAAGTTGGATTTGTTAGAGAGATAGAATTTCACTCCTTGTTAAGTTTGGATTAAACAAAAATAATTTTGTTTTAAAAAAATGATAATAATGAGTTTGAGTTTGGACTAAACAAAAATAATTTTATTTAAATAAAATGATAATTTTATTTAAATATTGTGTTGATGTGGAAAATTGTGAGAGTTTCAAAGGCTTCAGTTCTATATATATATATATATAGAGAGAGAGAGAGAGAGAGAGAGAGAGAGAGAGATTATAATTTATTAATTTATTTAAATGGAGTGTTTTTATTTTATTTTAGTTGTTGTTTATAATTATAAAATATACTATTTAATTAATTAATAAACCTACAATTCAACCATTGAACCATTGGTTGAACCAATGAATAAGTGAACCAACTCTTCAGTCAGGTCAATCTCTGGTCTGACTTTGATAACTATTCTATGTAGATAAAGATAAGCATATTGCTTTTGGTTAGCCATTAAGCACAAAAGGTTTTATTATTTTGGGTGGGTTTCTTGTGTGTTAAATATAATTACTAGATATGAGAATCAAAATTCAAGTTAAAAAGATTGCTGACTACACGATTTGTAATATATCAACTGCTTAAACCACTTTACCATTTTAGGCTAGCCATGAAGCATATTGCTGAATTTTAAACATACTGCTTAAACTTTATGCTTACAGTTCTTGTCAAAGAGATGACAATCAAAACTAAAACCTGAGGTTTAAATTACAAAGATTGGAGCTGCTTAAACAGTAAAATGTTCTTTAGGATAGCCACGATACCTATAGGTACTAGGTAACCGTTCAAAGAGCATATCTCTTGATGAACTGCTAGCACTCTGATGTCCATGAAACTCCTTACTAGAAGTTAGAGAGACATTTTACGGACTTAAAACCTGAAAAAAGAACGGTCATGTTTATGACAGGTATGGGATCAATGTTATTTCTTTGGCTGAAAATGGAAAGACAGTATATGAGTATTCCTAATAAACTAACCTTATAATCATAGTCATTCCATCCAACACATTGAAGATTTAGAACAAAGACAACAATATTATCTATATATATCTTTAAAATTAAAAAAAGAAAAGAAAAAAAAGAGGGTAGTGAGACTAGGAGTGGTGACAATTAGATTCTTGATTTGTTATGGCTCTAGTGCATAATTAATGTAAAGGAAAAGCACAATTTCGCATTTACAATTAGAATACACACTAATCCAATTTGTATAATTTCAAGAAAGAATTGATAGGTACAATGGGTGCAAGCACCCGCGACTAGTGGTTTCTTTGTGGGAAGTACGCCTCGGCTTGGAGTGGACTGGGCGGAGGGTGAAAATAGAGTCGCTACCTAGTTTAGGTCTAGGAACCAAATTGGAACTTTTGGACCACTTACATGCATAGGTCTGCATACCAAATTTTGGGTACGGCTTGGGAAGATGTTAGGTAGCCAAGACTGCCCGACTTGGGGGTTGGCTTCCATTATGTGTTGCTAGTGTTAGGATTAGTGCCCTAAAATCCTATTGTATGATATTATGTATGTTATTATGTATGACTTAATGTTGTGATTAATAAAATTGTTTTATTATTATCTTAAATAATGGTAACATGAATATTTGGACATTATCATATAGTCCATGAGATGCATAGTATGTGATTTATGTGAAAAGTTACAGAAGATATAAATCACAAGTTCTTTATAAACTCAAAATTTTAGTTCGTAGTCGGTGATGAAATTGGGCATTTCATCTGCGAAGACTATAACATATCAACTAAGATGATTTGTCTTGATCATGGAAGTGGAGACTTCTAGTTGATATGTTGATATGTTTTAAGAGTTAAGACATATTGAACTGGACTGCTGTGAGATTTATTATTCTCTTAATGACTGTCAAATGAATAATAAATCTCACAACTTCTTTTTACATGAACTCTTAATTCTAAGAGAATAATGAACCTGATCATGAAGTGTAGGTTGCTTTGATATATCAGGAGTGAGATCTAAAGTTATAGTCAAAACCTCAGTATGTTGGGCAGACATATTTAGAGTTGATGGAACATATAATCTCAAGATGGAATTCATAGTCTCTTAACGGAGATATAAAATATTCCCTTGAGATATGTTTAATGGGTTTGTTATTCAGAATGTTAGGCCTAACTACTTTAGTAAATAGTTACTAAAGTATATATTTATGAAATTGGATTTCATAAATATATGATGAATAACTTAAAGGATTAAACCGGGTACTCAAGGATTAAGATGTAGTAATCTACAAAGTGGCAGTTTACATTCATGACTTTGTGTTACTACGAATATTTTATGAAGGAGTTGCATGTACAATAAAGTCTTGGGATATAATTTATTAATAAGGCCTAGAGTGCAATTATATTTATATAATGGTATTAAATATAATTAATGGTAACTTTGGACTTGTCAAGAGTTGACAAAAGAAAGCCCAAGGCCCGTTGGAGCTAGTGTCTTATTTGTTTCCTTTTGGTCCCACTCCAAGCCACATACTAAAGCCCAATTGGAAAGGCCCAAAAGGTTAGCCCAATTAGATAATCAGTTATATGGAGAGAAACATACAGAATTAACAAGATACATGAAATGGTTTGTATGTGAGTGTTGGACACTCTCTAATTCTCCCTTGAACAAATTCATAGAAACTGATTGAGAGACCACACTTCTTGGGCACAAGTGGAATTGGAGTGAAGATTGAAAGTGTTCCCAAGAACTTCTGATCTTTGTTTTGAAATTCACCACACCAAGGTACACTCTCTTATTCTTGAATTCTGAAATTTACATAGTACATGTTATCAATTGCGAACGAAGTAGATCCATTAATTTTCCGCTGCATATGTTTTGTATGCGATATAAACATGTATTTTTCCATCAGCTAGGCCATATTTAATTAAAGAATTTATTAAGAGAGCCCTAATCTTTAACCTAAAGATACATTATACACTTAATTAAAGAACACAATCAACATGTTAAAGATCACACAAAACATAAAAGGAAACAAATCAAACAGATTATATTAAGCATGGAAAGTTGACAATTAAACAAAACACACAAGGAAAAAATATCAAATAAACTATACATGGCAAAGATACTAAAACAAAGAACATATTAAGAATGATTATAATAATAAAACAAGCTTTTTGTCAAATCTGGGTTCAGGGTGTGTTCGCATACTCAACTACGTTCGCATACTCAAATATGCATATGCATGGTCAAAACAATGTGCACACATCCTTTAGCATAGATCCGAAAAATCACATTTTTATTGAATCAACCAAACACATACCAAAGAAGCACAAGGGAAACCCCAAAAATAAATATGATCAACTACTAAAAATTAGATTAACATGACAAATAAAGGAACATGACAATGAAACAAAATAAACATGAATAAAAAATAAACTACATTTGAAAAGGCATATGAATATAACACAATAATGAAATAAATGCATAAGAACAATAAAAACATATTATAGTTAACCTTAAATCATATTAACACATATCAAAAGAATTAAAATCAACAAACAAATCAAACATAACAAGTTAAAAAAACAATATCAGGAACTCATATAAATCATATTAAGCAAAGGAGGAGTTCATTGAAAGAACACTCACCTTGCTTAGGATCATGAGTTTGAGGTTTTAACTGACCCCTCAGTGCCTACAACATAGAGATTAGATTAAGAGAACAAGGGAATTAAAGAATCACAATAGAACTTAGTTGATCACAACACAAGAACAACATTATAATTGAAAAGGTTTTAGAAAATGAGTTGGAAAACTAGTTTTTGCTTTAGAACTAACTAAAGAGAGGTTTTGAATCAGTCAAAAATGTGCCAAGGTGTTGTGTGGGAGTTTTAGAAAAGAGGATTAAGGTTTTAGAAAAGATGGAGGCAAAAAATAAACTCTCTCTAGCTAGAGTTTGGATTGGAGACATAAGGTGAGTATTTATATGTTAAAATTAGGGGTTTTTGGGTTTTTTAAAAGTTTTTAGACGTTCTCAAGGGTCTAGAGGCTGGCCCCCATCAAAGAATGATGTTTTTGGGGCCCAAAACTCAAGTTTTGAAGGCCTGGAAATAGGCCTACGTACGCAGGTTCGGGGCATGCGTACGCATGCTTCCAAAAACCCTAAATTTGACTGCGTAGTTGGCACAACTTAAAACAACCGTTACTCACTTGATATAAATCCAAATCATGAAAAATTTATGTTCAAATTAAAGTCCAGGATGTCTAATTTCCAATGAAACAAACTGTACCCAAACATTCTTTGTGGATAAAAAGTTATGATCAAAATAGTGAGCAAATGTCATTTTTCAACAGCCTTTTTTAAGCACTTTTGAGTTGTGATTATTTCCAAAATATTGTGAACTCTTTAATTACCCTTAGTTAACGTATGTCAAGCTCATTGTTGGAGCTAGGGACCAAAAGTTATTAATGGGTACAAAATGAGGTTTCTATAGTTGCCCCTCTTTTAACTGTGCTTGCATTGCAAATATAGTTAAAAGCTTGAAGAGATGAACATTTTGTAAGTTAATAAACTTTGAGTTCACATACACTACACACAAATATAAACATGCAAGCAAATGCAAACATGGGGCATGCTTAAAAAAGTAATTAGGGCACTTCTAACAAGAAGTGTGAAAAACCATATGAGACATGAAAGAAAATTTGAGATGTTTTCCAGTTTTAAGGACTCTACCTTTGAGTTTTAAGGACCTCTACCTGATCATGGCAAACGTACATGCAAGCAATCATGGAAACAAGATATGTACTGTAAGAGACAAAAGAAAATCTGAGATATTTTCAAGTTTTAAGGACTCTACCTTTGAGTTTTAAGTGTTAGGATTAGTGCCCTTAAATCCTATTGTATGATGCTATGTATGACATTGTGTATGACTTAATGTATGACTTAATGTTGTGATTAATAAAGTTTTTTTTTTTACATGAATATTCGGATATTATCATATAGTCCATGAGATGCATAGTATGTGATTTAGTCACAGAAGATATAAGTCACAAGTTTTTTGTAAACTCAGAATAGTAGTTCATAGCCGGTGATGAAATTGGGCATTTCATTTGCGAAGACTATAACATATTAGCTAAGATGATTTGTCTTGATCATGGAAGTGAAGACTTCTAGTTGATATGTTGATATGTTTTAAGAGTTAAGACATATTGAACTGGACCACTGTGAGACTTATTATTCTCCTAACAATTGTCAAATGAATAATAAATCTTATGACTTCTATTTACATGAACTCTTAATCCTGAGAGAATAATGGACCTGATCATGAAGTGTAGGTTGCTTTGATATATCAGGAGTGAGATCTAAAGTAACGGTCAAAATCTCAGTATGTTGGGCAGCCACATTTAGTGTTGATGGAACATATATTCTCAAGATGGAATTCATAGTTTCTTAACGGAGATATAAAATATTCCCTTGAGATAAGTTTAATGGGTTCGGTTATTCAGAGTGTTAGGCCTAACCACTTTGGTAAGAAATTACCAAAGTATATATATTTATGAAATTGGATTTCATAAATATATGATGAATAACTTAAAATGGTTAAACTGGGTACTCAAGGATTAAGATATAGTAATCTACAAAGTGGCAGTCTACATTTATGACTTTGTATTACTACGAATATTTTATGAAGGGGTTGCATGCACAATAAAGTCTTGGGATATAATTTATTAATAAGGTCTAGAGTGCAATTATATTTATATAGTGGTATTAAATATAATTAATGATAACTTTGGACTTGTCAAGAGTTGACAGAAAAGCCCAAGGCCCATTGGAGCTAGTGTCTTATTTGTTCCCTTTTGGTCCCACTCCAAGCCACATACTAAAGGCCAATTGGAAAGGCCCAATAGCTAGCCCAATTAGATAATCAGTTATAAGGAGAGAAACATACAGAATTTTAAAAAGAACATGAAATGGTATGTATGTGAGAGTTAGACACTCTTTCATTATCCCTTGAACAAATTCATATAAACTGATTGAGAGACCACACATCTTGGGCACAAGTGGAATTGGAGTGAAGATTAAAAGTTTTCTCAAGTACTTCTGATCTTTGGTTTTGAATTTCACTGCACTAAGGTACACTCTATTGATTCTATATTCTGAAACTTACATAGTGCCTGTTATCAATTGCGAATGAAGTAGATCCGTTAATTTTCCACTGTGTATGTATTGTATGCGATACAAACATGTATTTTTCCATCAAATGGTATCAGAGCGGTCTTCAATTTCGAATCTGTATAACATGTTTTGTGAGTTTTGGAATTAGAGATAATATTTTCATGATGTTAGAAGATTATATAGGTATTTAATTTTCTGCATGGCTGTTGAAACTATGATTTGATGAAAACTGATATTGATGTTATGATTTTGTTTAAATTTGAATTTAAGTATGTTAAATTGAACTTTAAGGCTATAGAATCAATGGAATTCAGTTTTGATATCAAATTCTATCTATCATGTTCAAATGGTAATTGTTTATTCATGAAAACCGTTGAAAACTGTTCAGATTTTCCCTGTAAAAACTGAAAACGTAGGTTTTTCACGGGTTAGCTTCTCGTGAAGTTACTCGTGAAAAATGCTTCTGAAGCACAAAAACTTTCGCGGGTAAGTTTTACTAGCGAAATAGTCGTAAGACATTAGCAAAAGTTTCTGTTTGAATTTTGTGTTTTCACAAAACTTTTCTCGGGTAAGCTTTACTTGCGAAACAGTCGCGAGATAGTAGCGAAAGTTTCTGTTTGGATTTTTGTGTTTTCACTATTTTGCCTTAACTCATTTTCGCGGGAAGCGCTTAGTCGCGAGATTCTCGCGAAAATGCTACTGAAGGGATTTTTGAATTTTTTCTAAGTGTTTTCAATTGTATAAAAGTGCAAGGCTATGTGTAATTAGATTATGCATGTTTTATAATTAAAAAACCTTTAATTTAAAACATCTAGTGGGAGAGAGAGACAAGGGTTGGATCTCACGGCCTCCATTATCGGTTCATAGTAGTGTGGGTAAGCACCTCGTCTTGGTGTATATGCCTCGCGATCCCAAAGGAGGGTGTTTGCTTCATAGTACTACAAGATTGAACTTACCCGTTTAAAGTAGTGTGGACAAGCACCTCGTCTTGGCGTATATGCCTCGCGATCCCAAATGAAGGTGTTTTGTTCCATGGTACTACAAGTTTAAACACTATAAGGGAGATGAAATGTGGCTACACATGATTCTAGATAATGGTGTACACTAGACTAAGTGTAATGTTAACCTCCCAAAGGAGCTATGTCATTATTACTTAGAGGCCAAAGGTGATACGGCATATTATTAGTGTTTGATAAGAGTTATCATGATAGCACTAATAATGAGAATAGTTCTTAATTAATTAATGTGTTTATAATAAACTTGCTACCAAGGAATTATAGACATGGATTGGGTTGTCGTTGCATATATTATTTTATGGTTTTATTAAGGTTCTATGTTATATGCTTATATGCTAAATTGATAATGTCCAGTTTACTTATTATATTCATGTTTATTATTTTAGATTTGAACATGACATCATTTTGCCCACTTGTTACTATTTTTAATCAAAACAAACTGACTGGATCCAACTATGTTGACTGGAAAAGAAATTTGGACATTGTTCTTACTGCTGAAGAGCACAAATATGTGCTTACTAAACCATGTCCTAGCTTTCCTTCATTAGATGCTCCTCTTGAGGAAAAACAACAACATGATCGTTGGCAGAAAGCTAATGAGATGGCCAAGTGCTACATCCTAGCATCTATCTCAAATGTTCTACATCATCAAATGCAGGATGTAGAACTAGTTTCAGACATTATGCTAAGTCTGAAGGAGATGTTTGGTGAGCAAGGCCATTCTGCAAGGCAAGAAATCATGAGGCAAATTTACAATACCAAAATGACTGATGGTAGTTCAGTGAGGGAGCATTGTCTTACAATGATCTCTAATCTGAATACACTAGAAGTTTTAGGTGCCGATATTGATGGAGAATCCCAAGTGGATATGATACTCCAATCACTACCGGAATCATTCAAGGAATTCAGACTCAATTACAATATGAACAAAAAGATTTATTCATTGTCTGAATTAATGAATGAGTTGGTAGCGGCGGAAGGCATTCTTGGTACTTCTAGTGTTGATGCCAATATGGCTGAAGTTTCGACTTCTCAACCTAAGTCGAAAGGCAAGGGTAAGAAAAAGAAGAAGAAGGACTTCACCAAGCAAGATGGTAAACAAATTGCCTTAGGGGTTGCCGACAAAGGAATGAAGATCAAAGGAAAATGTTTCCATTGTGGTGAGAAAGGACATTGGAAGAGGAATTGTCCAAAATTCAAAGCTACCAATAATAAGGGTATGAAAAGTTCATTCCTCCTTGAAATATATTTAGTGCAAAATCCCATGGATTCTTGGTATGTGGATTCAAGTTGTACTAATCATATCTGCAATTCTTTGCAGGGGTTCCAGGAGACCAAAAAGCTTAATGAAGGGGAATTGTTTCTTACTTTGGCTGATGGGAGTAGGATTCCGGTTGTAGTTGTTGGTGTTTTTAATTTATGTTTTGAGTCTAGGGTTTTAATATTGGAAGACTGTCTGTATGTACCTATTGTTCGTAGGAATTTAATTTCTGCAACTTATTTAGGTAAACATGGATATTGTGTTATCCTTAAAGATAATGTTGTAATAAAGAAGGGTAAAGTATTTATCTGTTCTGGCAATATTGTGGATGGTCTTTATATTTTAACTCTTGATAAGTATGAATTATATATTTTTGAATTAGATAATAACTCTCATGTAAAATCATTAAAGAGAAAGTTTCCTTGTACTAATGATGCATATCTTTGGCACTTGCGTTTGGGTCATATTAATTCAAACAGGATTCAAAGACTTATCAAAGATGGTCTCTTAGAGCCATTGGACTTTGATGAATTTCCAGTTTGTGAATCTTGTTTAGAAGGCAAAATGACCAAACGACCTTTTAATGCAAAAGGTAGAAGAGTCCAAGAGTTGCTTGAATTAGTTCATACGGAAGTATGTGGTCCTATGTCAATCCAAGCAAAAGAAGGTTATGAGTACTTCATCACTTTTACCGATGATTACTCAAGATATGGTTATGTGTACCTAATGAGACGGAAGTCCGAAGCTTTTGAAAAGTTCAAAGAGTTTAGGGTTGAAGTTGAGAATCAATTGGGTAAACGTATAAAGGCCATTCGATCTGATCGTGGTGGCGAATACCTTCTTGGGGATTTCAAGGATTACTTAACTCAAAATGGGTTTGTATCCCAATTGACTGCATCTGGAACTCCCCAACAAAATGGTGTAGCAGAAAGAATGAATAGGACTCTTTTGGAAATGGTTAGGTCCATGATGAGTTATTCAACTTTACCAATTTCCTTTTGGGGATATGCACTAAAAACAGCAATGCATATTTTAAATTTAGTTCCATCAAAATCTATTCCCAACACACCTAAGGAATTGTGGACTGGGCACAAGCCTAGTATGAAATATCTCCATATTTGGGGATGTGCAGCACATATGTTGAAAGGGAATTTTAATAAGTTGGAAGCTAAAACGGAAGTATGCATGTTTTTAGGGTATTCAAAGGAAACTAAGGGTTATTTATTCTATAATCATAGGGATAACAAAGTGTTTGTTAGTACCCATGCCAAATTTTTGGAAAATGATTATGTGAATAATTTTAATCCTAGAAGTAAAGTTGTTTTGGCTGAAATGCATGAACCTGTAAATGAACAGCCAATGAATGAAACTAGGGATGATATGGTTGTATTAGATACACCACAAGATACTACTCAAGAGATGTCTAGTACATAGGTGCCTCGTCGTAGTGGGAGAATTGTTTGGCCTCCTATAAGATTTATAGGTTTGGGAGAAACTTATGAAGCTATCTCAGAAAAGGCCGAAACTGATCCTTACACTTATGATGAAGCAATGAATGATATAGATGCACATCATTGGGTCAAAGCTATGAAATCTGAATTAGATTCAATGTATTCCAATCGAGTTTGGGATCTTGTAAAGGCGCCTAACGGTATTAAACCTGTTGGTTGCAAATGGGTTTACAAAAGGAAGAGAGGGATAGATGGAAAGGTTGAAACCTTTAAAGCAAGGCTAGTGGCGAAAGGGTATACTAAAAAAGAAGGTATTGATTATGAGAAAACTTTTTCACCAGTAGCAATGCTTAAATCTATCAGAATTATCTTATCCATTGCTGCTCATTATGATTATGAGATTTGGCAAATGGATGTCAAGACTGCATTTCTCAATGGCAATCTTGAAGAAGAAATCTATATGATGCAACCGAAAGGTTTCATAGCAAAAAACCAAGAGCATATGGTATGCAAGTTGAAAAGGTCCATTTATGGACTTAAGCAAGCATCTAGGTTATGGAACATCAGATTTGATCAAGCAATCAAATCATTTGGTTTTGAACAAAATCTTGATGAACCATGTGTGTACAAAAGACATCAAGACAAAGTAGTAATGTTTCTAGTGCTTTATGTTGATGACATTCTACTCATTGGAAATGATGTAGGGGTAATGTCATCAGTAAAGGTTTGGTTGTCAAGCCAATTTGATATGAAGGGCTTGGGTGAGGCTAACTTTATTCTAGGGATCAAGTTTTGGCGAGATCACAAGAATAAGATGTTAAGCTTATCACAAGCTGGATATATAGATAAAGTTCTAGAACGGTTTAGCATGCAAAACTCCAAGAATGGATTACTTCCTTTCCGACATGGAGTTCCTCTGTCTGATAACCAAATGCCTAAGACTCAAGAGGAAGAAAATATGATGAGACAAGTTCCTTATGCCTCATCAGTAGGAAGTCTCATGTATGCCATGCTTTGTACTAGACCAGATATCTGTTATTCAGTTGGCATGGTCAGCCGATATCAATCAAATCCAGGACCAAAACATTGGCAAGCTGTAAAGTATATTCTCAAGTATCTATGGAGAACGAGAGATTATATGCTTGTTTACCGGTGTAAGGATTTGATTCCCATTGGCTATACAGATTCAGACTTTCAAACGGATCTAGATTTCAGAAAATCCACTTCAGTATGTGTATTCACCTTGGGAGGTGGAGCCATAAGTTGGAGGAGTGTTAAGCAATCTTGTATTGCGGACTCCACCATGGAAGCTGAATATGTCGCTGCCTGTGAAGCGGCAAAAGAAGCTGTCTGGCTCAAGGAATTCCTTTTTGACCTTGGTGTAGTGAGAATGGAGTAGGTTCCCATCACATTGTTTTACGACAATAGTGGAGTGGTTGCACAATCCAAAGATCCAAGGAATCATAAGAAAGGAAATCACATTGAGAGAAAATACCACATCATTCGAGATATCTTTGCTCGTGGAGATGTAGTAGTTGCAAAGATTGAAAGTGCAAACAATCTAGCAGATCCCTTTACCAAAGCCTTGCCTCAAAGGACTTTCTAGTCATATTTGGAGGGAATGAGAGTTAGATTAATGCTTAATAGTCTTTAGGGTAAGTGGGAGATTGTTAGGATTAGTGCCCTTAAATCCTATTGTAAGATGCTATGTGTGATATTATGTATGACATTGTGTATGACTTAATGTATTACTTAATGTTGTGATTAATAAAGTTGTTTTATTATTATCTAAAATAATGGTAACATGAATATTCGAACATTATCATATAGTACATGAGATGCATAGTATGTGATTTATGTGATTTAGTCACAGAAGATATAAGTCACAAGCTCTTTGTAAACTCAAAATAGTAGTTCATAGTCGGTGATGAAATTGGGCATTTCATCTGCGAAAACTATAACATATTAACTAAGATGATTTGTTTTGATCATGGAAGTGGAGACTTCTAGTTGATATGTTGATATATTTTAAGAGTTGAGACATATTGAACTGGACCGCTGTGAGACTTATTATTCTCCTAACGACTATAAAATGAATAATAAATCTCACGACTTCTATTTACATGAACTCTTAATCTTCAGAGAATAATGGACCTGCTCATGAAGTGTAGGTTGCTTTGATATATTAGGAGTGAGATCTAAAGTAACGGTCAAAACCTCAGTATGTTGGGCAGCCACATTTAGTGTTGATGGAACATATATTCTTAAGATGGAATTCATAGTCTCTTAACGGAGATATAAAATATTCCCTTGAGATAAGTTTAATGGGTTCGGTTATTCAGAGTGTTAGGCCTAACCACTTTGGTAAGAAATTACTAAAGTATATATATTTCTGAAATTGGATTTCATTACTATATGATGAATAACTTAAAAGGGTTAAACTGGGTACTCAAGGATTAAGATGTAGTAATCTACAAAGTGGCAGTCTACATTTATGACTTTGTATTACTATGAATATTTTATGAAGGGGTTGCATGCACAATAAAGTCTTGGGATATAATTTATTAATAAGGTCTAGAGTGAAATTATATTTATATAGTGGTATTAAATATAATTAATGATAACTTTGGACTTGTCAAAAGTTGACAGAAAAGCCCAAGGCCCATTGGAGCTAGTGTCTTATTTATTCCCTTTTGGTCTCACTCCAAGCCATATACTAAAGCCCAATTGGAAAGGCCCAATGGCTAGCCCAATTAGATAATCAGTTATAAGAAGAGAAACATACACAATTTTAAAAAGAACATGAAATGGTTTGTATGTGAGAGTTAGACACTCTTTCATTCTCCCTTGAACAAATTCATATAAATTGATTGAGAGACCACACATCTTGGGCACAAGTGGAATTGGAGTGAAGATTAAAAGTGTTCTCAAGTATTTTTGATATTTGGTTTTGAATTTCACCGCACTAAGGTACACTCTCATGATTTTATATTCTGAAACTTACATAGTGCATGTTATCAATTGCGTTTGAAGTAGATCCGTTAATTTTCCGCTGCGTATGTATTGTATGCGATACAAACATGTATTTTTCCATCATTAAGGACCTCTACTTGAAGTTGGGGGGACCACTCGAAGCAAGCAGTTATATCCAAACACAATAGGCCACTCAAGAATGAATATTTATGCCAAATGGGACTACTCGACCGAGTGTCGATGCCTCGCGACGGTTGACCACCCATCACGGCGATGCTCGTGCTAAACACTTAAGCTCGGGTGCTTGTGAAAAAGGAGTGAACCTCTGGTGCGTGACTCAATTAAGTCAATTTTTAACCTATATTTACCAAAGGTAAGTGAAGTCGCCACAAATCATTGAGTTTTTTCTAAGATGTGATTTGTCACCTAACTCTATTTGATTTTATTACCAATCATAGGCTAATAAAAAGGTCGTTTTTCCTAATTTAATGTGGATTGATAAAAAATCTTGATTCTTGAGTTTGGAAGTCTAGTTACGTGTGGGGAAGGTGTTAGGTATCCCACAACACCTGTCTGGAGACAGTCCTTTATTTCGGTAAAATCTTAATTTTCGGAAATTGGCAGTTGAAAACAAGCTATTGGCATTAGCTTTCGGATTTTTAAAAGAATTGGGATTTGAGGTTTGATTTTGGAAGGGGTGTGGTTTCTATCAATGTTTTGCTAGTTCATTTGGAATAGTTGCCAAATTTCCATGAAGAAAATCCGGTAGCATTTCACCTTATTTTCGTGGTGGAAATCCGGCAGCATTTCGCCTTAGGTGCATCACACCATACAAAACACTATCCTCACCAAGCTTTCGTGGTGAGAATACGGCAACAAAGGTGCCTTATTTTCACGGCGAAAATTAGGCAGAGTTTCGCATTTGGTGTGCTATAGTGCATCGGCAGAGTTTTGTGCCTGTGTATATGGCGTGCGTCAGTATGTTTATACTAAGGCGAGCCAAAGCTCACCAAAGCATCAAACATGTTGATGCATGTCGCATACACGGGGAAACCAATGTCACTAGCTGACATGGATCGAGACAATCACACTGTGATGACCATGCACACAATCTAGCATGAATATACACCTGCAGTAGTCGTCTTGAGCACATACCCACACTATAAGGTTAAGAGCACCTATGATCACGAGAGGGTTGCTCTCCTAACTATGGGAGTCCATCATACAAAGTGCACGACCATCAACAAGTATGCAAGCATATGCATATATATATATATATGTCGATGTCTCGCGGCGGTCGACCACCTATCGCGGCGACACTTGCACGCCCTTGATTGTGCATACACAGGGTGTGTATGCGAGCTCGGAGCTCGGGTGCTATAAAAAAGGGTAGACCTCTGGTGTGCATGACAGAATCGAGTCAATTTAAATCGAATTACCAAAGGTAAGTGAATTCGCCACCAATCATTGGGTTTTTTTTAAGGTGTGATTGGTCACCTGCTCTATTTGATTTTACTACCAATCCTAGGCTAAGAAAAATACCGTCTTTCCTAATCTAATATAGATGGATAAAAAATCTTGATTCTTGAGTTTGGAAGTTTGGTTATGTGTGGGGAAGGCGTTAGACACCCCACAATGCCTGTCCGTAGACAGTCCTTTGTTTTGGTAAAATCTTAATTTAAGGACATTGGCGATTGTCGATGCCTTGCGGCAGTTTGACCACCCATCGCGGCGACGCTTGCGCACCTGAATCGTACTGGCTCGAGAGCTTATGTGCTGTGGAGGAGGGTTGTACCTTTGGTGTGTGACTGAAAAATGAGTCAATTTTAATGGATTTACCAAAGGTAAATAAAGTCACCACTAATCATTAGGTTTTTTTTTTTTAAGGTGTGATTGGTCATCTGGCTCTATTTGATTTTATTATCGACCCTAGGCTAAGAAAAATGTCATTTTTTCTAATCTAATGTGGATGGGTAAAAAATCTTGATTCTTGAGTTCAGAAGTCTGGTTACATGTGGGGAAGGTGTTAGGCACCTCATAACGCCTATCCGTAAACAATCCTTTGTTTTGGTAAAACCTTAATTTTCGGACATTGGTAGTTGAAAATGAGCTATTGGCATTAGCTTTCGGGGTTTTGAGCGAATCGGGCTTTGAGGTTTGGTTTTGGAAGGGGTGTGGTCTTGATCGATGCTTCCCTAGTGTGTTTGCAATCATTGCCAAATTTACACGGCGAAAATCTGATAGCATTTCGCCTTATTTTTGTGGCCAAAATTTGACAACGCTTTGCCTCAGGTGCATCGTAGCACACAAAACACTATTCTTACCAAGCTTTCGTCGTGAGAATACGGCAATGGGGATGCCCCATTTACATAGCGAAAATCTGGCAGGAGTTTCACATTTGGTGTGTTATGGCACACCAACAAGGTTTCGTGCTTGTGTATACAACGCGTGCCAACAGGAATATGCTAGGACAAGCCGAAGCCCCTCAAAGCATTAAACATATTGATACATGTCTCATAAACAGGGAAACCGATGTCACATGATAACATGAATCGAGACGGTCACACCGCGATGGTTATGCACACAGTATGACATGAATATGCACCTGCAACAAATGCCTTGAGCATATACTTATGCCACAAGGTCAAGAGCTCTCATGACTAGAGATGGTTGCTTACATAGCCATGAAAGTCCATTATACAAAGTGCACAATCACCCACACACAAGCAAGCATATATATATATATATATATATATATACATGCATCATGCACAATGCTATCACACAGATCAAGAAATGTAAAACAGACATTGCCATACCTAGGGAACGCAACCCAAGCTAAGAGCAAGAAGGATATAGGGTACAAAGAGAGGGGGAACCCTAATACATTGCTCTAGAGTAGAGGCTAAGAGAGAGGGAGAAAGATGTAACCACTCAGGGAGGCTAGGCCTCCTTATCTACTGAGCATTGCCCTTTGTGGGCTTGCATCTTCTTGCTTGCATCCTTGCCCTTTTTGCTTGCGCCTAAGAGGTCACACCTTTGCTCCAAATGTCCATGCTCCATGTGTGTACATGCAATGACAAAAGAAACAAGCTAGCAAACAAGCAAAGAAATAAGTAGAAGGAAAGCATGCTAAAAGAGAAGCTATCAAAATGTGCCAAACAGGGGTAAACAAACATGTTATTAAACAAACGGGGGTGTCCTAGGAGGAAAAATGTAGGTTTGGATCGGTTGTCCATAGTTCCATTGGATTGGAATATGGACAACACACGTGCCATGAAGCAAAATTCCTAAAAAGGAACTCGAGGTCTCATGTATAAAAGACAGGTGTGAACTTGCACGAGATAGTAGGAATTGAGCTTGATGACACAAGCAAGCAAGGACTCATGCATGAACATGTAGGCAAATGTGCAAAGATGTAAAGAGACAAAGAGAGCTAAACGGGTGGCACAAAGCAAGAAAAACAAGCATATCAACATCGTATGGAGCGAAGAGAGGTATGCATCAAGCACACCAACATCACGGAGATGTATCTCACGAGCAGTTACATCCAAGCAAGCCACAACACAAATAGGTGGCCCCAAATACCAACAAGCACAAGCCCATAGAGGACACAAAGCATGGTAAAGCCTAGATCTAGATAGGCAAACATGGTTATAAAGCATAAAAGCAAGCAAGCATACACATGCATAATGGGAAATGATCCACCCTTTATTGTAGGCCTAGGTTTATGGATATTGGCCTAGACCACATGATCTAGATCTACATCTTACCTAAGAGCCAAAGCACAAGAAAACGGCATAACAAGAGATATAAAGCTATAACAAGCATGAGACATAGCATCCAAGCAAAGCATTAAGCATATGAACGTGGCAAGAAGCACAAACAAATATACTAAAAGCTATAAAGCACTCAGGCATAGCACATGATTAAATCATCCAAAGGTAAGCATGAAGCTATAAGCATGAACATCACACAAGTTGCAAAGCAATTATCTTAAATGAAGACAAGAAAAAAGTGTGGATTTAAAGATGTTTGAAAGCCTTTAAACAACTTCCGAAGGTTTTGGGAGCCTCTTTGTAATTTTTGAAAAGATTAAGGGCTTCATTGCAATTTTTAGAAAGATTTGGGGCCAAAATGTAATTTTAGGAATTTTTGGGTCAAAATGCAATTTTGGGGAAATTCCAGGGTCAAAATATGAATATTGGAAAGTTCCGGGAAAAAAACAATTTTGAGGAAGACCAGGGTCAAAACATGAGTTTTTGGAAACTTTGGGATTAAAACATGATTTTTGGAAATTTATGGATTAATATGTAAATAAGCAAAAACATGGAATAAAATGTGTTAAGATGCAAACATGAGAGAAGGATCTAAAAGTATATAACAAAAATATATAATATGCAAATAAAGAAAAGATGGCATTTTATTAAAGAAAACATGCTTAGGCTTCCAAATTTTTTTTTAAAAAAAGAATGGGATGAAAGTGTGTCGAACATGTGAAAGGGATTAAAACCAAAGTGGGTTGGCAGTTTGTAAACAAGAGATTAGTTAAAAAGGGAGCGTGGGCCAAGTGCAAGAGTGTAGTGATTGTGGAAGCCCAAGGGCTGTGGAAAGGGTCTGGCTTAAGGCTTAAGGTTTATAGGCTGGCTGGATGAAAATGAGGCCCCTAAGGCCACTCACGGATGGGCCTAAAGACCAACTTTCAAGCCAAGATGACCCGAATAGGGACTAGATATCCAAGTTAGGCCCATTTGACTGAAACTCGCTCTCATATCTTCTAACCTAGGGGTGTCCACCCAGACCCAGACTCGACCCAACCGACCAGACCCAACCGAAACCGACCCACCCGTGACCGACCCAAGAGCTCCGGTGGGTCGGCGGCAGGTTACAGAACCCAGAAACTGATTACGGTGTGTCGGTTGGGGGGTTCTCTCCTCTAAAACCCTCCTCAACTGACCTGACCGGAGCCTTACCAAAATCTGGTGAAACAAGAATTTTTTGACGAGTTTTTGGTCAAAATACTTTAGATTTTTATGAGATTTGTGTCGGATTTGGGGAGATGTTACCAAATCTAGTGAGATCTCAGCTAGATTTGGTGGAAATCTCACTGTATCTAGTGAGATCTCTCCAGATCCGGTGAGATCTCTGTCGGATCTGGGGAATTTTCTCTTGAAATCAACTATTTTTGTTGGATTTTTCACCATGGATGGTTTCGACCGAACCGACCGTGTTTCTGACGCAAAATCGACTACTCCGATCTGACTCCTTCGTCGATTGGCGGCGGGTCAGTACTTCCTCTATTCGATTCAATCGGGTCGGTGTGTCGGGTTGAGCACAAACCTAACCCAGACCAACCCGTGGACACCCCTATTCTAACCTTAGCTGTTTTGTCTTTGATCTAGAACCTTCTCTCTCTCTCTCTCTGATCTTTGTTCTCACAACCGAGCCTCCATCGGACCTTCATAGCTTGAGCTCGTCAATCGTCATTACAGATCAGCCACAGGCGACGGATTGCTCCTCATCAAGAACCTTCATCGAGCTCTCTTTAATCTCTGAAACTCTCTCCCCCATCGAGCTTTCACTAAACCCAAGCTCTCCCTCATTGAACCACTATGGCCGAGCAAGCCCTTGAGTTCAGACTCTAGTCTAAGCCTACTTTTATCTCTAAACTTCGGCTTATCTCTCTCTGATCCAAACGAGGCATGGCCTCCCTGTTCCACCACGAAACCCAGCTAAACCCATCATGAGGATGGTTTCCTATATCACCACTTCAACCTTCTTTCGGTCTATACCCAAACCAAAATCTCATTGAGTCTCTCTATCTCTGATTTCTGCTCTCTCACTCTCAACCTTAAAATCCACTTTCAATCTACCACATACGAGGGCATTAGATGGCGCGTGAACCTCAAGAGTGTTATGTGGAGGCTAAAAGCCTCACGGGTCTGCCTAGAACCACGACTATGGTGGTGCATGGACCTACATGCGGTGACGCGTGAACAAGTGTATACAAAACAGAGGGTGAGTGCTGGGTTTATGTGTCTGTGTGGTCGGTGTTTTGAGGCTTTATGTATGAAAATAAAGCTGTTATAGCATAGATTAGAGATATAGTGTGTGTGGTGAATTTGTGAGGATGTGTGTGTTTGTGTACAGAGTGAAAATGTAAAATACAGAGATAGGAAATAGGGAAATGAGAGATGGGTTTAAGGTTCACCCAGTTGATGTACTCCCTTTGCTTTTTGTTCTTCTTTTCTCTTTGTTTTGATGCTTGATGATGGTGGTTCTTGTTGTTTATGGTTCTGACTTGTGGTTTCTTCAGTTGGAGCTTTGGTTGAAAGGGAAACCAATATACAAGTCAGAAACTCAAGTTAGACAAAAAGAAAGAGGAAATTAATAGAAGAGAGGGGAAAAAGCTCTGATTCTTTGTTGTTGTCTCTGTTTCTCCTTTTTCTTTCTTTCTTTGTTTCTCCTTTGGGATTCTTGCAGTGAGCTTTTGAGGTTTTAGGATGATTTTGTTGGGTTTTTTGGGAGGCTTTTCTTGGGTTGGAGATGGAGGAAAAGGGAGAAAATAAGAGAGTCCTAGAGAGGGTTCTCTTCTCTGCCTAAATTGTGGGTCTCAGAGCCTTTTTTTTTTTTTTTTTTTTTGCAATAAGTGAGCTCTCTCTCTCTTTGAGGTAAGGAATGTGTGGGAGTGTATATGTGAGTCCTGTGTGGGAGAGAAGCAAAAATAGTGTGCTGTCCAAGCATGAATTGCGTGCTGGCCAAGCATGAGCTGGCAGCAGATATGTCCAAAATTGGCTACTTGGAAAATACTCTAGATCCAAATACGAGCCATTTCTCATCAATCCACCATTCATTTTTGACACTCACCAATAATCAACGGACCTTAAACACACTCAATAAAATGTTAGGATAGTTAGATAAATTCATCAAGTGATAAAACATCATGGGACCAAATTAAAATAAATGTGAAACTGTTGTACCCATATAAAACTAGTGACAAGAATTTCTTTATAAATCTTGCTAACTTCCTACATCAAATGGTAATTCTAAGCGCATGCCAAGATTAATTTCTATCTCAAATGCAACTCACCAGAGCAATCCTGAAAACTCCAGTAATATGTCAGATATGATCTTTAATGCATTTCAAGAGAAAACAATTGTCAATTTAAGAAATAAAACACATTTTAATGGCAAACCCTAAATTGACAAATTTCTTATTTTCATAACAATTCAATCAACTCAAACCTGATTTTTGCCTTTGGATATTAAAATGAATGGAATTCCGATAAGTTTAATGTCATGTCAAAATAAACCGACGAGACCCTTGATTTAAAACTCGAGTTTCCAACCAAATTTGAGGTTGGACAAAATATGGTATCTACAGCGATTTTAAATCAAGCTATTGGCATTAGCTTTCGGGGCTTTAAACGAATTGAGCTTTGAGGTTTGATTTCGGAAGGGGTGTGGTCTTGATCGATGCTTCCCTAGTCTGTTTAGAGTTGCCAAATTTCCATGACGAAAATTCGGCAACATTTCGCTTTATTTTGTGGCGGAAATCCAGTAGCGCTTCACCTTAGGTGCGTTATAGCACACAAAACACTATTCTCACCAAGCTTTCACTGTGAGAATACGGCAACAGAGGTGCTCCATTTTCACGGTAAAAATCCGGCAGTGTTTCGTGTTTGGTGCGCTATGGCGCACCGGCAGGGTTTCATGCTTGTGTATACGACTATTAGGATTAGTGCCCTTAAATCCTATTGTATGATGCTATGTATAATATTAAGTATGGCATTATGTATGACTTAATATTGTGTTTAATAAAGTTGTTTTATTATTATCTGAAATAATGGTAACATGAATATTCGGACATTATCATATAGTCCATGAGATGCATAGTATGTGATTTATGTGAAAAGTCACAGAAGATATAAATCACAAGTTCTTTGTAAACTCAGAATTATAGTTCGTAGTAGGTGATGAAATTGGGCATTTCATCTGCGAAGACTATAACATTTCAATTACGATGATTTGTCTTGATCATGGAAGTGGAGACTTCTAGTTGATATGTTGATATGTTTAAAGAGTTAAGACATATTGAATTGGACCGCTATGAGATTTATTATTCTCCTAACGACTGTCAAATGAATAATAAATCTCACGACTTATATTTGCATGAACTCTTAATCCTGAGAGAATAATGGACCTGATCATGAGGTGTAGGTTGTGTTGATGTATCAGGAGTAAGATCTAAAGTAACAGTCAAAACCTCAGTATGTTGGGCAGCCACATTTAGTGTTGATGGAACATATATTCTCAAGATGGAATTCATAGTCTCTTGACGGAGATACAAAATATTCCCTTGAGATAAGTTTAATGGGTTTGTTATTCAGAAAGTTAGGCCTAACCACTTTGGTAAGAAATTACTAAAGTATATATATTTATGGAATTGAATTTCATAAATATATAATGAATAACTTAAAAGGATTAAACCGGGTATTCAAGGATTAAGATATAGTAATTTACAAAGTGGCAGTCTACGTTTATGACTTTGTATTACTATGAATATTTTATGAAGGGGTTGCATGTATAATAAAGTCTTGGGATATAATTCATAGATAAGGCCTAGAGTGCAACTATATTTATATAGTGGTATTAAATATAGTTAATGGTAACTTTGGACTTGTCAAGAGTTGACAGAAAAGCCCAAGGCCCATTGGAGCTAGTGTCTTATTGGTCCATTTTGGTCCCACTCCAAGACACATACTAGAGCCCAATTGGAAAGGCCCAAAAGGCTAGCCCAATTAGATAATCAGTTATAAGGAGAGAAACATACAGAATTTTGGAACTAACAACTTGCATGAAATGGTGTATGTGAGTGTTGGACACTCTTGAATTCTCTCTTAAACATTTCATATAACTGATTGAGAGACCACACATCTTGGGCGTTAGTGGAATTGGAGTGAAGATTAAAAGTATTCCCAAGTGCTTACAATTTTTGTTTTGAAATTCACCACACCAAGGTACACTCTCTTGTTCTTGTATTCTGAAATTTATGAAGTGCATGTTATCAATTACGAATGAAGTAGATTCATTAATTTTCCGCTGTGTACATGCACATTTCCATCGACGGCATGTGTCGACATGCTCGTGCTAAGACGAGCTGGAGCCCCTCAAAGCATCAAACATATTGATGCGTGTCGCATACATGGGGAAACCAATGTCACTCAGGTGACATGGATCAAGACAATCACATCGCAATGATCACGCACACAATATAGCATGAATATGCACCTACAACAATTGCCTTGAGCGCATACCCACACTTCAAGGTCAAGAGCACTCATGACTAGAGAGGGTCACTCTCTTTGCCACGAGAGTCCATCATACAAAGTGCACGATCACCCACGTATAAGCATATATAGATATACATACATCATGCACAATGCTATCACACAGAGCGGGAAAGTAAAGCAGACATTGCCAATGTTCCAAGGGTATAGCCCAGTGTGAGAGACTGGAAAACTGGCTTTGAGAAAAAGGGTGAGGCATCGGCACCTTCCCTTTTCAGGATTATGTGTGGAGTTGCCACTTATTTTTTGTAACAAAAAATAAGAAAAAAGAAAGATTGAATAATACAACTTCTCATTTATTTAAATGAATTACAATCTAATAAATGAAATATAAGGCTTTGTCTCCTAAATTACAATCTAGTAAAAAATTACAAAGCTTTGTTTCCTAATGTTGACATCTCATTTTGCAACCCTCAATTAACCTCACATGGAGGGTAAAAGGGTAATTTCACCTTGGAAATATTCATCTTGATTTTGGTCATTAGATCCTTAATCTCATTTCACCAAAATGATCTTGATTTTGTAACGATTAAATCAATTGGTCATAAGCCCTAATCGGACCATCAGATTGAAAGTTATCATCAAATCAAGTTTTAATGGCCGAGATGCACTATCACAAATTGAGTCCGACTATATGTGATTATGAACAATTGATTCCAATTGGTTATAATTATAATCAATTTGAGATTAATGACGTGTCATAATTTGATTGGCTAGGACTACATTTTATGGTAAGGTTGCACACACTTAATTAATTAGATAGTTAAACATTAATTATTCAATGAGTAATTTGTGCAATTATCTTTTAATTAGGGTAAATTTGGAATTAATTAAGTCTGAAATGGGAGTGATTGGAGCCTATTAATGTTAATTAGAAACTAATTTGGGACCTATTAATGTTAATTGTGCTGAAATTGTTTTCTAACAAATGACCTCTGCTCACCATTTCGTTGATATTTCTCAGAATATTTTGAATCTGTGAATGAGGTTAATTTTTCCAGAAATTAGACATCTAGAGCTTCAATTTGAGCACAAGAATGAGACAATTCCAATCAGAATTGAGTAAGATATGATTTTTTGAATTTGGCTCTACAAGCTGTTACAGTAGCTACGGGAAAACCAAATTTTGCTTGCTTCTCACTCCCACCAATCTCTACATTTAATGCACCCGATTTCCCTAAACGCTAAAATAAGGTCTAGGTTCATGATTCTTTATCAACCCTCATTAAATGACCTTCCATTCATATTTTCTCCACCACTACACAAAAAAATCCCCTCTCTTCTCCTCTCTTGAGTTCTAGTGAAGTAGAGTAGTCTTGTCATATCTTGGTCTTCTTGAGACTCAAGGTATTGAGTGAGACTCACTCTCCCTCTCCTAGTTCTTCTTTTCTCCTCCACCCTTAGGACTTCCACCAAGAGCCTTCTCCTCCTCCGTGTGGATCTTGCATGCAAGTATAATCTCTATCCTTAACTCATTTTTTTATGTTGCTATAATGTTAATTTAAGATTAGAGTATGCTAGTGTTTATTTAAATTCCTTGAATATGTTTAAATGTTCTTATGTGTTCTTCACATGTTCTTAGTTGTTCATCACATGTTCATGTATAACACTAGTTTTGATCTTAAATCCACATCAAAAACATGAAAAAGATGTTTGTTTAACAATTCTTTCAAATCCTTGAATCTAGGATATCACCATCCACACACATTCACTAGAATTTATTTTTCAATCCAAATGAAATGCTTAATAAATTGAATTAGGGTTTATCACTTGCACACACATTAAATTCAACATGAAAATTGATCGATGACATATTGGATGATGTGGTATGAATGTTGGCCACCATAGTCTAGAAGACCTGTTTCACCGGGCAAGGTGGGTGCCTAACACCTTCCCACCTTGTAACATAGCCTCCAAGCTTAGATCAAGGATTGATAGATCAATGCTTATCCTTGTAATTTTCAATTTCTAGTTTGTAACTAGGAAACAAAGCCATTTACTTTATCTTAGATTGTATCTAGGACCAAAGCCATGTAACTTCCTATGATCAATGTAAATTCAATTTCAAATTAATAAAATGAGGAATTTTTCAATTTTGGTTTTCTTATTTATTCCAATAATTAAATAAGTGGTGACTCCATTGTAAAACCCTTAATCTAAAGGGGAAAATATAATCAGTCGAACCTCCATTTTGAGAGGCAATAACACGACTCCACCCATTCACGTGGGTTTGGCCTAACGCCACAAAAACGGGCCGAGGGCGCGGTCTCTCACACCTAAATTACAATCTAAAAAGAGCAAAATTATAAGGCTTTGTTTCCTAGATTACAATCTAAAAGAAAAGATAAAGCACTATCTACGAACCAAAATCTAAATTCGGGAGCTAGGTTATGGAATGAGAAGGTGTTAGGCATCCATTCTGCTCAGATGGAGTCTGGTCTTCTAGACTCTAAATGACCATTTATATACTCATTTAAATGATGCATGACATTACAATGATATATTAAAATCCCTAATTTCAATATCACTTCACTCTTTAAAAATTCAAAATCTGCAATTTTTATTTAAGAAGAAAACCATTTTTTTTTTAGTATAAAAGGTTCAGATCTATATTTAATGAAAATACAAATAAGTTTTTTATATGCGAAAAAATTTACAAATCTGTATTTAAAAAAAATACAGATAAGCTTTTTATTCAGAAAAAATTTCAAATCTGTATTCAATGAAAATACAGATCAGTTTTTGCTTCAGAAAAAATTTCAGATCTGTATTTAATGAAAATATAGATTAGATTTTTATTCAAAAAAAATTTCATATCTGTATTTTATGAAAATAAAGATTTGTTTTTTATTAAGAAAAAATTTCAGATCTGTATTTAATGAAAATACAGATTAGTTTTTTATTCAAAATTTTTTTTTAGATCTGTATTTAATGAAAATGCAAATTTGTTTTTGTTCAAAAAAAAATTCAAATTTGTATTTAATGAAAATATAGATCTGTTTTTGTTCAGAAAAAATTTCAGATTTGTATTTAATGAAAATATAGATTTGTTTTTGTTTAGTAAGAATTTCAGATCTGTATTTAATGAAAATACAGATCTGTTTTTGTTTAGAAAAATTTTCAGATCATACAGATTTGTTTTTGTTCAGAAAAAAAATTTCAGATCTGTATTTAATAAAAATACAGATCTATTTTTGTTCAGTAAGAATTTCAGATTTGTATTTAATGAAAATACAGATTTGTTTTTGTTCAGAAAAATTTTCAGATTTGTATTTAATGAAAATACAGATCTGTTTTTGTTTTAAAAAAACGTTTTAGTGATTAATTGCAGATCTTGAAATTTAAAGAAGAACTAAATCATAAGCATGTTAATCAACTAAAGAAAAATACAACTAAACATGTGAACATGGCATATATAAATTGTGAACAAGATTATATTGACAATGAAATCAAACATATATTCATGAAAACTATGCAATGAACAACACACATATATCAATTAAGAAAGAGAAAAATAAACACAAGAATGAGATTAAATACCTACTTGCGTGAATGTACTCTTCAATGGAAGAATACTTTAGAAATCAAGGAAGTTTAACTTCTTTGAGATCTAAAATATGTTTACTTACAAAAAAGAAATTCTTAAAGCCAAGGCTTCTAGAATGTCTTTAATGTAAGGGGAGCAAAGAAGTCAGAAAAAGAAGGGCCCTGATTTCTGATGTTTTTCCACTTTTTATAGAGGTTGGATGCTTGAAAAATAAGTTGAATAAGATCAGATACGAATTAGACTGCATCGTTATCCCCAAAAATTCGAAATAGATGGGTTTTATCTTAATTAGAGGGTTTCCGAGCTAGGTCTCAAGTTTGTGCCAATCGGAACATGCCATGTGCCGATCGGCATTCCAAGAGTGCCGATTGGCCCTCTTGTGTGCCGAGCCCCACTTCCAATTGCGGTTCGATTTGGACTCTAGTTGGGAATTGTACCTAGACCCGTTTTTAACTCGTATTCTAAAATTAATCCCTTTTATCTTGACAATTGGGTCTTTAAAGTGATAATTATCTGATAGATAAATATTCTAAAAAGACTTAATTATCAACAATTCCCTTGTTATTTGATTATCCATTTTATTCCCATGCAAGTTGGCTTATTTTTGTCAAAAACCAACAATCAATCACAAAATTATTTATTTATTTTTAATTGTTTAACCAATCAGAATTAATTTAAATTAATTACATGTGATCGGTTCCACCCAAACAAAATGCATGCAGACCGTGAGAACTTGATCAAGTGATATCTTTCAATCCGATGGTCCGATTTGGGAATCGGGCATACTGTCGTGACCGTTAGAATCTCAAGATCATTTTTATAACATGCAATGGATGATTTAATGCAAGTAATACAACTCTAATTTTTGGGAATATGAAATAGTCATTTTAGCCATCTTCCAAGATTAAATTATTGGTGCAAAATTGAGTGTCTACAGAATGCCCCTCATTAATAGAGCTTGCAAAGCAAATGTCAATGTAAAATAAAGACATTGATTTTAGCGACCATGATTTACTCGATATTGACTTTTCAAAGATTTCCTAGCCCTAGAACCTAAGACCTTGGGACATAGAACTAGTGTTTTATTGTTTTGAAAAATGAGAACTATGAATATTTGATCTACTTGATAATTGATGAACTTGAGTCACATCTTGAATACTAATGAGGTAATCGAGAACTATATTCGCTTAATCTGTAATGCTGACTGAGAACTATATTTGGCTCGGTTTGAACATCTTGGGTGACTGAGAACTTTCTCCATCTCAATCTAAAAATTTGAGGGCGACTGAGAGCTATCTCCATCTCGGTTTGAAAATCTAAGGTGACTAAGAGCTATCTCCATCTCGGTCTGAATCATTTGAGGGCGATTGAAAGCTATCTCCATCTCGGTTTGAATAATTTAAGGCGACTGAGACCCATCTCCATCTCGGTTTGAAAATCTGAGGCGACTGAGAGCTATCTCCATCTCCATCTAAAAATCTAAGGGCAACTGAGAGCTATATCCATCTCGGTTTGAAAAATCTGAGGCGACTGAGAGCTATCTCCATCTCAATCTAAATCATCTGAAGGCGATTGAGTGCTATCTCCAACTTGGTTTGAATCATTTGAGGGCAACTGAGAGCTATCTCCATCTTGGTCTGAAAATCTGAGGCGACTGAGAGCTATCTCCATCTTGATTTGAATCATTTGAGGTGACTAAGAGCTATCTCCATCTCGGTCTGAAAATCTGAGGCGACTGAGAGCTATCTCCATCTCAGTCTGAATCATTTGAGGCGACTGAGAGCTATCTCCATCTCAGTCTAAATCATCAGAAGGCGACTGAGAGCTATCTCCATCTCGCTCTAAAAATCTGAGGTGACGGAGAGCTATCTCCATCTCGGTCTGAAAATCTGAGGCGACGAAGAGCTATCTCCATCTCGGTTTGAAAATCTGAGGCGACTGAGGGCTATCTCCATCTCGGTCTGAATCATTTGAGGTGACTAAGAGCTAGATTTGTCACCTTTGGATCCTATAGAGTTTTTGGAGCTAAATATTCCATTCACTTTAAACATAGGTGACATCCCTGATATGCTTTTAAATGGTGATCCAAATTCTAACGGTGCTTACAGAAAGGGAAGTGATTGGTCTGAATCATCTGAAGGTGACTGAGAGCTATCTCCATCTCGGTCTGAAAATCTAAGGTGACTGAAAGCTATCTCCATCTCGGTCTGAATCATCTAAAGGTGACTGAGATCTATCTCCATCTTAATCTGAATCATTTGAGGGCGACTGGGAGCTATCTCCATCTTGGTCTGAATCATCTAAAGGCAACTGAGAGCTATCTCCATCTCGCTCTGAAAATCTGAGGCGACTGAGAGCTATCTCCATCTCGCTCTGAATCATTTGAGGCGACCGAGAGTTATATCCATCTGGGTCTGAAAATATGAGGCGATTGAGAGCTATCTCTATCTCGGTCTAAATCATTTGAGGACGACTGAGAGCTATCTCCATCTCGGTTTGAATATCTGAGGTGACTGAGAGCTATCTCCATCTCAATCTGAATCATTTGAGGGCGACTGAGGGCTATCTCCATCTTGGTCTGAAAATTTGGGGTTTGCCTACAAAAGACCAAAGTCTCGAATTAGAATTTAAATGATTGGTGCTTTTTCGCTCCACTATTTAAGATGTGCAATTTTTCTTCTTCCTTCTCCCCTTTTTATTTTGCTTTAAGACTTGAATTTCTTCTTCAAAAAAGGAAACCATTAATTTTTGGGGTCCTTTGAAAATTTTCTTTTAATCATTTTTTTTTTTTGAAATTTGAAATTTTCTATTGAAAAATTTTCTTTTCATCATTCTTACTTTGAAACTTGAAATTCTCTTTTGAAATTGAAACCGTTTATTATTGGACATCCTTGAAATTTTTTATTTTATACTTCAAAATTTGAAATTTTCTTGAAATTGAAACCATCTATTTTTGGCAATCTATGAAAAGTTTTTTTTTTTTTTTTTTTTTTTTTTTTTTTTTTTTTGTGTTGAGTTGACTGAGTCAACTCAGTCAAACATGAGTTGACTCAGCAACTCATGTGGCACTTTAAAGAGGGGGCGCCGAATTTTGGCCCCCTTTTTTTTATATGTCTTCATCGTCTTTTTTTTTTTTTTTTTTTTTTTTTTTTTTTTTTCTTCTTTTTTGCTTTTTCTTTATCACTCTCACTTCTTCCTCCATTGTCACTATTCCCAAGCTTCTTCCTTTTGCATTTTCTTCATTTCCACACCATTTCTTGCTTAGAAAATCACTTCTCTAGGCTTCCAAACTTGATTTCTTCCATCTCTCAAAATATCTTTTCAGATCTTTGAGTTTTCAATCATCTTTGCAAAACCCATTTTTTTGAAACCCATTTTCAAGCCTTCATCTTTGCATTTCCATGGCTTCTCCCCATGGGTCAACTTACTTTCAATGGGAAGAAATATCAGCCATCCTTAGAATGGAAGGATGAAGAGGGGCTCCTTCAAGACCCAAGCAACCATGCTGCACACTCATCCAAGAAAGATTTCAAGGTGAGTTCATTTTTGCTTTTTGTTGGTAAATTTGTTGATTTCATGTTTTGTTGAGAACTTTATGGTGGGACATTGTCATTTTGTTGTTGTTTACTCTTGTGGGAATTTTGGATATTGTATGATTTGGTTGGAAATCATTGTGTGGTCATGTTGATTTTTTTATTTTGGGGAATTTTTGAATTGTTGAGTTGTTTGATATTGTGAGGTTTGGACAATGTTGATGGTTTATGAAGCTTTGCATTGTATGTAGCTTGTGGTATTATTGGATGAATTTTGACTTGATTTTTTATGGGTATGAAATTATGAGAATTTGATGTGTAGGCATGATTGAGTAAACTCATTTTTTGATGAATGCAGAAATTTTGTTGGGATATGTAGGCCTTATTTTCATGGGTATGGAAATTTTTGTGGGTATTATTTTCATGGGTATGGGAAAATTTTTTGTGTTGGACATATGTTTGAGTCATTGTTGAATGAATTTATGGAGATGAGAGATTTTTGGGTTGATTGGGATATTGTTAGGATGTCATGGAATTTGAATTTGCAGAATGGCATTTGGGGTTCAGCTAATTTTTTTAAGGGGCATTATTTTATTGGTTGGGATTTTGGAGTGAGTGTTTTGGAACAGTGCGTTTTGCGAATATCATAATGATTGGCTAAACTTTTGTTTTGTAGAATCTCAAGAGTCGAGGTGGTTTTCAGATATTGAAGTGCAGGTGGGAGGCATTGTCCCCAGACATTAAAAATGTCATTAATGAAGCCGGCTTTCAAACCTTTTTTCGAGCTCTGTTGAATCAAGATACCAATGAGTATAAGGACCTCCAATTGCTTCTTGCCTTGTCCGAGCGATTCTGGGATACTACTTGCACTTTTCATTTTCTGGGTATTGGTGAGGTGATACTGACACTGTGAGAGACGGGAAAAAATAGGGTGCTCTCAAAAAAGAGATTTGGGTGCTTTTAAGGGCACCTCTCTTTGTGGGTAAGTGGTGTGGAGTCGCCACTTATTTTTTTATACAAAAAAATAAGAAAAAATAAATACAAATTACATGATAAAATGCTTCATTGTCATTGATTGAATAAAGAAAAGTACAACTTTGGTAAATTAAACCTTACAAGGATTTGGGTCCTAGTTACAATCTATGCAAAAGAATACAAAGCTTTGGTCCTAGTTACAATCTACCAAAATTAAAAGACAAAACACTAATCTACCTATCCAAAAATCCTAAGCTCGGGGGCTAGGTTACAGAATGGGAAGGTGTTAGACACCCATTCCGCCCAAACAGAGTCTGGTCTTCTAGACTCTAATGACCAATATACCATTTTTTGCATGATGTTAAATGATATGTTGAACACACATGACACACACTTAACAAAATTAATTTAAATAAATCTACCTTATAGATGTGTCCTTTTATTCAAGAAAATTCAGATCTGTTTTGTGAATAAAAAAATTGGATTTATAAAGAAAATCAGATCTGTTTTTATGCAAAACAAAGAATAGGATTTTTGTTAAAAAGAATCAGATCTATTTTGTGTCAAGTTAAAAAATGATGATTTTATCAAGAAAAATCAGATCTGTTTTTTTTTTTTTTTTTTTAATTATGTAAAAGAAAAAAAAAAGATTTTTTGAAAGAATATCCACTTTCATGAGATAAATTTATTATGCACGCATCATATATTTAAAAAAAGATAAGGCTTCAACCTAACTTTCAATTCCTTCTTTTAAATTTCAAACTCTGCAATTTTGTAACAAAGAAAGCTTTTTCTAAAAAATCAGATCTGTATTTAATGAAAATACAGATAAGTTTTTGTGTTAAAAAAATCAGATCTGAAAAATAAAGGTCAGTTTTTTGAACTAAAGAAAATCATATCTGAAAAATACAGATAAGTTTTTGAACTAAAAATCAGATCTAAAAATTACAAATTAGTTTTTGAGCTTAGATAAAATCAGATCTAAAAATACAGATAAGTTTTTGAACTAAAAAAATCAGATCTAAAAAATACAGATAAATTTTTTAGCATAGAGAAAATCAGATCTGAAAATACAGATAAGTTTTTGTGTTTAGAGAAAATCAGATCTGAAAATACAGATCAGTTTTTCACTAAAAAATCAGATCTAAAAAATACAAATCAGTTTTTGGTTTTCATAAAAGAATTTTTGTTAGCCATTGCAAATTTTGAAACATAAGAAAAAGAGTTACAATAAACAATCACCTAAGTACATGTTAAAGAAAATTCTAGCAACGTATTTAAGCATGGTAACCATATCAAGAACAGAACATAATAACAATATGCTAAATATATTCATGCATCAAAGAATAACCAAAATTAATGAAAGAAGAAAAGAAAGAAGAAAAACAGAATACCTCTTGCATTAGCGTGGTCTTTTAATGAAAGAATATTTTAGGATTCAAAGAAATTTGTTCACCTCTTTGAAGCCTAAAAAACTTTACTTACAAAAAAGAAATCCCTAAAGCAAACGCCTCCAGAACATCTTTAACGTAAGGGGAATTGAAAAGTCAGAAGAGAAGAGCCCGAAAGAGGGGGGGTCAGAAAGTGTGCTGAATTTTGGGAGGCCTCCCCTCTTTATAGAGGTTGGAATGCTTAAAAAAAATAAGCAAAAAACGTATGGGGGAAAATCCTAAAAAAAAAAAAGGAGATTTGGATAAGAGTAAGCTGATTTTTCAGATCAGAACAAGCTTCAGTATTTTGATCATATCGTTTTACTCAAAATTCGAATTAAAATGAAATTTTAAAAGCTGAAGGAAAATTTGATTCTCTACAACTTTTCCAGAAATAGCCTAGTCCTTGGAACGTGAATCAGAAATCTGCTACTTGATTAGCACGTTTTTGAAGTGTTTTCCAACTCTAAAACTGTATTTGGACGAATTTAAGAGTTAATTTCATGATAAACCTCATTCCAAAGTGATAATTAGGATTTTTAAAATAATTATTTTGAATATAATTATCCAAAAAGCCTAATTATCTACAGTCTTTAAATATTATCAGTTTATTTGCTTTTATCCCATGCAACAAATCTCACTTTAAGAAAAATACTCCACCAATCACATAAATTAATTTAATTAATTTTAATCATTAACCAATCAAAATTAATTTCAATTAATCACACGTGATTAGCTTCACCCCATACTGTGCATGCAGACTGTGAAAACTTGATCTCGTGATATCTTTCAATCCGATAGTTTGATTTGCAAATCGGACATACCGTCGCGACCGTTAGAATCTCAAGATGATTTTTATGATATGCAATGAATGAATTAATGCATGTAATGAAACTATGATTTTTTGGGTATATGAATAGTCATTCTAGCCATCTTACAAGATTAAATTCTGGTCGCAAAATCGAGTGTCTACAAAATGCCCCTCATTGACAGAGCTTGCAAAGTGAATGTCAATGTAAAATAAAGACACTGATTTTAGCAACTATGATTTAATTGAGGTTGACTTTTCAAAGATTTCCTAACCCTAGAACCTAAAAACTTGGGAACATAGTGTTTTGCTGTTTTGAAAAATGAAAACTGTGAATACTTAACCTATTTGACAACTGATAAATTTGAAATGAATCTTGAAATCTGGGGTGACTGAGAGGCTTCTCTATCTCAGTCTGAATTTGGGGTGGATCGATCAAGGGGCTTCTCTACCTCGATCTGAATTAAAGGTAACCAAGGGGCTTCTCTACCTTGGAACCTGGGGCGTCTTCTCTATCTCAATCTTGAATAGTGAAGACCAAAGGGCTTCTCTACCTCGATCTGAATAGAAGGTAACCAAGGGGCGTCTTTACCTCGGAACCTTGGGCGATTGAGAGGCTTCTCTATCTCAATCTTGAATTGTGATGACCAAGGGGCTTCTCTACCTTGATCTGAATGGAAGGTAACCAAGGGGCTTCTCTACCTTGGAACTTGGGGTGATTGAAAGGCTTTTCTATCTCAATCTTGAATTATGGCGAACATGGGGCTTCTCTACCTTAATTTGAATGGAACGTAACCAAAGGGCTTCTCTACCTTGGAACCTGGGATGATTGAGAGGCTTTTCTATCTCAATCTTGAATGGCAGCGACTAAGGGGCTTCTCTACCTCGATCTGAATGGAAGGTAACCAAGATGCTTCTCTACCTTGGAACCTGGGAAGATTGAGAGGCTTCTCTATCTCAATCTTGAATGGTGGCGACCAAGGGGCTTCTCTACCTCGATATGAATGGAAGGTAACCAAGGGGCTTCTCTACCTTGGAACCAGGGACGATTGAGAGGCTTCTCTATCTCAATCTTGAACTGTGACGACCAAGGGGCTTCTCTACCTCGATCTGAATGAAAGGTAACCAAGGGGCTTCTCTACCTTGGAACCTGGGGTTTTGCCTGTAAAAGACCAAAATTTGGGATTAGATTTTAAATGATGGGTGCCCTGTTGTTCCACTATTTTGAGATGTGTGATTTTCTTCTTTTTCCTTTTTTTTTAGAATTTAATTTCCTCTTCAAAAGGAAAAACCATTGATTTTTATGAAGTCTTTTGAAAATTTTTCATCCTTTATTTTTTGAAATTTGTTCATGGAGATTTGTCATTTGAAGATTTGTTCAAGAGATTTTTCATTTTCATGAAGATGTGTTCATGGAGATTTGTCATTTGAAGATTTTTTCAGGAGATTTTTCCTTTCATGAAGATGTGTTCATGGGGATTTGTCTATTGAATATTTGTTTAGGAGATTTTTCCTTTTGAATGAAGATTTGTTCAAGAGATTTTTCCTTTTGAATGAAAATTTGTTCAGGAGATCTTTCCTTTTGAATGAAGATTTGTTCCGGAGATTTTTCCTTTGAAGATTTGTTCATGGAGATTTGTCCTTTGAAGATTTGTTCAGGAGATTTTTCCTTTGAAAATTTGTCCAGGAGATTTTTCCTTTTATGAAATTTAGGAGATCTATCCTTTGAAATTTTTTTAGGAGATTTGTCATTTTGAAATTTTATTTAGGAGATTTATCCTTTGAAAAGTTTGTTAGGAGATTTGTCCTTTTGAAAATTTTATTTTTGGAGATTTTTTCTTTTTGAAAAATGTTTTAGGAGATTTATCCTTTTGAAATTTTGTTAGGAGCTGTAAGAAAAACAAGAGCTGATTTCTAGTCAGTTAATTTGTATAACTCATGAACTACCACTATTTGATCTTTGTATTTGATGACTTTGATATGAATGGACTTATTCTTGTAAGAGCTTGATTCAGAAAAGTTTAGAGTTTACCTAATGAAGCTTTGTGGTGCAAAGGTTTGAATTTACCTGACAGGTTTTGACATGGGTGATCTTACCTGAATGAGGCATAGCTGAATGCCCCTAGACTACAAATTGAAGCATGATTTTGAAAACCTTGACTTTTGAGGAAAAGATGATTTTTTGTTTTTTCAAAATGGATGAGGCATGGCCGAATGCCCCTACTTTAGAAATGGATGCATGATTTTTGGAAATCTTGATTGATTTTTTTTTTTTTTTGAAAAGATGATGATGATGATCTCTTTTTTTGAAAATGAATGAGGCATGGCCGAATGCCCCTAGTTCAACTATCAATGTGAATTTTGAAAAATCTTATTGTGTAGGGACCTTTAATAAAGAAAAATTTGAGTAAAACAATATCAAAATCACAAAACTGGGCAAAACAAGGACTGCTAGAATGATGGTAGCATCTAAACTGAAGATTAATGGTGATTGTTGAGTAGATGAAAGATCCATGTCCACCTCCTGCAAAAGATTCTTTCCATGAGCTTGTCAGTAATATGTTATTATAAAAATGTTTTGGGCCAATGCCCCTAGTTTAAACATGCTTGCACAGAAAATTGATGATATGCTTAATGCAAAACAGATGCTCAGCCTAAATTCACACAAAGAAATGTCTTGATTTTGAGTCTTTGAAAAAAAAGTTTTTTTGAGTGATTGTGACCGAGCCTTTAGAAAGGCTGCCTACGTACCTTTCTCGTAGAGGATTAGGTCCAGATGTAGTTCGAAAACAAAAGTTTTGAAAAAAATCTTCTTTTTTGAAATGAAGTTTCTTTTTGGGTGATTATGACCGGGCCTTTGAAAAGGCTGCCTACGTACCTCTCTCATAGATGATCAGGTCCAGACGTAGTTCGAAAAAAAGTTTTGAAAAATGAAGTTTTGAAAAAAATATTCGTTTCTGAAATGAAGTTTCTTTTTGGATGATTGTGACCAGGCCTTTGAAAAGGCTGCCTATATACCTCTCTCATAGAGGATCAAGTCCAGACGTAATTCGAAATTTTTTTTTAAATGATTTTTTTTTTGAAAATTTTGAAATGAAGATTTTTTTTTTTGGTAACTGGGACCGGGCCTTTGAAAAGGCTACCTACGTACCTTTCTCATAGAGGATCAGGTCCAGACGTAGTTCGAAAAAAGTGTTTTTGAAAAATGATTTTTTTTTTGAAAATTTTGAAATGAATTTTTTTTTTTGGCGGTAACTAGGACCAAGCTTTTGAAAAGGCTGCCTATGTACCTCCCTCATAGAGGATTAGGTCCAAACGTAGATCGAAAAAAAGTTTTTTGAAAAATGATTTTTTTTTTTTTTTTGAAAATTTTGAAATGAAGATTTTATTTAATTTTTTTTTGAAAGCATTTAAAAAAAAAAAAAAAAAAAGCAATTTAGTGGAGAATGAGATTTTTTTTGAAATTTTATCTTTTCCAAATGAACAAAAGGTGATCCTTTGAACAACCTCTTTGGCCAATCATAATGCTCAATGGCTAACTCGATCTCATTGGCTAGGAAGGATTTGAAATCATTAAAAACATGTAATCAAATTTGCTTCTTCATTCTGAAATTTTTTAGATTAAGTCTTCAAAGACAATCAAAGAAATGAAATGTGAGGACTTTTGGAAATCCCATATGTTGGAACAAGCAAGAAAGGGAAAAATCCGAAGTTTGAAGATTTGAAAATTTTTGAGAATTTGGAAATTTGTTCTCTTGAGAGTTATTTTATGTTGGAAGAAAACAAAGGGAGTGTTTGGAGCTTAGAAAAAAAAAATTCAGTCACTTGAGAATTTGTAAAATTTTGTCTTTGGAAGATATCAACAAGTGGGGCTTGATAATCTTGAATAGTTTTCCTTCTTAATCCAAGAGAAAATATTATCAGAGCTAGATGTGTGCTTTCAATCAATAGGACTTCAAGGAGGTCTTTATTCAAAGGTTGTAATGTAGGCTGGGTTCAGGTTATTGAAAGGAAGGATATAAAAGGCTCAAAACCGTTATGATATTTCCCCAAGTATGCAATACTTTAAATTTAAGCATTGGAAGATTTTTCCACATCTTCCATCGTTTACTCTTGTGCTAAAATCCTTGTCATGTTCATCATCTTCTCATTGGTCTTCATTGATTCCTTTCATTTGGCTTTGATTTTTTAGCTTGGCAACTTCCTTTTTTGGTCTTCTTAGCATCATATCTTGTGGTCAGATCACTCACTCTCTTTTTTTTTTTTTTTGAATTTTTTTTGAATTTTTTTTGTTTTGTTTTCGCCCTAATTTTTTCCTAGACCGCCTTTTCAGGTTTTCAGCCTAACGGGCTTTTTTTCTTTTTTAGGCCCTAATTTTTACTTAGACCGCCCTTTCGGGTTTTTAGCATAGTGGGCTTTTCCTTTTTTTCTTTTTCTTTTTTTTTTTGGCTCTAACTTTTTCCTAGACCGCCATTTCGAGTTTTCAGCCTAGTGAGCTTCTTTTTTTTTTTAATTTTGTTTTTTGGGAATTTTATCGGCTTTCACTCAACTGCATTTTTTTGGTTCTTTCTATTTGACAGACTTCCATATTTCCTAGATGAATTTGTATTTCTCCTTGATACCATCTTATCCTTTCTAATGCACTTTCATTTTTCTTGACTTGACTGAACACACATTTTTTTTTTTTTTTTTGATGAAATGTGTCTTACTTTTTCTTTTCCTCCTCTTCCTCAATTTGATTAAATTTATTCTCTTGATGAATCTTCATTTTTGATCATCCTTCTCAACTTGAATGATCTTTCGTGGAATCTCATGTCTCTCGTATCTTTTTGATGAATCAATATTCTCTCACAACTTGATGAAAATTCTTGCATTCACTTCTCTGTTTTTTTTTTTGGTTGAAGTCTTTTCTAGCTTGATGGCCTTCTCTTTTTCCTCACAATTTGATGCTTTCTTAAAACCTTATCTCTCCTTGATGGGTTTCCTTCCTTTCTAGCTTGATGGAGTGAATTATCCCTTTCTTTGATGGACTCTCTCTTTTTTGAACTTGATGAACTCTTCATCGATCTCATTGTCTTCATTGAGGGCCTTACCGAGTGGTGCTGAATCCATAAGGTCAACACTTCCTCATCTTGAGATTTAAGCATGCATACTTAATTTTCTCACCCAAGGTTTAAGTTTTTAGTGGGTTCATTGAAAAATGGGCTAACTGTTTAAAGGCTCAAGTTGGCTAGCAATGGATAATTATTGTAATAGGTGTCAAGTAATAATGTGGGTTACCAAAGGTGGCCTCCTATCCCTAGTGATGCTTTCTTGTAAGCACAGTGACTTAAACTCCTTAACTGTTCTTGGAATATAAGTATATATGCTTTAATGATGTGAAAATTCTGTAGAGATTGGGATTGAGTGTATGTGGTTTGTGGTTTGAGGAATTTAGATGAATGGATGAAATTCTTTTGATTGCCTTTTAGGACTTTTTCTTATCATATTTTGAATGTTTAGCAAAAGTCCTTACATGGATTGAATGAAGTGAAATCCCTCTTTGGAACAAATTGATTGGTAGAGCAATTAATCATCATGATTTGGAAAAAGTTTTGTCCAATGGATCTTCTTGTATTCACTTGAAAAGAAGGCTTTTGAAAATTTTTTGGAGTCTTTGAAAGGAAGGTTTTGGAAAAATCTTAGGGTCTTTGAAAGAACAAAAAGGGTTTTAGAAAAAGGTTACTAAATTTTTTTTTGAAAATGAATTGAAATGACTTGAAGACCCAATGCCCCTTAGTCCAAAAGATTTTTTTTTTTTTTTTTTTGAAATTTTTCGAAAACTCTTTTCTTTTTCTTTTTTTGAATTTTTTTTTTTCATTTTTTGAATTTTTTTTAAACAAAATGCAAGAAACATGATAATCAACAAACATACAATAAACCTTAACAAATATTCTTATTAGAAACATATAGTAAACAACAAACTTTAAGATAAAACACTGATCTTGATAACCCAAATATGGCTTGATTGCTTGTGAAATGAGGCAAAGTCGGGCTGCTTGTTTTTTCTTGGTCCATTATGGATGTTTGAGTTGAAATTCTGAAAACTGGACCTTGGTGACCTAAACCTCAAGGAAGATGGCTTGATCTTGATGGAATTGGGCTTGAATCCTCATTGAGCTTGATGAGCTTGATGGACTTTGGGCTTAGCAAGCTTGGGCTCAAACTGCATATACACATGACATACCTTTCTTTCTAGGAAAATAAAATTAGGTTTATAAAGCACACAACATTCAAACAATTATAATGTGCCCAGGTATTAAACTTGGGCTCACAATGGCTTAAACAATGGTCAAACAAACACCGGCCTAAGGTTCTAAGTCATTACATTGTAAGGTGGGTTTGTTGTTTTATTGTTTCCCATAACTAGGACGTTACACCTCCCAACTTGTAATGTAATGAACATTACATTGGTCTAAACGGCATGGTCTATCATTTATAGTCAACAAGAAATGATCCAGTGACTTTAGGCTATGAGTTGATGAGTTCACTACTAGGTACCCAAATCTAATGAAGATCGGTGATCCATGGTTACTACCACCATATGTTGAGATGGGTGCATACACATTTGTTTTTTTAAAGGCACGCATTATGACAGTTAAGGAAAGCTCTTACAATCAACATGGCAACACAAACAACAACATAAATATCATACAGACATCTCAAGACATAAATAAGCAAACAAACAACAATATCATGCAAAATCATGCAAAAGACAAGGGTATATAGTTGGTCACTTAAAGTCTAACACGAAACTTAGCCCTCGACATCCCTAGTGGAGTCGCCACTGTGAGAGACTGGGAAAATTCAGGTGCTCTCAAAAAAGAGATTTGGGTGCTTTTAAGGGCACCTCTCTTTTTGGGTAAGTGGTGTGGAGTAACCACTTATTTTTTTATACAAAAAAATAAGAAAAAATAAATACAAATTACATGATAAAATGCTTCATTGTCATTGATTGAATAAAGAAAAGTACAACTTTGGTAAATTAAACCTTACAAGGCTTTGGGACCTAGTTACAATCTATGCAAAAGAATACAAAATTTTTGGTCCTAGTTACAATCTACCAAAATTAAAAGACAAAACACTAATCTACCTATCCAAAAATCCTAAGCTCGGGGGCTAGGTTACTATTGATACCGTATTTTGTCCGTCGCCGATTTGCGTGCCGGACCCCGAAAAATCTAAAAATATTATTTTCTCTCCATGGGGCCGTGAGAACATCCAAAAAGACGTGGCGCAGCTTGTTCGGACATTGGAGCACCCAAAATGCATTTTTCAACTCTAATGACCAAAATGTTGGGGTTTATGCCCTAAAATCCAATTTATTGGCATGTCATAAATAATTAAATTGTTTAATTATATGAGACTATTTATTAATGAACTAATGAGACATTATCTTAGTCCATGAGATGCATAGTATGTGATTTATGTGAAAAGTCACAGTAGATATAAATCATAAGTTCTTTGTAAACTCAGAATTTTATTTCGTAGTCGGTGATGAAATTGGGCGTTTCATCTACGAAGACTATAACATATCAACTAAGATGATTTGTCTTGATCATGGAAGTGGAGACTTCTAGTTAGTATGTTGACATGTTTTAAGAGTTAAGACATATTGAACTGGACCACTGTGAGATTTATTTTTCTCCTAACGACTATCAAATGAATAATAAATCTCACGACTACTATTTACATCAACTCTAAATCCTGAGAAAATAATGGACCTAATCATGAGATGTAGGTTGCTTAGGAGTGGGATCTATAAGTCACGATCAAAACCTCAGTATGTTGGGCTGCCGCATTTAGTGTTAATGGAACATATATTCTCAAGATGGAATTCATAATCTCTTAACGGAGATATAAAATATTCCCTTGAGATAAGTTTAATGGGTTTGGTTATTCAGAGTGTTGGGCCCAACCACTTTAGTAAGGAGTTACTAAAGTATATACTTATGAAATTGGATTTCATAAATATATGATGAATAACATAAAGTATTAAACTGGGTACTCAAGGATTAAGATGTAGTAATCTTCAAAGTGGCAGTTAATATTAATGACTTTGTTTTACTACGAATATTTTAATGAAGGGGTTGCATGTATAATAAAGTCTTGGGATATAATTTATTAATAAGGCCCAGAGTACAATTATATTCATATAGTGGTATTAAATATAATTAATGGTAACTTTGGACTTGTCAAGTGTTGACAGAAAAGCCCAAGCCCATTGGAGCTAGAGTCTCATTTTTTCCCTTTTGGTCCCACTCCAAGCCACATATTAGAGCCCAATTGGAATGGCTCAAAAGGCTAGCCCAATTAGATAATCAGTTATATATATAAGGAGAGAAACATACAGAATTTGATAAGACCTTTTATAGTGGTTTTCATTAAGATCACATAAGGAATGAAATGGTTTGTATGTGAGTGTTGGACACTCTCTTATTCTCTCCTTGGAAACTGACTGAGAGACCACACTTCTTGGGTATCAAGTGAAATTGGAGTGAAGATTAAAAGTGTTCCCAAGTACTTTTAATCTTTTGTTTTGAATTTCACCGCACCAAGGTACACTTTCTTGTTCTTTAAATTCTGAAACTTACATAGTACATGTTATCAATTGCGAATGAAGTAGATCCGTTAATTTTCCGCTGTGTATGTTTTGTATGCGATACAAACATGTATTTTATCCAACACAAAATGCCCTTGGTCAAACCTAGGTTTGACCAAAGGTCAAACAAGGTCAAAACTCTCATAAAACAACACTTTTCATAGTTTTACATCAAACTTGAGCTTCTCGGAGATTTTTGGCCACTTTGAGCAAGTTGGACCCTAAGTTGACCTTGGGTGGGCCCAGAAACCCTAATTTTGATTCGGCTGTCAAAGTGGGTTGGAACCAATGCCATTGAGAAGATTATCAAATTCTCGTTCCAACAACTATTTATGGGTCAAAATCGGAGTTAGAACGGCCGAGATATCATGAAAACTGGGATAACACATCGATCGATGCACCACTAACTTCCAAGAGCCATAACTTTCGATCCAATCGTTGGATTTCCAAGATCCATACCTTTTCAGAAATAGGAAGCCAAAATCTTTCTAGGGGTGTCAAGATCAACCCAATCCATGGCCTTTTGGAGGTGGCCGCCCTTGAAGGGCCGCCGCCTCAAAAAGCGTGACGGGGTTATAAAAGGCCTCAGGCACCCTTCAGACAAAAAAGAAGGGGTCTCCCTTGGTTCTGCTCTTTGCCTGAACGTCTTTTGCATGTTTTTTCTCTCTTCCAAACACAAAAAATTCACAAAAACACCTCAAAGCTACTTGTTCTTATACCCAATCTCCTTCTCCTTGGTTCTACACTTTGGAATTTACGGTTTAGGGGTGTGGATGTAGCTTTTTAGCTACTATCCACACCCCTAACCTTCTAAATATTTTTTCTAGTATTTATTTTGCTTTTATGCCTTAATAACATGATTTATTGCTTTCCTAGCATGTTGCTTGCTTTACTTGTGTTTCTTGCTTAAATCTCCATGCTTTTTATGCTTTTTGCCGTGTTTCATGTTGAGATCTACATTCTTACATGCTTATATGTTTAGATCTACATGCTTTATACCCTATGCCATGTTTTCCTATGCTTTGTTCCTCTTTTTTGTTCTAGGTTGATGTTAGGGTTACATGCTCACATGCTTGTATGATGTTGTTGGCTATGTCTTGCTTGGATCTATGTGTATATGTGTTTATTTCCATGCTATATGGTTAGATCCTTGTCTTCACTTGCTTATATGCTTGGATCCATCTTCCTTCATGTTTATGTGCTAAGTTTCTATGCCTATATGTCTAGAGCTATGTTTTCACATGCCTATGTGCTTGGATCTATGTTCTCTACATGCTTTATGCTATCTTCCATGTGCTTGCGTGCTCCATACCATGTTTGTGCGCCTATACCTAGGCTATGTTTGTCATGCCATGTGCTATTGTAGCCCTTTTGTCGCTTTGTCTTTCTCTCTTGTGTTTTGGCCTATTGGTTCGGACCTGATGTAGACCCTATGGTCTTTGTCATCGTCCACACACCAAGGCCCACATCAAAGGGTTTGGATCGCCCCTATTTGCATGTCTATGCTTGCTTGTTTCTATGCATTATACTTGTGTTAGCCTCTCTGGATTTAGGCTTTACCACGTTCGATGCCCTTAGTGGGTTTGTGGTTGTGGTTACATCTAACGCCCACGAGGCCTTGTTTAGGTGTAACCACTTGGGATGCATCGCCATGATGCCAGTTGCTTCGTGCATACCTTTCCCCTCTTTCGCTCTGTGCCATGATATGCTTACCATGTTTGTTTGTGCCACCCGTTGGCTTTATATGCATCTTTACATGCTTGCTTACATGTCCATGCATGAGTCTTGCTTGCTAGTGTGTCGTCCATACTTCAACACAACGAAGCTATGGACACCCGATCCAAACCTACATTTGTCCCTCGCGGACACCACTTTTTGTCTACTTTCTTGCTTGTTTGTCTTTTTTCTTGTTTGTCTTTTTGCTTGTTTGCTGGCTTTCTTGTTTGTTTACCATCTCACTTGTGTGCTTGCTTTCTTGCTCCTTTGCTTGCCATGCCTATCATGCTTATTTGCTTTATGCCTTTTCATACGCTCTTTGCATCTTTTTCTTCCACCGCTTGTCTACTGGTTTTTTGTCTTTGCCTTTTCATGTACACACATAGAGCGAGGACGCATGGAGATAGGGCACGGTCTCCTAGGTGTAAGCAAAAAAGGCGCGGAGGCAAGCATGTGGATATAAGCCAAGCGGCAATGTTCAGTAGTTTTAGGGGTCTAGCTTTTCCCATTTGATTATGTACTCTTTTAAAACCCCTTCCTCCTTCTTCCCTTTCTTTCTTAGATGGGTTGCATTAGATATTGTAGGAAAATCACATGTTTGTATCGCATACAAAACATACGCAGAGGAAAATTAACGGATCTATTTCATTCGCAATTGATAACATGCACTATGTAAGTTTCAGAATATAGAACAAGAGAGTGTACCTTGGTGCAGTGAATTTCAATGATTTTCAAAGATTAGAAGTTCTCGGGAACACTTTCAATCTTCAATCCAATTCCACTTGATGCCCAAGATATGTGGTCTCTCAATCAATTATGTGTGTGTTCTAGAGAGAATGAAAAGGTGTTTTTCATACCCACATACAAACCATTTCATGTTCATAAAATTCTGTATGTTTCTCTTCACATAACTGATTATCTAATTGGGCTAGCCTTTTGGGCCTTCCCAATTGGGCTTTAGTGTGCGGCTTGGAGTGGGACCAAAAGGGAACAAATAAGACTCTAGCTCTAATGGGCCTTGTGCTTTTTTGTCAACTCTTGACAAGTCCAAAGTTACCATTAATTATATTTAATACCACTATATAAATATAATTGCACTCTAGGCCTTATTAATAAATTATATCCCAAGACTTTATTCTACATGCAACCCCTTCATAAAATATTCGTAATAATACAAAGTCATTAATGTAGACTGCCACTTTGTAGATTACTACATCTTAATCCTTGAGTACCCGGTTTAATCCTTTTAAGTTATTCACCGTATATTTATGAAATCCAATTTCATAAATATATACTTTAGTAATTTTTACCAAAGTGGTTAGGCCTAACTCTCTGAATAATTGAACCTATTAAACTTATCTTAAGGGAATATTTTATATCTCCATTAAGAGACTATGAATTCCATTTTGAGAATATATGTTCCATCAACACTAAATATGGCTGCCCAACATATTGAGGTTTTGACCGTATCTTTAGATCTCACTCCTGATATATCAAAGCAACCTACACTTCATGATCAGATCCATTATTCTCTCAGGATTAAGAGTTCATGTGAATAGAAGTCGTGAAATTTATTATTCATTTGACAGTCGTTAAGAGAATAATAAATCTCACAGCGGTCCAGTTCAATATGTCTTAACTCTTAAAACATATTAACATATCAACTAGAAGTCTCCACTTCCATGATCAAGACAAATCATCTTAGTTGATATGTTATAGTCTTCGCAGATGAAATGCCCAATTTCATCACTGACTACGAACTACAATTCTGAATTTACAAAGAACTTGTGACTTATATCTTCTGTGACTAAATCACATAAATCATATACAATGCATCTCATGGACTATATGATAATGTCCGAATATTCATGTTACCATTATTTTAGATAATAATAAAACAACTTTATTAAACACAATATTAAGTCATACATCATTTAACACATAATGTCATACATAATATGATACATGGTATCTTACAATAGGATTTAAGAGCACTAATCCTAACAGATATATCATGCCATGTACCATTCGTCCTTATCTCTAGAGTATGGCGACCCTTGTTTACTTTCCTGCGCCTATATTTTGGGCCACGTTCTAAGGATGTAGGCATTTACTTTCCTGCTCTGTGTGCTTGCATTGTACATGATGTATGTATATATATACCTTCTCGCCCCTTCCGATGTGATTGTCACAGTCCGTGTCACCTAAGGCAAAGCGATGCCTAATTTCTGCCGCGAAAGTAAGGTGACATGTCGTCGGATTTTCGCCATTGAAATCTGGTACTTTGCCCGAATGCCTTAGGAAAGCATAGATTGGGACCACATCCATTCAAAAGCCAAACCTCAAAGCCCCCCGTGCATGCAAAGCCTCGGAAGCCAATGCCAAAATCATGTTTTTTTACTGCCAATTTCTGAAAATTAAGGTTTTCTCAAAACAAAGAACTATCCTTGGACAGGCGTTGTGGGGTGCCTAACATCTTCCTTACATGTAACCAAACTTTCGGACCTTAGAATCAAGATTTTTTGCCGTCCCCGTTAGATTAGGAAAAATGCCCTTTTTTCTTAGCCTAGGATTGGTAATAAAATCAACTAGAAACAGGTGACCAATCACACCTTAGAAAAACTCAATGATTGGTGGCGACTCCACTTACCTTTGGTAATCCCTTAAAATTTGGCCTAGATTCCTGCCACAAATGCCAAAGGTAGACCTACCTTCCTCTACCGAGAGAGAGAGCACCCGAAGCCCAGCGCGAACCACGCCATGCACACTGTTACATATGCGCACACCCATCATCAACTGAGAGAGGGCCTCTAACGGGCCTCGCACGCGTGAGAGCGTCGCTACGGCAAGTGGTCGAATGAAGGCCCACGACGGCGGCGGCGGTTCTCTGTTTCGTTTTCCAAGGCCGAGCGTCGACAGTTACGAAATGGGAAGGTATTAGACACCCATTCCACCTAGACAGAGTTTGATCTTCTAGACTCTAATGACCAATATACCCTTTTTTGCATGATGTTGAATGATATGTTGAACACATACGACACACACTTAAAAAAATTAATTTAAATAAATTTACCTCATGGATGTGTCTTCTTTTTCAAGAAAATTCAGATCTGTTTTGTGAATAAAAAAATTGGATTTGTAAAGAAAATCAGATCTGTTTTTATGTAAAAGAAAGAATAGGTTTTAATTAAAAAGTATCAAATTTGTTTTGTGTAAAGTTTAAAAAAAAAAAAAAAAAAAAAAGATTTTATCAAGAAAAATCAGATCAGTTTTTTTTATGTAAAAGAAAAAAAAAAAGACTTTTTGAAAGATGATCCACATTCATGAGAAAAATTTATTATGCATGCGTCATATATTAAAAAAAGACAAGACTTTAACCTAACTTTCAATTCCTTCTTTTAAATTTCAAACTCTACAATTTTGTAACAAATAAATATTTTTCTAAAAAATCAGATCTGTATTTAATGAAAATACATATCAGTTTTTGTGTTTAGAAAAAATCAAATTTGTATTTAATGAAAATACAGACCAGTTTTTTGAATTAAAAAAAAAATCAGATTTGAAAAATACATATCAATTTTTGAACTAAAAATCAGATCTAAAAAATACAGATCAATTTTTGAGCTTAGAGAAAATCAGATATGAAAATACAGATCAGTTTTTGTGTTTAGAGAAAATCAGGTCTGAAAATACAGATCAGTTTTTCACTAAAAAATTAGATCTGAAAAATACAAATCAGTTTTTGGTTTTCATAAAAGAATTTTTGTTAGCCATTGCAGATTTTGAAACTTAAGAAAAAGAGTTACAATAAACAATCACCTAAGCACATGTTAAAGAAAATTCTAGCAATGTATTTAAGCATGGTAATGATATCAAGAACAGAAAATAATAAAAATATGCTAAACATATTCACGCATCAAACAATAACCAAAATTAATGAAAGAAGTAAAATACAATACCTCTTGCATGAGCGTACTTTTTTAATGAAAGAATATTTTAGGATTCAAAGAAATTTGTTCACCTCTTTGAAGCCTAAAATACTTTACTTACAAAAAAGAAGTTCCTAAAGCAAAAGCCTCTAGAACGTCTTTAACGTAAGGGGAATTGAAAAGTCAGAAGAGAAGAGCCTGAAAGAGGGGGGGGGGGGGTCAGAAAGTGTGCTGAATGTTGGGGTTTATGCCCTAAAATCCAATTTATTGGCATGTTATAAATAATTAATAGTTTAATTATATGAGACTATCTATAAATGAACTAATGGGACATTATCTTAGTCCATGAGATGCATAGTATGTGATTTATGTGATGTAGTCACAGAAGATATAAATCACAAGTTCTTTGTAAACTCAGAATTTTAGTTCGTAGTCGGTGATGAAATTGGGCATTTCATCTGCGAAGACTATAACATATCAACTAAGATGATTTGTCTTGATCATGGAAGTGGAGACTTCTAGTTAGTATGTTATTATGTTTTAAGAGTTAAGACATATTGAACTGGACCATTGTGAGATTTGTTATTCTCCTAATGACAGTCAAATGAATAATAAATCTCACGACTTCTATTTACATCAACTCTAAATCCTAAGAGAATAATGGACCTGATCATGAAGTGTAGGTTGTTTTGATATATCAGGAGTGAGATCTATAAGTCACGGTCAAAACCTCATATATTGGGCAGCTGCATTTAGTGTTTATGGAACATATATTCTCAAGATGGAATTCATAATCTCTTAACGGATATATAAAATATTCCCTTGAGATAAGTTTAATGGGTTTGGTTATTCAGAGTGTTGGTCCCAACCACTTTAGTAAGTAGTTACTAAAGTATATATTTATGAAATTGGATTTCATAAATATATGATGAATAACATAAAGTATTAAACCGGGTACTCAAGGATTAAGATGTAGTAATCTTCAAAGTGGCAGTCAACATTCATAACTTTGTATTACTACGAATATTTTAATGAAGGGGTTGCATGTATAATAAAGTCTTGGGATATAATTTATTAATAAGGCCTAGAGTGTAATTATATTCTTATAGTGGTATTGAATATAATTAATGGTAAATTTGGACTTGTCAAGAGTTGACAGAAAAGCCCAAGGCCCATTGGAGCTAGAGTCTTATTTGTTCCCTTTTAGTCCCACTCCAAGCCACATACTAGAGCCCAATTGGAATGGCCCAAAAGGCTAGTCCAATTAGATAATTAGTTGTGTATAAGGAGAGAAACATACAGAATTTCATAATGTCTTTCATAAGAGAGTTCTCATAAGAAATGAAATGGTTTGTATGTGAGTGTTGGACACTCTTTCATTCTCTCCTTGAAAACTAATTGAGAGACCACACTTCTTGGGCATCGAGTCGAATTGGAGTGAAGATTAAAAGTATTTCCAAGTACTTCTAGATCTTTGGTTTTGAATTTCACTGCACCAAGGTACGCTTTCTTGTTCTTAAATTCTGAAACTTACATAGTACATGTTATCAATTGCGAATGAAGTAGATCCGTTAATTTTCTGCTGCGTATGTTTTGTATGCGTTACAAACATGTATTTTTCCTACAAATGGTATCAGAGCGGTCTTCAATTTTGAATCTGTATAACATGTTTTCTGAGTTTTGGAATTAAAGATAGTAATTTCATGATGTTAGAAAATTCTACACTTAATTTTCTGCATGATCATTGAAATTATTGTTGTTTGATGAAAATTGATATTGATGTTGTGATGTTGTTTAAGTTTGATTTTAATTATGTTAGATTGAACCTTAAGGCTATAACATCAATGGAATTCAGTTTTGATCTCAATCTCTTTCTTATGTGATCAAGAAACTATGTTTTGTTCAAGTGAAACGTTAAAAACGGTTACAAGAAATTTTGAAAAATTCAGTTTTTATGATTTACGACCGATCGAGAATTCCCTTCAATTGATCGAATGTTCCTTTTCGATCGATCGAACAGGAATCAAGAATCGATCGAGTCAGGCAGATTGTTTATGTTGAATTTATTAAAATTTTGATTGATTGAGAATTCCTTTCGATCGATCGAATTTGTCTTTTCGATCGATCGAATTTGTCTTTTCGATCGATCGAATAGGAACTGGATACCAATCAAGTCATCCAGAAACTTTGAAATTTTTTGATGAAGATTTCGATCAATTGAAAAATAGATTCGACCGATCGAAATGGACTGTTTTTGAAATTTCACTAAGTATTAAAACATAGATGAAGTGTAAGGCTATGTGTGATGAGATTACACATGGTTCTAACTAAAAGACCTAATGCAATCAAAGATATTAGTTAAATAGAACTCTTAGTCCTAAATAGTTTGGGACTTGTCTTTTAAGAAACATTCTAATGAGATTAGAATTGTTGTATGATTGAAAGTCCTTAATTTATTTTAATTAGAAGTTTTAATGAGATTAAAGCTTAATTAAAAGGTATATAGTTTCTAATGAGATTAGAATCTTTTATTTAGTATATTAAGGATAGAGTTCTTTATAACTAGTTTTTAATCCATTAGTGTTTAAGGAATCCTAAATAGTTTAGGACTTCCATTTTAGTTAGTGATTCTAGTAAGATTAGAGTCTTTAACAAGTGCAAGGTTATTAGTTGTGATGGGATCACAATTATTTAAGAAAAACCCAAATAACGAGTGGGAGTGCTGAAATCACCCTTTTGTTAAGTTTATTGTAATGTGAGTAGGTACCTTGTCTTGACTTTGAGTCTTGCATTCCATGCGAAGGGTATTTACTTCACGGATTACAAGGTTAAACTTCTTTGTAATTGCGCGAATGTTCGTTACGCTATTGTGACGTGACTTAGTAACATCACATTGAATTTAAACAATTAAACACATTTGATGTGTAGGGTTAAAATTGTGATTAGATCACAATGATTTCATGACAATCCACTTGTTTTAAAATTTCTAGTGGGAGAGAGATACAAGAGTTGGATCTCACGGTCTCCATTGTCGGTTCATAGTGGTGTGGGGTAAACATCTCGTCTTGGCCTCGAGCCTTGTGTTCCATACGGAGGATGTTTATTTCATGGTACTACAAGATTGAACTTCCCGGTTTATAGTGGTGTGGGCAAGCACCTCGTCTTGGCCTCGAGCCTTGCGTTCCATAGCTTCATGGTACTACAGGATTAAACTTTATAAAGGTAGAGTTATGTGGCTACACATAGTTCTAGGCAATGGTGTACACTAGACTAAGTTTAATGTTAACCTCCTTTCGGAGCTATGTCATTATTACTTAGAGGCTAAAGGAAAAGCGGCAAATTATTTTTGTTTGGTAAGAGTTACCATGATAGCATTAATAATGAGAATAATTCTCGCCTGATCATAGTGATTGGTATGACCTCGCTTCCGAGGAATATTAATTGCGGGATTAGGTTGTCGTTGCACCTATTATAGTATGTTTTTTGGGTTTCATATTATATGGTAGTGGTTGCAAAATATAATGTCCTTGTATTTAGTTCATAGTCTCAAAATAAAGTTGTCATAAATTTTGTTCTCTAGCTACTATTCTAATTGAATCACATTAACTAAGGAAATTTTTTGGACATGGTGTTTAAAGGAGCTGAAGTACATAAATATGTTTTGATTCAGCATTGTCATAATTTCCTATGCATGATGCATTGATGGAAGATAGCTTATGATATGATCATAGTCTCCATTGAAATGCTAATATGTTACATTGGCTTCTATCTCAATTGTACTACAGCATGAAATGCAAGAGTTAGTACTAGACTTAGACTTTATATTAAGTCTAAATGAGATGTTTTGGTATGAAATATCGTGCTACTAGACGATATTCGATATAAATCATATTGAGTGCCAAGAAAAGCTTAAGGAGTTCCAATTCTATGTCATTTTATGAAAATATTCTATTTTTAAAATGAATTGGAATTCTTGGATGTAGAGATTAAATGTTAATCTCATATGGACATGATCCATAAGTTCTTGTTAGAATCATTTGATCAATTCAGATTGTTTTGAAAATAAATTATTTTTATATTATCTGAATTGATGAGTGAGTTCTACACAACGGAAGACATTCTAAAAGTTAAGGCTATGATCAATATGATTTAATTCAAATTCTTAACCTAGACCGAAAGGTAAGGGTGGTAAGAAGAAGAATTATAATACCAAATAGTTAGGCAAGCTAGTTGCCCTAGTAGTTGCCAAATGGAAATTAAATTAAAAAGTATGACCAAAAGGAAAGTGTTTCCGGTTTGGTAATGCTAAGCATTGTCCATGATTATTTTCTAGATGGAAATTTACATGTTTTACGTTTTAAAGAGAAAGTTTCCATCCTTTGGTATTGTATGTTTTGGCACTTATGTCTAGATCTTATTAATCTAAATGGTATTTAAGATTGGTGAAAGATGGGCTTTTAGAACCATTATTTTGTTATATTCCCAATCTATGAATTCTATTTAGAGGATAATATGATCTAGGGCTCCTTTATTGTAAAGGAATATAGTATCAATGACTTCTTTAAGTTAGTGCATACATGAAGGAGGAATAAGACTCTTTTAGTTATAGTAAAGTACATGATAAGTATTTCCATTTGCTTATTTCTTTTGGAGATATGCTCTATGTATTACTATACATTTTCTAAAATCGATTTCAAAAGTTTGTTCCTAAAACATTTGTCAAATTGTGGATTGGGTGAAAACCTAGTATATGATACTTCCACTTTTGGAAATGTCCAGCACTTGTGCTAGAAAGGAAGTCTAACAAATTGAAATCTAAAGGTAGAAAAATGTAAGTTTACGATGGGTATCCAAAAGGAATTGCAGAAGATTGTTTTGGTAGTCGTAAAGAAGACAAGGTGTTTGTAAATTACAAATACAAAGTTCTTGATGATGACTATGTGAATAATCTTAAAGCTAAACATAGAAATGTTCTAGAAGAAAAATGTCAGAATTTGTTGTAAGACAACTATAAAATACATTTAGAAATGAGATGGTTGTATTAGATACACCACAAGGCATTATTCTAGATATATAATTAGTACACCGGTACAATATCGTAGTGCATGGATTGTGAATTACCAAATAAATTCATACTTTTAGGATAAACTTTTGAAGTCATTCCACAAGGATATGAATTTGATCCTCGATCCTACATAGAGGCAATAGATGATATAAATATGGATTATTGGATCAAAGTTATGTGAATAGAATTAGATTCTATTTAAAGTCTAGAACTTGTATAGGCACCTAGTGGCATTAAACTTATTGTTCTCAAATAGGTCTACAAGAAAATGAGATTGATAGATTTGAAGGTGCAAACCTTCAAAGTCAAGACTAGTGGAGAAAAGATTTATTCAGAAAGAAATGGTTCGATTATGAAAAGATTTTTTCACCAATAGTTAAGTTTGACTCTATCTAGAATCTCTTATCCATTATATTTCATTTGAATGAAATATGGCAAGGGATATCAAGAAAGCTTCTTTTAGTAACAATCTTGACGAAGACATCTATATGATGTAACTAGACTTGTTCATAGCAAAGAACCAGTAGTGTTTAGTATGCAAGTTGCTTAAATTCCATTTATGGACTAAAGCAAGCATATGTATCATAAAATATCATCTTTGATCAAGAAATCAAATTGTTTGATTTTGATCAAGTATTAAAAGGCCTTAAGTGTATGTAAAGCCATATAGAATAATAAATCTCTTAATGTATGTTGATGACATTCTAATCATTTAGAATGATGTAGAGTTATTGTCATCAATAGAGTTTTTGTTGTCTAATCCAGTTTGATATAAAGTACTTGGGAAAGACTAGTCACATCCTAAGAATTAAACTTCGTTAAAATTCATAAATTAAGATTTTGTGTCTATCTCAAACTACTTAAATAGATTAGATTCTAGCCAAGTATAGCATGTAATACCTCAAAAAAAGATTCTTTCCTTTTAAGTATGAAGTTCCTTTATAAAGGACTATAGTCCTAAGACATATAAAAGGAAGAAGCATATTAAGACGGTTCCTTATATCAAATCGATAAGAAGTCTTTATGCTATGCTATACACTAGGCTAAATATCTATTTTGCGGTGGGCATAGTAAGCAAATATCAATTGAATCAAAGATCACTTAAGTTAGTGGGAGTAAAGCATATACTCAAATATCTTAGGAGAATGAGGGATTATATGCTTGTCCACTAAAGTGAGGTTTTGATAGTTATTGGCTGTACAAATACTGACTTATAGTTTGATTGTAATTCATGAAGTTGGACTTCAAGATATGTGTTCATCCTAGGTGGTGAAGATACACATTAAGCGTAAGTATTATCTCATTAGAGAGATATGAGTACCTGAGATGTAATAGTAGAAAAGATAATTTATGCAATAAATCTGGCTGTAACTTGTTTCCAAACCTTGCCTTAGAGTGACTATGAATTACTCTAAAGGGAGATAAGTGTCGGATATATGATAAATTGTCTTTGAGGGCAAGTGGGAGATTGTTGGGGTTTATGCCCTAAAATCCAATTTATTGGCATGTCATAAATAATTAAATAGTTTAATTATATGAGACTATCTCTAAATGAACTAATGGGACATTATCTTAGTCCATGAGATGCATAGTATGTGATTTATGTGAAAAGTCACAAAAAGATATAAATCACAAGTTTTTTGTAAACTCATAATTTTAGTTCGTAGTCAGTGATGAAATTGGGCATTTCATCTGCGAAGACTATAACATATCAACTAAGATGATTTGTCTTGATCATGGAGGTGGAGACTTCTAGTTGGTATGTTAATATGTTTTAAGAGTTAAGATATATTGAACTAGACCGCTGTGAGATTTATTATTCTCCTAACGACTGTAAAATGAATAATAAATCTCACGACTTCTATTTACATCAACTTTAAATCCTGAGAGAATAATGGACCTAATCATGAAGTGTAGGTTGCTTTGATATATCAGGAGTGAGATCTATAAGTCACGGTCAAAACCTCAGTATGTTGGGTAGTCGCATTTAGTGTTGATGGAACATATATTCTCAAGATGGAATTCATAATCTTTTAACGGAGATATAAAATATTCCCTTGAGATAAGTTTAATGGGTTTAGTTATTCAGAGTGTTGGGCCTAACCACTTTAGTAAGTAGTTACTAAAGTATATATTTATGAAATTGGATTTCATAAATATATGATGAATAACATAAAGGATTAAACCGGGTACTTAAGAATTAAGATGTAGTAATCTTCAAAGTGGCAGTCAACATTCATGACTTTGTATTACTACAAATATTTTAATGAAGGAGTTGCATGTATAATAAAGTCTTGGGATATAATTTATTAATAAGGCCTAGAGTGCAATTATATTCTTATAGTGGTATTGAATATAATTAATGGTAACTTTAGACTTATCAAGAGTTGACAGAAAAGCCCAAGGCTCATTGGAGCTAGAGTCTTATTTGTTCCCTTTTGGTCCCACTCCAAACCACATACTAGAGCCCAATTGGAATGGCCCAAAAGGCTAGTCCAATTAGATAATCAGTTGTATATAAGGGGAGAAACATATAAAATTTCATAATGTCTTTCATAAGAGAGTTCTCATAAGGAATGAAATGGTTTGTATGTGAGTGTTGGACACTCTTTTATTCTCTCCTTGAAAACTGATTGAGAGACCACACTTCTTGGGCATCAAGTGGAATTGGAGTGAAGATTAAAAGTATTCCCAAGTACTTCTAGATCTTTGGTTTTGAATTTCACCGCTCCAAGGTACACTTTCTTGTTCTTAAATTCTGAAACTTACATAGTACATATTATCAATTGCGAATGAAGTAGATCTGTTAATTTTCCACTGCGTATGTTTTGTATGCGTTAAAAACATGTATTTTTCCTACAAGAAGCCCCTTGGCTACCTTTCTTCAAGATCGAGGTAGAGAAGCCCCTTGGTCGCCCACAATTCAAGATTGAGATAGAGAAGCCTCTCAATCACTCCAGGTTCCAAGGTAGAGAGGCCACTTAGTTACCTTTCATCAAGATCGAGGTAGAGAACCCCCTTGGTCGCCGCCAGTACAAGATTGAGATAGAGAAGCCTCTCAATCGCTCTAGGTTTCGAGGTAGAGAAGCCCTTTGGTTATCTTTTGTGTGGGTTCTTTTTTTTTAAAAAAAAAACAGCACACAAGCCTAAGTTAAAGAACAAGGATCCTGGGCCTGATGCTTTAAGCTTTAAGGGACTGGGCTTGGTTCACCGCTGCTAAATTGGGCTGATTTCGAACCAAGTGGTGCACAAAGCGCGGATCCTACAACACATACATACTAACATACAACAAGCATATACGTATTGAACAGCAAGGAACAGTAAAAAATGAAATAAAGAAGAAAAAAGAAAAGAAAAGAAAGTAAAAGACGTCAAGGGTCCTTAAAATAACGTGAAATACTTCATTATTTACTTAATTTTTTTGATACATCATGCTCATTATTTTCTTTATTTTTTTGATACATCTCTAGTGGCTGTTTTCCCTCTCTTTTCTCTCTTTTTGGATTTTGACAGAGTTTTCTCAAGTATTTTTACTCTAATTCACTGTTGCTGAATGTCCTTCACTGTTGGCTGCTTCCCTTTTTATAGTGCCATCCTAGGGCTTCTGGGGTATAATTGATTCCCTCCATTTGCTCGTCTGGGTACTAGAACCAACGCTATGTTAGCAACATTGGTGGCTGGTCCTTTTCTCATTCTTCATTATATTCTTCTTTTGAGGTTCCTTCTTCAAAAAGCCTTTAGCTGACTTTCTCATTCTGGGGGGTCCTAGAAGGCTGAGCTTTGTTCTTTCCTTTTCCAAGGCTTCTAGATTCCACTTCTTCAGACCCACCTTTTGCCTGCTTTCCCTTTTGTCATTTTCCCCAAGTGAGCTGATTCCTTTCTGCCAGGCTGAAAGATCCCCAGCCTCTTTCCTTCATAGTTCTTCTTCCTGGGTTTCCCGAGATACCAGACCCTTACTCATGAGTTGTTGGTTCCCAAGCCTTCTGATCCCTTTTCTACATCATTGGGTGGCTGATAGGGACATATCTGTTCTTGTTCCTTATGTTTCTTGGCATGCCCCCTTGAACTGTCTTAATCCCAACCTGACTTTACTGCATGTCCCGAGGATCCCAAGCCCTCGGAATCCCCAGATATCCTGACCCAGTTCTTTTCCTAGGCTCCCTAACAATTTTTCTGACCTTTGAGGGCTGGGCTGGGCCTTTTTTTTTTCTTTCCTTTGTTTCATGGGGTCCGAAGCTTGCCCATTCATGGATTTGAGTCCTTTCTTATAGACCTTTAATGAGTTTAGGCCTCTCCTACTTTTTTCTTTATTGGAAGCCCAAATGTTTCTTACTTTCCTAGATTTCCATCCTTTATGTTGTTTTGGGCCTTGGTACAACACTGTGATTTTTTTTGGCCCTCAACACCTTTCATCAAGATCGAGGTAGAAAAACCCCTTGGTCGCCCACAATTCAAGATTGAGATAGAGAAGCCTCTCAATCATCCCCAGTTCCAAGGTAGAGAAGTCCCTTGGATGCCTTTCATCAAGATCGAGATAGAGAAGCCCCTTGGTCGTCACAATTCAAGATTAAGATAGAGAAGCCTCTCAATCGCCCCAGGTTCCGAGGAAGAGAAGCCCCTTGGTTACCTTCCATTCAGATCGAGGTAGAGAAGCCCCTTGGTCACCGCAATTCAAGATTGAGATAGAAAAGCCTCTCAATTGCCTCATGTTTTGAGATAGAGAAGCCCCTTGGTTACCTTTCATTCAGATCGACATAAAGAAGCCCTTTGGTCGCCACAGTTCAAGATTGAGATAGAGAAGCCTCTCAATCATCCCAGGTTCCGAGGTAGAGAAGCCCCTTGGTTACCTTCCATTCAGATCGAGGTAGAGAAGCCCATTGGTTACCACTATTCAAGATTGAGATAGAGAAGCCTCTCAATCACCCCAGGTTCCAAGGTAGAGAAGCCCCTTGGTTACCTTCCATTTAGATCGAGGTAGAGAAGTCCCTTGGTCGCCGCAAATCAAGATTGAGATAGAAACGCCTCTTAATCGCCCCAGGTTTCGAGGTAGAGAAGCCCCTTGGTTACCTTCCATTCAGATCGAGGTAGAGAGGCCCCTTAATCGACCTTCCACATTCACACTGAGATAGAGAAGCCTCTCGGTCAACCCAGATTTCAAGATTCACTTCAGGTTTATCAATCATCAATTAGGTCAAGAATTCACAATTTTAAATTTTCAAAATAGCAAGGCACTAGTTCTATGTTTCAAGGTTTTAGGTTCTAGGGCTAGGTAATCTTTGAAAAATCAACCTCAATTAAATCATGGCTGCTAAAATCAATGTCTTTGTTTTACATTGACATTTGCTTCACAAGCTCTGTCAATGAGGGGCATTTTGTAGACACTCGATTTTGCACCCATAATTTAATTAAGGAAGATGGCTAGAATGACCATTCATATACCCAAAATTCATGATTGCATTACATGCATTAATTCATTCATTGCATATCATAAAAATGATCTTGAGATTCTAATGGTCGCGAAGGTATGCCCAATTTCCAAATCGGACCATCAGATTGAAAGATATCATGATCAAGTTTACACAGTCTACATGCATTTTTTTTGGGTGGAACAAACCATGCATGATTAATTTAGATTAATTCTAATTGGTTAGACAATTAAAATTAATTAAATGATTTTATGATTGGTTGTTGGTTAGTGTCAAAAATAGACTTGCTTGCATGGGAATAAAGTGGATAATCAGATAGCAATGAAATTGCGGATAATTAAGACTTTTTGAAATAATTATCTATAAGATAATCATCACTTTAAAGACCTAAATATCCAGAAAAGGGGTTTAATTTTTAGAATACGGATTAAAAACATGTCTAAGTTCAAGTCCCGGCTAAAAAAACCTCAAAAAAGGAGTCCAAAGTGAACCAAAACTCAAACGCGGTTCCAGCACCCAAGAGGGCCATTCGGCATTCTTGGAGTGCCGATCGACACTTTCAAGTGCCGATCGACACTTTCAAGTGCCGATTGGCACAAATTCAACGCTTGGCCCGAGGACTTCTGGATTGAGATAAACCTTACCTTTTTCGATTTTTTAGAGATAAGGACGCATCTCAGTTTGTATTCTGATCATTCAGCTAATTTTTTGAAGCATCCCATCCTCTATAAATAGAGGATGCCACTCAAAATTCAACACACTTTTTCACGCTTTCTGACCCCCCCTCTTTTTGGCTCTTCTCTTCTTTCCAAAATTCAACGCATGGTCTGAAGGCTCTTGCCTTAGGAATTTCTTTTTTGTAAGCGAAATATTTTAGGCTTCAAAGAGTTGAATAAATTTCTTTGAATCCTAAAATATCATTTCACTAAGAAGAGCACGCTCATGCAAGAGGCAGTCTATTTCTTTTCTTTTTCTAGTTTTCTCTATTAATTTTTTTTGATGGTGCATGTTTGATTACTTCTGATTCTTGATATAATTGCCATGTTTTGTTTAAAATTTTTCTTTAAATATATTCTTAGATGATTTTTTTTGTGATTTCTCTCTTGAATCTCAAAATTTGCTAATTGTCAAAGATCTCTTTAAACTAAAAATTGATTTGAATTTTTCAGATCTGATTTTTAACACACAAAATTGATCTATTTTTCATTAAATACATATCTAATTTTTAACACATAAAATTGATCTGTATTTTCATTAAATATAGATCTGACTTCTTTAACACATAAAACTGATCTGTATTTTCATTAAATACAGATCTGATTTTTTTTTAACACATAAAACTGATCTGTATTTTCATTAAATACAGGTCTAATTTTTTTCAAGATTCAAATCTGATCTGTATTTTCATTAAATACAGATCTAATTTTTTAGAAAAAGTCTTCTTTAACACAAAATTGCAGATTATGGAATTTAAAAGAAGAAATTAAAAATTAGGTTGAAGTTTTTTTTTTCCTTTTTCTTAATATGTAATGCTTGTAAAATAAATTTATCTTATGAGTGTGAATCCTTTTTCAAAAAGTTTTTGTTTTTGTTTTTTTGGTTATGTCCAACAACAGATCTAATTTTTTTATACAAACCCAAAAATCATTTTTTTTTTAACTGTTCAAAACAAATCTGATTTTTCTTGATAAAATCATTTTTTTAAATTTACACAAAAACAGATTTGACATTTTTTTTTAATAGAAATCTAATTTTTATCTACACAAAAACAGATATGATTTTTCATTACAAATCTTAAAATTTTTTTAATTCACAAAACAGATCTGAATTTTTCTAAAAAAAAGGGACATAATAGGCCAAGAATGTGTTGACCCCTTGTGATGAATTAATTGATTAATTAACCAAGTTTATTAATTAATCAAATTAACATGCAATATGCGTGGTAGCACAAGCAAATCACCAATTAAACTAAGTATTCAGCTGAAAATAAATTGACACGGTGATTTGTTTACGAATGGGGAAAACCTACACAGCAAAAACCCCACAGAGTGATTTTAAGGTCACCACTCCCGAGAATCCACTATTATCACAACAAGCGGTTACAAGTAAAGGAATCCCAGTACCTTATACCAACCTACAGTTGAACCCTTACCCCAATACCCAATTGGACTTGTTCTGTAGTGACAATCTCTCATTTTCAATGCACGGCTCCCAGTACATGACTAACTAATTGCGCAGATCCCAGTACGCGACTTCAATCACTAACTAGAGAAGGTTGTTGGCTACAAAGTTCTTCAGTTCATTACACGATGAAGATCAAGAAGTTTTTTGGTCACAAAACCCTACGGTGTACAAACATAGTAGCTTCTTCACAAGAAAGATGAACTAGTGCAAATTCTATCTCCGGTCACAATTTGCTTGCACAAAACTTTGCTCAACACTTGTGCAACTTGTGTCACCTACGACGGCCCTTAAAATAATCTTTATATATGTCTAGAGTTGTGAGAAAAGAAAGCCCAAACATATAATCATGGATTGGATGAAAAACGGACTCGAAAATCTGAGTTTCATAAACCTTGACATATACCCTATCTGTCAAGCTACTGTCGAGCCACGGGATTCAGACAGCTCTAAGTCTCGATAGATGCTAGCTGTCGAGTTTTAATGAACAACAATTTTCACACTTGATTCTTGGACAGACTTGCATTGCTTTAACACTTGAACTTGAAACCTTGTTTCTTGAAGCATTAAACACATCCTAGATCTACCCAATTACATAAAATAATGACATATGTTCCTAACATATGAAAACACATATGTCCTAACAGGATACATTCATAAGATAAATTTACTTGAGTTAGTTCTGGTTAAGTGTTTGTCAACATATCATTCACATCATGCAAAAAAAGGTATATTGGTCATTAGAGTCTAGAAGACCAGACTCCGTCTGGGCGGAATGGGTGCCTAACACCTTCCCATTCCATAACCTAGTCTCCGGACTTAGGTTTTTGGATAGGTAGATTTGTGTCTTATTTTTTAGTTTTGGTAGATTGTAACTAGGAACAAAAGTTTTGTATTCTTTGACATAGGTTGTAACTAGGACTCAAAGCACTATAAGGTTTAATTTACCAAGATTGTATTTAACTTTATTCAATCAATGACAATGAGTTATTTTGATCATTTTGTATTTAGTTTTTTTTTTTTTTTTTTTTTTTTTTTTTTTTTTTTTTTTTTTTTGCATAAAAAATAAGTGGTGACGCCACACCACTTACCCAAAAAGAGAGGTGCCCTTAAAAGCACACAAATCTCTTTTTTGAGAGCACCTTCCTCATTTAGGAAGTTTGCGGTCTCTCACAAACGAGGCATGGCCGAATGCCCCTAGTTCAACAATCAATGTGAATTTTGAAAAATCTTATTGTAAATGAACCTTCAATGGAGCAAAATTTGAGCAAAACAATATCAAAATCACAAAACAGGGTAAAACAAGGATTGCTGGAATGATGGGCCAATTGGCACTGTTGGAGTGTTGATTGGCACATCTTGAGTCTTGTCTAGTTGTCGCATTTTCATCCTTTTTTTCTAGGACATATGGTAGCATCTAAACTGAAGATTGATGGTGAATGTTGAGTAGATGAAAGATCCATGTCCACCTTCTGCAAAAGATTCTTTCCATGAGCTTGTTAGTAATCAGTTATTATAAAAATGTTTTGGGCCAATGCCCCTAGTTTAGACATGCTTGCACAGAAAATTGATGATATGCTTAATGCAAAATAGATGCTCCTAGCCTAAATTCACACAAAGAAATGTCTTGATTTTGAGCCTTTGAAAAAATGTTTTTTTTTTAGTGATTGTGATCGGACTTTTGGAAAGGCTGCCTACGTACCTCTCTTATAGAGGATCAGGTCCAAACGTAGTTCAAACAAAAGTTTTGATTTTTTTTTTTAAATGGGTCTTTTAAAAAAAAAAAAGCGATTTAATTAGAATGAGATTTTTTTGAAATTTTATCTTTTTTCAAATGAACAAAAGGTGATCCTTTGAACAACCTCTTTGACCAATCATAATGCTCAATTGTTAACTCGATCTCATGGGCTAAGAATGATTTGAAATCATTAAAAACATGTAATCAAATTTGCTTCTTCATTGTGAAATTTTTTAGATTAAGTCTACTAAGACAATCAAAGAAATGAAATGTGAGGACTCTTGGAAATCCCATATGTTGGAAAGAAGCAAAAAGGAAAAATCCTAAGTTTGAAGATTTGAAATTTTTTGAGAATTTGGAAATTTTGTTCTCTTGAGAGTTATTTTTTTGTTGGAATCAAACAAAAGGAGTGTTTAGAAAGGGAGTGTTTGGGAGCTTAGAAATTTTTTTAAGTCACTTGAGAATTTGTGAAATTTGGTTTTTTAAAGATATCAGCTAGTAGGGCTTAATAATCCTGAAAAATTTTCCTCCTTAATCCTAGAGAAAATATTATCAGAGCTAGATGTGTGCATTCAATCAGCAGGACTTTAAGGAGGGTTTTATTCAAAGGTTGTAATGTAGGCTACATTTGGGTTATTGAAAGGAAGGATATAAAAGGCTCAAAACCCTTATGATATTTCCCCAAGTATGCAATACTATAAATTCAAGCATTGGAAGATTTTTCCACATCTTCCATCATTGACTCTTGTGCTAAAATCCTTGTCATGTTCATCATCTTCTCATTGGTCTTCATTGATTCCTTTCATTCGGTCTTGATTTTTTTAGTTTGACAATTTCCTCTTTTTGGTCTTCTTAGCATCCTATCTTGTGGTTAGATCACTCACACTCTTTTTTTTTTTTTTCAATTTTTTGTTTTGTTTTTGCCCTAATTTTTGCCTAGACCGCCCTTTCGGGATTTCAGCCTAGTGAGCTCTTTTTTTTTTTTCTTTTTTTTTGTCCCTAATTTTTGCCAAGACCGCCCTTTCGGGTTTTCAGCCTAGTGAGCTCTTTTTTTTTTTTCTTTTTTTTTTGTCCCTAATTTTTGCCTAGACCGCCTTTTCAGGTTTTCAACCTAGCAGGTTCTTTTTGTTTGTTTGTTTGTTTTTTTTATTTTTTTTATTTTTTTTAATTCTATTGGCTTTCACTCAACTTCATTTTCTATTTCTTTCAGTTTGACTAAGTTTCATCTAACCTGGGATGAATTTGCATCTCTCTTTGACGTCCTTTTATCTTTTCTAAGGCACTTTCATTTTTCTCGACTTGACTGAACATATTCTTTGATGAAATATATCCTACTTTTTTCTTTTCCTCATCTATCTCAATTTGGTTTAATTTATTCTCTTGATGAATCTTCATTTTTTCTCATCCTTTTCAACTTGAATGATCTTTCATGGAATCTCATGTCTCTTGTGTCTTTTGATGAATCAGTATTCTCTCACAACTTTATAAAAATTCTTGCATTCACTACTCTCTCTTTTTCTTCTGTTGAAGTCTTTTCTAGCTTGATGGACTTTTCTCACAATTTGATGCTTTCTCAAAATCTTATCTCTCCTTGATGGATTTCCTTCCTTCCTAGCTTAATAGAGTGATGTTAGGACATATGTGTTTCACATGTTAAGAACATATGTCATGATTTTATGTAATTGGCTAATCCTTTGACAAAACGCACTTTACTTGTATTTGGGTAGATCTAGGATGTGTTTAAATACTTCAAGAAACCATGTTTCAAGATCAAGTGTTGAAGCCTTCAAGTCTGTCCAAGAAAACAAACTGAAAGTGCAAATTTACTAAATCTCGACAGCTAGCTCTACAGCTAGCATGTGTCGAGGTTTAAGGAGCTGTTCAGCCCGTATGCTCGACAGCTATCTCGACAGATGCTCGACACCTCCTATCTGTCGAGGTTTAAGAAAACAGCAATCTGATATGTTTTTCTTGGGATTCGTGATTATGTGTTTAAGCCTTCTTTTCTCCTAACCCTAAACATATAAAAGGATTGTTTTAAGGGCCGTCAAAGTGTTCACAAGTTGTACAAGCATTGAGCAAACCTTGTTCAAGCAAATTGTGACTGGAGACAAAGTTCTTGCCTTTGTTCATCTCTTTCTTGTGAAGAAGTTGTTGTGTATGTGCACCATAGGGTTATATAACCAAGCATCTTCTTGATCTTCATCGTGTGGATGAACTGAAGAACTTTGCAGCCAACAATCTTCTTAGTTGGTGATTGAAGTCGCATACTGGGATTCGCGTATTGGTTAGTCACGTACTTGGGAGCCGTGCATCGAAAAGGGGAACTGTCACTACAGAACAAGTCCAATTGGGTATTGGGGTAAGGGTTCAACTGTAGGTTGGTAAGGTACTTGGGATTCCTTTTACTTGTAACCACTTGTTGTGATAATAGTGGAGTTTCGGGAGTGGTGACCTGAAAATCACCCGGTAGGGTTTTTGCCATTAGGTTTTCCCCATTCGTAAACAAATCACCGTGTCTTTTATTTTTCGCTGCATATTTAGTTGTTTGGTGATTTGTTTGTGCTACCACGCGCTTTTCATGTTAATGTGATTAATTAATAAACTTGGTTAGTTAATTAATTAATTTATCACAAGGGGTCAATACGTTTATGGCCTATCAAGTGAATTATCCATTTTCTTTGATGAACTCTCTTTCCTAAACTTGATGAACTCTTCATCTTTTCCTTCTTCAGAACCGGTCTCATTGTTTTCATTGAGGGCCTTACCTAGTGGTGTTGAATCCATAAGGTCAACACTTCCTCATCTTTAGATTTAAGCATGCATACTTAATTTCCCCACCCAAAGTTTAAGTTTCTAGTGGGTTCATTGAAAAACAGGCTAACTATTTAAAGGCTCAAGTTGGCTAGCAATGGATAATTATTGTAATGGGTGTCAAGGAATAATGTAGCTTACCAAAGGCGACCTCCTATCACTAGTGATGCTTTCTTGTAAGCATAGTGACTTAAACTCTTTTAATAAATTATTCTTGGTGTAAGGTTGAATTTATTCAATCATGTGTTGGCTTTATTCCGTGCCAAATTTGCTTGTATTTTAGCAATTAGAGACCCTGTATTTAGGTGGGAATTATGTAAGGGTTGTGGGTGGGAGAGTGTAAAGAAAACTCAAGATGTGTGCATACAAAGGAACCTCGCGACTGGCAAGTCGCCAAAGTGGCACACGTCTGAAGCATGCAGGGAATTGAAGGGTCACGACAGCTGGAGCATTACAGGACAAAATGTACAGTCTGGCCAGGTAGTTAGCTCGCGACTCAAACTCACGACTTGTTCCACTTGCGAGACTGAGTCGCCAGAATGTCCTGTTTGGATGAAAACTGACTTTTCGCATTTCTCACATAAACTACTATAAATACCCTTATACCCATGAAATGTAGAGAGCTTCCAGAGAGAATTCTGAGAGAGAAACCCTAGAGAAAAACAAGATTGACTTATGCACAATCTTTGACATTTGATTCTCCAAATTCCTCTACTCTCACCCTCTCCATTGACATATCCTTGAGAGGTACATTAGCCAAATCCTCATCTCACCATACCCATATTAGTGAGGAGATGTTTTGGTGCTTGGGAAGCAGTTTGGAGATGACCAATTCATTTGGTTGATGCAATGGGCTTATTGAGGGATCCGGAAAGCTAAAGAAGACAAGGTTAGGCGTAACCCTGTTAGAGCAAGAAGCTTGGAGGGCTTAGGTGCATTGGGTAGATTAGGCTTGGAGGGTCTTCTACTATTCATGTATCCCAACTTTATTCTTTAGTGGATCATTTGACCGCTTGAAAGGCGGCGGAGAGGTTTTTCGCCGAGTTCTTCAGTTTCCTCTTCAATAACACGTGCTGGTGTTATCTTTGTGTTTGCATCTCTCTTCCCTTACTCTTTACCTTTTAATTGCTGCTGTGTTTGTGATTAATTATGGTTTAGAATGTTTTACAAATTTGGATATAGCTTATATTCATCATTCCGCACATATATTGTTTGTGTATAAGCTTGTGTTGGTATTGTTGAAATTGGGGGTCTAAACATTCATTAGTGTTTTACACATTAATTGAACTTTCACTTGGAATAGAAGTATAAATGCTCGACGTGAAAAATTCTATTGGGATTGGGATTGAGTGTATGTGGTTTGAGGAATTTGGATAAATGAATGATTTTCTTTGATTACCTTTTAGGACTGTTGAGGACCAAAATTTCACAAGAAAGACCATCCCATGAAAAGTAAGGAAAGACCATGGGCCTTAACAAAAGAAGGCCCAATTCATGAAGTTAAGAAGGACCATGAAGGTCCAAAGTCCCAAAAAGAAGGAAAAAGAAAGAAATAATAATAATAATAAATAAATAAATAAAAGAAGAGGACCTAGACTTGGTCAGGCCAGAGGACATGCAGCAAGGATCTCGGTCAGGCTAGAGGATATACAGCAAGATGAACATCAAGGCCTTAAGACCTTGATGTGTCCTTTTGAAGCCTTAAGAAGAGGACCTTGGCTGACATATGGGAAAGCCAAGGTGTATGTTCAGATTTCCAGTAAAAAAACCATTAAAAATCCAACAAAACCAGGTATTATCTTTGTAACCCATGGTCTAAGCCTAGGGGATCCCGAGTGGATAGTAAAGGAGAAGTGGTTTGGTCGGTAGGGGAGTGATTTCTAGTGAAAAGAGGATCCCGAAGGTTTCCCTTGGTTCATATATTTGCTTGGAATGCATGAACCAATGGAAAACTCAGTTCCCCCATGTGCATGATACCTCCCCACAATTTCCTCTCAATTGTCATTTTCAACTAAAGCTGTCATTTGGTACATTGAGTAGCCCACCCACTCCTTTGACTTTCCAAGAAGGAATCTTTCATTTATAGCTAAAGCCAAATGCCGATTTTGAGTTGTAATTGCCTAATTAAGATAACCCTCTACCTTATGCACTTTTTTAGGTTCTAGAGGACATGGTTTTATCCAGCAGACCAGAGATATCCTTGCCCGGGGTACCAGACCATGTCCACTATAAAAGGAACACTAAGGTATAGCAGAAAAAGGGGGGAAAGAGGGATTCAGATGGAGGGAAAAGGGGAGAGTTCAAAGGTTCAAATTAGAGCTTTAATAGCCTAGCAAGGAAGAGAAAAGTGAACAAAATAAGAGAGCCAAGGTGGAGGAATTCGTCCCATATCCTTGAGATCATTCAAAATATCACTTAGCCTCCAAAGAAAGATATGCCAAAACATGCACACATCAGATATCACTCTCTCCCACAAAATCCTCCTCACCTAACTATCTTGGAAGGCAATGCCCAAGCAAAGATACTTGGACTTGAGTTCTAAATCCCACAAGTCTTGTGCAAAAGCACTAAGTCTGTGAGAATTGGGGCTAGGATCCTCATGGTTGACTCATTCTTATGAAATTCATTTACATATATGTATATGTATTAAAATGTATATCCTGATTCAAGAAACTAACAATTATTTGAAGATATGTGTATTGTATAGTGTGTTCTTATGCAGGACCTATAGAGGTAAAAGGGAAAACGTAAAACTCCATTACATAATAAGCAAGGAGAAAGATCTTATAGTTCAAGGAATCAGCATTCTGAGTTCCATGGACTACAAGCCTAGTACCCCTGGGAAACATGACATCTCGTTCGGGGTACCATGACATCACGCTCAGGGAACCAAGGGAATGAAGTCTTTTAAATGTTCACACAATAAAAGATAAGCCCTACACCTTCTATTTTAACCTCCTCCTCATTGTAAATATTATGAATAATTATTTTACTTATTTTGTAAGAGTAAAAGGTCATTTTATGACACTAAAACACTTACAATGGTATTTTATTGTGTTAGGTTCTAAAGACTTAGGAACTAATGTATTTAGAACTCTAATGTGTATTGTTGGCAAACCATGATCAAAACAGGTTATTTAGTCTTGTTTAGACTTGCTCAAAGTTGTGTCTTTTATGTAAAGTTGGATTCAAGCTGATGCATAATTAATACTGCATTTCGGCCTGGTTCGATCGATAGAAGTTTAGGCTCGATCAATCGAAAATCGGGCAGAATGCGTTTTTCTGCAGAATTCCAACTCAGTCCTAGTTCATTAAAACGTTTAGGGTTTTATGTTTTTACCCTAGGTATAAAAGGCAAACCCTGGCCACATTTTAGATGTTGCTCATATTATGGTTTGTGTAAATCTCTTGTGAGATCTATGAAGGAGTCTGTGGTCTCGAAGCTTGCACGTGGTCGTGTCAGTAAGTTTCTACTGATGGGTAGCAATAGGATGTTAGTGGTCTAAGTCACTATTGTAAAATTTTGATTCTTTCATAGTGGATTCAGGTTTACCTTGAGGATAGCTAAGTTAAATCCTCCCCAGGTTTTTACCGGTGTGGTTTCTTAGGTCATCATATCTTTGTGTTCTTTATATTCCACACTTTACATTGATATGATTATATGATTGTGTTAACCTATATCTGAAATTTGGACTAAGTAATAACTTGGCTAATTAACTAGGTTAATCCAATTGTGTTTTAAGGAGTCTAAAAACGTACAAGTGGTATCAAAGCAGGTAGCTCTTTTGTTTTAGATCTTTTGATCTAAGAGCTGATCCTTGACCCCTATTGTCATGAATAATTTGAAGTGTCTTTCTGATCATGTTTCTGCTCATGCTTCTATTGATTTTATTGATGCCAGTGAAACTCTTCGTAAGGAATTATTGAAATTTATGAAAATTGCTAAGAAATTCAAGGAAGAGTTAAAATTGGCTAATCTCGAAAAAGAGGAATTGGTTGTTAGATTAGATGAATCTAATAAAAAGAATGAATTTTTAAGAAATCAAATTTCCTCTCAAGATGAGAAGATGAAAAGCTTGGAACAAGAGTTAGTTAAATCTAAAGCTAAAATTGAAAATTTGACTAGTACCAAGTCTGCTGTTGATAACAGAAGTGTTTCTGTTTCTCTTAAGCCTAAAACTGAGAAAGTTTATATCCCTCCTTTTAAGAGGAATAATAAAGAAAAGACTTATTTTGCTAGGTTAGACAAAGGTAAAAGTTCTGATGTAGATACTGAAGTTTCTAAACCTATGTCTAAACCTACTGTTAGAAAACCTACTGTTAGAAAGCATAATAAATAACCTACTGTTAGAAAGCATAATAAATTTGTTTTTGTGCCTACTTGTCACCTTTGTGGTGTTGTTGGTCATATTAGACCAAATTGTTCTTTGTTGAGGCAAAAACCAAAATCTGAGACTAGACTTGCTATTAGGAATACTGATGTTCCTAAATTTGTTCCTGTTTGTCACTTTTGTGGTGTCTCCGGTCACATTCGTCCTAATTGTCATAAATTGAAATTTAAAAATTCTGTATTTCAATCTAGGATATGTGATGATATTTCTCTTGCCAAAAGTCCATATAAATTGTTTCATATTCTTTTGAAAAAATTGAGCTTGTTGGCTTGTGAAAGGAATTTGCAGGATTTCAGTATTTCTCAGAAGATTGGTGTAATCTCTCAAATACACTCTGCTTCACATGGATTTTCACCTACAAAGCCGAAGACTCGTGCTATATGGGTGAGAAAAGATTCTCTAAGGTGAGTGTTGCTGACTTGTCCCTGATTTAATTCTTTCAATTGATTATGGACATTTTTTTTTTTTTTTCTGTTTTTGGTTGTTTTTGTTTTTTTTAGGTTGTTTTTTAATTAAAAAAAATCCAAAAACATTGAAAATTTTCAAAAAGACAAAAAAATTTTATTTTGTGTCTAGTTTTATTTTTCTTGAGGATTACATGAATTATGATATCTCTCTCTTGATTTAGAACATGCTTGACATTATAGAGAAACTTGAATAGTATGTGTAATATATGTGCTAAGCTATTTCTAATTTTGTGTGAGTATGTACTAGTTTGTACATGTACTCATGGGTTAATTAAGAAATTAATATTTCTTGTTTATGTACCCTCTATAGCTTAGTTAAGCACTGTCATGCATTGCATTTGCATTGTTCATTTAGCATAATGTGTGCTTTTTGTTTTTAGTCATAAAAGTTTTTTTTAACCAAAAAGATTTATGTGTTTTGTATATCTTGGATTTGTAATCAAGGTTGGCCATATTATCTTTACATAACAAGCTTAGATGAGCTTATTTTATTGCACTTAACTAGTTTGAGCTTTGTAGTGCATGTTGTGTGGGAGATGTTTATAGTTTTTGATCACATGATCTTTATCTTGAAGTCACATGTCTTTGACTGTCGGACTTGAACCTTTTGAGAAAGGCATAAATAACCATCTCACCACTGTTTACTAGCCAATCATGAATACCTTAGTGCATATCATAAGATTTTGTGCTCGAGAAAGTGTAGCACATGCACAAAAAGAAAATAAGGTGTTGCCTCGGTTTAAATAATTAAATTTGTGTGTACATTATTGGGCTATAATAAATTCAAATTGAAATAAAATTGGTGTGTATATTATGAGGCAAATCAAGAAACCTACATGATTGCAAGCTTGTTTTCTAGGAGATGTGAGAGTTATATGATGTAACTCTTTAGGTGATAGTCTCTTTCAAATTTATGTGATGAATTTTGTAGAAATTGTGCTTGATTTCTATTCATATATCACCACACATGTATCTCAAGCTTTTTTACTAGTTGCACACAGTTCACAAGTTACTCTTTGCTAAACTTGGTACATTATATTATGTGTGATCTTGTTATGGCCATCCAAGATTAAAAGTTCCTTGATTTTGATGCAAATTGTGTTTTTGATGATTAAAAACCTTGTTTTTGGAAGATCTGGGTTGAATTCAAATGTTTTTGAAAAACTTTTAATCTCATACTCATGCGTTTCATTCATGAAATATTGTGCTTTGAGGAGTTTCTGCATAAAATTGCTCTGTTTTTCAAAAATTTGAGTTTTCCAGATTTTCGATCGATTGAGGGTGTTTTTCGACCGATTGAAATTGCGATAAAAATTTTGGTTTGAATCTGCCTAACTCGATTGGTATTCGATCAATGCTCGATCAATCGAAACTGAAAAATTTTCAGTTTTTAAGTATTTGACCAATCTATTTTTTATGCATCTTTTGTGTTTTGGATTCACATGCATTGCATTGATTTTTTTTGTATCCATCTTGCAGTTTTGCAGTCATATCTCTCATTGTTTTCACACATAACATGCATACACTTTGCTAAATTGGGTACACACCTTGATTTAAAAATTGATTGATTAATTTTTGAGTTATGTACTTTTTAGTATATGCTATTTTTATGTGTGAATTGCAGAAAATATTTTTCTTAAGAGATATGATGGATAATCAATGTGCAAATATATTTTCTCTACTCATGCAACTGTTTATAGGACACATAGTGTCAAGTTTGCTTTCATTGAAAGAGAGAATATATTTTTCATGTGTATCCTCAACATATTTTTTTTAAGTTAGGTTTATGTGTTTTTATTTATCCCCACCTCCTATTTTTCCCCAAAACTGTTTTTCCCAACACTTGTTTTGTGTTTCCTATTTTTATAGGGGGGGAAACTTGTTTTTGACCTTTGTTGTTCATAGGGGGAGTTGTCTCTATTTTCTATAGAGTTGAATTGTTTTGTGTTCCCCTAATTCTCTATTTTCTCTTATTCTTTGTTGCGTATGTTTTTTGTCAACCTTTTGAATGGGTTGTCTTTGTTAATACGTGATAAAAAGGGGGAGAAATAGATGTTATGTGGGAATCTTGTTTGTTTTGTTTAGGGGGAGTTAAAATTGTTTTTGAAAGGGGAAGAAAATTTTTTGATGTATCTAACTTAGGGGGAGATACATTGTTGATATATGTTTCTTGTTTCACAATTCTTATTGATTTATATTTATGAGTTATTCATTGATATATGTCTTTATTTTGTGTAGTGTGAAATCAAGAATTTATTTTGTTTACTTGTATTTTCCACACATGCGTTTATGCGTTTTGTTTAGTGTTTCAGGAAATATACAGGTTGATTCAATTGAGCTGCTGTCTACACTTGCAACTGATGGATAGTAGTTAGGATTGGATTTGTTATAATGAGCATTTTTTTGTAGAGGGCTTTTCTTTATAAACTTTGAGCTTTTAGTCGTGTTTTGTCACGGATTGCCAAAGGGAGAGTTTGTTAGGTTCTAAAGACTTAGGAACTAATGTATTTAGAACTCTAATGTGTATTGTTGGCAAACCATGATCAAAACAGGTTGTTTAGTCTTGTTTAGACTTGCTCAAAGTTGTGTCTTTTATGTAAAGTTGGATTCAAGCTGATGCAGAATTGATAGTGCATTTCGACCTGGTTCGATCAATCGAAACTTAGGCTCGATCAATCGAAAATCGGACAGAATGCGTTTTTTTGCAGAATTCCAACTCAGCCCTAGTTCATTAAAATGTTTAGGGTTTTATGTTTTTGCCCTAGGTATAAAAGGAAAACCCTAGCCACATTTTAGACGTTGCTCATATTGCGGTTTGTGTAAATCTCTTGTGAGATCTGTGAGGAGCTTTCCTTTACACAAGCTTAAGGTTATCAAGAGGAGATTCGTTCAATAACTTGATGATCATTTAGTTGCTGCCATAAGAACTTAAAGAAACACAAGCGGGTGTGCTTGTACTTGCTGGAGAATCCAAGAAAGAAGGAGTTCGTGGTCTCGGAGCTTGCACGTGGTCGTGTTAGTAAGTTTCTACTGATGGGTAGCAATAGGATGTTAGTGGTCTAAGTTGCTATTGTAAAACTTCGATTCTTTCATAGTGGATTCAGGTTTACCTTGAGGATAGCTAGGTTAAATCCTCCCCAGGTTTTTACCGGTGTGGTTTCCTGGGTCATCATATCTTTGTGTTCTTTATATTCCGCACTTTACATTGATGTGATTATATGATTGTGTTAACCTAGATCTGAAATTTGGACTAAGTAATAACTTGGCTAATTAACTAGGTTAATCCAATTGTGTTTTAAGGGGTCTAAAAATGTACATATTGCTTAGGAGGAAATCGCATTTTTGCCTTGAGGAGCTTTATGTGACTTGTGCACAAACCGGTTCATATAACAACCCCAATAGGCCACAAAGAACCGGACCCAGCCCAACCATCCATCCTTGGAGGCCCAAGATCCCTTGTCATCAATGGATTTGGGTACTTTCCAAAAAAAAAAGAACCCACACATTAAGGCGACTACACTGGGGACTGGGAAAAAGGAGAGGGAAGAAGCAGTCTCTTCGCAAGCACGGCTCCAAAGCTAGGAAACACCAAGAGGAAGGAAAGTTCCTCTTAGTGCGGGTTCTTCCAAAGAACGTCCCACCGAGGGACTATATGGAATTTTGGGAAACTTCCCAACACAAGATAAGTTTTATGCATCATTATTTTCTCCATTTTATATTGTGAACATAATGGATCATTGCCCTACTCTTTAAAAAAAAAGGGGTAAAAGGGGTCATGTAGTAATATTTAAACAATCATGATATTGTCTCATTACTTTAAAGAAAAAATGGAGAAGTGAGCAAATCAAAAAAAGATTGATGAAATGAAGATTGTATGAGCTACATAGTAAAGCAATTGCCTCATGTTTGGGGGCTGATTTATTTTCTTTTAAATTTTTTTTCATAATATTGTTTCATTTCTTTTAGAAAAAAAAAAAAAAAAAGTAGAAGAAGAAGAAAGAGAAGTAAGCAAATCAAAGAGGCTTGATGAAATGTAAATTGCATAGCAAAGCAATTGCCTCACGTTGTGGGGCTAAAGAATTTTGCAGCAACTTGATAATAACATCATATGGCACAGGTTAGCAAAATGGACAAGTTCCTTGGCTCTGCCCATGGATTTAGCAAACTGGAGTAGTTCCATGATCCCAGCAAAGCCTAGGAGATCCTTGATCCCAACAAATCTTAGGAGATCCTTGATCCCAACAAAGCTGAGGAGATCCTTTATTCCAGCAAGGCTGAGTACATCCTTAATTCTAGCAGAGTCTAAAAGATCCTTGACTCCAGGAAAGTAAAGCCTAGGAGATCCTTGATCCCAACAAAGCTGAGGATATCCTTTATTCCAGCAAGGCTGAGTACATCCATGGATCTAGCAAAGTCTAGGAGATCTTTGACTCCAGGAAAGTAAAGCCTGTGAGATCCTTGATCCCAACAAAGCTGAGATTCTTTATTCTAGCAAGGCTGAGTACACCCTCGATTTCAGCAAAACCTAGGAGATCATTGACTCCAGGAATGTAAAGTTTAGGATATCCTTGATCCTAGCAAAGTTTAGGAGATCCTTAATCTAGCAAAGCTGAAGAGATCCTTGATTCCAGTAAAATTTAGTAGTTCCCTGGTTCTAGACACGAATCCAACAAAAATAGAGTAGCTCCTTGATTTCAAAGAAGTTGAGTAGTTCCCTAGTTCCAGCCACGGTTCTAGCAAAATGGAGTAGTTCCTTGGTTCCAAAAAAATTTTGGGTTGTTCCTTGATGGAATAGTTTTCTGATTCTGGCAAAGTGGAACAATTCCTTGGTTCCAACAAAGTTGAAGTACTTCCATGGATCCAACAAAGTAAAATGGTTAAAAAAAAATGGAGGCATCAGGAAAATGGATAGAAGTTCCACAATAGCATCAAGAGAAGGTGGATCAGGCATGATTCAACAACTGCCTCATATCCTAGGGGCTAAAGCCTATTGTGCGGTGGACCTTGAATATATTTTGAAGAAAATCAATAGAAACACTATATTGCAAGTCAGTAGCAAAATCAATATTATTGAAAGCTCAACAACTATACGGTGCATCTATCATTTGTTGTAGCTCAACAATTGGGGTCACCTATGGAAATAACAAGATTTGGAGGAGCTACAGAGTCCACTGAAGGACACCTACAACTAGCTCTAAGGGCTGACCATGGTTCCACAAGAATCGTTTGATCCTCTCAACGTACCACTGGTACATGAAAGATAGGCTGAATGGGAAGCCCATAAAGATTGTTGCCAATCCCTAGTCCCTTCATCTAGCACGAAGTAAACTTTTTGGAAAACATATTCTATAATGAGTCGGCTCCAGCTGAAGAATATCCTATCTTCAGGATCCCGAGGGGCTTCCATCCCAGAAGGAGAAGAAACCTATACGGAAGGCAGAATATTGCTTATGAAGGTTTGTGAGACCTGAATGTAGCCTACAAGAGGATCCCGGACCACCATCTTACATGATAGCCTAGGAAGAGATCCTAGAGGAACCTAGGGATACGATGAGTCAGAATATCTCATCTCTAGGATCCTGAGGGGCTCCCATCCCAGAAGAAGAAGAAACCAGGAGAGAAGACAAAATGTTGCTTATAAAGGTACGCGGGACCTAAATATAGCATGCAAGAGGATCCCGGACCACCATTTTACATGATAACCCGAGAAGAGATCCCAAAGGAACCCCAAGTTCAGATCCATGTTCGACCAATTGGGATTTAAGCTAGAAGTAGGGGGGATTGCAATAGAATCCCTCATGAATACGACAGCTGATGCTGGAATAGAGTACTTTGCAGCAGAAACTCATGCAAGCAAAGCCTTCTTAGAAACCACCAATGTAACAACCTTCATGGACAAGGATATGGAGGTTGAGTACCCAGAACATCGAAGACCACTCAATCTAACATCCACGATAAATGGTGTCCAGATTAGGAGAGCACTAATAGACACAAGAAAGGAAGGCTAATATACTGCTTATGAAGATCCTGGAGAAACTTATGGATATGGAAAGGAAGGCATAGATCCTACCAAATGAGGAACCAGAAGAAGTGAACTTGGGGGCTGACCCAAGGAACCTAGGGCCTATCCTCATTAGCAGTCAGTTATCGGTACCGAAAAAAAAGAGTAACTGGTGGAGCTATTAAAAAAAATATGAAGATTTATTGGCGTGTACTCCCGTAAATTAGATAAGGCACATCCAAAGGATAAATTTCCTTCGCCTAACATCGATCTCCTCATAGATCCAACTAAGGCAACAACAATATCAACCATGAAGAGGCATACCACAATCAAGGAACTTAAGAGCTTCTTGGAAAGAGTTTCTTACATCAGGAAGTTCACACCAAGACCAGCCTTGGTCACTAGTGGACTATCCAAACTGTTGAAAAGGGGGAATGTTTTCATATGGGGAGCTGAGCAACCGAATGTCTTTCATAAAACTTCACTAGATCATGAGTCATTTGCCTACCTTATGGGTACTAGTCCATGGAAAAATCACTATTGCAGTACCTGGGATCTTGATCCCAAGCATATATTGAAGGACACCGAAATGAGGTATCCCAACATAGAAAAGGTGTGTTTGGCGGTCATGCATCTCAACAACTGAATCATTGCTTTTCATACCACCAAATCCTATTGGTGATGAGCTATCATCCAATAAAAGCCCTCCTCCATCAGCCCTTGCGATCTTGAAGAGTGGCCTAGTGACTAATATTAATTTCCCAATACAACATAGGTCTGAAGGATGCTAGAGCTGTCAAGAGCTAAGTTATAGCAGACTTACTGGTCCAATTCCTCGAAGAAGAGGAGTACATATTGAGTGAGAAGATCCCTAGAAAAGTAGTAGTGGTAGAGAACCCTAGAAAGAAACAGACTATGAGGTTTGTGAAGTTAGCCTCTAACGAGCATGCCTAGAGGAAGCTTTCCTCTTCCAGGATCCCCGTAAGAGGATCCCCTACCTATAGAAAACACCATGACAGAATCATCTTGGGGGAGCTCCTCCTAGCCATCAGTTCACTAGTGAGAGCAACCTTAGATGACTCATAAAAGAAGAGTATTTCCATGAAGGATTTGTTCACAGCCAAGAGAGGATATTTTAGAAGATCCTCGGAGAAGGAAACGAATCCTTAATCCTTTGAAGAAAAGAAAAGAGATCAATTCAATGACCCCACTAGAGAATGGGGGGGAGGGGGCTATGAAGGAACCTTTCTGAAGATTGAAGAATTCAATGGCCGTGAACAAATTTTCCAAGTGACATGGCTCAGGACTTAGGAAGAGCAAATTTTCCATGTACCTGGCCCAGGACTTGGCCAGGACAAATTTTCTAAGTGACATGACCCAGGACTTGGGAAGAGCAAACTTTCCATGTACCTGGCCCAAGACTTGGCTAGAACAGATTTTTCCAAGTGAAATGGCCCAAGACTTGGGAAAAGAAAACTTTCCATATACCTGGCCCAAGACTTGGCTAGAACAAATTTTCCAAGTGGCATGACCCAAGACTTGGGAAAGAGCAAATTTTTCATGTACCTGGCCTAGGACTTGGTCAGAACAAATTTTCCAAGTGACATGGCCTAGGATTTGGAAAGAGAAAATTTTCCATGTACCTGGCCCAGGACTTGGCCTAGAACAAATTTTCTAAATACATGGCTCAGAAATTGGCCAAGAGCAAAAGTTCCCAAGTACGACCAAGAAACTGGTCAAAAGCAAAAGTTTATGGATACAAGCCATAACACGTCCCAATAATGCGTGCAGGATGTAAGCATATCCCAATAATGGCTACAACTTGTACACGTACCAGTAATGGGTACAACTTGTAGCACGTACCAATAATGGGTACAACCCGTAGCACGTATCGATAATGGGTACAAGCTGTAGCACGTACCAGCAATAGATACAAGTCATAGCACGTCCCAGCAAAGGGTGCAAATTGTAAGCAAGGCCCAACGAGGAGTACAAAGAGAAAGAGCCTCGAGTGGGTATGAAAACCCAAAAGTGGGTGTATAAAGTGCACAAGATTGACCTCCTTGAAAGGAATTGGTTCAAGGGAGCCTGAGGAAGCAAGGCGCAACTTTTAAAACAAAATTTCTAGGAGTACATCACTCGAAGCCACAAAAGCATGGATACTTTTGCAAATCTCTAGACAAAGAGATTAGTCAATGACATTGCAAACCAGCTAGCAACATTTCCCTCCTCCTACAAGGTGCAAACTCACCAAAGGCTTGGAGGTACTTCGATTCAACAAAAGAAAGGTACCCTTTTGGTAAGCCTGCTCATTAATACCATGTTTGAATATATGCATATATCATTGTTGGTTTGACAAAATTGATTTTTTTTTTTTATTTTTTTATTATGGAAAATTGAATACCAATCTACAGCTTAAAACTAGCATGAAGGTGAATTCTAATCTTTCGCAACATGTTAGTTCTGTTAGGATTAGTGCCCTTAAATCCTATTGTGTGATGCTATGTATGATATTACGTACGACATTATGTATAACATGATGTATGACTTAATATTGTAATTAATAAAGTTGTTTTATTATAATCTGAAATAATGGTAACATGAATATTCAGACATTATCATATAGTCCATGAGATGCATAGTATGTGATTTATGTGAAAAGTCACAGAAGATATAAATCACAAGTTCTTTGTAAACTAAGAATTTAGTTCGTAGTCGGTGATGAAATTGGGCGTTTCATCTGCGAAGACTATAATATTTCAACTAAGATGATTTGTCTTGATCATGGAAGTGGTGACTTCTAGTTGATATGTTGATATGTTTTAAGAGTTAACACATATTGAACTGGACCGCAGTGAGATTTATTATTCTCCTAACGACTGTCAATTGAATAATAAATCTCGCGACTTATATTCACATGAACTCTTAATCCTGAGAGAATAATGGACCTGATCATGAAGTGTAGGTTGCTTTGATATATCAGGAGTGAGATCTAAAGTAACGGTCAAAACCTCAGTATGTTGGGCAGCCACATTTAGTGTTGATGGAACATATATTCTCAAGATGTAATTCATAGTCTCTTAACGGAGATACAAAATATTCCATTGAGATAAGTTTAATGAGTTTGTTATTCAAAATGTTAGCCTAACTACTTTAGTAAATAGTTACTAAAGTATATATTTATGAAATTGGATTTCATAAATATATGATAAATAACTTAAAGGATTAAACCGGGTACTCAAGGATTAAGATGTAGTAATTCACAAAGTGGCGGTCTTCGTTCATGACTTTGTGTTACTACGAATATTTTATGAAGGGGTTGCAAGTACAATAAAGTTTTGGGATATAATTTATTAATAAGGCCTAGAGTGCAATTATATTTATATAGCGGTGTTAAATATAATTAATGGTAACTTTGGACTTGTCAAGAGTTGACAGAAAAGCCCAAGGCCCATTGGAGCTAGTGTCTTATTTATTCCCTTTTGGTCCCACTCCAAGCCACACACTAAAGCCCAATTGGAAAAGCCCAAAAGGCTATCCCAATGAGATAATCAGTTATAAGGAGAGAAACATACAGATTTTGGTATGAACATGAAATGGTATGTATCTGAGTGTTAGACACTTTTTCATTCTCTTCTTGAACGTACAAGTATAACTGATTGAGACACCACACATCTTGGGCATCAAGTGGAATTGGAGTGAAGATTAAAAGTGTTTTCAAGAACTTCTGATCTTTGGTCTTGAATTTCACCGCATCAAGGTACACTCTCTTGTTCTTAAATTCTGAAACTTACATAGCACATGTTATCTATTGCGAATGAAGTAGATCCATTAATTTTCTACTGCGTATGTTTAGTATGCAATACATACATGCATATTTCCATCAAGTTCATCCCATGAAGGAAGTGTAGCAATTCCTTTGGAGTTTCCCACAAGAATTATTTCGTCTACACATTGGTTCTACAAACTAGGAAAGAGTCCAAGAACAATTTATTTTCTCGTGTGTGGGCTACAAGTAACCCACGAGCTCGGGGGACTAATATTAGGACCAAAATTTCACAAGAAAACTCATTCCATGAAAAGTAAGGAAAGACCATGGGCCTTAACAAAAGAAGGCCCAATTCATGAAGTTAAGAAGGACCATGAAGGCCCAAAGTCCCAAAAAGAAGGAAAAAGAAAGAAATAATAATAAATAAATAAAAAGAGGACCTAGACTTGGTCAGGTCAGAGGACAGGCAACAAGGATCTTGGTCAGGCCAGAGGATATGCAGCAAGATGAACATCAAGGCCCTAGGACCTTGATGTGTCATTTTGAAGCCTTAAGAAGAGGACATTGGCTGACATGACACCTTGATGTTCAGATTTCCAGCAAAAAAGCCATTAAAAATCCAACAAAACTAGGTATTATCTTTGTAACCCATGTTCCAAGCCCGTGGGATCCTGAGTGGATAGTAAGGGAGAAGTGGTTTGGTCGGTAGGGGAGTGATTTCTGGTGAAAGGAGGACCCCGAAGGTTTCCCATGGTTCATATATTTGCTTGGAATGCATGAACCAATGGAAAACTCAGTTCCCCCATGTACATGACACCTCCCCACAATTTCCTCTCAATTGTCATTTTCAACTAAAGCTGTCGTCCAGTACATTGAGTAGCCCACCCACTCCTTTGACTTTCCAAGAAGGAATCTTTCATTTATAGCTAAAGTCAAATGCCCCTTTTGAGTTGTAATTGCCTAATTAAGCTAAACCTCTACCCAATGCACTTTTTCAAGTTCTAAAGGACATGGTTTTACCCAGCAGACCAGGGACGTCCTCGCCTGGGGTACCAGACCTGATGGAAAAATACATATTTGTATCGCATACAAAACATACGCAGCGGAAAATTAATGAATCTACTTTATTCATAATTGATAACATGTACTATGTAAATTTCAGAATATAAGAACAAAAGAGTGTACCTTGGTGCGGTGGAATTCAAAAAAAAAAAAGATTAGAAGTACTTGGGAACACTTTTAATCTTCACTCCAATTCCACTTGTGCCAAAGAAGTGCGGTCTCTCAATCAGTTTCTATGAATGTATTCAAGGGAGAATAAGAAAGTGTCCAACACTCACATACAAACCATTTCATTCCACTCTAAGTGTCATTCAAAATTCTGTATGTTTCTCTCAAAACTGATTATCTAATTGGGCCAGCCTCTTGGGCCATTCCAATTGGGCTTTAGTATGTGGCTTGGATGGGACCAAAAAGGAACAAATAAGACACTAGCTCCAATGGGCCTTGGGTTTTTCTATTAACTCTTGACAAGTCCAAAGTTACCATTAATTGTATTTAATACCACTATATAAATATAATTGCACTCTAGGTCTTATTAACAAATTATATCCCAAGACTTTATTGTACATGCAACCACTTCATAAAATATTCGTAGTAATACAAAGTCATGAATGTAGACTGCCACTTTGAAGATTACTACATCTTAATTCTTGAGTACCCGGTTTAATCCTTTAGGTTATTCATCATATATTTATGAAATCCAATTTCATAAATATATACTTTAGTAACTCCTTACTAAAGTAGTTAGGCCTAACATTCTGAATAACCAAACCCATTAAACTTATCTCAAGGGAATATTTTATATCTCCATTAAGAGACTATGAATTACATCTTGAGAATATATGTTCCATCAACACTAAATGTGGCTGCCCAACATACTGAGGTTTTGATCGTGACTTTAGATCTCACTCCTGATATATCAAAGCAACCTACACTTCATGATCAGGTACATTATTCTCTTAGGATAAAAAGTTCATGTAAATAGAAGTCGTGCGATTTATTATTCAATTGACAGTCGTTAGGAGAATAATAAATCTCACAACAGTCCAGTTCAATATGTCTTAACTCTTAAAACATATCAATATATCAACTAAAAGTCTCCACTTCCATGATCAAGACAAATCATCTTAGTTGATATGTTATAGTCTTCGCAGATGAAATGCTCAATTTCATCACCGACTACGAACTAAAATTCTAAGTTTACAAAGAACTTGTGATTTATATCTTCTGTGACTAAATCACATACTATGCATCTCATGAACTATATGATAATGTCCAAATATTCATGTTACCATTATTTTAGATAATAATAAAACAACTTTATTAATTACAACATTAAGTTATACATAAAGTCACACATAATGTCTTACATAGCATCATATAATAGGATTTAAGGGCATTAATCCTAACAATCTCCCACTTGCCCTAAAGACTATTGTGCATTTATCTAACTCCCATTCCCTCCAAATGTGACTCAAAGGTCCTTTGGGGCAAGGCTTTGGTAAATGGATCCACTAGATTATTTTCACTTTCAATCTTTGCAACTACTACATCTCCTTGAGCAATATTGTCTCGAATGATGTGGTACTTTCTTTCAACGTGCTTTCCTTTCTTGTGATTCCTTGGATCTCTGGATTGTGCAACTGCTCCACTATTGTCACAAAACAATGTGATAGGAACATTCTCCATTCTCATAACACCAATATCAGAAAGGAATTTCTTAAGCCAAACAACTTCCTTTTCAGCAACATATTCAGCCTCCATGGTGGAGTCAACAATACAAGATTGCTTAACACTCCTCAAACTTATGGCTCCACCCCCAAAGGTGAATACACAACCTGAAGTGGACTTTCTAAAATCAAGATTTGATTGAAAATATGAATCTATATAACCAATGGGAATCAAATCCTCACACCGGTAAACAAGCATATAATCTCTCGTTCTCCGTAGATACTTGAGAATATGCTTTACAACTTGCCAATGTTTTGGTCATACATTTGATTGATATCGGCTGACCATGCCAACTGAATAACAGATATCTGGTCTAGTACAAAGCATGGCATACATGAGATTTCCTACTGCAGAAGCATAAGGAACTTGTCTCATCATGTTTTCTTCCTCAAGAGTCTTAGGCCTTTGGTCATCAGACAGAGGAACTCCATGCTTGAAAGGAAGCAATCATTTCTTGGAGTTTTACATGCTAAACCGTTCTAGAACCTTATCTATATACCCTGCTTGTGATAAGCCTAACATCTTATTCTTGCGATCTCGCCAAAGCTTGATCCTTAGAATAAAGTTAACCTTACCCAAGTCCTTCATATCAAATTGGCTTGACAACCAAACATTTACTGATGACATTACCCCTACATCATTTCCAATGAGTAGAATATTATCAATATAAAGCACTAGGAACATTACTACTTTATCTCGATGTCTTTTGTACACACATGGTTCATCAAGATTTTGTTCAAAACCAAATGACTTGATTGCTTGATCAAATCTGATGTTACATGACCTAGATGCTTGCTTAAGTCCATAAATGGATCTTTTCAACTTGCATACCATATGCTCTTGGTTCTTTGCTATGAAACCTTCTGGTTGCATCATATAGATTTCTTCTTCAAGATTGCCATTAAGAAATACAGTCTTGACATCCATTTGCCAAATCTCATAATCATAATGAGCAGCAATGGATAAGAGAATTCTGATAGATTTAAGCATTGCTACTAGTGAAAAGGTTTCTTCATAATCAATATCTTCTTTTTGTGTATACCCTTTCGCCACTAGCCTTGCTTTAAAGGTTTCAACCTTTCCATCTATTTCTCTCTTCCTCTTGTAAACCCATTTGCAACCAATAGGTTTAATGCCGTTAGGCGCCTTTACAAGATCCCAAACTTGATTGGAATACATTGAATCTAATTCAGATTTCATAGCTTGGACCCAATGATGTGCATCTATATCATTCATCGCCTCTTCATAAGTGTAAGGATCAGTTTCAGCCTCTTCTGAGATAGCTTCATAAGTTTCTCCCAGACCTGTAAATCTTATAGGTGGCCTAACAATTCTCCCTCTACGACGAGGCACCTATGTACTAGATATCTCATGAGTAGTATCTTGTGGTGTATCTAATATTGCCACATCATCCCTAGTTTCATCCATTGGTTGTTCTATTACAGGTTCATCTAATTTAGCCAAGACAACTTTACTTCTAGGATTAAAATTATTCACATAATCATTTTCCAAAAATTTGGCATGGGTGCTAACAAACACTTTGTTATCCTTATGATTATAGAATAAATAACCCTTGGTTTCCTTTGAATAACCTAAAAACAATCATACTTCAATTTTAGCTTCCAACCTATCAGACTTCCCTTTCAACACATGTGCTAGACATCCCCAAATGTGGAGATATTTCATACTAGGCTTGCGGCCACTCCACAATTCCTTAGGTGTGTTGGGAACAGATTTTGAAGGAACTAAATGTTGGAAAATTGCATGTTTGTATGCAGCGCAAAATTAATGGATCTACTTCATTCGCAATTGATAACATGTACTATGTAAGTTTTAGAATTTAAGAACAAGAAAGCGTACCTTGGTGCGGTGAAATTCAAAACCGAAGATCAGAAGTTCTTGGGAAGACTTTTAATCTTCACTCCAATTCCACTTGATACCCAAGATGTGTGGTCTCTCAATCAGTTTTCAAGGAAAGAATAAAGAGTGTCCAACACTCACATACAAACCATTTCATTCCTTATGTGATCTTAATGAAAAACCACTATGAAAGTCTTATGAAAACCTTCATCTTTTCCTTATGAAAAAGCACTTACTTAAATTCTGTACGTTACTCTCCTTATATACAACTGATTATCTAATTGGGCTAGCCTTTTGGGCCATTCCAATTGGGCTCTAGTATGTGGCTTGGAGTGGGACCAAAAGGGAACAAATAAGACTTTAGCTCCAATGGGCATTGGGCTTTTCTGTCAACTCTTGACAAGTCCAAAGTTACCATTAATTATATTCAATACCACTATAAGAATATAACTGCATTCTAGGCCTTATTAATAAATTATATCCCAAGACTTTATTATACATGCAACCCATTCATTAAAATATTCGTAGTAATACAAAGTCATAAATGTAGACTGCCACTCTGAAAATTACTACATCTTAATCCTTGAGTACCCGATTTAATCCTTTATGTTATTCAATATATATTTATGAAATCCAATTCCATAAATATATACTTTAGTAACTCCATACTAAAGTGGTTGGGCCCAACTCTCTTGAATAACCAAACCCATTAAACTTATCTCAAGTAAATATTTTATGTCTCCATTAAGAGATTATGAATTCCATCTTGAGAATATATGTTCCATCAACATTAAATGCAGCTGCCCAACATACTGAGGTTTTGACCGTGACTTATAGATCTCACTCTTGATATATCAAAGCAACCTACATCTCATGATCAGGTCTCTTATTCTCTCAGGATTTAGAGTTGATGCAAATAGAAGTCGTGAGATTTATTATTCATTTGACAGTGGTTAGGAGAATAATAAATCTCACAGTGGTCCAGTTCAATATTTTTTAACTCTTAAAACATATCAACATACCAACTAGAAGTCTCCACTTCCATGATTAAGAGAATCATCTTAGTTGATATGTTATAGTCTTCACAGATAAAACGCCCAATTTCATCACCGACTACGAACTAAAATTCTGAGTTTACAAAGAACTTGTGATTTATATCTTCTGTAACTAAAGCACATAAATCACATACTATGCATCTCATGGACTAAGATAATGTCCCATTAGTTCATTTATAGATAGTCTCATATAATTAAACAATTTAATTATTTATGACATGCCAATAAATTGGATTTTAGGGCATAAACCCGAACAATCTCCCACTTGCCCTCAAAGACAATTTGCCATATATCCGACACTTATCTCCCTTTAGAGTAATTCATAGTTACTCTAAGGCAAGGTTTGGAAACAAGTTTCAGCCAGATTAATTGCATAAATTATCTTTTCTATTACTACTTCTTAAGTACTCATATCTCTCTAATGAGATAATGCTTACGTTTAATGTGTATCTTCACCACTTAAGATGAACACATATCTTAAAGTCCAACTTCATGAATTACAATCAAACTACAAGTCAATATTTGTATATCCAGTAACTATCAAAACTTCACTTTTGTGGACAAGCATATAATCCCTCATTATCCTAAGATATTTGAGTATATGCTTTACTCCCACTAAATTAAGTGATCTTTGATTCAATTGATATTTGCTTACTATGCCCACCGCAAAATAGATATTTAGCCTAGTATATAGCATAACATAAAGACTTCCTATTGATATTAGGAACCATCTTAATATGCTCCTCCTTTTATATGTCTTAGGACCATAATCCTTTATAAAGGAACTTCATACTTAAATGGAAATAATCATTTCTTGAAGTATTACATGCTATACTTGGCTAGAATCTAATCTATTTAAGCAGTTTGAGATAGACCCAACATCCTAATTTCTGAATTTTAACAAAGTTTAATTCTTAGAATGTGATCAGTCTTTCCCAAGTACTTTATATCAAACTGGACTAGACAACCAAAACTCTATTAATGACAATAACTCTACATCATCCTAAATGATTAGAATGTCATCAACATACATTAAGAAAATTATTATTCTATATAGCTTTACATACACCTAAGGCCTTTTAATACTTGATCAAAATCAAACAATTTGATTTCTTGATCAAAGATGATATTTTATGATTCATATGCTTGCTTTAGTTCATAAATGGACTTTAAGCAACTTGCATACTAAACACTACTATTTCTTTGCTATGTACAAGTCTAAATACATCATATAGATGTCTTCTTCAAGATTGCTACTAAAAGAAGCTTTCTTGATATCCATTGCCATATTTCATCCATATGAAATATAATGGATAAGAGAATCTAGATAGAGTCAAACTTGACTATTGGTGAAAAAATCTTTTCATAGTCGAACCATTTCTTTCTGAATAAATCTTTTCACCACTAGTCTTGACTTTGAAGATTTGCACCTTCAAATCTATCAATCTCATTTCCTTATACACCTATTTGAGAACAATAGGCTCAATGCCACTAGGCGCCTCTACAAGTTCTAGACTTTAAATAGAATCTAATTCTATTTACATAACCTTGAAACAATAATTCATATTCGTATCATCTATTGCCTCTACGTAGGACTGAGGATCAAATTCATATCCTTGTGGAATGACTTCAAAAGTTTATCCCAAATGTATGAATTTACAATCCTCCCACTACGTTATTGTACCGTTGTACTAGCTATATATAGAATAATACCTTGTGGTGTATCTAATACAACCATCTCATTTCTAAATGTACTTTATAGTTGTCTTACAAAAAATTCTGACATTTTTCTTCTAGAACAATTCTACGTTTAGCTTTAAGATTATTCATATAGTCATGATCAAGAACTTTGTATATGTACTTTACAAACATCTTGTCTTCTTTATGACTACCAAAATAATCTTATGTAATTCCTTTTGGATACCCATCATAAACACACATTTTTCTACCTTTTGATTTCAATTTTTCAGACTTCCTTTCTAGCACAAGTGTTGGACATCTCCAAAAGTGGAAGTATCATATATTAGGTTTTCACCTAATCCACAATTTGATAACTGTCATAGAAACAAACTTTTAAAATCAAATTTAGAAAATATGTAGTAATACTTAGAGTATATCTCCAAAAGAAATAAGCAAATGGAAATACTTATCATGTACTTTACTATTTCTAAAAGAGTCTTATTCCTTCTTCACGTATGCACTAACTTAAAGAAGTCATTGAAAACTATATTCCTTTACAATAAAGGAGCCCTAGATCGTATTATCCTCTAAATAGAATTCATAGACTGGGATTATAACAAAATAATGGTTCTAAAAGCCCATCTTTCACCAATCTTGAATACCATTTAGATTAATAAGATTTAGACATAAGTTCCAAAACATACAAAACCAAAGGATGGAAACTTTCTCTTTAAAAGTAAAACATGTAAATTTCCATCTAGAAAACAATCATGGACAATGCTTAGCTTTACCAAAACAGAAACACTTTTCTTTTGGTCATACTTTTGAGTCTAATTTCCTTTTGGCAACTACTAAGGCAACTTACTTGCCCAATTGTTTGGTATTATAATTCTTCTTCTTACCACCCTTACCTTTCGGTTCAGGCTAAGAATTTGAATTAAATCATATTGATCCTGGCCATAGCTTTTAGGATGTCTTCCGTTGTGTAGAACTCACTCATCAATTCAGATAATATAAAAAAAAATTATTTTCAAAAACAATCTGAATTGATCAAATGATTCTAACAAGAACTTATGGATCATATCCATTTGAGATTAACAATTAATCTCTACATCCAAGAATTCCAATTCATTTTAAAATAAAAATATTTTCATAAAATGATGTGGAAATGGAACTCCTTAAGCTTTTCTTGGCACTCAAAATGACTTATACCAAACATCTCATTTAGACTTAATATAAAGTCTAATTCTTGTACTAACTCTTGCATCTCATGCTGTAGCACAATTGAGATAGAAGCGAATGTAGCATATTAGCATTTCAATGGAGACTATGATCAACATCATAAGCTATCTTCATAAATGCATCATGTATAGGAAATTATGACAATGCTGAATCGAAACATATTTATGTACTTCAGCTCCTTTAAGCACCATGTCCAAAATTATTTCTTAGTTAATGTGATTCATCTAAAATGGTAGTTAAAGAACAAAATTATGACAACTTTATTTTGAGACTGTGAACATAATTACAAGGACATTATATTTTGCATCCATAACCATATAGTATGGAACCCAAAAAACATACTATACTAGGTGCAACGACAACCCAATCCATGTCTATAATTCCTTGATAGCAAGTTTATTATAAACATATTAATTGATTGAGAACTATTCTCATTATTAGTGCTATCATGATAACTCTTATCATACACTAATAATATGCCGTATTAACTTTAGCCTCTAAGTAATAATGACATAGCTCATTTGGGAGGTTAACATTACACTTAGTCTAGTGTACACCATTATCTAGAATCATGTGTAGCCACATTTCATCTCCCTTTATAGTGTTTAAACTTGTAGTACCATGAAGCAAAACACCCTCCTTTGGGATCGCGAGGCATATACGCCAAGACAAGGTGCTTGTTCACACTACTTTAAACGGGTAAGTTCAATCTTGTAGTACTATGAAGTAAACACCCTCCTTTGGGATCGCGAGGCATATACGCCAAGACGAGGTGCTTACCCACACTACTATGAATCGATAATGGAGGCCGTGAGATCCAACCCTTGTATCTCTCTCCCACTAGAAATTTTAAAACAAGTGGATTGTCTTGAAATCATTGTGATTTAATCACAATTTTAACCCTACACATCAAATGTGTTTAATTATTTAAATTCGATGTGATGTTACTAAGTCACATCACAATAGCGTAACAAACATTCGCCCAATCACAAAAAAAGTTTAATCATGTAATCCGTGAAGTAAATACCCTCCGTATGGAATGTGAGACTCGAAGTCAAGACAAGGTGTCTATTCACATTACAATAAACTTAACAAAAGGGTTATTTCAATACTCCCACTCGTTATATTGGGTTTTTCTTAAATAATTGTGATCCCATTACAACTAATAACCTTGCACTTATTTAAGACTCTAATTTTATTAGAATCACTAACTAAAATGGAAGTCCTAAACTATTTAGGATTCCTTAAACACTAATGGATCAAAAATTAGTTATAAAGAACTCTATCCTTAATTTACTAAATAAAAAGTTTTAATCTTATTAGTAACTATATACCTTTTAATTAGAATTTTAATCTCATTAAAAACCTCTAATTAAAATAAATTAAGGACTTTCAATCATAAAACAATTTAGGACTAAGAGTTCTATTTAACTACCATCTTTGATCTCATTAGGTATTTTAGTTAGAACCATGTGTAATCACATCACACATTGCCTTACACCTTATACATTTGAAAACATTTAGAAAATATTCAAAATTCCCTTAAAATGCATTTTCGCGAGAATCTCGCGACTAAGCTCTTCCCGCGAAAAATAGTGAAAACACAAAATTCAGACAGAAACTTTTGCTACTGTCTCGCGGGTATCTCGCTACTAAGCGCTTCCCACGAAAACAAGTTAAGCAAAAAAATTGAAAACACAAAAAATTAGACAGAAACTTTCGCTACTGTCTTGCGACTATTTCGCGAGTAAAGCTTACTCGCGAAAAGTTTTTGTCTTCAAAATCATTTTTTGCGAGTAACTTCGTGGGAAGCTAACCTGCGAAAAACCTGTGTTTTCAGTTTTTCTAGAGCAGTTGCAAACAGTTTTCAACGATTTTTTATGAACAAACAACTACCATATGAACATAATAGACAGAATTCGATGTCAAAACTGAATTCCATTGATGTTATAGCCTTAAACAACATCATAACATCAAAATCAATTTTCATCAAACCATAGTTTCAATAACCATGCAGAAAATTAAATACCTATATAATCTTCTAACATCATGAAACTATTATCTCTAATTCCAAAACTCACAAAACATGTTATACAGATTCGAAATGAAGACTGCTCTGATACCATTTGTTGGAAAAACACATGTTTGTATCGCATACAAAACATATGCAGCGGAAAATTAACGGATCTACTTCATTCGCAATTGATAATATGTACTATGTAAGTTTCAGAATTTGAGAACAAGAATGCGTACCTTGGTGTGGTGAAATTCAAAACCGAAGATCAGAAGTTCTTGGGAAGACTTTTAATCTTCACTCCAATTCCACTTGATGCCTAAGATGTGTGGTCGCTCAATCAGTTTCCTAAGAGAGAATAAAGAGTGTCCAACACTCACATACAAACCATTTCATTCTTTGCATGATCTTAATGAAAAACCTTATGAAAGTCTCATATGAAAACCTTTTTCTTTTCCTTATGAAAAAGCTCTTATAAAATTCTGTATGTTTCTCTCCTTATATACAACTGATTATCTAATTGGACTAGCCTTTTGGGCCATTCCAATTGGGCTCTAGTATGTGGCTTGGAGTGGGACCAAAAGGAAACAAATAAGACTCTAGCTCCAATGGGTCTTGGGCTTTTCTGTCAACTCTTGACAAGTCCAAAGTTACCATTAATTATATTCAATACCACTATAAGAATATAATCACACTCTAGGCCTTATTAATAAATTATATCCCAAGACTTAATTATACATGCAACCCCTTCATTAAAATATTCGTAGTAATACAAAGTCATGAATGTAGACTGCCACTTTGAAAATTACTACATCTTAATCCTTGAGTACCTGGTTTAATCCTTTATGTTATTCATCATATATTTATGAAATCCAATTTCATAAATATATACTTTAGTAACAACTTACTAAAGTGGTTGGGCCCAACTCTCTTGAATAACCAAAACACATTAAACTTATCTCAAGGGAATATTTTATGTCTCCGTTAAGAGATTATGAATTCCATCTTGAGAATATATGTTCCATCAACACTAAATGCAGCTGCCCAACATACTGAGGTTTTGACCGTGACTTATAGATTTCACTCCTGATATATCAAAGCAACCTACATCTCATGATCAGGTCCATTATTCTCTTAGGATTTAGAGTTGATGTAAATAGAAGTCGTGAGATTTATTATTCATTTGACAATCGTTAGGAGAATAATAAATCTCACAGCAGTCCAGTTCAATATGTCTTAACTCTTAAAACATATCAACATACCAACTAGAAGTCTCCACTTCCATGATCAAGACAAATCATCTTAGTTGATATGTTATAGTCTTCACAGATGAAACGCCCAATTTAATCACCGACTACGAACTAAAATTCTGAGTTTACAAAGAACTTGTGATTTATATCTTCTGTAACTAAATCACATACTATGCATCTCATGGACTAAGATAATATCCCATTAGTTCATTTATAGATAGTCTCATATAATTAAACAATTTAATTATTTATGACATGCCAATAAATTGGATTTTAGGGCATAAACCCCAACAGGTCCATATCATGTTCCATCATCCTTAGCATGTCATGTTTACTATATGCTTTGTAGCATTGTGTCTTTAAGATGTTTTATCTTTTGTTTGAGCTTCATTTTCTCATTCATCTTGCACCCTTCATGCATCATACCCTTGCTAACATCTTCTTTTCTTTCCCTCCTTGCTCTTGATTGATTTGTCTATTCGTGACAAAAAGGGGAAGTGTTTACCGGAAAGTATACCGGTGAGTATCGTCATTTCTATATGACTCATGTGCACACTCTTAGGGGGAGAAATTCTACCTCGTGCACATTTGTAGGGGGAGAAAGCTATAGGGAGATGCATATACCAAGGGGGAGAAGACATTATTTTTTAAGAAAACCTTGTTTTACTTTATACTTGTTTTCTCTTTTTTTTTTTTTTTTTTTTTTTTGTGACTATCTCAATGCTTTTGAAGCATTTTCTTTGTACTTTTAGATATTGCTAATATGTCTTGAGTACTTCACACTTGTGCCCTAGTAGGATTGTTCCTAGATGCATATACTTCATGTATTTTGCATTGGTTGTGTGATTGGACATGCAAGTAATAATAAGTGATTGCTTCTTTTTACATGTCCAGATGAACATTTACTTGTTATATGTTCATTGGAGTCATTCTTTAATGATTTCCCTTATTTGATCAAGCTTTGTGTATACATGTATCAAATGTTTACAAACTTGGTCACATTATACTTGCTCTTATACATACCTTGTGTTCAACTTGTCATAAGCTTAATGAAAGTTTTGTTTGTGTGCGAGTATTTCAGGTTACAGGTATACACGTGCAAGTGCTTCACAGTTTCTAGATTAGGTGTGAGCGAGTTTTGCCATTGTTCCCAAAGTCACGTTTAAGTCTAGAGTCTGTTTTAGGGGTTTTGTCACGGAATAGCCAAAGGGGGAGATTGTAAAGTTGTGATTTTCAAATATGTATTTTGTTGGCTTCTATCCCGTGCCAAATTTGATTGTAATTTTATTCAATCTTATGTACCCTGTATTTGTTGTGGGAATTTATTGTAAGGGTTGTGTGATAGTAAGAGAGAGTGTGAAGACTCAAGCAATTGAAGCAAGGAGGATTTTCGCGAGTATATCGCGACTAAGCATCCCGCGAAAGGATGCATGTGCCCTGCACATGACTGGAATGCGAAGAGTCAGTACAGATGGAGACAGCTGTGTCTCGCGAGTATCTCGCGGGTAAGGCCTTCTCGCGAGACACCTGCGAGACATTCTGTTTTGCCAGACTGTACTATCTGATACACACTTTCTGCACCCACACTATATATACCCACATTACCCACAAATGAAAAGAGAGCTTCTGAGAGAAAACCCTAGCAAAAACACTTGAGAGTTAGAAATTGTTATACCAACAATTCTCTACACATTTGTTTGTAGAATTTCCTCATAACCTACCTCTCAATTTCCATATCATTAAGAGGTTGATAGCCCAAACACTTACCACACCCTTTCAGAGTGTCAAGTGATAATTTGGTGCTGCTGGGAAGCATTGGAAGAAGCCAAGGATGGCAGATGCAACATGGAGCTTGTTGCGGGATCTAGAGAGCTAGACAAGACACGGTTCCGAGAAACCTTGTTGGAGTAGGAGCTTGGAGGGCTTAGGTAGAGTGGGTAGATTAGGCTTGGAAGGTCTCTTGCTAACCCATGTATCCCAACTGATTGTCTAGTGGATCGATTACCGCTTGGAGGGCGGCGGAGAGGTTTTTCGCCGAGTTCTTCGGTTTCCTCTTCGATAACACATCGGCGTGTTATCTGTGTTTGCATCTCTCTTCCCTACTCTTGTTCTTTTCATTTTACTGTTGTGTTGCTTTAAATATGGATTAAAGTAGCTCTCTTGTTTGTATGCTTGTGTTTTCACTATTTTGCACTTAGTATTAAGTTAGTGTAAAATCAACCAAGCCGTAACTTTGAATTGGGGGTCTAAACAAGCTCTTGTGTTTTTAACACATTTTCGAGCTTTCAAACCTGAATCCACACACCAGGAATCCATGGGATTTTGTACTAAACATATTTTAAGGAGGAATGAACTTTTCATACCCTTATTATTGGCAGCTATGAATTTTGGACAATTCCCCTTCCAATGACCTTTCTCACCGCAATGGAAACACTTTTCTTTGGTTTTCTTTCCTTTGTTGGCAACCCCTAAGGGAATTTGTTTACCATCTTGCTTGGTGAAGTCCTTCTTCTTCTTCTTTTTACCCTTGCCTTTCGACTTAGGTTGAGAAGTAGAAGCTTCAGCCATATTAGCATCAACACTGGATGTACCAAGAATGTCTTCCGCTGCCACCAATTCATTCATTAATTCAGACAATGAATAAATATTTTTGTTCATATTATAATTAAGTATGAATTGCTTGAATGATTCTGGTAGTGACTGGAGTATCATATCCACTTGGGATTCTCCTTCAATATCGGCACCTAAAACTTCTAGTGTGTTCAGATTATAGATCATCTTAAGACAATGCTCCCTCACTGAAGTGCCATTAGTCATTTTGGTATTATAAATTTGCCTCATAGTTTCTTGCCTTGCAGAACGGCCTTGCTCACCAAACATCTCCTTTAGACTTAGCATTATGTCCAAAACTAGTTCTACATCCTGCATTTGATGTTGTAGAACATTTGAGATAGAGGCTAGGATATAGCACTTGGCCATCTCATTAGATTTTTGCCAACGATCATATCACTGTTTTTCCTCAAGAGGAGCATCTAATGATGGAAAGCTAGGACATGGTTGAGTAAGCACATATTTGTGCTCTTCAGCAGTATGAACAATGTCCAAATTTCTTTTCCAGTCAACATAGTTGGATCCAGTCAGTTTGTTTTGATTAAGAATAGTAACAAGTGGGCTAAATGATGCCATGATTAAGTATGAAAATAACAAACATGAATATAATAAGTAAATCGGACATTATCAATTTAGCATATAAGCATATAATATGGAACCTTAATAAAACCATAATATAATATATGCAATGACAACCCAATCCATGTCTATAATTTCTTGGTAGCAAGTATATTATAAACACCATAATTGATTGTGATAGGCCAAGAATGTATTGACCCCTTGTGATGAATTAACCAATTAATTAGCCAAGTTAATTAATTAATTCAATTAGCATGCAATATGTGTGGTAGCACAAATAATTCACCAACTAAGTTAAAATGCAATGAAAATAAATTGACACAGTGATTTGTTTACAAATGGGGAAAACCTACACGGCAAAAACCCCACCGGGTGATTTTAAGGTCACCATTCCCGAGAATTCACTATTATCACAACAAGCGGTAACAAGTAAAGGAATCCCAGTACCTTATACCAACCTACAGTTGAACCCTTACCCCAATACCCAATTGGACTTGTTCTGTAGTGACAATCTCTTCTTTCAATGCACGGCTCCCAGTACGTGACTAACCAATTTGATGCGCGGATCTCAGTACACGGCTTACACACCAACGTGAGAAGGATGTTGGCTACAAAGTTCTTTAGTTCATCACACGATGAAGATCACAAATTTCCTTGGTTACAAAACCCTACGGTGTACAAACACAGCAGCTTCTTTAATAGAAAGATGAACTAGGGCATATGTCTCCGGTTCACAATATGCTTGTGAAAAACTTTTGCATTGAGGTGCATCAGCTGTGACGGCCTTTAAAACAATCTTTATATATGTTTAGGGTTGTGTGAAAAGAAAGCCCAAACATCTATACACGGATTGGATGAAAATCAGAGCTGAAAATATGATTTTCTTAAACCTTGATAGATACCCTATCTATCGAGCAGCTGTCGAGAATCGGGCTTAAACAGCCTTTTAAACCTCGATAGATACTAGCTGTTGAGATTTAAAATCCAGCACTTCTTCACTTGTTTCTTGGACAGACTTGCATGGCTTTATCACTTGAACTTGAAACCTTATTCCTTGAAGCATTAAACACATCCTAGATCTACCCAATCACAAGTAAAGTACGTTTTGTCAAAGGATTAGCCAATTCTATATTGACATATGTTCCTAACATGATTCACACATGTCCTAACAATCTCCCCCTTTGGCAATCCATGACAAAACCACAACAAACAAATGAACATATGAGAGAAGTCATAAATCACTCAACTCATACTCACTTGTTGAATACAATAAAATCTATCCTAACACAAACTCTTGAAAAACTTTGCAAGTAGAGAGTTTATAGCAAGAAGACTTTGACAACCTGTATTTTTGAAACACTTTAAACAAAACTCATCAAAGCATCTTAGTGTGAAACAGAAATAAAGGATTGCATACAATATATAAGAAGCATGTGCATAAAGAGAAAAAAGAAACAACACATGTAAAGATAGGTGAAAGAACTGTAATAACAACCTCATCATATATATATAACATCATAAGTACAAGGTTTGCTATCACAAAGTAAGAACAATGTATCTATAAAAGAAGAAAAGAAAAAAAATACATAAGTCCTCACTACATCCCTCAAAAAAGAAAAAAAAAAAACACTCCCCCTAACAAAAATCTCCTATGCTAACTCTCCCCCTATATACATGACTACTCTCATATCCAAAACTACTCCCCCTTTTTGTCACGAATGACAAAAGGTAAGTAAATCAAGCAGCCATCGTGTCATCACCGAAAGAGCTAGCATCCTCATCCTCATCATCATCATCGACGTTAGAGTCACTATCATCGTCCTCGTCCTCAGATGCCTCTAGAGAAGGAGAGGAAGACTCTACGAAGCCACCAAGGCGAGCCTACCATTGAGCAATACAACCGACACGGGTGTTCACCTGACACAACTCATCACTGAGTGTGTCAAGGCAAGCATCCATGCGTTGTAGTTGCACTATGACCACCTCGAGGGTCACACCACCCGCCGATGAAGAAGGAACGGATGTGGAAGAAGCTGGAGGAGTCGCTGCCTCTGTCCGTGGCTGCTTCAGTTGAAGCTGGGCCTCGCTCCGTCTGACGGTAGTAGCGTCTATGGCACACATAACCAAAAAATGAGGAGACAGAAAAATGGCGAAGAATCTGCATGATAGCCGAAGGAAAAATGAGCTTATCACGGGTCGCCGTATCCCTATAGACATCTGTAAGGGATAGAATGAAGTGAGAGGAAAAATCAATGGTAAGCCTCTCAAGGAGGGATAACAAAAATTGAGCGTGAGGCTCTGTGATAGAGTTATAGTGAGACAGTGAATGGAGAACAAATGTCATCACCATGTTAAGGAATCTCGGACCTTTTGCAAAGCTTGAGCAAGGGGTGCTTTGACGGTCACCCCAAGAAGAAGGTGTCTCACAGAAAAGAGACGAGAGTTCGTCTTTGCATATTGTCCTCAATCGATCGCAGCCAAGGTAGTCAAGAAGCGCTACCCTAGGAACATGTAGCACCTCAGATACAATATCCGGAGTGACTACGATGCGCGTACCTCGAACGCGAGTGACAAAATGAGGTACTAAAATATTGAATCCGTGTATATTGGAGTAAAACTCCTGTATGATCACGAACGGATAAGTGATCGGGATGCCACATAGTGACTCCCAACCCCTACTGTAGATGACAGTGGGATGGTCAGTATCGGAAAAATCCGATAGAACGACTTGGCGTTCTAAATGAATGCCTCGTTGTGAGAAGTTCTCCGAAAAGTCCTTACGGGCTTTATCATCATGGAACCTGACGTGAGATGGAGTAGGATCAGAGGGTGAAGAAGAAGAAGATGCCCCAGAATAAAGAGGGTTCTGGGACAGAGTAGATTTTCGTTTAGGTAACATAGAGCAACTAACGAAAGAAAGAGAGAGAGAAGGGGACAAACAGAAAAGCACCAAACAATTCAATATAAGAATATAAAGAAATGAAGGTAGATATGCATGAAAATGTGTGAGTATGTGATATGCAACATTAAAGCCATCATGGGCTCAGCCCAATCCAAACCTAACTGCACACAACAATTCAACATAATAACCACACATCTAAAATGCATGAATCATAGTTAAAATGCACATGTGATGCAATGCATGATGATTTAAAATCATTTAAACAAAAACCCGTCCCAAAAATGTTACAAAAACGTCATTAAACTTGAAAAACCCCAAAAACTTTTCAAAAAAGTCAAAAAGTATGAAATGCATAATAGAATAGAGAAGAAGGATCATACTAGTTGAAGAAAACTTGATTTAGGCTGAAGATCAAGTGGGGTAAGTGAAAAGGTATAGTTTGAGGTGATAGGCCAAGAATGTATTGACCCCTTGTGATGAATTAACAAATTAATTAGCCAAGTTAATTAATTAATTCAATTAACATGCAATATACATGGTAGCACAAAAAAATCACCAACTAATTTAAAATGCAGCGAAAAATAAATTGACACGGTGATTGGTTTAGGAATGGGGAAAACCTACACGGCAAAAACCCCACCGGGTGATTTTAAGGTCACCACTCCCGAGAATTCACTATTATCACAACAAACAGTTACAAGTAAAAGAATCCCAGTACCTTATACCAACCTACAGTTGAACCCTTACCATAATACCCAATTAGACTTGTTCTGTAGTGACAATCCCTCCTTTCAATGCACGACTCCCAGTACATGACTAACCAATTCGATGCGCGGATCCCAGTACGCGACTTATGTTGGGGTTTATGCCCTAAAATCCAATTTATTGGCATGTCATAAATAATTAAATTGTTTAATTATATGAGATTATCTATAAATGAACTAATGGGACATTATCTTAGTCCATGAAATGCATAGTATGTGATTTATGTGGTTTAGTCACAGAAGATATAAATCACAAGTTCTTTGTAAATTCAGAATTTTAGTTCGTAGTCGGTGATGAAATTGGGCGTTTCATCTGCGAAGACTATAACATATCAACTACGATGATTTGTCTTGATCATGGAAGTGGAGACTTCTAGTTGGTATGTTGATATGTTTTAAGAGTTAAGACATATTGAACTGGACCGCTGTGAGATTCATTATTCTCCTAACGACTGTCAAATGAATAATAAATCTCACGACTTCTATTTACATCAACTCTAAATCCTAAGAGAATAATGGACCTGATTATGAGATGTAGGTTGATTTGATATATCAGGAGTGAGATCTATAAGTCACGGTCAAAACCTCAGTATGTTGGGCAGCTGCATTTAGTGTTGATGGAACATATATTCTCAAGATGGAATTCATAATCTCTTAACGGAGACATAAAATATTCCCTTGAGATAAGTTTAATGGGTTTGGTTATTCAAGAGAGTTGGGCCCAACCACTTTAGTAAGAAGTTACTAAAGTATATATTTATGAAATTGGATTTCATAATATATGATGAATAACATTAAAGGATTAAACCGGGTACTCAAGGATTAAGATGTAGTAATTTTCAAAGTGGCAGTCTACATTCATGACTTTGTATTATTACGAATATTTTAATGAAGGGGTTACATGTATAATAAAGTCTTGGGATATAATTCATTAATAAGGCCTAGAGTGCAATTATATTCATATAGTGGTATTGAATATAATTAATGGTAACTTTGGACTTGTCAAGAGTTGACAGAAAAGCCCAATGCCCATTGGAGCTAGAGTCTTATTTGTTCCCTTTTGGTCCCACACCAAGCCACATACTAGAGCCCAATTGGAATGGCCTAAAAGGCTAGCCCAATTAGATAATCAGTAGTATATAAGGAGAGAAACATACAGAATTTCATAAGAGCTTTTTCATAAGGAAAAGAAAAAGGTTTTCATAAGACTTTCATAGTGGTTTTCAAAAGGATCATATAAGGAATGAAATGGTTAGTATGTGAGTGTTGGACACTCTCCTATTCTCTCCTTGGAAACTGATTGAGAGACTATACATCTTGGGCATCAAGTGGAATTGGAGTGAAGATTAAAAATCTTCCCAAGAACTTCTGATCTTCGGTTTTGAATTTCACCACACCAAGGTACGCATTCTTGTTTTCAAATTCTGAAACTTACATAGTACATGTTATCAATTGCGAATGAAGTAGATCCGTTAATTTTCCGCTGCGTATGCTTTGTATTCGTTACAAACATGTAATTTTCCAACAGCTTACACACTAACTTGAGAAGGATGTTGGATGCAAAGTTCTTTAGTTCATCACACGATGAAGATCACGAATCTCCTTGGTTACAAAACCCTACGGTGTACAAACACAGCAGCTTCTTGAATAGAAAGATGAACTAGGGTATATGTCTCCAGTTCACAATATGCTTGTGAAAAACTTTTGCAATGAGGTACATCAGTTGTGACGGTCCTTAAAACAATCCTTATATATGTTTAGGGTTGTGTGAAAAGAAAGCCCAAACATCTATACACGGATTGGATGAAAATTAGAACTGAAAATTTGATTTTCTTAAACCTCGATAGATACCCTATCTATCGAGCAGCTTTCGAGAATCGAGCTTAAACAGCCTTTTAAACCTCGATAGATACTAGCTGTCGAGATTTAAAATCCAGCACTTCTTCACTTGTTTCTTGGACAGACTTGCATGGCTTTAACACTTGAACTTGAAACCTTATTCCTTGAAGCATTAAACACATCCTAGATCTACCCAATCACAAGTAAAGTGCGTTTTGTCAAAGGATTAGCCAATTCTATATTGACATATGTTCCTAACATGATTCACATATGTCCTAACAGATTGAAAACTATTCTCATTATTAGTGCTATCATGATAACTCTTATCAAACACTAATAATATGCCGTATTAACTTTAGCCTCTAAGTAATAATGACATAGCTCCTTTGGGAGGTTAACATTACACTTAGTCTAGTGTACACTATTATCTAGAATCATGTGTAGCCAAATTTCATCTCCCTTATAGTGTTTAAACTTGTAGTACCATGAAATAAAACACCCTCCTTTGGGATTGCGAGGCATATACGCCAAGATGAGGTGTTTGTTCACACTACTTTAAACGGGTAAATTGAATCTTGTAATACTATGAAATAAACACCCTCCTTTGGGATCGCGAGGCTTATACGCCAAGATGAGGAGCTTACCCATACTACTTTGAACTGATAATGGAGGCCGTGAGATCCAACCCTTGTATCTCTCTCCCACTAGATGTTTTAAATTAAAGGTTTTTAATTAGAAAACATGTGTAATTTCATCACACGTAGCCTTGCACTTTATACATGTGAAAAAACTTAGAAAATTTCAAAATTCCCAGTTTTCGATCGATCGAATGTATGTCTCGATCGGTCGAAAAAATTATAAAATTCTCATTTAACAATCTGCCTAGCTCGATTGGTGCTCGATCGCTTCTCGATCGTTCGAAAAAGAACATTTGATCGATCGACTAGCAATCAAATATTAATCAAATCAAACAGATTCGTCACTATTTCACTCGATCGATTGAAAGCAATTTTCGATTGATCGAAACTCGTGAAACTTGAATTTTCCAGAATTTTTCTGAAGCAGTTTTCAACGGTTTTTCATGAACAAACAACTATCATATGAACATAATAGACAGAGATTGATATCAAAATCGAATTCCATTGATGCTATAGCCTTAAAGTTCAATTTAACATACTTAATATCAAACTTAAACGACATCATAACATCAATATAAGTTTTTATCATAACATAATTTCAACAACCATGCAGAAAATTAAATGCTAAATTTTCTAACATCAAGAAATTATTATCTCTAATTCCAAAACTCACAAAACATGTTATACAGATTCGAAATTGAAGACCGCTCTGATACCATTTGATGGAAAAATACATGTTTGTATCGCATACAAAACATACGCAGCGAAAAATTAACGGATCTACTTCATTCGTAATTGATAACATGTACTATGTAAATTTTAGAATATAAGAACAAGAGAGTGTACCTTGGTGCAATGAAATTCAAAAAAAAAAAAATAGAAGTACTTGGGAACACTTTTAATCTTCACTCCAATTTCACTTGTGCCCAAGAAGTGTGGTATCTCAATCAGTTTCTATGAATGTATTTAAGGGAGAATAATAGAGTGTCCAACACTCACTTACAAACCATTTCATTCCACTCTAAGTGTCATTCAAAATTCTGTATGTTTCTCTCCTTAAAACTGATTATCTAATTGGGTTAGCCTCTTGGGCCATTCCAATTGGGCTTTATTATGTGGCTTGGAGTGGGACCAAAAGGGAACAAATAAGACACTGGCTCCAATGGGCCTTGGGCTTTTTTGTCAACTCTTGACAAGTCCAAAGTTACCATTAATTATATTTAATACCACTATATAAATATAATTGCACTTTAGGCCTTATTAACAAATTATATCCCAAGACTTTATTGTACATGCAACCCCTTCATAAAATATTCGTAGTAATACAAAGTCATGAATGTAGACTACCATTTTGAAGATTACTACATCTTAATCCTTGAGTACCCAATTTAATCCTTTAAGTTATTCATTATATATTTATGAAATCCAATTTCATAAATATATACTTTAGCAACTCTTTACTAAAGTAGTTAGGCCTAACATTCTGAATAACCAAACCCATTAAACTTATCTCAAGTGAATATTTTATATCTCCATTAAGAGACTAAGAATTCTATCTTGAGAATATATGTTCCATCAACACTAAATGTGACTGCCCAACATACTGAGGTTTTGATCGTGACTTTAGATCTCACTCCTGATATATCAAAGCAATCTACACTTCATGATCAGGTCCATTATTCCATCAGGACTAAGAGTTCATGTAAATAGAAGTCGTGAGATTTATTATTCAATTGACAGTCGTTAGGAGAATAATAAATCTCACAGTAGTCCAGTTCAATATGTCTTAACTCTTAAAACATATCAACATATCAACATATCAACTAGAAGTCTCCACTTCCATGATCAAGACAAATCATCTTAGTTGATAAGTTATAGTCTTTGCAGATGAAATGCCCAATTTCATCACTAACTACGAACTAGAATTCTGAGTTTACAAAGAACTTGTGATTTATATCTTCTGTGACTAAATCACATACTATGCATCTCATGGACTATATGATAATGTCCAAATATTCATATTACCATTATTTTAGATAATAATAAAACAATTTTATTAATTACAACATTAAGTCATATATAAAGTCACACATAATGTCTTACATAGCATCATACAATAGGATTTAAGGGCACTAATCGTAACAAGACCTTGTCCACTATAAAAGGAACACTAAGGTATAACAAAAGGGGGGAAAAAGGGGGATTCAGATGGAGGGAAAGGGGAGAGTTCAAAGGTTCAAATTAGAGCTTTCATAGCCCAGCAAGGAAGAAAAAAATGAACAAAATAAGAGAGCCAAGGTGGAGGAATTCGTCTCATATCCTTGAGATCATTCAAAATATCACTTAGCCTCCAAAGAAAGATATGCCAAAACATGCACACATCAGATATCACTCTCTCCCACAAAATCCTCCTCACCTAACTATCTTGGAAGGCAATGCCCAAGCAAAGCTACTTGGACTTGAGTTCCAAATCCCACAAGTCTTGTGCAAAAGCATTAAGTCTGTGAGAATTAGGGCCAGGATCCTCGTGCCTAACTCATTCTCATGAAATTCATTTACATATATGTATATGTATTAAAATGTATATCTTGATTCAAGAAACTAATAATTATTTGAAGATATGTGTATTGTATAGTGTGTTCTTATGCAGGACCTATATTGGTAAAAAGGAAAGGGCAAAACTCCATTGCATAATAAGCATGGAGAAAGATCTTATAGTTCAAGGAATCAGCATTCTGGGTTCCATAGATTACAGGCCTAGTACCCCTGGGAACCACGACATCCCGTTCGAGGTACCACGACATCACACTCGGGGAAGCAAGTGAATGAAGTCTTCTAAATGTTCACACAATAAAAGATAAGCCCTAAACCTTCTATTTTAACCTCCTCCTCATTGTGAATATTATGAATAATTATTTTACTTATTTCGTAAGAGTAAAAGGTCATTTTATGACACTAAAACACTTACAATGGTATTTTATTGCTTAGGAGGAAATCGTATTTTTGCCTTGAGGAGCTTTATGTCCTTGCACACAAACCGGTTCATATAACGACCCTAATAGGCCGCGGAGAACCAGACCCAATCCAACTGTTAGGACATATTTGATTTGATGTTAGGAACATATGTTAACATTTTATGTAATTGGCTAATCCTTTTGACAAAACGCACTTTACTTGTAATTGGGTAGATCTAAGATGTGTTTAATGCTTCAAGAAACAAAGTTTCAAGTTTAAGTGTTAAAAGCCATGCAAGTCTATCCAAGAATTAAGTAAGAAAGTGCAGGATTTTAAGCTAGCATCTATCGAGGTTTAAAGAGAGCTGTTTCAGCCCGAGGCTCGACAGATGCTCGACAGATAGGGTATCCGTCGAGATTTATGAAGTTCTGATTTTTAGTTCTGATTTGCATCCAATCCATGAATGCATGTTTGGGCTTTCTTTTCTCACTACCCTAAACATATGTAAGGATTACTTTTAAGGGCCGTAAAAGGTGAGACTAGTTGTACAAGAGCACAATTCCATATTATGAAGAAAGTGTGTAACCAGAAACCTAGTTTGCCCTAGTTCTTGAAGAAGCTGCTGTGTTTGTACACCATAGGGTTTTGTGACAAAGCAACTTCATGATCATCATCATGTGATGAACTGAAGAACTTTGCAGCCAAAATCCTTCTCAAGTTGGTGATCAAGTCGCGTACTGGGATCCGCACAATTGGTTAGTCACGTACTGGGAGCCGTGCATTGAAAAGGAGAGATTGTCACTACAGAACAAGTCCAACTGGGTATTGGGGTAAGGGTTCAACTGTAGGTTGGTATAAGGTACTGGGATTTCTTTACTTGTAACCGCTTGTTGTGATAATAGTGGATTCTCAGGAGTGGTGACCTTAAAATAACCCGGTGGGGTTTTTGCTGTGTAGGTTTTCCCCATTCGTAAACAAATCACCGTGTCAATTTATTTTCCGCTGCATACTTTAGATAATTGGTGATTTGTTTGTGCTACCACGCGCTTTGTATGTTAATTTGATTAATTAATAAACTTGGCTAATTAATCAATTAATTCATCACAAGGGGTCAATACGTTTTTGGCCTTTCAAGTGGTATCAGACCAGGCACACTCTGATTATGGTTAATCTTTGTTGTATGATCCATTGACCCCTGTTTGTCATGGATAGAGGATAGTCTCTTATTATACCTCCTTTGTTTGATGGCACTAACTATGCACATTGAAAAGTACGCATGAGAACTTTCTTGCAGTCATTAGATGAAAAAGTGTGGCAAGATGTGGAGATAGGCTAGACTAAGCCTACGGAAGCACCGGGCGATTGGGATGATGCTAAGATTAAAGCAACAAACTTCAACAGCAGAGAATTGAATGCTCTATTCAGTGTAGTCACAAATGAGGAATTCAAGAAGATATCCTCCACTGAAACTACAAAGGAAGCATGGACCATCCTCTAGACAACCTATGAAGGAACCAAGGCTGTCAAGGATTCAAAGTTTCAAAGGCTCACTACAAGCTTTGAAGAGATCAAGATGGAGAAGGATGAGTCGTTTGACGAGTTCTATGCCAAACTAAAGGACATAGTAAACTCAGCATTTAATCTTAGGAAAACCATTCCTGAACCCAAGATTGTGAGAAAGGTGCTCAAATATCTACTCGAGAGATTCCATGCCAAGATTACTGCCATTGAGGAATCAAAGGACATTGACAAAATTCCTTTAACTAAGCTGGTTGGAAATCTATAGACCTATGAGTTGGGTTTGACGAGGATAGGGAAATCAAGCAAGAGCAAGAGCATGGCTTTGAAGGTTAAGAGCAGTGATACTGATGAGTCTTCTGATGATGAAGATTCTAAGATGAAGTCCTATATCACTAGGCAATTCAAGAAGTTCATGAAGAATGCCAATGCAAAGGGCTTCGACAAGGACCGTAGACAGTCGAGTTCTTCTCAATCTAAGAGCCAAGACAAAGGGAAGAAAGATGCTAAGGATGGCGGTCAATACACTGTTCCCTCAGGAGCAAAGTGCTTTGGGTGTCAAGGTTTCGGTCATATGAAACAGGAGTGCCCTACTTATCTCAAGACCATCAAAAAAAGCAAGGCACTTGCTGCTACCTTGAGCGACACCGAGCTTGAGGATGACTTCGACAATGAGGATGATTGAATCCTAAATGCCTTCACTGCCACCATCAATCCTACTGAGGGGATTGTTGAAGATGTGGATGAAGAAGAGGACTTGGTGGATTCTAAGTTTGAGAAAATGGATGATCAAGATGATATCCATACAGCTTATGAGAAACTGTACAAAGTTTCTGAGAAGCATGAGAAACTTTATAGGCTGGCCACCAAGAAGCTTAGTGATGTGAAGCTTGATCATGAAGAGCTTTCCACAAAGGTTAATGAAGCCAATCAGACTATTGGAGCACTGAGATTTGAGAACAATTTCTTGGCAGAGAAGACTAAGAAGCTTGAGGCAGAACTGTTCTAAGTTAGAGCTCAGCTGGAAAGGACTTCAAGCGCTATGCTCGATGAGATGCTCAATCTTCAGAAATCGGCTTCCGATCAAACCGGTTTAGGGTATGATTTCTCTTCTCCTAGTATTGCTTCTACTAGTACTACTGTTTTTGTTCCTCCTGCAAATAATGTTGAAACTGAAAATAATAATGTTAAGAATGAATTAGCTAGTGAGAACGTAGACAAAAGTAAATCTATCTTAGGAGCACCCCCTAAGCTTGATAAGAAAGAGATTAAAAACTCTAGGGCTAAGAAGGGAAACACTCAAAAGCCTAAGCAAAAGAAGCAGCATCTCTGTCATCACTGTGGTGCAGCTGGACATACTCGACCTAATTGCTATAAGTGGTTAGCCACTCAAAAGAGCAATAGCATGATCGCGTCGAGAGATCAAAATCAGTTTCCATCCTCCTTTGCTCCTCTTGGAGATCTGCTCAAAGCCCTTATGTTCCTTTCAAACTTGAACGGTTTTAATTCTTCCCCCTCACCGCCTGATCAAGGGTTTGCTAGATGGAAAGGTTCTTTCAAGGTGTGGAAGGAGAAGGGCTCCAAGTGATTCTATCACTTATTCTTTCTCTCCCCTTCTTGTTTTGTTCTTGCATTACTTGTGTGTTTTGCTTTACTGTTTTGAGTCAGTCTAGTTTTATGCATTGTTTTGTTTAACATGTTTTTGTTTGTTTTCTTTCCAGTTTTGGTTTATTTTGTTTTTCATATAAAATTTTTAAAAATTGAAAAGTCATAAAAATACAAAAACAGTGTGTGTTCATGTACATTAGTACTTTTGTACCTTGGATGGCCATTGAAACAAAGTTTTCTAAACTTTGTATCTTTTATAGCTTAGATGAGCATCTCAATGCATAACTAAGCAAGTAAGCTTTGTGGCTCGTGTTTGTGATGAGTAAGGTTACGTGATCTCTTGTACTTAACACTCGTATCACTCTTTTTGACGGGAAGGACTAGAAAATCCTAAGAGAAAGGCATAAATAATCATCTCACCACTGTTGCCTGCCAATCATGAAATGATCAAAATGTTTTAAATATGATTGCAAGCGATTATTATAGGAGATGTGGGAGTTATAGGATGTACCTCGAAGGTAATAGTCCCCATCATACAGTTATGATTTGATGGAAAAATACATGTTTGCATCGCATACAAAACATACGCAGCGGAAAATTAACGAATCTACTTCATTCGCAATTGATAACATGCACTGTGTAAATTTCAGAATATAAGAACAAGAGAGTGTACCTTGGTGTGGTGAATTTCAAAACAAAGATTGAAAGTTCTTGAGAACACTTTTAATCTTCACTCCAATTCCACTTGTGCCCAAGATGTGTGGTTTCTCAATCAGTTTATATGAATTTGTTCAAGGGAGAATTCAAGAGTGTCCAACACTCACATACAAACCATTTCATGTAACCTCTTCAAAATTCTGTATGTTTCTCTCCTTATAATTGATTATCTAATTGGGCTAGCCTTTTGGGTTTTTCCAATTGGGCTTTAGTAAGTGGCTTGGAGTGAGACAAAAAGGGAACAAATAAGACACTAGCTCCAATGGGCCTTGGGCTTTTCTGTCAACTCTTGACAAGTCCAAAGTTACCATTAATTATATTTAGTACCACTATATAAATATAATTGCACTCTAGGCCTTATTAATAAATTATATCCCAAAACTTTATTGTGCATGCAACCCCTTCATAAAATATTTGTAGTAATACAAAGTCATTAATATAGACTGTCACTTTGTAGATTACTACATCTTAATCTTTGAGTACCGGTTTAATCCTTTTAAGTTATTCACCATATATTTATGAAATCTAATTTCATAAATATATACTTTAGTCTTACTAAAGTGGTTAGGCCTAACTTTTTGAATAACAAACCCATTAAACTTATCTCAAAGGAATATTTTGTATCTCCGTTAAGAGACTATGAATTCCTTCTTGAGAATATATGTCTCATTAACACTAAATGTGGCTGCCCAACATACTGAAGTTTTGACTGTTACTTTAGATCTCACTCCTGATATATCAAAGCAACCTACATTTCATGATTAGGTCCATTATTCTCTCAGGATTAAGAGTTCATGTAAATAGAAGTCATGAGATTTATTATTCAATTGATAGTCGTTTGGAGAATAATAAATCTCATAGTGGTCCAGTTCAATATGTCTTAACTCTTAAAACATATCAACATATCAACTAGACATCTCCACTTCCATGATCAAGACAAATCATTTTAGTTGATATGATATAGTCTTCACAGATGAAACGCCTAATTTCATCACCGACTACGAACTACAATTTTGAGTTTACAAAGAACTTGTGATTTATATCTTCTGTGACTTTTCACATAAATCACATACTATGCATCTCATGGACTATATGATAATTTCTGAATATTCATGTTACCATTATTTTAGATAATAATAAAACAACTTTATTAAACACAATATTAAGTCATACATAATGTTATACTTAATATCATACATAGCATCATACAATAGGATTTAAGGGCACTAATCCTAATATGATTGTGTGTGAGTTAAAGTAATTTTCTTATATCTCAAATCGTCATAACATGTAGATACTTATGCAATCTTGCGATATTTTTCACACACAACATGCAATATTCTTTGCTACTTTTAATACATGTGCAGGTACAATGTAATTTGGCCATCACAAGGAATACATGTGTTAATGTATGCTCACTAAACTATATTGACTTGTTTTTAAAATATAAAATTGGTTAGACTTGTTTAGTGTGTGTGTGTGTGTTTTAGGATCTAAATGCTTATCAATTTTATTGTTGAGAGATTATTTTGAGAGCTTAAATTTTTTTTTGGATATTTAGTTGAGTAGCACGTTTGATTGCATTCATATCTGTGTTTTTCTCTTCTTTAAAAAAAATGTTTTTAAGCTTTCTCGATAGCTGCTCGACACCTCTCGACAGCAGGCTATCTATCGAGCTCTTCAGCATCTTTAAATCGCAATCTCGATAGCTTTTCAATAGCACCTCGATCCATCGAGAAAGTTTCTGTCTCCTCGATAGCTGCTCGATAGCTCCTCAATCCATCGAGCTTCTTTTAGCTCTGGACACCTCTGGACACCTTCTCGATAGCTACATCTGTCGACCCTTTAAAGCTCGACACCTCTCGATCTATTGAGAATTACGGAGCTTCTATATATAGGGTCAGCACGATTCAAATCTCATTTCTCTCAATCTCTCTCGACTCCTATTGCCTCTTCACCTCCCAAAACCTCTCTCTCTCTCACTCAAAACTTCATCCTCAAGGATTTTTCGGCCTAAATCAAGTTTTTCTTCACTTGGTAAGGATCCTAATCCTTCTTTTTCATGCATTTGACCTACCTTTTTGGGATTTTTTTGAAAACTTTGGGGTTTTTCAAAATTGATGAAGTTATTGTAAATTTTTGGGATGGGTTTTGTATTTTTGATCTTAAGACATCATGCATTGCATTTCATTTGCATTATAACAATGTTTCATGCATTCTTATATGTGTGTTTACTTTGTTGCAAACATGTGTACTGGTAGGATTGGATTGGGCTGAGCCCATGATGTTTTTACTGTTGCATATCACATGCTCATGTATTTTCATGCATACGTACTTTACATTCTCTATATTCTTATATATTGACTGTATTGGTGCCTTTCTGCGTCTCTTTCTCTCCCTCTCTCTAGTTTATGTTAGTTGCGTCATGGCACCTAAACGTAAATCTACTCCGTCCCGGAACCCTCTTCATTTTAGGGCATCCACCTCTTTTGACCCTACTCCCTCACACGTCTGGTTCTGTGATAAGAAGGCCAAATCAGACTTATTTGAGAACTTCTCTAGACGAGGCGTTCATTCGGAATGCCAAGTCATTTTGTCGGACTTCTCCGACACTGACCTACCCACTATCATTCACAGTAGGGGTTGGGAGTCACTGTGTGACGTCCCGGTCACTTATCCATCCATGCTTATCTAGGAGTTCTACTCCAACATGCATGAATTTGATTATTCAGTACCTCTTTTTGTTACTCGTATTCGAGGTACGCGCATTGTGGTCACATTGGATATTGTATCTGATGTGCTCCATGTCCCAAGGGTAGCGTATCTTGACTACCCCGGTTGTGATCGTCTTAAGACTGTGTCTAAAGACGAGCTTATTTCCTCTTTTTATAAGCGTCCTTCTGATTGGGGTTATCGTCAGTCTACTCCGTGTTCGGCCTTTGTTAAAGGTCCTAGGTTCATGAACATAGTTATGACTTTTGTTTTGCATCCTCTTTCTCACTATAACTCTATTACTAAGCCCCGTGCTCGATTTTTGCTTTCTCTTTTAGAGCATCTTACTATAGATTTTCCCTCTCATTTCATTCTTTCCATTATAGATGTACATAGGGATACAGCAACCCATGATAAGCTCATCTTCCCTTCGGCTATCACAAGGATTTTATGCCATTTTTCTGTTCCCTTTCCCGTTTCTGACCACTTCCATGTTATGTGTGCCATTGACACCACTACTGTTAAACGGAGTGAGGCATAGCTACGTTTAAGGCGGTCCGGGTTGGCAGCTCCTCCCACTTCTTTAGCTCCATCCACCTCCGCTCCCTCTTCTCCTGCGGGTGGTGTGACTCTTGATATGATCACGGCGTAGCTTCAGCGCATGGATGCTCACCTTGATACACTTACTACTGAGTTTTATCAGGTGAACACTTGTGTCTGCTGTATTGCTAGACGGCAGGCTCGCCTTGGTGGCTTTGTGGAGTCTCCCTCTCCTCCTCCCAAGGCAGCAGAGGACGACGAGGCATCTGAGGACGATGATGACTCCGACGACGATGATGATGATGAGGATGGAGATGCTAGCTCTTCCAGTGCTGACGAGATGTCTGCTTGATACTCTTACCCTTTGTCACTCGTGACAAAAAGGGGGTGTAGTTTTGGATATGAGAGTAGTCATACTCATAGGGGGAGGGTTAGTATAGGAGATTTTTGTTAGGGGGAGTGTGTATTTTGAGGGATGTAGTGAGGATTTTATGTATCTTTTTCTTTTCTTTCTTTTTTAGATACATTGTTCTTGTACCTTAGATCTTGTGATCATATTGTGATAGCAAACATTGTACTTGTTTATATATATACATTTGAGGTTGTTATTACAGTTCTTTCACCTATCTCTCCATGTGTTGTTTCTTTTCTATCTTTATACGCATGTTTCTTATATAATGTATGCAATCTATTATTTATGTTTCACATTAAGATGTCATGATGAGTTTTATTTAAAGTGTTTCAGAAATACAGGTTGTCAAAGTCTACTTGCCATAAACTCTTTTCTTGCAAAGTTTTTTAAGAGTTTGTGTTAGGATAGATTTTATTGTATTCAACAAGTGAATATGAGTTGAGTGATTTATGACTTCTCTCATATCTCATTTGTTTGTTATGGTTTTGTCACGGATTGCCAAAAGGGGAGATTGTTAGGACATATGTGATTTGATGTTAGGAACATATGTCAACATTTTATGTAATTGGCTAATCCTTTTGACAAGACGCACTTTACTTGTAATTGGGTAGATCTAGGATGTGTTTAATGCTTCAAGAAACAAAGTTTCAAGTTCAAGTGTTAAAGCCATGCAAGTCTGTCCAAGAATCAAGTCAGAAAGTGCAGGATTTTAAAGCTTGACAGCTAGCATCTATCGAGGTTTAAAGAGAGCTGTTTCAGCCCGAGGCTTAACAGCTGCTCGACAGATAGGGTATTCATCGAGATTTATGAAGTTCAGATTTTCATCCAATCTGTGGATGTATGTTTGGGCTTTCTTTTCTCACAACCCTAAACATATATAAGGGTTATTTTAAGGGCCGTAAAAGGTGAGACTAGTTGCACAAGAGCATAATTCCATAGTATGAAGAAAGAGTGTAATCGGAAACCTAGTTTGCCCTAGTTCTTGAAGAAGCTGTTGTGTTTGTACACCATAGGGTTTTGTGACCAAGCAACTTCATGATCTTCATCATGTGATGAACTGAAGAACTTTGCAGCCAACATCCTTCTCAAGTTGGTGATCAAGTTGCGTACTGGGATCCGCACAATTGGTTAGTCACGTACTAGGAGCCGTGCATTGAAAAGGAGAGATTGTCACTACAGAACAAGTCCAATTGGGTATTGGGGTAAGGGTTCAACTGTAGGTTGGTATAAGGTACTGGGATTCCTTTACTTGTAACCGTTTGTTGTGATAATAGTGAATTCTCGGGAGTGGTGACCTTAAAATCACCCGGTGGGGTTTTTTCCGTATAGGTTTTCCCCATTCGTAAAATCACCGTATCAATTTATTTTCCGCTGCATACTTTAGATAATTGGTGATTTGTTTATGCTACCACGTGCTTTGTATGTTAATTTGATTAATTAACAAACTTGGCTAATTAATCAATTAATTCATCACAAGGGGTCAATACGTTTTTGGCCTGTCACCAACAATCCATCCTTTGAGGCCCAAGATCCCTTGTCATCAATGGACTTGGGTACTTTCCAAAAAAAAGGGAACCCACACAAGGACTTTTTCTTATCATATTTTGAATGTTTAGCAAAAGTCCTTACATGTATTGAATGAAGTCAAATGGATCATCTTGTATTCTCTTGAAAAGAAGGCTTTTGAAAAAAATTTGGGGTCTTTGAGAGAGAGGCTTTAGAATAATCTTGGAGTCTTTGAAAGAACAAAAAGGGTTTTTAGGAAAAGATTACAAGGAAGGCCAATGTCCCTAGTCCAAAAGAGTTTTTTTTTTTTTTTTTTTTTGAAATTTTTTGAAAACTCTTTTTTAAATTTTGTTGTTTTTTTTTTTGAATTTTATTTTTGGATTTTTTGGATTTTCTTTTATAAACAAAATGCATGAAACATGATAATCAACAAAAATACATTAAACTTCAACAAATATTTTCTAATTGAAACATGTAGTAAACAAAAAAACTTTAAGATGAACAATGATCCTGAAAACCGAACTATGGCTTGACTACTTGTGAAATGAGGCAAAGTCGGGCTAATTGTTTCTTCTTGGTCCATTGTGGATGTTTGAGTTGAAATTTTAAAAATTGGACCTTGGTAGGCCTAAACCTCGAGGAAGATGCCTTGATCTTGATGGAATTGAGCTTGAATCCTCATTGAGTTTGATGAGCTTGAGTTTGATGAACTTATGAACTTGATGGGCTTGAGTCTGGATGAGCTTGACAAACTTTGGACTTAGCAAGCTTGGGCTCAAACTGCATATACACATGACATACCTTTCTTTCTAGGAAAAAAAAAGATTTATAAAGCACACGACATTCAAACAATGTCGCTATGTTGTCTTTGTGCCGAGGTTTTATGCCGAGGACTTCGGTTTCCTCTTCGATAACACATCGCTATGTTGTCTTTGTGTTTGCATCTTTCCTCCCTACTTTTTTACCTTTCATTTGACTGATGTGTTATTATGAATATGGGTTAGAGTAGCTTGTTTGTTTATACGCTCGCATTTACTCTTTTCCACACTTAGTAAAAGTTAGAGTAAAATCTATCGAGCCATAATTTTAATTTGGGGGTCTAAATGTTCATAGGTGTTTTACTCACTATTTGAACATTCAGTTTTGAAAATGTGGGACTAAACTAGCACTGTCGAATTAAATCCCAAGAGATATACTTTGAAAAACTTGACATTTTGAGACAAAAATTAAGACTAAACGATCGCGGTTGAATTGAATCCTAAGAGAGATATTTTGAAACACTTGACATTTTGAGATAAAAATCAGGACTAAACGATTGCCATTGAATTGAATCCTGAGAGAGATTTTGAAACATTGATATTTTGAGATAAAAGAGAGATAGGATTAGACAACCACTGCCGAATTTGAATCCTGAGAGAGGTATTTTGAAAACTTTGATATTTTGAGATAAAAGAGAGATAGGATTAGACAACTGCTGCCAAATTTGAATCCTGAGAGAGGTATTTTGAAAACTTTGATATTTTGAGATAACATGAGATAGGATTAGACGACCACTGCCAAATTTGAATTTTGAGAGAGGTATTTTGGAAACCTTGATATTTTGAGGTAAAATAGAGATAGGATCAGACGACCATTGCCAAATTTGAATCCTGAGAGGTATTTTGAAAACTTTGATATTTTGAGATGGCGTGAGATAGGATTAGAAAACCACTGCCGAATTTGAATCCTGAGAGAGGTATTTTGGAAATCTTGATATTTTGAGATAAAAGGGAGGTAGGATCAGAAGACCTCTGCCAAATTTTAATCTTGAGAGAGGTATTTTGAATACTTTGATATTTTGAGATAACATGAGATACGATTACACGATCACAACCGAATTTGAATCCTGAAAGAGGTATTTTGAAAACTTTGATTTTTTGAGATAAAAGAGAGATAGGATTAGATGAGCACTGTTGAATTTGAATCCTGAGAGAGGTATTTTGAAAACCTTGACATTTTGAGAAAGGGATTCCTACACCGTGGAAGTGAGGAGGGTTGTACTAAGCATGTTGGGGTGCATTGAGTAATATAAAAGATTCCAACGCCATGGAAGTGTGGAAAAGTTCCTACACTATGGAAGTGTGGAAGGTTGTACTGAGCTGGTTGTTGTGAATCGAGTACCATAAAATATTCCTATGCCGTGGAAGCACGAAGAAGATCCTACACCGTGGAAGTGTGGAAAAGGGTTCATCGAGAGAAATGGGTCTGAAGACTACCAGAAGGTGAAAGTGTTTGAAAGAGCTTCTCTGGGGGCTAGTTAAAGTTGAATGTGTTTCAACAAGAGAAACTGGTCCGAAGACTACCCAAAGGTGAAAGTGTTTGAAAGAGACCCTTTGGGGGCTAGTTAAAGCTAAATGTGTTTCAATGAGAGAAATTAGTCCGAAGACTACTCGAAGGTGAAGGTGTTTGAAAGAGACTTTCTGGGGGCTACTTAAAGTTGAAGGTGTTTTAATGAGAGATATTGGTCCAAAGACTACCCGAAGGTGAAGGTTTTTGAAAAATACTTTCTGGGAGCTACTGAAAAGCTGAGGTAGTTTCAATGAAAGAAATGAGTATGAGGACTACCCGAAGGTGAATGTGTTTCAACAAGAGAAACACGTCTGAAGACTACCTGAAGGCGAAGGATTTCATCGAAAGAAATCTATTTAAAGACGACCCAAAGGTAAGGATTTGTTGGTTGTGCTAGATCATTAAGACATTAAACAAGGCTGAAAAGAACTGAAGAATTACCCCATTGCGGGCTCTTTAGGTTCCTTGATTTGCTGAATTCTGGATTCAATGCTTTAGGAAGATCCCCTCTTGGAAGTACTGAAACTTTTGGTCATAACTGCACAAAAACTACCTCAACGCTGAGTTCTGTATGGTCTTGTTGAATTGTGCATGCTTGGCACCTATTCAAGCTCTCACGAGGAGAGATTTCTCCTTCTCCTAGTGGATATCTTGAATTGCAATGGATAAAGGGAATACCGTCCATGGTTTGAAAATATCAGAAATAAAATTGCCCCAATATCAGGATTGAGACTAAGGCCAACCTTTGGGGCATCGAGGGTCATGTTTGGAGTATGACTCAGGCATCCTTTGTTTGGATAAGTTCAATAGACTCAAAAGTGTTTAGGGCAATGATGCTCGAATAGTATTTAAAACCCGGGGTTGAGCAATTGAATTTTTTGGTTTAGGTCTTTTTAAAGATGCTTGCTAGTGATTCAGAGAGGCTTGCATAAGCTGTTGCAATCTTAAAAACCCATTTTCTTGGAAATTCTTTGGGAAGAAATGAATAACCCTTAAGGATTTGCTGAACTTGAAAAGTTTGGAGGATCTGAAATCCTTGCCATTTCAAATCTTTGAGGGTTATCATTTTTGCTTTCTGTTTCAATTGGTTTTGAAAACTGGGTTCAAAAATTTTGGAAATTCATTCATGATCACGAAAATCTAGTTGAATGCATGTACCACAAGAGAGGCTTGATAAGGTCATGTTTCCTATGTGGTTTATAAGTATAAGTGCTCGATGGCTACCATTTACCCTAAATAGGGAACATGTTCACAAGCAAGGATTTTTGAGCAAAGTGTTTATGCATGGATTTCCCTTTTTTAAGCTCATAAAGGGAGGAATTGAATGATGTGTTTGGCTTTTTGAACTCTTCAGGTTCGAAGTAGGGGTTAGGAGAGAACCCAACCCTTTTCGAGGCATGGAGCCTTGGTATATGTGGATGATTCCATCATCAATGACTGGCCAAATGTTTAAAGTCCCATGACCAGCTGATCCTCAATGATCAGCGAGGTCTTTCGTTAGGTTATAATGTGGCCTTGGGGTTAATTGGATGCTTGAAATGAAGGATATCAAGCTCAAAACTTTCACATGTGGGTAATTATTTAGCATAAGCTCCCTAAACTAAGTAGTCGCTCTTAATCAGGAAAGACTTTCTTAGGACCGTAATGTAAGGATATGGTTTTCCTAGGCTTACGGGAGGATATTTTTGGCAATGAAATTCTTTGAAAGGTTTCCTAAAGTAAAGAATTACACTTCGTCGAGAACCATTTTGGTTACTTCTCATGCTTGGCTATATCCTCAATTTGAGTCCATGTCTTAAACTTTGGCCATTTTCATCTTTTTGGGCTTTCATTTGACTTTCTTTGGCCCATTTGACTGATTGATGCCCATGTCTTTGACTTTTTTGGGCTAAATTTTTCTTTTTGCCCTTTCTTCACTTGGGGCTTCATTTGGCTTGATTGGCCCATAACCTTGTCATTTGATTGATTTGGGCTCTTTTATTTTCTTTTGTCAATTAGGGACTCATTTGATGGACTTAAATCTTGGAGGTCACCTTGCATAAGATTCTTGTAACCATCTAACTCGCCCTAGTGTGGGGGGTAATCCTTGACTGGGTTAAACAAGAAAAGAATTCAACATGCTCACCTGGGCTAGCAAGGGATATTTCTCTGTGAGCGGGATGGTAGTGAATTGAATGCCTTTCTTTGTCATCCTGAGCGCTTACTTCTTAGCCTAAGGAGCTTGAGTGCCAACTTATAAATTCGGGTAATTTTTTTTAAAAATTACCGTATTTTATTTGCCCTCGATTTGCGTGCCAAACCCCGAAAAATCCAAAAATATTATTTTCTCTCTATGGGGTTGCGAGAACATCTAGAATGACATGGTGCGACCTATTCGGACATCGGAGCACCCAAAGTGCATTTTTCAGATAAAATGACCAAAATGCCCCCTGTCAACCTAGGGTTGATCAATGGTCAAACAAGGTCAAAATCCTCACAAAACAACTCTTTTCATGGTTTTTCACCAAACCTGAGCTTCACGGAGATTTTTGGCCACTTTGACCAAGTTTGACCTGAGGTTGATCTTGAGTGGGCCCAAAAATCGTGCCGAGGCTATAAAAAGCCCTAGGCACCCACCAGACCAAAAAAAAAAAAAAAAGGTCTCCCTTGGTTCTGCTCTCTGCCTGAACGCCTTCTACATGTTTTTCCTCTCTTCCAAGCACAAAAACACACACACAAAAAACACATCAAAGCCTCTTAATTCTTTTCTTCACCAAAAACACAAGGTACTGTTCTTATACCCAATCTTCTTCTCCTTGGTTCTACACTTTGGGATTTGGGGTTTAGGGGTATGGATGTAGCTTTTTAGCTACTATCCACACCCCTAACCTTCTAAATCTTTTTCTAGCATTTATCTTGCTCTCTTTGCTTGAAAAACATGATTTATTGCTTTCCTAGCATGTTGCTTACTTTATTTGTGTTTCTAGCCTAAATTTCCATGCTTTTTATGCTTTTTTCCATGTTTCATGCTTAGATCTACATCCTTACATGCTTATATGTTTAGATCTACATGCTTTATACCTTATGCCATGTTTTCCTATGCTTTCTTCCTCTTTTTGCTCTATGTTGATGTTAGGGTTACATGCTCACATGCTTGTATGTTGTTGTTGGCTATGCCTTGCTTGGATCTATGTGTCGATGTGTTTATTTCCATGCTATATGGTTAGATCCTTGTCTTCACATGCTTATATTCTTGGATTCATGTTCTTTCATGTTTATGTGCTAGGCTTCTACATGTTTACATGTATGTCTCTATGCCTATATGTCTAGATCTATGTTTTCGCATGCTTGTGTGCTTGGATCTACGCTCTCTACATGCTTTATGCCATTATCTATGTGTTTGCGTGCTTCACGCCATGTTTATGTGCTTAGGCCTAGACCTTGTTTGTCATGCCATGTGCTATTGTAGCCCTTTTGTTCTTTTTTATCGCATTTTCTTATGTTTTGGCCTAATGGTTAGGACCTGATCTAGACCCTATGGTCTTTGTCATTGTCCATACACCTTGGCCCACATCAAAGGGTTTGGATCGCCCCTATTTGCATGTCTATGCTTGCTTGCTTCTATGCTTTATGCTTATGTTAGCCTCTCTAGTTCTAGGCTTTGCCATGCTTGACGCCCTTAGCGGGTTTGTGGTTGTGTGGTTACATCCGACACTCATGAGGCCTTGTTTGGATGTAACCATTTGGGATGCATCACCATGATGCCGGTTGCTTCGTGCATACCTTCCCCCTTTCCGCTCCGTGCGATGATATGCTTGCCATGCTTGTTTGTGCCACCCATTGGCTTTCTTTGCATCTGTACACACTTGCTTACATGTTCATGCATGAGTCTTGCTTGCTAGTGTGTCGTCCATGCTTCAACACAATGAAGTTATGGACATTTTATCCAAACCTTCATTTGTCTCTCGCGGACACCACATTTTATTTGTTTTCTTGCTTGTTTGTCTTTTCGTTTGGGAACCTTAGGATTTGATTGGGGAATCTGCTCATTCTATGATAGTGAAGACAAGCATGCCCTATTTGATTGTAAAGTGCTTTGAGCACAGGTTCAGAGATTAGTCGACCGCGGTATTATCTGGATTGAAAGGGAAATTGTGCGAAGAGATGATTGCATGGCAGCCAGCCTATGTCCTCCAACTACCCAGTAAGGAACTAGCTGCAATGCTATATCAGTTGGGTTGAGGAAGGATTAGGATGAATATCTGCAAAAACGCCTTGGTAAGGTTACTTCAGCACCTCCCTCTTCAGTAGTCATTGAAGAGATCATAGAATCACCTGCGGATTCAGGGTTATCATATTCAGGAAAAGGGCAAATCCTGCCAACCATCGACGGATTCACTCCTCTGGTTCTTACATTACCTACGATCGTAGGGCCAGCTTCATCATCAGTTCAAGAGGGAATCGTTATTTTTTCTGCTATCCGAGGTTTTGATCTTTTTATTCTGCCAAGGCCTACCTCCAAAATCTCTAGGGTATCTTGTTCAAAGGCCCTCGAAGCCATTCTGCCAAGTCCGGTGGTCATTAATCCGAAAATGTTCTCCATAGCGCCCAATTTGCAAACTCAGAAGGGCGTTATCATCCGCATGCCAAAGCCGTTCCCTTATGAAGATAGCCATCATGTCCCATGGAAATATGATGTGTCCTTGATCTCCACTCGAACTGGAAAAGAGGAGGTCTGCTCCAATATCTCTTCAGGTCTATCTGGGCTTACTGGGAGTGGCCGCTGCTATTCTCCAGAGGAGCTAGGAAGGAGGAGGAAAGAGATTGGCAAGGGTACAGCTGAACCCGTCAGGAATAGGGTCATAACCGAAGAAGCCGAGGAATTCTTGAAAATTATCAAAATCCCAGAGTATAGCGTGATTCAACTGCTAAACAAGTCGCCAGTTCAGATCTCTATCTTAGCGCTATTGCTATCCTCTGATGTCCACTGCAAAGCTCTCTTGAAAGTCTTGAAAGAGACATGTGTTCCTACAAGTGCCACAAAATCTTCCTTTAAAGGTATGGTCTCGACGATGTTGGCCACCAACCAGATTTCCTTTACATATGATGAGCTACCACCAGAAGGTAGAGAGCATACTTTGCCCATGCACATTATGGTAAAGTGTGAAGATATGGCATGCCAGGAGAGCTCATTACAGATATGGCATAACATTATTTACCCTTATGGCATAACATTAAAGTGTGAAACATAACATTATTTACCGCTATGGCATGCCAGGAGAGCTCATTACAGATAATGGGGCGAACCTAAATGGGAAAATGATCCAGCAACTCTGCCAACAATTCAAGATTGAGCACAAAAATTCGGTTCCCTATCGCCCTCAAATGAATGGTGTAGTGGAAGCCGCTAACAAGAACATAAAGAAAATCTTGGTGAAGATGACAGACACATACAAGGATTGGCATGAGTACTTGCCGTTTGCCTTATGTGCATATTGCACTTCTGTTCGTACTTCCACGGGTGCGACCCCGTATTCATTAGTTTATGGCATGAAGGTCGTCCTCCCCGCAGAGGTAGAGAACCTGTCTCTCAGAATTTTGTCTTAGACAGAGCTGTCAGAAGTTGAATAGGCCCGTTCTCGAACAACTGAACATGATAGATGAAAAGCACATGACTGTAATGTGCCATGTATAGTTGTACCAATGCTGTGTCGAGTGAGCATTCAACAAGAAAGTTAGACCCAGGGTCTTTGAAGAAGGCAATCTAGTCTTGAAGAAGCACAACCAGGCCATGCCTGATTATAGAGGAAAGTTTGCCCTAACTTACGAGGGCCCATATGTGGTAAAGAAGGCCTTTTCCGGGGGAGCCTTGATTCTAGCCGACATGGAAGGGCATGACTTCAATATGCCCACCAATTTTGACGCTGTCATACGGTACTTTGCATGAAGGAACCTCTCAGTGCACCTCATTTCTATCTTTTTATGTCAAAAAAAAAAAAAAACAAAAAACAAATAAACAAACAAAAGAAAAAAGAACAAATATATATATATATATGTAAAAAGGTAGATTGAAAACCCGAAAGGGTGGTCTACACAAAAGGAGAGCCAAAAGAAAGAGAGCGTGAGAAAATACAAAAGGTAGATTGAAAACCCAAAAGGGCGGTCTATGCAAAAGGAGAGCAAAAGAAAGAGCGTGAGAGAGCCTGCCAGATTAAAAAAAGGACGGTCTAGGCAAAAATTAAGGCAATTAAAAGTCAGTTGAACTACGTGATGACCTGATCCTTCCTAATGGAGGTACGTAGGCAGCTATCTTGGTTCGGTCACGTCTTAAAAGAAAAATCAGTCAATTGTGCCTACTTGAATTTCTGCTCAAGACCAAAAGATTAGATGGATCTAGTGTCCAAGACAAGATATGAAGACACCTCCAAGATCACTCTCTGTCTACAATACTGCCACGACCCGACTGTCTCCTCAAGATGTTCTGGCTCGTGCCAACGGGAAATGTACCTCAATGGGAAAAGGAAAAGATCTATCTAGAATAGGATGTATCCTTGGAAAAATAAGATATTGATATGCATGGATTTTACCTTTATCACTTATTTGTATAATCTTACATTTTCAAAGCATTTGCCTGCATATTCATTAACATGCATGTATTGTGCCATTTTGTTTCTTTCATACATTCTGGTACCAAAACATGAAATCTCATCTCATAAATATATCCTGAATATCATCATAAGCATCTCTCTTCACCATCTCTCAGTTTCTAAGCATGCCTAACAAACTAGACTATGCTTTAAGAACTCAAACAAACAGAGGAAGGCCTTACGCAATTGCCAAGCAATTTATGAAGGACCTTTCCATACATGGTGGGATACTAACTACATAGCTCATGTGTAGAAACAAAATAAGCAGAAAAGAACACCAGCAAGTCAAACATGGCTCAAGCGACTAGACACGGCCTGACACAATCTCCCAAAACTAGTACTGAGGATCGGGTCATCATAAGTATGAATTTGAAGTAACCCGGCTGCATCAAAGCCCAGGACTCTGGCAATCTCTCTGAGTCTGTCATATGAATGTCGAAGACAGATCAGCTCCCTTTCCATCATGGAATCAGAAGTAGAGCCCTGTCTCTCGGTCTCTAGTAAAGCCTGCAAGGTACCCACCTTTGTAGTAGCAACTCTCAAAGCCTCCTCCCTCTCTGCCAACTCAGTCTGGAGGTGACAGAAGGCTAACTGCAGCTCACTAGGCTTATCGCCCTCTCAGCCATACTCCATGCTCAAAGTGGAATGAATGTAGGCCTTCACCTGTACTAGCTTCAATGCTAAGCCGTCGACCCTGCTACTAGCCTCAGCCCTGTAGCCCTCTAGTGCGGCCCTATTCACATGCCAAGTGTGATCCAAAGCGGCAAACCTCTGAGTAAGACCCGCAAGCTCATCCTCCAAACCTGCAACCCAAGATCTCAGCTGAACACACTCCGCCTCTATGCCAGGAGGGGCTAGCCCCCTCCAATCAAGCTCTGCCCTCAAAGTAGCAAGCTCACTCCCATGTACACTACTCATCTCCTCAATATCCTTCATAAGGGTATCAGTCAGCTCCCTGCAGCAGTCTCTATCCCTGATAGCCTCCCTCAGGCACTCCATTAGATCTATAAGGGCCCTCTCAACCCTGATCTTAAACTCTAGGGTATAGTCTCTCAAAACATAAATTGGAAGTGGCAACTCGGCCGAGACTGGTGATGATAAGTCAAACATAAAGCTGGGATCTCTAGTGTCTCGCCATGCTCTAAACTCAATAGAGAACCACTCCTGGTCATCCTTAGAACAAAGGGGGAAGTCGATACTTGACTTGCGCACCTCCCAGAACTCAGAGGCACGCCCTATCACTGCTACATAGATATCCACGAACCTGTACTCGCAAGTGACAATAGAAATATCACTAAGTCGGGGGATATGCTGGATACCCGTAAACTGCCGCATGGCCATACCCGGGAAGTACCCCGTGCACCCCCAGATACCAACCAAGGGAATGCCAAGTAAACCGACGCAATGGGTCTATCCCTACCATCTAGTGATACCCCACTTGACTCTCCAGGTCCAGTTAGTGGGACTCAGGCTGTACAAGTATCTCAGCCAACCCTCAATATCCCTAGAAAAAGGAAGATCAAGAGCAACAGTAGCCCGAACTCTACTCCTACTCACAAAGCCCACAAACTGATCCCTAGCAATAACACTAAGGTGGCAATAGAACCACAACTATAACATATGAACACAGCAACCTAGCCTACCCCTACTGGTCTCCCGACACAAGAACAAGGATCTAACGGTCTTAGAAAGTAGAGCAGGAATGAAAGAGGTACCATGAGGAAGAGCACTCACCTTTGGGAGGACGGTAAAGGTGACAACTCCTAACGATGAAGGAAACAACACCGTGCTAAAGAAGGCCACCAGGAAGGCCTGACACCGGTAGGATGTTCGCTGCTCCTCTAACTCCATAAAGTCATCTCGGTAGCCAATGGGGCACTCCAATGAGTGGAACCGATCATACAGGAAATCAAAGGACATGCTCCCTCCTATCTCGCTACCATGCCAAGTAAGTGCCTCCCCAACAGGTCACTTGAAGCCCAACAGATTAGTGAGTCTCTTGAAGTAACTACCGAGAAAACACAGGAAGAACCGTTGAAGATGAATGTCAGTAGGTGCCACACCCCAAGGGATGCTACTCTGCAGCCATTCAGTGCGGATCTGTGGCGACGCGGTAGGCCCAAAATATCCTCTCGTGTTTGTAGTCAATGGGAGAGGGATGCCCAAGAGCTCGCAGGCCATCTCAAAGCTCATGTCATCGGTCGGAATCGGGTATCCGCCAAATCTAATACCTAGGATGGATACCAATTAAGAGGGAGGATCATATACTCCCCACAGCTTAAGTGAAAGGTGCCTGTATCAGCATAATACCGCTGCACCAAAGCCTCCCCGATCCCGTGCCTCATGGTGTACGGGGGGATCCGCAGGAAATCCTCGAATCCCTGCTTTCTCAAAAAATCTGCATACCACTGGTGGGTCCTAGGAGCAAACAGCAGCTGAAGAAAGGTGGACCAAGCACCCCGACCCCAGATCTTGTCGGCCCCTTACATTCAAAATCAAAAGCTACCTGTTAGCATATGCATATAACGAAAATCTAAATGACAAAGGAGGAAATGCAGCATACCTCTCCCTTCGTCTCCTGAGCAGAAGGATGATCCTTCAGCCCGTGTTGAAGGTGAGTGTCTCTGATGCCGCTGTCTATAGCTCCAATACGAGCATCGGCCCCGGCTTGACGTGGCAAGAACCTCGGTCTCAAATTGCGCCTCCGAGCGCCCAAGTCTAGCAAAACCTTGTCCCTAGAAAAATCAGCCTCTATGCCAATGAGGAGATCTTCGGCTCACGTTACTCCTCTAAAGGCCCCTCTCCCTATAGCTGGCCTGCGCCGTGAGGAAGCTCTACTGGAAACAATACGGGACTCAAAGGATACGCTGGCCGTCTCGACTGAATGCTGCCTCCTAGATCAAGTCTCCACAGGGATACTGCCGGTGGGCCTAATATCGTCACCCCCACGGTCGAAATGGCTCTGCAGAACTCGAGCCGTCTGCTTGCCAACTGAAGAGTCCCCATGGGACGTAGAGTACACGGAGGCCTTCCCCCTATCTCCCCTATAAGTTAAATGGAAATACAGATGAACTAATACTTTTTCCTAAACATGTTATGCAGGCCTATGCCAGGCATATGATCTCACATGAAAGTAGATTCTTACAAACATTCTCTAGTGGGTAAACCGGCAGCTGCGCTCCGGGCTCACATTCTACAGTGGGTAAACTAGCGACTACGTCCTAGGCTCACATTCTACAGCGAGTAAACCAGCAGCTGTGCTCTAGGCTCACATTCTACAGTGGGTAAACTAGCGACCACGTCCTAGGCTCACATTCTACAGCAAGTAAACCAGCAACCGCGCTTTGAGCTCACATTCTGCAATGGGTAAACTGGCGACCACAACCCAGGCTCACATTCACTTAAAAGTCAAGTTCCTGATCTACAATGGGTAAACTAGCGATCGTGTCCAAGGCTCACATTCTATAGCGAGTAAACCAGAAGCCACGCTCTGGGCTCACATTCTACAGTGGGTAAACTAGTGGCCGCGCCCCAGGCTCGCATTCACTCAAAAGTCAAGTTCTTGATCTATAGTGGGTAAACCAACGACCGCATCCTGGGCTCACATTCTATAGTGGGTAAACCGGTGGCTGCGCCTCGGGCTCACATTCTGCAATGGGTAAATAGGCGGCCGCGCCCCAGGGTCACATTCACTTAAAAGATAAGTTCCTGATCTACAGTGGGTAAACCAACGACAACGTCCTGGGCTCACGTTCTGCAGTGGGTAAACTGGTGGCCGCGCCCCATGCTCACATTCACTCAAAAGTTCAAGCTCTCAATCTACAGTGGGTAAACTAGCAACCCCGTCCTAGGCTCACATTCTACAATGGGTAAACTAGCGGCCGTGCCCCAGGCTCACATTCACTCAAGAGTTTTCAAGATTTCCGATTTACAGTGAGTAAACTAGCGGTTGTGCCCTAGGCTCACATTTCCACTATTCCCGACTACCCGGTAAGTCCCTTTACCCGTATCCTACATTTTATTTTCAGCATTTAGATTCCCACATATTTACGCACTCATATAATAAAAACAAAAAAATATGTGCATTTTCCTAAGATAGCATGGCATAAATCACGCAAAAAATATATGCTTATGAAAATTCCAAAAATAAAATAAGCACTAGCATGCATCTCTAGTAGTTTTGCTACTAACATCTTGCAGGAAAAAAAAACAAAAACAAAAACAAAAAAAACAAAAAACAAAAAAAAACAAAAAACAAAAAAAAACAAAAAAAAAAAAACAGAGAAGAAGAAAAGATAGACACTGACCTCAAGTGCAGAAAAGAATGAAATAGCATATTGAAGCTGAAAAGATGGACCCACTAAGCTCGAGATTGCTCAAGGGAATTTTTTAGAAGCGGGAAGTCAAAAGAAAGTGAAATGTGAGTACAAAATGAGCAAGAAGGAGCTTTTATAGGCCTTTGGGGTGGCCTGGCTGCCCAGCGCACCTTGTTGGGCCACCGGGTTAGCCCGGCGCACCTTGAAGGGCCACTGGGCAGCGTTGACCCGGTCAAACCCAAAAAAAAAAAAAAAAAAAAAAACCCTTTTTCCTCTCCTAAAGTTCAGAGACGTGTCCGGAAAATATTTCAGAAGCAGCCGCAGTAGATTGGTCCAATCAGGTAAAGTCCGATCTCGATCCGTGAATAGTCTCCGCAAGCAAATTTGGGGGCTACAAAATTCGAAATCACATTCTTTATCTAACACCTCTCATTGCACTTGACATGTCAGATAAAGAAGGGGCAGCTGTTGATACCATATTTTGTCCACCCTCGATTTGCGTGTCGGGCCCCAAAAAATCCAAAAATATTGTTTTCTCTCCATGGCGCAACCCATTCGGACACCGGAGCACCCAAAGTGCATTTTTTAGATGAAATAGGTTGACCAAAGGTCAAACGAGGTCAAAATCCTCACAAAACAACACTCTTCATGGTTTTTCACCAAACCCAAGCTTCTCGGAGATTTTTGGCCAAATTGACCAAGTTTGACTTGAGGTTGATCCTAGGTAGGCCCAAAAACCCTAATTTTGATCCGGCCATCAGAACGGGTTGAAAATAATGCCATTGCAAAGATTATCAAATTCTCATTTCAACGACTACTTATGGGTCGAAATCGGAGTTAGAATGGCCAAGATACCACGATAACCGGGATAACGCACTGATCGATGCACTACTAACTTCCGAGAGCCATAACTTTCGATCCGACTGTTGGATTTTCAAGATCCATACCTTTTCAGAAATAGGAAGTTTGTATCAAAAAAAAAGAAATAGGAAGTCAATATCTTTCCAGAGGTTCCAAGATCAAACCCATCCGTGAAGGTTTGAATGCAGTGGCCCTTGAAAGGCCGTCACCTTGAAAATCGTGCCGGGGCTATAAAAAGCCCCAGGCACCCTCCAAACCAAAAAAAAGAAGGTCTCCCTTGGTTCTGCTCTCTGCCTGAATGTCTTCTACATATTTTTCCTCTCTTCCAAGCACAAAAAAACACACAAAAAAACACATCAAAGCCTCTTGATTCTTCTCTTCACCAAAAACAGAAGGTATTGTTCTTATACCCAATCTTCTTTTCCTTGGTTCTACACTCTAGGATTTGGGGTTTAAGGGTGTGGATGTAGCTTTTTAGCTACTATCCACACCCCTAACCTTCTAAATCTTTTTCTAGCATTTATCTTGCTCTCTTTGCTTGAAAAACATGATTTATTGCTTTCCTAGCATGTTGCTTGCTTTATTTGTATTTCTAGACTAAATTTCCATGCTTTTTATGCTTTTTGCCATGTTTCATGCTTAGATCTACAACCTTATATGCTTATATGTTTAGATCTACATGCTTTATACCTTATGCCATGTTTTCTTATGCTTTCTTCCTCTTTTTGCTCTATGTTGATGTTAGGGTTACATGCTCACATGCTTGTATGTTGTTGTTGGCTATGCCTTGCTTGGATCTATGTGTCGATGTGTTTATTTCCATGCTATATGGTTAGATCCTTGTCTTCACATGCTTATATGCTTGGATTCATGTTCTTCCACGTTTATGTGCTAGGCTTCTACATGTTTACATGCATTTCTCTATACATATATGTCTAGATCTATGTTTTTGCCTGCTTGTGTGCTTGGATCTATGCTCTCTACATGCTTTATGCCATCATCTATGTGCTTGCGTGCTTCACGCCATGTTTATGTGCTTAGGCCCAGACCTTGTTTGTCATGCCATGTGCTATTGTAGACCTTTTGTTACACGATCTAGACCCTATGGCCTTTGTCATTGTCCATACACCTTGGCCCACATCAAAGGGTTTGGATTGCCTCTATTTGCATGTTTATGCTTGCTTGCTTCTATGCTTTATGCTTGTGTTAGCCTCTCTAGTTCTAGGCTTTGCCATGCTTGACGCCCATAGCGGGTTTGTGGTTGTGTGGTTACATCCAATGCTCATGAGACCTTGTTTGGATGTAACCATTTGGGATGCATCACCATGATGCCAGTTGTGTTCAGTAATTTTAGGGGTCTAGCCTCTCCCATTTGGTTATGTACTCTTTTAAAACCCCTTCCTTCCTCCTTCCTTTCTCTCTTAGATGGTTTGTATTAGGTATATCATGCCGTGTACCATTTGTCCTCATCTCTAGAGTGTGGCGACCCTTGTTTATTTTCCTACACTTATATTTTGGGCCATGCTCTAGGGATGTAGGCATTTACTTTCATGCTCTTTGTGCTTGCATTGTGCTTGATGTATGTATATATATACCTGCTCACCCCTTCCGATGTGATTGTCACAGTCCGTGTCACCTAAGGCAAAGCAATGCCTAATTTCCGCTGCAAAGTAAGGTGACATGTTGCCGGATTTTTGCCATGGAAATTTAGTATTTTGCCCGAACGCCTTAGGTAAGTATAGATTGGGACCACACCTATTCAAAAGCTAAACCTCAAAGCCCCATGCATGCAAAGGCCCGAAAGCCAATGCCAAAATCATGTTTCTTTTATTGCTAATCTCCGAAAATTAAGGTTTTATCAAAACAAAGGACTGTCCTTGGATAGGCGTTGTGGGGTGCCTAACACCTTCCCCATACGTAACCAAACTTCCGGACCTAAGAATCAAGATTTTTTGCCATCCACATTAGATTAGGAAAATGCCTATTTTCTTAGCCTAGGATTGGTAATAAAATCAACTAGAAACAGGTGACCAATCACACCTAAAAAAAACCCAATGATTGGTGGTGGCTCCACTTACCTTTGCTGATCCCTTAAAATTTCGCCTAGATTCCTGCCATAACGCCAAAGGTAGACCTACCTTCTTCTACTGAGAGAGAGAGAGCACCTGAAGACGCTACACACTATTACACACACACACACTGCATACACCCATCATTCAAGAGGGGCCTTCAACGAGGCCCCCGCTCACGCGGGAGCGTCGCCACGGGGGGTGGTTGAGTGAAGGCATGACGACAGCGGTGGGTTTCCACTCCGATGATCGAGGCCGGGCGTCGACAGTGTACGCATACTCGAGTCATGCATATGCATACTACATGGATGCATATGCATACTCAAGGCATGCATACGCATACTTCATGTATGCACACACATACTCATGCCCAGAAACCTAGATTTAGGTTTCTTGATTTTTTTATTTGTTTTGCTTTATTTTAATCATATGTTTAGATCTTGTTAAGTCTAGTTTTCACATGTTTAGGTCTAGGGTCAATAGAATAATATGTTTCACATGTTTTATTATTGATTAATAATTAGGGTTTATATCTTGGTTGAATCACATGAACATGCATATGAACATAAACATGCATTGATGCATAGGTGCTGTGGTGCTATGAGGTAAGTGAGGATAGTCATGCATAATTACATGAACATGTATTTGGTTTGGTTGATGAAAATGATGAGATTTCTTAATTGATGAATATGATGAATATGCTCGATGATTAATGCCTTGTTGGTGTTTCTATTTTGTGATGTGCTTGCTGCCCTTGGATATATATTGCTAGATGAATGGTAGGGTTTTATACTATGGATGAGTTTGGGAAATATGCCATGTTTTGGATGTTAGATGCATGTTAGTGTGTGTGAGTTTAGAATAACATATTAGAGGACCCTTTGATGGGATTAGGATTTGGAACATAATGAGTAGAGGCCGACCTACGGGTCGGGTGGGGTTGGGTGCCTAACACCTTCCCATCCCCATACCTAAACTCCGGACACATGCTTTAGTAAAGATCAGTCCTTCCACAAAGACACTATATTTTGGTTTCTAGACCTAAACTAGCTGGCAACTCCATTTCTTCTTCGCCCTAGTCCACTCGGCCGAGGCGTACTCCCTGTTGCATCCACACCTAGTATCATATTGAGAGCACCTAAAGGCTTGACCTTCTTCTAGTCCATACGGACGTCTTGTGGATCACTAATCTCATTAAACGCTTTTCTAATGCCTCAATAGAATCGGTTGCTACTCAAATTTGAGATAGAAAATCTAGGGCCCTTGGTGGCTTCCATGAAGGAAATTGGTCAAAATTTATTAGAGTAGACAACTCAGACTATGCTTCTATTGCTTGATACTTAATAGGCCGAAGCAAGTTCCTAAAAGGGAAATTCAAAAGAATCGAAGTTAGTAAGGAATTTTGGCCTTGAAAGGATCCAACAAAATTGGAAATACCTAGGCCTTCCTTCAACAGAGTGACCTCATGCATCCTTTTAATTGTCCCTTCCCATGGAGTGAGTTCTTGCAAGGAATTTTACTGCAATCTTCAACTCCTTGGAGTGAGTTCTTGAATGAGCTACTCATGGCTCGTGTATTCAGAAATGGTTCCCCAAGTTTTTGTCGTGACTTCAACTGAGGTGAATTTCAATGCCTAAAACATTGGTTACTTCACAAAGAACATGGATGACCCATCGGTCTCGTGGAGACGACCCTATTTGAGATTTGCATAGGAATTCATGACGCTTTTACGGCCACCAGCTTCATCCTTTTTTACATGGGAGAAGAATCGAGTAAAATTCTGCCCCAGTATGGCATTTTTTGGTTCTTCAACCATCTAAACGGCCTCTTGAAGATTCTTAACGAAGATAAGCCAAAACTGCTTGGTCTTTCTAAGCCCAACACTAGCAATATGCTTCCTCTAAAGGAGATCTTGATCCTACAAAAGTGTTTAGACTAGGTCAAGCTTCAGTATCCTCCCTATTCTTAAGGTTTTCTTGAAAACTTCACGCCACCAGTTGATAACTTCAACTAAATCTTGGGGGTGAAGTCAGTGGTCCCTTAAGAAACACTACAAGCCAAAAATTGGCTACATATCAGCATGATCTCAGGAGCCCACCATCGTGTCTTAATTTCCACACTTGGAAGTAGTGTCAGGGAAGTTCCATAATTTTTTCTCGAAACAGTACTAAAAAGGAAATCCCTTTAAGATGAATAACCTAGATCTTTTCCTAAGACCATTTTTCTTCAACTTAAGATTAACATGATTTGACAAAGGTCTCCTTACAAGGCATGAGAGCCTAACAAAACTACCCCAATATAGGGGTATACCAGACCTGACCTATCTATCTTCTACCACCTTAGGTTCAATGTGAACTCTTGGTTGAGACTTTGTGAGTGCTAGTGTGCATGCCCAAAGGGCTAATTCTAAAAGTCCTTTCTTCAATGCCAAGAATAGTCAAATTCAGACTAATCATGAAATCATCTTGACAAGCGGTGGAAGGGTTGGGCACCCTTAGGAGTTTATGCCATTGATAGCCATTTCAGAAAATTCACTCCAAAGACTCTGCTAACATCAATCTTGATGGTATGAATTGATTGGCTTGGGTTGCAAAAGACAAATCAAGGGTCTTCTTAGTAACACTAGACTTCTCGATCTATCACTTGAAGTAGGCGCACAGGAGAACTTCTCCTAAAGCTTCTTGCTCTTCAAACCATCTTTGGTTCATTCCCCTAGGGTTATGAGACTAACAAAAGCCATGGACGTGGGTCCTGTTGATCTTCCTGTAGACCGAAGCCTTAGACATTTCTAGGAATGTCTTGATCATCTCATTTTCAAGTTTCAAAGAATGCACTCAGGTGCCATCCTCTTTTCATCTTTGAGTACTTCCTTTGAAAGTTTTCCCATCCTCTTCTTCCATTTTCTATCAACTAGAATGTAAAAGGAGCTATCATAATGTCGAGACAATGATGGTACAGGCATTCAATAGCAATTCATGCTTATTCCTTTCTAGTTTCAAATGCCAAGTGGCAGTGGGTCTGACCAAATCATCTTAAAGAGCCCATACATAAACCAAGACTTTAGTTTGCAACTAGATGACATAAACCGGTTCCCATTTTGCAATCCCCCAAAGAATTTTCATTTTCAATTGAAATGGTCCATTGTTTATGTTCTATTCAAGTCACTCTTCATTCTTGCCACATATCCTTTTGTACAAGGTTGGAGATGCAAGGATCTTGAACTTCCCATATTTTGTCTCACACCTCAAGAAAGAATGGGATAGCAAGGAGTCAGAGATTACAATTGAGATATTTTCATGGTGGAAACAAAAAACCAAAGCCCATGTTAGTTTTATGTTCGAATGCTTTAAGCATGCCCCCTATTTCATTTCACAATTAAGAGGGAGAAATTCCATGATTCAGACTTCTTGTCATTGAATGGGCTTCTAAAAATGATGCAAAACTTAACATAATCTCTTTTTGGCAAGCGACTGAACATTTGCATAGGTTTTCAAATATCTTGGGATGAACCCCTTTTTCACAATGAAAATTTTAAGGTACAACACCTTGTCCTTTTTTAGGAAAAAATTGGTGTAATTTGTATAGCAAAGGTTTTTGCAACGATCAAAGCAAATACAAAACTCTTTTTCTGATATAATATTCACAATGATCCTTGGACAAAGGAACCAATTTTGATACAAAGGCATTTGATACAAGGAAAGCAAGGTTTGATCCCTTTGGCAATTTTTGAAGAAAAATTTCGCCTTTTACCTATCTCTATGGAAAGATCCGGTTGCTTGTCACCCAATTTATCCTCTGTACAATTAGGTGAAAGATATCAACAAATGCTTGCATGCCCTTGTAGGGTTGGGGACCCTTAGGGCTTAGGTGGATACTAACGCACAAGCGGTTTTAGGACCGTCGCTCTTAGGGTTTCTCAATGTTATGCAAGCAGGCAAAGATCATACCTTCATTTGAGAATTTTTCCCTTGCAATTGAAATTTTTATGAACATTCTCCTGTCATTTTCAAAAATTTGGCTTGAACCCTTGATTGGGTTTTTATTATGGTGAGTTTCTATAATGATGAAGAATTAATGCATAAGCTTGACAAGTAACCTGAACTTTCATATCATGCTTGAAATTGCGAGATGAACCCCTCTCTTTTCATTTCAAAGAAAACAATGCTTTTACAAAACTTTAGCTTTTTACAATGGCCCCAAAACCGGGCTATATACAATGGCTCCAACACAGGGCCTTTTACAATACAAGGAAGTTCAAATTTTCAAAACTATAGAAGCTTTATTCGCCTTGCCTTCTCGGAGAAGATCTTAGACTCTTGGCAGTGTCCTTCTTGATGCAGAGTTCCGGCTACTTGCCACAAATTTTATCTATACACATCTACATGATGGAGCCATTAGTGTATGCATGCATGCCCTTGTAGGATCAGAAACCCTTAGGGTTTAGGTATGATCTAATGTGTAAGCCACATAGTTGCTTTTCCTTAGGGGTTGGTCACAAATGCTGTGCAAGCTAGATGGAAAGAACCAGGAATATAGCACCACTTTCCAATGCAAGCGAGAATGCATAACCTGGAAAAGGTAAACGGACACTTTCCCCTAGTCTTTGGCTTGGATGTTCACTCATCTTTGGCTCTTGCTAGTCCTCACTGGCATTTAACTTACTCTAGGCCAACTATATGAGACACAGCTTAATTGGTAAGTTGGTCCTATTCTTAAGGGGGACCTCGATCATCTAATCCATCCCTTCATAGAAGTTATGGGATAGAGCAGATCAAGAGGAGCCTTTTCAACTACTCTTGTCCACCCATGGACCCAGAAGTGTCTACAAGTCGGCACCCAGTAACTATCCAAGGTATATGCATCCAACATTCGCCTTCAACACAAAGTCTAGGTTTGACCCAATATGAGGGGTGATGTCATGCATGTTGAAATGAAAGGGGAAAGACTTTCCAAGCACAATAGATATATGCACAGATAAAGGTGTAGTAGAAATTAAATCTTACTACCCTAGGTTTGCACATGTGAAGGAAAGCTGTAAAGCATGCTTAGGAAAGCAGGAAAGCTTCATACATATGAAAATACCATAAAGCTGGTTTTTGGAAAACCATTTGAAAACATTTTTGAAAAATATTTTTGATTTTTGAAAATAGTATACTAAGGATATAGTAAAAGCTTTTTTAAAAAAGAAAGCCCCAGAGGCTAATGCCAATTTCAATGTTTTTTGAAAGCCAATGTCCAAAGATTAAGATTTCATCAAAAGCTCTAAAGGCTAAACTCTCTAAGTATCCCCAATGGAGTTGCCAGTCTGTCGATGCCTCGTGGTGATCGACCACCCATCATGGCGACGCTCACGCGCCCTTGATTGTGCATACATAGGGTGTGTATGCGGGCTCAGAGCTTGAGTGTTGTGAAAAAGGGTAGATCTCTGATGTGTGTGATGGAATCGGTTCAATTTTAATCGGATTACCAAAGGTAAGTGAAGTTGCCACCAATCATTGGGTTTTTTCTAAGGTGTGATTGGTCACCTGACTCTATTTGATTTTATTACCAATCCTAGGCTAAGAAAAAGGCTGTTTTCCCTAATCTAATATTGATGGATAAAAAATCTTGATTCTTGAGTTCGGAAGTCTGGTTACGTGTGGGGAAGGTGTTAGGCACCCACAATGCCTGTCCATAGACAGTCCTTTGTTTTGGTAAAATCTTAATTTAAGGACATTGGCGATTATAAATCAAGCTATTGGCATTAGCTTTCGGGGCTTTAAACGAATTGAGCTTTGAGGTTTGGTTTTGGAAAGGGTGCGGTCTTGATCGAGGCTTCCCTAGTGTGTTTGGAGTTGTTGCCAAATTTCCACGACAAAAATCCAACAGCATTTCACCTTATTTTTTGCTAGAAATTCAGCAGCGCTTCACATCAGGTGCGTCATAGCACAAAGAACACTATTCTCACCAAGCTTTTGCTGTGAGAATATGGCAACAGAGGTGCCCTATTTTCACGGCGAAAATCTAGTAGATTTTCGCGTTGGGGGTGCTATGATGCATTGACAGGGTTTCATGCCTGTGTATACGGCGTGTGCTGAGATGCTTATGCTAAGACGAGCGGAGCCCCTCAAAGCATATACGGGGAAACCAATGTCACTCAAGTGACATGGATCGAGACAATCATACCACGATGATCACGCACATAATATAGCATGAATATGCACCTAAAACAATTGCCTTGAGCGCATACCTATGCTACAAGGTCAATAGCACTCATGACTAGAGAAGGTTGTTCTCTTAGCCACGAAAGTCCATCATACAAAGTGCACGATCACCCACATACAAGCATATATAGATATACATATAGCATGTACAATGCTATCACATAAAGCGGGAAAGTAAAGTAGACATTGTCAAAGTTCCAAGGGTATGGCCCAGCAAGGTACAGGAAATGTAAATCAAACATTGCCATACCCAAGGAACGTGGTGTTGGGGTTTATGCCCTAAAATCCAATTTATTGGTATATCATAAATAATTAAATTGTTTAATTATATGAGACTATCTATAAATGAACTAATGGGACATTATCTTAGTCCATGAGATGCATAGTATGTGATTTATGTGATTTAGTCACAGAAGATATAAATCACAAGTTCTTTGTAAACTCAGAATTTTAGTCGTAGTCGGTGACGAAATTGGGCGTTTCATCTGTGAAGACTATAACATATCAACTAAGATGATTTGTCTTGATCATGGAAGTGGAGACTTCTAGTTGGTATGTTGATATGTTTTAAGAGTTAAGACATATTGAACTGGACCACTGTGAGATTTATTATTCTCCTAACGACTGTCAAATGAATAATAAATCTCACAACTTCTATTTACATCAACTCTAAATCCTAAGAGAATAATGGACCTGATCATGAGATATAGGTTGCTTAATATATCAGGAGTGAGATCTATAAGTCACGGTCAAAATCTCAGTATGTTGGGCAGCTAAATTTCGTTTTGATGGAACATATATTCTCAAGATGGAATTCATAATCTCTTAATGGAGACATAAAATATTCTCTTGAGATAAGTTTAATGGGTTTGGTTATTCAAGAGAGTTGGGCCCAACCACTTTAGTAAGTTGTTACTAAAGTATATATTTATGAAATTGGATTTTATAAATATATGATGATTAACATAAAGGATTAAACCGGGTACTCAAGGATTAAGATGTAGTAATTTTCAAAGTGGCAGTCTACATTCATGACTTTTTATTACTACGAATATTTTAATGAAGGGGTTGCATGTATAATAAAGTCTTAGGATATAATTTATTAATAAGGTCTAGAGTGCAATTATATTCTTATAGTGGTATTGAATATAATTAATGGTAACTTTGGACTTGTCAAGAGTTGACAGAAAAGTCCAAGGCCCATTGGAATGGCCCAAAAGGCTAGCCCAATTAGATAATCAGTTGTATATAAGGAGAGAAACATACAAAATTTTATAAGAGCTTTTTCATAAGGAAAAGAAAAAGGTTTTCATATGAGACTTTCATAAGGTTTTTCATTAAGATCATACAAAGAATGAAATGGTTTGTATGTGAGTGTTAGACACTCTTTATTCTCTCTTAGGAAACTGATTGAGAGACCACACATCTTGGGCATCAAGTGGAATTGGAGTAAAGATTAAAAGTCTTCCCAAGAACTTCTGATCTTCGGTTTTGAATTTCACAACACCAAGGTACGCATTCTTGTTCTCAAATTCTGAAACTTACATAGTACATGTTATCAATTGCGAATGAAATATATCCGTTAATTTTCCACTGCGTATGTTTTGTATGTGATACAAAAATGTAATTTTGCAACACGTGGCCCAAGTAAAGTCCAGGAAAGATAAATGATACATACCTACATCCATAGGGTATGGCCCAACAAGGTACAGGAAATATAAAACAGACATATGTCATACCCTAGGAATGCGGTCTAAAGCTGGATACAATGATGAGAACCCTAAAACAAGGCTCTAAAGAAAGGCTAAGAGAGAGAGAGAGAAATTACCACACAGGGAGGCTAAACCTCCTAATCTACTAAACATTGCCCTTTTTTGGGCTTGTGTCTTCTAGCTTGCATCCTTGCCCTTTTTGCTCACGCCTAGGAAGTTGTACCCTCGCTCCAAGCGTCCTTGCTCCAAGCGTGTATATGCAATGACAATGGAAACAAACCAGCAGACAAGCAAAGAAACAACTAGAAAGAAAGCATGCAAAGGGATGAACTATCAAAGAGAGCCAAACGGGGGCAAACAAGCATTTTATCAAACAAAAGAGGGTGTCCTAAGAGGACAAATGTAGGTTTGGATTGGGTGTCCATAGTTCCATGAGATTGGAGTATGGACGACACATGTGCCATCAAGCAAAGTTCCTACAAGGGACTCAAGGTCTCGTGTATCAAGGACGGGTGTGAACCCGCACGAGACCATAGGAACTAAGCTTAAAGAAACGAGCACACACAAGGACTCATGCATGAACATGTAGGTAAGTGTGCAAAGATGCAAAGAAACAAAGAGAGCCAAATGGGGGCACAAAGCAAGCAAGGCAAGAATAACATCACATAGAGTGGAGAGAGGAATGCATCAAGCAAATCAACATCAAGGAGATGTATTCTCACAAGTGGTTACATTCAGACAAGCCACAAAAGGGATGGATGCAACCACACAAGCAAGTGGCCTTAAAGGCCAACAAGCACAAGCCCACTAAGGGAACAAAGCACGGTAAGAACCTAGATCTAGCCAAACAAACATGGATCTAAAGCATAGAAGCAAGCAAGCATACGCATGTATAAAGGAAAGGATCCAAATCCTTTGATGTAGGCCTAGGTTTGTAGATATAGGCCTATACAACAAGATCTAGATTTACATCCTACCTAAGAGCCAAAACACAAGAAAAAGGCACAACAAGAGAGATAAAGCTATAACAAGCACGAGACATAGCTTCCAAGCAAAGCATTAAGCATATGAACATGGCAAGAAGCACAAACAAATATACTGAAAACTACAAAGCACTCAAGCATAGCATATGACTAACTCATCAATAGGTAGGCACGAAGCCACAAGCATAAACATCACACAAGCTGGAAAGTAAATATCTTAAATGAAGACAAGCAAAAAGTGTGGATTTGAAGATGACTAAAAGACCTTAGAAGTTGTTTGAATGCCTTCAAACAAATTCCTAAGGATTTGGGAATCTTTCGAAAAAGTTGGATGGCTTTATTGCAATTTTAGAAAGATTTAGGGTCAAAATGTAAATTTGGGAATTTTTGGGTCAAAATGCAATTTTAGGGCAAAACCAGGGTCAAAATATGAATATTGGAAAGTTCCGGGTGAAAAAGCAATTTTGAGGAATTTTATGGATTAATATGCAAAATATGGGAAAATATATATTAAGATGCAAATAAGAGAAAAAGGATTAAAATTCAAATATAGAAAATAAGATGGAATTTTATTAATTAAAAGAAAAGCATGCACAGGCCCCTTTTTTATTTAAAAGATGGGCTAAGTTTATTTAAAAATATGATACTGGTTTAAAACCAAAGGGGAAGGCTTGGGTTGTGGTAATCTCAAGGAGCTGATGGGCTCGGCTAGATTGTGAGATGGCCCTAAGGCCACTCGCGGATTGGGCCTCAAGCCCAACTCAAAATTGACCAAAAATCGAGCCTAGTTAGGTCCAAAAACAAATGGGTCAGGTCTAGCCCGACCCATTTCTCTTGTCATTTCTAACCCTAGCGGTTCATCCCCCTAATTTAGAACCTTCCCTCTTTCTACTATCTCATCTGAACTCTCTTGACAGAAACCCATGGCTTAAGCTACCTGATCTCATCACCTCAAACAGGCAATACCACCACAGGAGGCGGCTTGCTCCTCATCAAAAACTCTTACCGAGATCTCTCTAATCTAGGTTCGAGCTCTTTCTCTCCCTTTCGGCGTAAAGCTTTTATCTCCCTCTAGACCTTGATCGACCTTTTTTATCTAAAGAAATGGAGCTCCTCACTTCACCACCACCTCAGACGGTGGTTTCTCAACCATAGATTCTCACCATCTCTCTTTCTGAACCCGAGTCAAAACGATCACCTACCTAATCTCAAACCTCAAACTCGCTCCTCAATATGCAAGCTAGGAGTACCCTACACAGTGCGTGAGCCACAAAAAAGTGATGTGGAGGTGAAAGGTCTCATAGATTTGCCAAGAACTGTGACCATGGTAGTGCGTGGACCTACACGCGATGGCACGTGAACAAGTGTGTACAAAACAGAAGGTAAGTGCTAGGTTTATGCATTTGTGTGCTCAATATTATGAGGCTTTGTGAGAATGTAACAAAGAAATGCTATGAAAGGAAAGAAACAAAGAAAAGGAAAAGGGTTTTGGATTTACCAGTTCAGTTATTCTCTACTTTTTATTCTTTGTTTTTGTTTTCTTTTCTTTGATGCTTGATGGTGGTTGTTCTTGTTGTTGTTGGTCCTATCTTGTGGTTACTTCTGTTGATGCTTAGCTGATAGGGAAACATAATAAGAAAGTCAGATTCTCAAGTTAAATAAAAAGGAAGAGAAAATTAGTAGAAGAAGAGAGGAAAAAAGCTCTGATTCTTTGTTGTTGTATCTACTTCTTCTTCTTCTTCTTCTTCTTCTTCTGTCTTTTGTTGCTCCTTTGGGGTTCTTGTAATGAGCTTTTGAGGTTTTTGGGGTGATTTTATTGGGTTTTTTGGGATGCTTTTCTTAGGTTTAAGGAGGAGGAAAAATGGAGAAAAATGAGAGAAGGCTAGAGAGGATTTTCTTCTCTCTCTGCTTGAGGGACTCTAGGGGATTTTCTTGTAATGAGCTCACTCTCCCTCTGAAGTGAGGAATGTGTATGGGTATAGTCTTGAGTCATGCGTGCTGTCTAAACACAAATTCTGCGTTGGCCAAGAATGAGCTAGCAGTGTTGGCAGATATGTCCAAACATGGTACTTAGGGAATACTTTAGAACCAAATACAAGTCATTTCTCATTAATCCACCATTCATTTTTGACACTCATCAATAATCAACAGACCTTAAACACACTTAATAAAATGTTATGATAGTTAGATAAATTCATCATGAGATAAACATCATGGGACCAAATTAAAATAAATGTGAAACTATCGGACCCAATTAAAACTAGTGACAAGCATTTCTTGATAAATCTAGCTAAAATCCTACTTCAAGTGGTAATTCTGAGCACGTTCCAAGATTAATTTCCATTTCAAATGGAGCTCACCAGAGCAATCCTAAAAACTCCAGTAATATGTCAGTATGATCTTTAAAGAATCTTAAAGGGGAAACAATTGTCAATCTAAGAAGTAAAGCACATTTTAATGGCAAACCCTAAATTGAAAAATTTCTCGTTTCCACAACAATTCGATCAACTCAAATCTGATTTTTGCCTTTGGATATTAAAATGGAGAGAATTCCAATATGTTTAGTGTCAAATTAAAATAAGCCCATGAGATTCTTGATTTAAAACTTGGGTTCCTAACTAGATTTGAGGTCGGACAAAATACGGTATCTACAATATATATATATATCATGCACAATGCAAGCACAGAGAGCAGGAAAGTAAACCAAACATTGCCAACGTTCTAAGGGTATGGCCCAGCATGATACAAGAAAGATAATTTTGACATTTCCATACCCAAGGAATGCGGCCTAAGCAAGGTACAGGAAAGATAAAGTATACATGGCCTACATCCAAAGGGTATGGCCTAACAAGGTACAGGAAATGTAAAACAAGCATTGCCATACCCTAAGAATGCGGCCCAAAACAAGATACAAGGAAAGAAAAATCTTAATCTAGATATAAGGTTCTAAAGAAGAGGCTAAGAGAGAGAGAAAGAGATAACCACACGGGGAGGCTAAGCCTCATAATCTACTGAACATTGCCTTTTCTGGGCTTGTGTCTTCTTACTTGAATTTTGTCCTTTTTAGCTTGCATTTTCGAAGTTATGCCCTCACTCCAAGCATGTACATGCAACAAAAAAGAAAACACAAAACCAACAGACAAGCAAAGAGATAACAAAGAACAAAGGAAGCACACAAAGGGCAAACAAGGAAAGAAAGTGCACAAAGGGGAAAACAAGCATATTATCAAGCAGAAGAGGGTGTCCTAGAAGGACAAATGAAGGTTTGGATTGGTGTCCGTAGTTCCATTATATTGGAGTACAGACGACACATGTGCCATCAAGCAAATTCCTAAAGGGATTTGGGATCTAGTGTACAAAAGACGGGTGCAAACCCACACAATATTATAAGTAGGAACTAAACTTGATGACACAAACAAGCATACAAAGACACATGCACGAACATATAAACAAAGATGCAACGATGCAAACCAACAAAGAAAGCCAAACAAGACGACACCAGGCAAGCATAGCAAGCGTAAAGGAAGCCAAGCACGTTATCGCACAAAGGGGAAAGGTAAGCATGTTGTAAGGCACATAGAGAGGCCAACATGAGAAATCCTAACTTGCAAAGCTAAGCAAAGGAGGGAAATGCAAAAAGCAAGCAAGCCAAACATCACAAAGATGTACTTTCACACATGGTTACATCCAAACAAGCCACAAAAGGGGAAATGATACAACCAAACAAACAAAGAGTCACCAAAGGTGCAGGCACACAAACTCATGAAGGGAAAACAAGCAAGAACATGGCAAATAGCCTAGATCTAAGCAAACAATCATGGATTTAAAGCAAAAAGCATGGAAAAGAGCAAACAAAGCATAAACATGCATAAAGGAACTAATCCAAACCCTTTATTGAAACTTGGGTGTATAGATGTAGGCCTAGACCACTATATCTAGATCTACACCTTACCTAAAAGCCAAACACGAGAAAGAGGCATAAACAAGAGACATAAGGCTATCAAAGCACTAGGCATAGCATACAAACAAAGTTTTAAGCACATAAACATGTAGATCTAAACACATAAACATGTCAAGAAGCACATAAACATGGAAAGGAGCACAAACAAGAAATTTATACATGTCATTGCCCAAGAAGGCTAGGCCAACAACATCAAAGCGATAAATCATGTTAAGAAAGCATGATAAAGCAAGAGATGTGCTAGGAAAAGCTATAAAACATGTTAGAAAGCAATATAAAGCAATAAAAAGGCTATGAAATTAAATGGGCGTAGATAAAAAATAAAAAAGCTACATATACACCCCTAAACCTCAAATCCAAGGTACCAAGACCAAGGAGAGGAAGATGAGAGCAAGTACACTACCTCTTGATTGTTGGGAGAAGTGAGAAATCAAAGGTATTTGTGTGTGTTTTGGAGAGGATTTAGAAAGAAAGAGAGAGAGAATCTACCCAGAAAAATGCTCCAAAAATCCCAAAATTAGTTTTAATTTTCTTTATTTCTTAAGTTCTGACGAGTCTGGGGGTATTTATGCTGAAATAAATGACCCTTCATCTTCTAGCAATCCTTAAAGGGCTGCCTGTCAGCTCCGGCGGCCCTTTAAGGTGCATTGGGCTAACACTCGATTAATGCATGTAATGAAACCATGATTTTTGGGCATTTGAAGTGGTCATTTCAGTCATCTTCCAAAATTAAATTATGAGTGCAAAATCAAGTGTCGACAGAATGCCCCTCATTAACAAAGCTTGAAAAGCGAATGTCAATGTAAAATAAAGACTCTGATTTTAACAACCATGATTTAACTGAGGTTGATTTTTCATAGATTTCCTAGCCCTAGAACCTAGAACCTTTGGGTGTAGAACTAGGGTTTTATTGTTTTACAAAAAGTGAGAACCATGGACACCTAATCTACTTGATAATTGATGAACCTGGATAAAATCTTGAATACTGATAAGGTAATTGAGAACTATATTCGGTTGATTTGGAAGTTGACTGGGAACTATATCTAGCTCAATCTAAATATCTTGGAGGTGACTGAGAACTATATCCGACTCAATCTGAAAATATGGAGGCAACTGAGAACTATATCCGGTTCAATCTGAAAAGCTAGAGGCGGCAGAGAACTATATCTGGCTCAACTGAAAATCTGATAGCGACTAAGAACTATATCTAGCTCAATTTGAAAATCTGGGGGCGACTGAGAACTATATCCAGCTCAATCTGAAAATCTGGAGGTGAATGAGAACTATATCCAGCTAGGTCTGGAAATCTAGGGGCGACTGAGAACTATATTCGGCTCAGTCTGGAATTCTAGGGACGACTGAGAACTATATCCGGCTCGATCTAGAAATCTGAAGGCGATTGAATACTATATTCGGCTTGGTATAGAAATCTGGGGGCGACTGAGAACTATATCCGGCTCAATCTAGAATTCTGGTGACGACTAAGAACTATATCTGGCTTGGTTTGGAAATTTGGGGGCGACTGAGAACCATATTCGGCTCGGTCTGGAATTCTTTACAATAGACAAAAATTCATATTCGATCTTAATGATTGAGAACCAGATTTTCTTAATAGATTTATCTTTTTTGAAGATTTGTGTTCAGGAGATTTATCCTTTTTATTTTTTAAAAAATTTGTTTATGGAGATTTGTCCTTTGAAGATTTGTTCAGGATATTTTTCCTTTTGAAGATGTGTTCATAGAGATTTATCCATTGAAGATTGAAGTGTAGGAGATTTATCCCTTTTTGAAGATTTCAATCTATAACCCAAAACTTAGAGACATGATTGATGATTGGTGAGGTTTAACTATTTTGTAATTTTTTTTGTTCAACAGTTTGTAATAAAAGGTTGTTTGGTGTCCTCCAATTTGTGTTATCTCTGACCTTTTCCTAGTTTGGCCACTTGGGTCATGTCATTTATTTGGTATTCCACGTGTTGTTTCTCATGGGATGGGAGTGTTTTCTATGGCTATTTCTAAATCTCCCTCTTTGAATGTTCCAAGTGTTACAGATTTGTCACCTTTGGATCCTATAGAGTTTTTGGTCCATTGAAGATTGAAGTGTAGGAGATTTATCCCTTTTTGAAGATTTGTTCATGGAGATTTGTCCTTTGAAGATTTATTTAGGAGATTTTTCCTTTTATGAAGATTTGTTCATGGAGATTTGTCATATGAAAATTTGAATAGGAGATTTATCCCTTGAAGATTTGTTCAAGAGATTTTTCATTTTGAAGATTTGTTCAGGAGATTTTTCCTTTGAAGATGTGTTCACGAAGATTTGTCCTTTGAAGATTTGTTCAGGAGATTTTTCCTTTTGAAAATTTGAATAGGAGATTTATCCCTTGAAGATTTGTTCGTGGAGATTTGTCCTTTGAAAATTTTAATAGGAGATTTATCCCTTGGAGATTTGTTCATGGAGATTTGTCTTTTGAAGATTTGTTTAGGAGATTTTTCCTGTTGAAATTTTGTTTTAGAGATTTATCCTTTTAAAAATATAGGAAATTTATCCTTTGATTTTTTTTTTTTAAAGGAGATTTGACCTTTTGAAAATTTGATTTTAGGAGATTTTTCCTTTCTGAAAAATGTTTTAAGAGATTTGTCCTTTTGAAATTTTTTTAGGAGATTTGTCCTTTTGAAAATTTTTTTAGGAGATTTATCCTTTGAAAAGTTTGTTAGGAGATTTGTCCTTTTGAAAATTTTATTTTACGAGATTTTTCTTTTTGAAAAATGTTTTAGGAGATTTATCCTTTTGAAATTTTGTTAGGAGATTTGTCCTTCAAAAATTTTATTTTAGGAGATTTTTCCTCTTTTAATTTCCTGCAAGAAAAACAAGAGCTGATTTCTAGTCAGTTAATTTGTATAACTCATGGACTACCACTCTTTGATCTTTGCATTTGATGACTTTGATATATATGGACTTATTCTTGTAAGAGCTTGATTCAGAAAAGTTTATAGTTTACATGATGAAAACTCTAAACTTTGTGATGTAAAGGTTTGAATTTACCTGACAGGTCTTGACATGGGTGATCTTACCTAAATGAGGCATAGCTGAATGCCCCTAGTCTACAAATTGAAGCATGATTTTGAAAACCTTGACTTTTGAGGAAAATATGATTTTCTTTTTTTCAAAATGGATGAGGCATGACCGAATGCCCCTAGTTTAGAAATGGATGCATGATTTTTGGAAATCGTGATTTTTTTTTTTTTTTTTTTTTGAAAATGAATGTGGCATGGCCGAATGCCCCTAGTTTGTGAATTGATGCATGACTTTTGACAACCTTGATATTTGAGGAAAAGATGATTTTTTTTCCCCAAAATGGATGAAGCATGGCCGAATGCCCCTAGTTTAGAAATGGATGCATGATTTTTGGAAATCTAGATTTTTTTTTTTTTTTTTTGAAAAGATGATGATGATGATCTTTTATTTTTGAAAATGAATGAGGCATGGCAGAATTCCCCTAGTTCAACAATCAATGTGAATTTTGAAAAATCGTATTGTGTAAGGACCTTCAATAAAGAAAAATTTGAGTAAAACAAGATCAAAATCACAAAACTGGGCGAAACAAGAACTGCTGGGATGATGGGCCAATCGGCACTGTTGGAGTGCCGATTGGCACATCTTGAGCCTTGTCCAGCTATCATGTTTTCAGCCTTTTTTCTAGGACATATGGTAGCATTTAAACTAAAGATTGATGGTGAATGTTGAGTAGATGAAAGATCCATGTCCACCTCCTGCAAAAGATTCTTTCCATGAGCTTGTTAGTAATCAGTTATTATAAAAATGTTTTGGGCCAATGCCCCTAGTTTAGACATGCTTGCACATAAAATTGATGATATGCTTAATGCAAAACATATGCTCCTAGCCTAAATTCACACAAAGAAACATCTTGATTTTGAGCCTTTGAAAAAAAAGTTTTTTTTTTTTGAGTGATTGTGACCGGGCCTTTGAAAAGGCTGCCTATGTACCTCTTTCATAGAGGATCAGGTCCAAACGTAGTTCGAACAAAAGTTTTGAAAAATGATTTTTTTTTTTTTTTTTTTTTAAATGAGCTAAAGGAGATCCTTTGAATAACCTCTTTTCTCCAATCAAGATGCTTAAAAGGTAATTTGATCCCCTTAGCTAGGAAGGATTTGAAATCATTAAAAACATGTAATCAAATTTGCTTCTTCATTTTGAAAATTTTTAGATGAAGTCTTCCAAGATAATCAAAGAAATGAAATGCTTGGGAATTTGCAAAAGGAGATCTTCACATGTTGGGAACAAGAAAGAAAGGGAAAAATCCTAAGTTTGAAGATTTGAAAATTTTTAAGAATTTGGAAATTTTGTTCTCTTGAGAGTTATTTTTTGTTGGAAGCAAACAAAGGGAGTGTTTGGAGCTTAAATTTTATTTTATTTTATTTTATTTTTTAAGTCACTTGAGAATTTGTGAAATTTTGTCTTTTAAAGATATCAGCCAGTAGGGCTTGATAATCCTGAGCAATTTTCCTTCTTAGTCCAAGAGAAAATATTATAAGAGCTAAAGGTGCGCCTTCAATCAACAGGACTTCAAAGAGGTCTTTATTCAAAATTTGTAATGTAGGCTGGGTTTAGGTTATGAAATGAAAGAGATAAAAGGCTCAAAAGCCTTATGATATTTCCCCAAGTATGCAACACTTTAAATTCAAGCATTGGAAGAGTTTTTCACATATTCCATTATTGACTCTTGTGCTAAAATCCTTGTCATGTTCATCATCCTCTCATTGGTCTTCATTGGTTCCTTTCATTTTGTCTTGATTTTCCAGCTTGACAACTTCCTCTTTTTGGTCTTCTTAGCATCCTATCTTGTGGTTAAATCACTCACTCTCATTTTTGGTTTTCTCATTCATTTTTTTTTTTTTGAAAGATTTTTTTTTTGCCCTAATTTTTTCCTAGACCGCCCTTTCAAGTTTTCAGCCTAGAGGGCTTTCTTTTATTTATTTATTTATTTTATAAGGCCCTAGTTTTTGTCTAGACCGCCCTTTCGGGTTTTCAGCCTAACGTTTTTTTTTTTTTTTTTTTTTTTTGGTTTTCGACAAACTTTCATCTTTCTTGGATGAATTTGCATTTCTCCTTGATATCCTCTTATCCTTTCTAATGCACTTTCATTTTTTTTACTTGACTGAACACACTTTTTTGATGAAATGTATCTTACCTTTTCTTTTCCCCATCTTCCTCAATTTGATTGAATTTTGTTTTTGATGAATCTTCATTTTTGCTTATCCTTCTCAACTTGAATGATCTTTCATGGAATCTCATGCCCCTTGTGTCTTTTGATGAATCAGTATTCTCTCACAACTTGATGATAATTCTTGCATTCACTTCTCTCTATTTTTTTGTTGAATTCTTTTCTAGCTTAATGGCCTTCTCTTTTTGCTCACAGTTTGATGCTTTCTCAAAATCTTATCTCTCCTTGATGGATTTCCCTCCTTCCTAGCTTGATAGAATGAACTATCCCTTTTCTTTGTTGAACTCTCTTTCCTAAACTTGATGAGCTCTTTGTCTTTTCCTTCTTTTGAACTGGTCTCATTGTCTTCATTGAAGACCTTACCGAGTGGTGTTGAATCCATAAAGTCAACACTTCCTCATCTTGAGATTTAAGCATGCATACTTAATTTTCCCACCTAAGGTTTAAGTCTTTAATGGGTTCACTAAAAAAAAGGCTAATTGTTTAGAGGCTTAAGTTGGCTAGCAATGGATAATTATTGTAATAGGTGTCAAGGAATAATGTGGGTTACCAAAGGCGGCCTCCTATCCCTAGTGATGCTTACTTGTAGGCACATTTGCTTAAACTCCTTTAATAATTTTTCTTGGAATAGAAGTATAAATGCTCCAATGATGTGAAAAATTCTTTAGAGATTGGGATTGAGTGTATGTGGTTTGAGAATTTTGAATGAATTGATGAATTTTTTTGATTTCCTTTTAGGACATTTTCTTCTTATATTCTAAATGTTTAGCAAAAGTCCTTACATGTATTGAATGAAGTTAAATACCTCATTGGCCCAAATTGATTGGTAGAGCAATTAATCATCATGATTTGGAAAAAGCTGTGTCGAATGGATGTATTCTCTTGAAAAGAAGGCTCTTGAAAAAATTTTGGAGTCTTTGAAAGAACAAAAAAGTTTTCAGAAAAAAAGTTACCAAGAAGGCCAATGCCCCTAGTCCAGAAACTTCTTTTTGGAAATGAATTGAAATGACTTGAAGGCCTAATGTCCCTAGTCCAAAAGTTTTTTTTTTTTTTTTTTTTTGAAAACTTTTTCAAATTTTTTTTTGTAAATTTTTTTTTCTTTTTTTTTGGATTATTATTTCTTTTCTCCTTCTTTTTAAAGATTTTTTTTCAATTTTTTTTTTTCAATTTTTTTCATTCATATTCTTTTTTGGATTTTTTTTGAAAACTTTTTATTTATGAACAAAATGCATGAAACATGGCAGCAACAAAAATATAGTAAACCTCAACAAATATTCTCATTAGAAACATGTAGTAAACAACAAACTTTAAGATAAAAAATGATCCTGATAACCCAAATATGGCTTGACTACTTGTGAAATAAGGCGAAGTTGGACTGCTTGTTTCTTCTTGGTCCATTGTGGATGCTTGAGTTGAAATATTGAAAATTAGACCTTGGTAGTCCTAAACCTTGATGAAGATAACTTGATCTTGATGGAATTGGGCTTGAATTCTCATTGAGCTTGATGAGCTTGATGGACTTTGGGCTTAGCAAGATTAGGCTTGAACTGCATATGCAGATGACATACTTTCTTTCTAGGAAAACAAAATAGATTTATACAACACACAACATTCAAACAATTATGATGGACCCAAGTATTGAACTTGGGCTCACCATGGCTCAAACAATGGTCAACCACACACAATATGAAATACAATTTTAACATGGACTAGCCTAAGGATAGGTTCTAAGTCATTACATTATAGGGTGGGTTTGTTGTTATATTGTTTCCCATAGCTAGGACATTACACCTCCCAACTTGTAATGTAATGAACATTACGTTGGTCTAAACGGCATGGTCTATCCTTTTTAGTCAACAAGAAATGATTCAGTGACTTTGGGCTATGAGTTGGTGAGTTCACCACTGGGTACCCGAATCTAATGAAGACCAGTGATCCATGGTTACTACCACCATATGTTGAGATGGGTACATGCATATTTGTTGTTTTGATGGCACACACTATGACAGTTAAGGAAAGCTTTTAACAACCAACATGGCATTTTCAAATATTATATTATACAAACAATACACAGACATAAGCAACCAAACAAACAAAAACATCATACAAAAACAAGGGTATTTAATTGGTCCTTTAAAGTCTAACACGAAACTTAGCCCTTAACATCCTCAGCGAAGTCACCACTGTGAGAGACCGGGGAAAACTTGGGTGCTCTCAGAAACGGGGTTAGGCATTAGCACCTTCCCTTTTCAGGATTATGTGTAGAGTAGCCACTTATTTTGTTTTGTTACAAAAAAAATAAGAAAAAAATAAAAAGAAAATACATATGGTACATATTTTGAATAATACAACCTCTCATTAATTTGAATGAATCACAATTTGATAAAATGAAGTTTACATGGCTTTGTTTCCTAGATTACAATCTAGTAAAAAAATTACAAAGCTTTGTTTCCTAGATTAAATCTAAAAATGGAAAATTACAAGGCTTTGTTTCCTAGATTACAATCTAAAAAAAAGAAAGGATAACACACTGTCTACGAACCAAAATCTAGATTCGGGGGCTAGGTTATAGAATGGGAAGGTGTTATGCACCCATTCTGCCCAGATAGAGTTTGGTTTTCTAGACTCAAAATGACCATTTATATACCCATTTGAATGATGCATTATAATGACATATTGAAATTCCCAAATTTAAGATTAATTCATTCTTTAAGAATTTGAAATCTGCAATTTTTATTTAAAATGAAACACAAAAATTGGTGATATTTGATATTGAAGAAAACATTTTTTATTATAAAAAAGGTTCAGATCTATATTTAATGAAAATACAGATCAGTTTTTATATGCAGAAAATTTTCAGATCTGTATTTAATGAAAATACAAATCTGATTTTTTGTTGTAGTTCTTTTTTCTTAAAAAGAAATGTTTTTAGTAGTTTATTACAAATCTCAAAATTTAAAGAAGAATCAAATCTTAAACTTAGACATGTTAATCAACTATTAAAAAAAAACGAGTTAAGCATGTGAACATGGCAAATATATATATATGAACAAGATTGTATTGACAATGAGTAAAATCAAACATACATCCATGAAAATATGCGATGAACAGAACATATATATCAGATAGGAAAGAAAAGAATAAACAAGAGGGTGAGATTAAAGGCATACTTGCATGAATGTACCCTTCAATGAAAGAATATTTTAGAAATCAAATAAGTTCAACCTCTTCGAGATCTAAAATATGTTCACTTACAGAACAGTAATTCTTAAAGCTAAGGCTTCCAAAACATCTTTAACGTAAGAGGAGCAAAGAAGTCAGAAAAAGAAGGTCCTTGAATGTTGGGAGGTCTCCCCTATTTATAGAGGTGTTAGTTTCTTAGAAAATAAGTTAGGTTTACTTAAAAATTAAGTCCAATCAACTTAAAAAATAAGCAAAAAAAGGTATGGGACTGATAAGGGTAATTCTGAAAGTTTGATAAACTCGTTCACATAAGGCAAGCTGACGGTCCTAATGAACCCGTCGACCTTGCTTTTGCATTCATCGACATAAACGACGATATCATAAGGCCGACAGTTCCACCTCAAAGCCGACGGCTGCACCTCGAATGAGACGACCAGAATGCATAGACAGGATAAGAAGCTGAAGGGGATAAGTAAATCTTTGACGGGTCTGACATGGCCTTACTTGGCCTCTATGCATGAGTATATAAGGAAACATCTTGTGCCCCACGACTAACCCTAATCAAGGGGATTCCTACAAGGAAAGGATCCCGCAAGACACGCGTATTAATGAAGATCTTCCCTACAAGGAAAGGCCCTCTATGCCAAGGAACGGATGTCAACCCTATGCTACTATAAAAACCCCAAAACCCTCACAAACCAAGGTACGCATAATTTCCCCCAGCTCTGACACTCTAGAGTTGTGAAATTTCTCTAACTTGACCTTCAGAGGGTATTTGGCCGGTACCACACCTATACTCTCTACAAGGTCTTCTTTGTTTTTGTTTCGCAGGTGTTGTCTTGAGCACGTGAGGAATGTGTGACTTACTGACAATTTTTGGCATCATCAGGGACAATCCTAAAAAAAAGGAAATTTGGATGAAAGTAAGGATCCCCTAGAACACCTGGAGTCTTTCAAGACCCTGATGCACCTGCAAGGAGTGGTGGACGAGATCATGTGCAGGGCCTTCCCCATTACGCTGAAGGGTCCCGTAAGGATTTGGTTCAGCAGGTTGATGCCCAACTCCATTAGTACCTTTAAGGAGCTAAGCGCCCAGTTTGCCTCACACTTTATCGGGGGGCATAGGTATAAGAAGTCCACTGCATGCCTGATGAACATTAAGCAATGGAAGGATGAGATGCTGAGGTCTTACATAACCCGCTTTAACAAAGAGGCCAACTCAATCGATGAAGCTGACGACAAGATACTCGTGGCTGCATTCACGAATGGGTTACGAAAGGGTAAGTTTCTATTTTCTTTATACAAGAACGACCCGAAATCCATGTCAGATGTACTTTACAGGGCCACTAAGTACATGAACGCGGAAGATGCACTGCTGGCCTGAGAAGAGAAGCCCAAGAAGAGGGAAAGACAAGTGGACAAGTTCATCCCATGAGGATGCCTTGACATTACTTAAGTGGACGAGTTCATTATTAAGTACACAAGTGGACGAGTTCATCCCATTGGGATGCCTTGAAATTATTAAGTCCACAAGTGGACAGGTTTATTACAAAGTCCACAAGTGGACGAGTTCATCCCATGAGGATGCCTTAAAGCTATCAAGTCCACAAGTGGACGCGTTTATTATTAAGTCCACAAGTGGACGGATTTATTATTAGGTCCTCAAATAGAACTAGTTTAATGTCACGCCTAAAGGAGGACGAGTCCACCAAAGCGGACGGGTTCATCCCAGTTATTTATCAACTGCTTTAAAGGACAAGTACATCCTAACATATAGGCACAAGAATGGATGGACATACGCTTATCAACAAATAAAGATCAACACACATGCTAAAAGCGACAGATATAAAATAATTAAATTCCTAAAGCCTTAGAACCTAATCTTTTCAAACAAGGCCCAAAAAACAGAAGGGCACTTAATATTGTCTAGAAATTGGACGAAATACGTAACAAATTATCATTAAAAGTAAAAAAGCTAAACTAAGGGGTCCTGGGCGTCCTGAATTGAAGGGTTCTCATCGTCTTTCGAAGGAGGATCCTGGGCGTCCTGAGTAGAAGGGTTTTCAGCATCTTGAGAAGTTTCAGTGGACGAGATCAAAGGAGTGACGGGCTTCTCCACGGCAGGTTAAGCAAGAACAACACCATCATTTTTTGGATCTCGCTCTAACTAGGTAAAGTCATCGGTCTCCTCAAAGATGGTTTCACCAGCAGGGGTTGGCAGTAGGGGGTCGTCCATGGTAACCTTGGATAGATCCAAGTGTGGGTAGAGAGACTTGACCTACTTCAGGCAATCCTCAAACCTGTCACCATAGTAGATGGCACAAGCGTCAATGAAAGGCTGTGAAGCCTTGAATTATGTTATGGCATCAGCCCTGGCTATCTCTACCTGCCCGCAGAGAGCCGTCAGCTCCTTCTCCAAGGTCACCTTGGCCTCTTGCTCCTTTTCCCGCTAACGGGTCTCCTCCTTCAACTTCTCATTCAACTCCGTCACCTCCTTGTTGAGAGTACAGAGGGCATCCTTGTATTGATCCTGTTCATTGGTCAAGGTTTCATTACGCTTCCTAAAACGGCTGATTACCCCCTCCTCAACGACGCACTTATCTTGGAACGCCTTCATGCACACCAGCGCCTGAAAATGAATTACAAATTATTAGCATCTTAAGGAGCTTCAGTGGACGGGATCAAAGGAGTGATGGGCTTCTCCACGACAGGTTGAGCAAGGACAACACCATCATTTTTTGGATCCCGCTCTAATTGGGTAGAGTCGTCAGTCTCCTCAAAGATGGTGTCACTAGCAGGGGTTGGCAGCAGGGGGTCGTCCATGGTGACCTTAGATAGATCCAAGTGTGGGTAGACAAACTTGACCTGCTTCAGGCAATCCTCAAACCCGTCACCATAGTAAATGGCACAAGCATCAATGAAAGGTTGTGAAGCCTTGAATTATGCTACGGCATCAGCCCTTGCTATCTCTACCTGCCCGCAGAGAGCCGTCAGCTCATTCTCCAAGGTCACCTTGGCCTCTTGCTCCTTTTCCCGCTGACGGGTCTCCTCACTCAACTTCTCGTTCAACTCTGTCACCTCCTTGTTGAAAGTACGGAGGGCATCCTTGTATTGATCCTGTTTGTTGGTCAAGGTTTCATTACGCTTCCTAAGACGGCTGATTACCCCTATCTTAGCGACGCACTTATCTTGGAGCACCTTCATGCGCACTAGCGCCTGAAAATAAATTACAAACTATCAGCTAACGAATAAACAATATAGTAAAATTGTATAGGAAGAGAACATACCTACAGAGGTCAAAAAGACTCGACGCTCCTAGGTCCTCCGTCTCTTGCTCTGCACAAGGATCCAAGTCTATCTCCCTGATGATTGATTCAACCATCTTGACGACGTATCCTTTGTGCATAAGAAGACGATGGGTTCCCTGGGTGACGGAGCCCGATGCCGTCATTAAGCCTTTGCCAACTCCATGGCTCAGCTTGGGAGGCAATGGCTTCTTGAGCTGTTTCTCCCCAAGTATGGCTGATGCTTTCTTAGAAGGACGATCTTCCTTCCCATCAATTTTCCTTTTAGGCGCCCCCTTCTCGACAACCTTAGGGGCTAACAAGAACGCTCCTTCCTTCCCATTCTCCTTCTTCTCCTCCTCCTTCTTCTGCGCCGCAGCTGACGCCCTCACTGATGCCCTCATTCTGGCTGCCTCCATTTCTGTAAAGGACAAATGACTGGAGTTAGACATAAAGATGACAAGGAAACGACGGAAAGAAATAGGTAATGAAGGAAGAACTTACGCCGATGAGAGTAAGTATTCAACCTATGTGTTGTAGGCGTCGACTCTGGACCACCATAATAGGCGTGCAGTGTATCAAGAGTGATCAGGTCCCTGCACTTCCGTTCCTCAAATGGGATCTCAAGAACTCGACGTATAAAAGCCTTCTGCTCGTCAATTATGCGCGGATGAACACTGGCTGAAAAAGAGGAACGACGACGTTAAATACTTAACAAATAAACAGAGAAAGAAGTAAAAGAAAAAAACTGACAACACTAAACCTGAATCTTTGACAATACCCCAAGTATTGTCGAAGCCATGGGGCATTGTAACCCACTCCTCTGGACGACATACCCAATCCGTCCCCTAAACAAAGAAATATCTACCCTTCCAATTCCTATTGGAATCAGGCATATCCAACACAAGCCTAAGCTCTTTCTTCCACGCAGCAAAGTGGTATAACCCTTGGGACGAGACGATGTGCTGGGGTCTATAGCACTAAAAGAACTCGTTCAGCGAATGCTGACGATTCCCACCACTAAGACGACCTATAGGATCTCAGCTCCAATGAATATCCTCCAAGCATTGGGAGCAACCTGGCTAACGGATAATCCAAGAAAATCGGCCAACTGACGGTGCAATGGGTGCAATGCCGTTAGTGGCAACCTCAGTCCTACCGCGAACATGGCATCGTACATGCCGATGTTCGCGGTCTTCCCGAGTAGCACTTCTCAAACTTCCTCCTTTTGGAGAGAATAAATGGACGAGTGTGGCCATCCCCGAGGCTTCTTGAACTTCCTCCTTCGAAGGCTCTCCCATCAACTTCACTCTCGTCCCTGTCATCCTCTCCCTCCTCTCATCCCTCATCCTCACCCTCTTCTCTCTCTTCTTCCTCACCTTCCCCTCCATCATAACTTTCCATTTCGTTGTCAGGAGAATGGGCGGATGTTTCCCTCTCTGACGACCAGGAAAAGCCCTCATCGGGCTCATGACCTGACTAACGACTGTTCACTCATCGCTTCTCTAGACATCTATTCACCTACAAGCGATGGAGGTATTCTAAGAACCTAAGTTGACGGCCTTTCTAAAGAAATAACGACCAACTAGAAAAACAAAAATAAAAGATAGAATGAAAAGAGAAAAGGACTTACGGAATTAGTAGACGGTTCCTTGAAAAGTGACGGCCTCAGCAAGATGATGGCAGCAAAGGCAACGAGATCAGCAAATTGACGGAAGCAAAGTTTACAAAATTACGAGCTCTCTCTCTTAAGATCAGTAATGATGAAATAAGAGATATGAGAGGAGGAAGTGAGACATATATAGGATGAAAAAAGCACGGGAGACGAAGCGACGCTTTTATTCAGAAACGAGGCCAACTAGCTTGTGCCACGTGTTTTAGCATTTAATAATGGCTGCTCGAGGAATCATCCATAAATATCCCTTTCTTTTTTCCTGAATAAACAAAAAATGATAATAATAAAAAAGCTACAAATCAAACTCCATAACCCGTCAGCTAAAGCCGATGGAGCTATGGAGTAAGGGGCAGCTGATAAGGGTAATTCTGAAAGTTTGATAAACTCGTTCACATAAGGCAAAGCTGATGGACCTAATGAACCCGTCGACCTTGCTTGTACATTCATCGACATAAATGATGATATCATAACGCCGACGGTTCCACCTCAAGGCCGACGGCTACGCCACGAATAAGACGACCAGAATGCATAGACGGGATAAGAAGCTGACGGAAGGTAACTGAAGGGGATAAGTAAACCCTTGACGGGTCTGACATGGCCTTGCTTGGCCTCCACGCATGAGTATCTAAGGAAACATCTTATGCCCCACGACTAACCCTAATCAAGGGGATTCCTACAAGGAAAGGATCCCGCAAGACACACGTATTAATGAGGATCTTCCCCATAAGGAAAGGCCCTCTATGCCAAGGAACGGATGTCAACCCTATGCTACTATAAAAACCCCAAAACCCTCACAAACCATGGAACGCATAATTCCCCCAGCTCTGGCACTCTAGAGTTGTGAAAGTTCTCTAACTTGACCTTCGGAGAGTATTTGGCCTGTACCACACCGGTACTCTCTACAAGGTCTTCTTTGTTTTTGTTTCGCAGGTGTTGTCTCAAGCACGTTAGGGCTATGTGATTTACTAACGATTTTTGGCATCATCTAGGACAATCCTAAAAAAAAGGAAATTTGGATGAGAGTAAGCTCATTTTTCATATTAGAACAAGTTACAGTATTTTGATCATATCTTTTTACTCAAAATTCTAATTAAGCTGAAATTTTGACAGCTAAAATGAAATTCAATTCTATAAAACTTTACCAGAAATAGCCTAGTCCGAATTTTGAGTTCTACTATGCCAAATGTGCCTCGGAACGTGAATCTGAAATCTACTACTTGATTAGCACGTTTTTGAAGTGTTTTCCAACTCTAAAACTATATTTGGACGAATTTTAGAGTTATTTTCATGATAAACCTCATCCCATAGTGATAATTAGGATTTTTAAAATAATTATTTTGAATATAATTATCTCAAGATCATTTTTATGATATGCAATGAATGATTAATACATGTAATGCAACTATGATTTTTTGGTATTTGAAGTGGTCATTTCAATCATCTTCCAAAATTAAATTATGGGTGCAAAATTAAGTGTCTACAAGGATATTATAATATAAAAAGATAGGATTAAATGAGCACAGTTGAATCAAACCCTGAGAGAGATATTTTGATAAAAACACAATATTTTCATATAAAAACTAGGATTAAACGAGCACGGCCTAATCAAACCCTGAGAGTGATATTTTGATAAAAACCAGATATTTTGAGATAAAAACTAGGATTAAACGAGCACGGCTAAATCAAACCCCAAGAGAGATACTTCGATAAAAACATGTTATTTTGAGATAAAAACTAGGATTAAACGAGCACGGCTGAATCAAACCCCGAGAGAGATACTTCGATAAAAAAAGGATATTTTGAGATAAATGCTAGGATTAAACGAGCACGGCCAAATCAAACCCGAAGAGAGATATTTTCAGAGAGTATGCTGGGAAAGAAAAACTTTACCAGATGGTATGCTAGGTATGATCATGCATGATATGCATTAGGTAGTAGGGTTCAAGCATACTTACCTGTTTGTTTGCATTGCCACTTAATCTGGACTTGTTGATTAATCATGAATTTGTCTTGCAGATTATTCCTCGACGACAGAGATCCAAAGGGGATCGCGAGAAGGCTCCCGCCTTTACTTCATCCAGAGGAGATTCTTCCAATAGTGACGAGGATATAGTTTCAGCCAGCAAGCGAGTAGCCTAAACTCTTCCTATAGCTAGCATATCGCACTAGAAGCCGATGTTTAGTTGAGACGGCCAGTGCCTCTTCGCAATCACGTACTACTTCTGGTGCTGGCTCTTCATGGTTTGTTTGTTCTGAGGATAGGAGAAATCCAGAAGGTGATAATCTTGAGGACGAGCTCATGTTTAATATAGATGTAGACTTAGAGGCCGATGACATGGCCAGGCCGGCCCCTGGCGCTCCTAGTCGCAGCACGTACAAGTCGAGATACTCACCGAGTCAGGCTAGGGCAGAGGCCTATATTGGAGAGATAGATGAGAGAATTAGCGATACTCATCTACAGCATGGACTAAAGACACATCCTTCTACTCAGGCTCGGAGTGCCCAGGTATGCTTATCTTTCCTTTTTCATCTGTCAATTCGACATGTATATGTGCTAAAGAATAGCTTCTTCTTGCTTCTAAACACAGGGAATTGAGAAGATCCATGGACGAAGGGTATGGTCCACATTTTGCGCGTGCCTATTCGATGAGGGACTGATGCGCGTTACCACACCTTCCTAATCAAGCATGGATTTGAGACATTCATCAGCATTCCGTCATGTTCTATAAGGCTCAGGTTGGCTAAGGCTTTGGTGCAGTGGTTCCATACAGAGACGAGCACCTTTCATCTAAGTTATGAGGAGTATATTGTCCTTCCCCTTGATTGGACTACCATTTTAGGCCTCGGATTTGAAGGGGAGCCAGTCCCGAACTGAGTTTGTGAGGGTAAAAGAGGCATGCGCCCTCTTGGGCATGGATCACCCCTTTACTGCGGTGACCAATAGATTTTTTGGGCCTACTCAAAAGCCCAAGATCCATTTATTGCAGCTGAAAACGCCCATACCCAAGAAGAAGGAGTTAGATGACTTGGCTCTCAAGAGATTCTTCTTTTACTTCATCAGCTGCTATTTGTTTGGAAATAACATATCAATGCTGACTTGCAGGCTATTAGCAGCCAAGCGAATAGTGCCCGACATAGGGGCCTACGATTGGGGATCCCTTTCCTACGGGTTCTTCATCCATTATTTAAGGCGAGCATCACACTGGGGTTTTAGGAGCCTCAAGGGTTTTTGGCAGATTCTGATGTGGCAGGTGTGCGAGTATATTCCTGCCCTGCGACCACAGTACACTAGTCTTTCCACGACACTATATCCCAGGGCATAGGCCTGGTCTCTCTATACCATCTCTAGAGTTACATTGACACAGCTAGCTACTATCTGCGCTGCACTTGATTGTGTAATATAGGGTAAGGTATGTAACAACCCATATCCTAGAGGATTGTTTAGTAGATGCGAGGTCACTCCAGCTATGGCCTAGTCACGTGCACGGTACTAGTTTTGGGCTATGACTAGCTGGGAGTTCTTAGTTGAGAGGACATACCATTAGGTTATGCTAGTCTTCAGAGTGCCTAGAGATCCACCTCCTCGGATATCCTGCCTTGAGATCATCTTGGATGACCCCACATATGCGATAGGTTCCTTTGAGGGCTTCCTTACAGCGGCTACAGACTACACCACTTGGTTTTTAGAGTCATCCACTGGACCCATTATTGATGATTTCCCTGTTAGTGGAGGGAGAGTACTCGAGGGCATAGCATGCGCCCGGCGGGTTTCAGAGGCCTAGTTGAGATTACATGTGGAGACCCTACAGGCTTCAGTGAGAGAGCTTGAGGGTGCTGCTGCTGCTAGAGACTGGTATATTTAGGAGGAGATTGCTAGGGTCTTAGCTCGTGAGAGGGAGCTATGACAAAGAGAGCACGAGAGCCAGTCCACTGCTAGTGAGAGAGACAGGAGTCACTTTGTTGCCCATATGGCATTACTCTAGGGCTACAAAGGTATCTTGGTCGATGAGGTGCTAGGCAAGGGATGGGATGTACCTCTAGTACATACTATTCTAGATTTAGACCGTCCAATACGGAGACGTGAGCCTGATTACATGCCAGTTCCCCTAGGTCCTGCTGGAGGTTGGGGATTCACTCCGATTCCAGATTGGGCATAAGGCCCCGTACCAAGACTGGCTCCATTTTAGACTCTATGATGGGTTCCAGGCCCTTCAGCTGGCCTAGCCAGTCCTTCTTTCAGTTAGGTCACTGATGATGATGCTAATGACTCTAGCGCCGAGCACTTTACAGACGACTCTGTTAGAGATGACGACTCCCCATAGTCTAGCAATTTATTGTTGTACTATAATGATGTACCCCCCGCGTGGGCATGTTTATCTTTTTCATGTACTTTCTAGACACTACAAACAAAAAGGGTCTATAGCCGCATTTTAAAAACGCGGCTATAAACCCCAAAAACGCGGCTATATCCCATAGCCGCGTTTCCTATAGCCGCGTTTACAAACCCGGCCTAAACAGCGCAACAATAGGCCTATAGCCGCGTTTTTGTAACCGCTGCTAAAGGTCAGACCTATAGCCGCGTTTTTAAAAAACGTGGCTACAGGTCATCTTTGAGCCGCGTTTATAACCGTGGTTATAGCTTCGGCCTATAGCCGCGTTTTTAAAAACGCGGTAATAGGTTTTTTAAAAAACAAAAAAAAAATTTCTGGGTTTTTCTTTTTTCCCCAGAAAATTCGAAATTCAGCTAAAAAAATTTTCAAAATCAAACACAGATCAAAAAATTCAAAATCAAATACAAACCCAAAAAATTCAAAATCAAACACAAACCCAGAAAATTCAAAATCAAACACAACATACTTACAATACAAACACACCCAGAAAATTCAAAATCAAACACAACATACTCACAATACAAACACACCCAAAAAAATCAAAATCAAACACAACATACTCACAATACAAATACACCCAAAAAATTCAAAACACGCGGGCTATCCATTTCATTCAAAATTTTCAGCATCTCCTCCATTTTCTTACTAACTAAACATAAAATAAATAAAAAACTAGATCTATAGACAAATCAGTGTGCTTGAGATGAAGAAAAAAAGAAAGAAAGAAAGAAAAAAAAAGAAAAAAAGAAGAAGTAGTTGCAAAGAAACAAAGAAAAAAAAAAAAAAAAAAAAAAAAGAGTTACCCAGATGTGAAGAAGGAAGAAAGAAAAAGGAAAAAAAAAATGGAAAGAAAGAAGAACCTACGGTGGAGTGAGTGAAGAATGAAGAAAGAAAAAAGAAAGAAAAGATGAAAGTGGGGGGTAGGTGGGAAAGGAAGCGTAAGTGGGAAGCTGAAGAAATTTTTTTTTTTTTTTTTGGTGTTACCTATAGCCGCGTTTTTGAAAAACGCGGCTATAGGTCACCCTTTAAAAAAGTTTATAAGGCTGGACCTATAGCCGCGTTTTAAAAAACGCGGCTATAGGTCACCTTTTTAAAAATTATTCGGTTGGACCTATAGCCGCGTTTATTAAAACGCGGCTATAGGTAACCTGTAGCTGCGTTTTTTCCATTCTAAAACGCAGCTAAAGGTTACCTATAACCGTGTTTTAAAAAACGCGGCTATAGGTCACCCTTTAGAAAAAATTTCAGCTGGACCTATAGCCACGTTTTTAAAAAACGCAGCTATAGGTAACCTATAGCTGCGTTTTTTCCATTATAAAACGCAGCTAAAGGTTACCTACAGCTGCGTTCTAAAAACGCGGCTATAGGTCCCCCTTAAAAAATTATTCGGCTGGACCTATAGCCGCGTTTTTTAAAAACGCGGCTATAAGTAACCTGTAGCCACATTTTTAAAATGCAGCTATAGCTCCAGCCGTATAGGCAACCTTTAGCTGCGTTTTTTGTAGTGAGACATTGCCCCTCTGTGGGCTAGATATGTATGTATTATTGCCCCATAGTGGGGCCAGACATGTATGTATTATATTGCCTTTCGATAGGCCTCAGATTTATGTATTATTGCCTCATAATGGGCCTAGACTTGTATTTTAGACATTGCCTCTCAATAGGCTTCAGATGTATGTATGGGCCTGTTACACCACTGCTTTTCATTTGTAAACTATCGCATCCCTAGGATAAATGATTAGCTTGCATCAGCTTGTGTTCTATATCAATCTTGCATTTGCTTGCATACCACATCTTGCATTTGTTTGCACATTGTATTGCACTGCATCCCAACGGATTTACTGATAAACTTTAATAAAAGGGACTTACTAGGGAGAACAAAATGGAAAGGCCGCATAAAAAAAACTGCCCCAGTATGGATTTTATACGATTTTGAACATGAGAGAAAATGTTCTCGGCGGGACAAACCCAATATTGCAGCCAAAAGCCTAAATTTTAAGCAAATAAAATTGCAGAATTTGACCAAACTACACAAAATAAAATAGCCCCAGTATGTATTTTGCACGGTTCTAAGCCATGGAAGAAGCTTGGAGTGGGATCAAACTCGTACTAGACGATCATACCACGATAGGCTCCTCAAGAATTCTAAATATGAGCTACCCCAAAGGGATCCTTTTGACCTCACCCTATGGCAGAATGCATTGACCAAACCCAGCTATCCACTGTACCGACTAGTCTTCCAAAAATTCCTCAAAGGAATTGCATGCAGGAATTAACTTTTACGATCATCATATCAACTTGGATAAACTAACATTAAAGGAAATGGCCTGGGCACTATTCCAAAATATGTCTTAAAGATGTGGGCTGAACCAACCCAACCAGCAGGCAAACCGGGTTTCCTTATAAGCTTCCTCGAATGAATTTCATGTAGGAATTAACTTCTGCGATCATCATATCAACTTGGATAAACCAACATTAAAGGTGGAAACGGCCTTAGCACAATTCCAACATATTCCTAAAGACATGGGCTGAATCGACCCAACTAGCGAGCGAACCAGGCTTTCTTAAAAGCTTCCTCGAAATAATTTCATGCAAGAATTAACTTCTACAATCACCATATCAACTTGGATAAACCAACATTAAAGGCAAAAAAAGCTTTGGCTCAATTCCGACATATGCCTTGAAGACGTGAGCTGAGCTGACTAAACCAATGGGCAAACCGGGTTTCAAAAATGAGGTTCAATATATTCTGAGATAACTGACGAGATGTACAAAAATAAACTACTCCAGTCTCGATTCGCACGATCTCGGTTTGCACGAAAAAAGATTCAAAACAGACTAGTTCACTACTGAATCGCCTGCGCACCACTATTAGTGCAAAACTGAAAAAATTTAGGCTCCAAAGCTACTCAAAACTCTTCACCTTCTAAATTTAGGGGTCAAAATCATTTGGGAATGTGCCCTGTTACCTACAGATGGGACTTTATGGATCAAAGAGAGTGCTGGACTTTCTATAGGCGCCAGGCTTTTGTGATTTAGACTATTCAGTCTCTTTCTTTATGTTAGGAGACGGGTAATGGTAGACTTTGCTGTTGTGTGCACATGTTGCAGTTATGGTTTTGTAGCCATATGAGTGTGTTCTCTAGGGCACAGCCTGTAGGGTTTCTAAGGAAGAACAGGATTAAGATCACTGTAGCCATTGACCTTCCTTTTACAGGTTATATCATTGCTTGGTTGGGGTATTTGTTTGGCTTGGGTCCCACTGACTGGGTATGGAGAGTCAACTGGGGAGTTACTAGATGGCAAGGTTGGACTCACTACATTGGTTTGCTTGGCATCCAGCTGATTTGCATCTAGGGTTGCACAGGATATTATCCAAGCTTGGCCAGGAGGTAGTTTGGGGGTACTCAGCATGTCCTTCGACTTAGTGACCATTCTAACGTCACTTGTGAGCATGGGGCCAAAGATATAGATACAGCTGTGTTAGAGCGTGCTTCAGGTTTCGGGAAGGGGCGCAAGTTAACTATTAACTATCCCACTTGTCCTGGAGATGACTATGAGTGGTCTATTGCTGTATTCAAAGAGTGGAGAGCCACTAGGGATCCATGCTTCATCATTGACCTGTCATTATATGATCCACTTGATCCTAGACTTCCAGCTGATATATTGAGGGATTACACCTTAGATTTTGAGGTTAGAGTTGAGAGTACTCTTAAAAGCTTGAGAGAGTGCCTGACAGAGACTATCAGAGACAGAGACTGCTGTAAGGAGGCCTTTGATGCCATTATAGAGGACTTTGATGAGATGGGGGCGACATACGAGACTGAGCTAGTTGCACTTCAAGTAGAGCTCTCACAGAGGGGTTAGATCCCTTCAGCCGCAAATATTGAGTACAGTCAACTGAGATCTCGAGTTACGAGTCTAGAGAGTGACTGGGAGATCTTACTTAAAGATTCACTGTCTTGAGCCAGACTAGAGATGAAGAGAGAGTCGCAGTAAAGGCTAGTCGTATTGAGGCGAGTAGCATGGTTGATGATTTAGTAGTGAGACTAATGCAGGCTATTTCCTACATTCACTTTGCTTTAAGCCTTGAGTGTGGGTTGGCTAATGAGCCCAGTGAGCCATAGTTGGCATTTCGTTATCTCCAGGCTAAGGTAGCCAAGAAGGAGGAGGCATTGAGGGTTGCCACTGCTGAGATTGGCACACTACAGGTCCTGCTTGATACAAAGAGGCAGAGTTGCACCTCGAGTTCCAACTTAGAGAGAGAGTTGGTCCGGCTTCGCCATGCATATACTAGACTCAGTGAGATTGCAGAGATCTCATTTTCGATGTTGTAGGGTCGCTTTATACCCATTCCTCAGATGATCTGATTCTATTCACCAGCTTTGGGAGACTATGTCAGGCAGTGTCAGACTGTTTGGGTCATGTTTGATGCTTAAGTCTCTTCTATTTCTTTTCAATTCTGCATATGTGCTATGTAGTTAGTATTCCACCATGCATGGAAGGTTCTTCGTAAATTACCAGGCAATTACGTGAGGTCTTCTACTTTTGGGTTTTTTAAGCCTAGTCTAGTTTATAAGGCATGCTTAAAAATGGAAAGAAGTTCGGAATAGAGATGTTTATGTATATATTGATCATCAGGTGATGTTTATGGTTATGATATTTGTGCTTGGAAAATGAATGATAGATGCATTGAAAGATAGAAAGGCACAAGACAGGCATGTTTAATGAATATGTGTGCAAATACTTGAAAATGCAAGAACATACAAATATAATGGTAAATGTAAGTCTATGCATATCAATATCTCAGGTTTGAAAGGATACATCTTGTTCTAGATAGATCTTTTCCATTCCCGTTAGGGTACACCTTCCACTGATGTTTACCGTAAAATCCTTAAACAAAGCACAAAGGGCCATATATATATTTCAAACATAGAGCAATCCTCCAGAAATCCTAAGGCACCCTTATATCTTCATCTTGAAAAGGTTCATCTTTCCTTCTGATCTTGATCTTAAATCAAAGCAAATTCAAAGAACTGACTGATTTGTATTTTAAAATGTGACCAGGCCAAAATTGGCCGCCTACGTACCTCCACTAGGAAGGATCAGGTCATCATGTAGTTCAAACAAACATTACAAATTTTTTATTGCCTTAACTTTTGCCTAGACTGCCCTTTCGAGTTTTCAGTCTAGCAGGCTCCCTCACACTCTATTTTTTGCTTTCCTTTTGCGTAAACCACCCTTTTGAGTTTTCAATCCACCTTTCTTATATATTTTAGTATTTTTCTTTTTTTCTTTACTTTTTTTTTTACATGGTAAAATATAACAGGTTGCACTTAGGAACTCCATCATGCAAAGTACTTTATAACAGCATCAGAATTGGTGGGCCTATTGAAATCATGTCCATCCATGTCGGCTAAAATCAAGGCTCTTCCAGAGAATGCCTTTTTTACCACATATGGGCCCTCATAAGTTGGGGCAAATTTTCCTCTATGATCAGGCATAGCCTGGTTGCGCTTCTTCAAGACTAAGTTGCCTTCTTCTAGTTAAATGCTCGCTCTATGCAGCATATGCTTGCAGTTATGTGCTTTTCATCTATCATGTTCAATTGTTCAATTGTCCACTACGCCATTCATTTGAGGGCGGTAAGGAATCAAATTTCGATGCTCAATCTTAAACCACTGGCAAAGTTGTTCGATCATTTTTTCGTTCAAATTCTTTCCATTATCTGTAATGAGCTTTCCTAGCACGCTATAATAGTAAATGATATTTTGTTTCAAAAACCGGGCTACTACTGCCTGGGTAACGCTCTTATAGGAAACAGCTTCCACCCACTTGGTAAAGTAGTCGATGGCCACTAAAATATACTCATGCCCATCCGAGGCTTTCAAAATCATAGGTCTAATGACATCCATACCCCAAGCTGAAAAAGGCCACGACGCCGCTAAAGAGTGCAGGGGTTGGGGAGGAAGATTCTTCCTATTCAGATAGACTTGGCAATGATGGCACGTCCTCACATGCTTAATGAAATCATTCTTCATAGTGAGCCAATAGTAATCGACTCTCATAATCTTTCAGGTCAACAAGTGGCCACTAGCATGGGCTCCAAGCAACCCTCACGCATCTCTTTCATCAAATGGTTAGCCTCGGTAGCATCTATGCATTGAAGCAAGGTTGTATCATGGTTCCTCCTATACAAGACTTCCCCACTCAAGAAAAATTGGCACGCCATGCACCTGATGAACTTCTTCTCATTATTTGTAGCTCTACTCGGATATTCACCATCCTTAACATAAGCATTGATATCGTGGTACCATGGTTTTCCACCGATCTTGACTTCAACATTCATGCATTCTTTAATATTCATGCAATAGGTGGGCAAACCGTAGACTTCTATGCACAATTTTCGCATCTCATCTCCCTTTGCTAACTTAACCATGCTCGCCAGGGTCGCTAAGGCATTAGTGAACTAGTTGTGTGCTCGAGGCAAATAAGCAAATGTAATATTCCGTAACTTCGGGATCAAGTGGCTAACAAATCTCTAATGTGGAATCAATTTGGTGTCTCGGGCTTGCCATTTTCCCTATATTTGCAAGATGATCAACAAAGAATCTCCAAAGACACTTAAATCATATGCGCCAAACTCCAAGGTGACTTGTAAGCCTACTATGCACACTTCGTATTCTGTGACATTGTTTGTGCAGTTGAAATTTAACTTGACTAAAACAGGGATTTTCTGGCCCCTCGGGGATACCAGAACTGCTCCTACTCCATTTCCAGTGGTATTGGCAGCTCCATCAAAATATAGCTTCCAGCGCCAGGGTTCCACACAGTTTGGTTCCAGCTCTATTGCTAAAACATCTTCATATGGGAAGAGATATTCTGAGAAATCTTGATCATTCAATGGCTAATCTGCCAGGTAATCGGCTATAGCCTGACCCTTGATGGCCTTTCCCATTACAAACACAATATCGAACTTGAATAGCAACATTTGCCAATGGGAGATCTTTCTTGTGAGAGCAGGCTTTTCAAAGATGTACTTGATAGGGTCCATGCAGGAAATCAACCGCGTGGTAATATAGAGCATGTACTGCCAAAGTTTACGCGAGGCCCATGCCAGCCTGCAACATGTCTTTTCAATGGCAATGTAGCTGATCTTACTACTGGTGAACTTCTTACTTAAGTAGTAATTCGCCTTCTCTTTTTGATCAGGCTCACTCAACAGGCCTAACATGCAACCCATGGATGTCTCTTGTACCGCAACGTAGAGAATCAATGGATGTCCTGGTGTAGGGGGAACCAAAATAGGAGGGTTCAACAAATACTACTTGATCTTGTCAAAAGCTTTTTAACATTCATCCATCCATTCTATCTTTGTATCCTTCTTTAAGAGCTTGAACAAGGGATCGCAGGTGGTGGTCAACTACGGTATGAAGCGGGCTATATTATTAATCCTTCCTAAGAAGCTTCGAACTTGTTTCTCGGTTTTCAGTGCGAGCATATCCCTGGTGGCTTGGAGTTTCGCAGGGTCCACTACAATCCCTCTCTGGCTATCTATGAACTCGAGCAACTTCCCTGAACTAGCTCCGAAGATGCACTTGTTAGGGTTAAGCCTCAATCTGTACTTGACAAGGCACTTGAATAACTTTCTCAAATCTATCAAATAATCTCTAGGAGTACGCGACTTGGCGATCATGTCATCTACATAGACCTCGATTTCCTTATGCATCATATCATGGAACAAAGTTACCATGGCTCGCTGGTAAGTCTCACCTGCGTTCTTCAAACCGAATGGCATGACATCATAGGCATAAGTCCCCCAATGGGTAGTGAACGTTGTCTTGGCTTTATCTTCTTCAGCCATCATGATGGTCGCGGTGTTGTCAATTAGAGTATAGAAATGTGGCAAGGGAAATTTATCCTTCAGGCTAGCCCGGTTCGAATCTCTATAATCAACGCAAATGCATACTTTCCCATCTTTCTTTGGCACAGGAACAATATTGGTAACCCAATCAGAATAGGCTATGGCAATAAGAAAATTGACATTCAATTTTTTTTCCACTTCTTCCTTAATTTTCAGGATAATCTCGAATTTCATCCTTCGGAGGGCCTGCCACACTAAAGGGCATTCGGACTTAACAAGAATCCTGTGGACAACAATCTCTGTATCTAATCTTGGCATATCTTGATAAGTCCAAGCAAATATTTCCTTGAATTCTTTCAGTAGAGCTACAAGCTCGTCTCTCATATCCTTGGGAAAGTTTACTCCAATTTTAATAGGTTTTTCCTTTTCGCCTTCATCGTCTAGGTTTATCACTTCTGTCTCTTCTATATTAGGCTTGGACCTTTCATTCTCTCTACTCAGAGCTTCTAGAATATCTCAAGGCAAACTCAGAATCTCGTCCAATCCTTCAATATCATAATCCAAATATATTATCTCGTTCACAGCGTCTGCATCCTTATTATGGCAAAGAGATGGTGTACCTATTTAGGAATCAGGACAGATCCTATAGAATGGAACATATACAGAGAAACGTAAGATAATTTTCACATACATTCATAAGAAAGCAATAAAGAGGGATTCAAGAATTTTCCTGAATAATACGCTAAATATTTCATTAATGGATTATGGGTAGGGGGAAAACAAAGTTCATGCCATATAATGATAAAAGGGAAACGCTCTTGGGAAAATAAAACCGGGGAGATAAAAGGGAAATACAAATAAGCAAGAAGTAACATAATACAAGCTAGATCAGACTCTTCATCCTCCACTTCCTTGAAAGGTTTTGGCATGATGACATTAGCTGAAGCTGGAAAAGTGGCTCTAATATGGGGAATAGACATCCTTGGACTAGCAAACTTCCTTTTCTTTTCTCTGGAAGCTTGAAAGAGTTCTTCATGAATGGGCTTATATCCCAGATCGAATCCTCCTTTGTTATCTTTAAGCTTAATCGAAATAGGGCTCCCACGACCCGTGGCTCCGAGGCATTGGCCTAACTTGTAAATAAACTTGAGCATCTTTTTAGCAACCATCAAAATTGTTGTAGGCCATCCTAACTCAGGCTATGAAGCATTGTGAATCATAGAAACTAGCTCGAAGCTATGGAAAGATGCTTCTAGAAAGGCATTAGCATCGATGTAGGGTATAGATGTCTCCTGAAAAATAGTCATAGGTTGTTCGGCCATAATGGTTATCAAATGATTCTCAGACATAAACTTGAGTCTTCGATGAAGGGTAGACGCAATTGCACCTACTGCATGTAACCAAAGCCTCCCTAAAAGCATATTATATGGAGAGTCCACCTTAATCACTTAGAAGCTATCCATAAAAGATCTTGGGCCAATCTCAATCATTAGCTCAATTTCGCCTTGCACTTCTTGTTGCGTTCCATCAAAGGCTCTAATAATCATGGTACTAGGCTGGATAAGCGACAGATCCACTTTCAAGCACTTTAGAATGGCCATTGGGCAGACATTCAGGGCCGACCCATTATTAATCAATACCCTTGCAACAATCGTATCTTCACACTTGACTACGATATGCATGGCCAAAGTATGATTATTTCCTTCCAATGGTAACTCATCATCTAAAAAAGAGACCGGTTGGTGGCCAACATCAACGATACCATACCCGAAGAGACATTGGAATAAACTTCTTCCTTTATAGTATCAATAGAGATTAGGGTCACCTCATATTTCCATGGGACATAGTGATCATCCTTGTAAGGAAAGAGTTTCGGCATATGAATGATTAAAACCTCTTAAGCTTGCAGATTAGGTGCTAGAGAAAAGGTCTTTGGACTGATAATGATTGAACCAGGTAAAGAGGCCTCTAAAACCTTTAGGCCAGGTGCCCTAGAGCTTTCTTGAATAGACCTTGGCAAAACTAAAGGAGCAAAACCTCGAATGATGGGAACAATATGGGTTTCTTTCTGGATAAACCCTGGAGACGACTTTACGATCTCAAGCAACAATAAAATCAGAGGGCCAAAACTCTTAATGGCTAATACAGCCTATTCCTTCTTAGGAGTTGACACTTCTGAATCCAGAGATGATTCCACTATCTCTTTAATAACAATCGAAGTCGGGGGAGCTAATGTTCTAATCCCAGGAGGACCTTGCAAACATGCTCTTCCAAGTACTCATCCCAATCTTTCCTACAACCTATAGACATAGCACTGTGGCTGGTTCCTGATTCTAATCCTAGAGGGCATAGGCTAGTCACCATGCAATCACCCCTACACACGACCTCTCTTTCTATCCAGATAATACCACGGTCAGCTAGACTCTGAACTTGTGCCCTAAGCACTCCATAATCGAACAGTGCATGCCTATTCCCACTGTCACAATATAAGCAGATTTCCCATTCAAATCCTGGGGCTTCTATATTCACCAAAGCAATATGGCCTTCTTGGGCTAAAGCCCGCAACATGGCTTTCCAAGGGAATGAGGGGGATGAGAAATCCAGAATCCTTTCTTCCACTATAGAGATAGCATTCACATTCTCTTCTGGGAGAGGAGGCAAGGGATTAGTAATAACATTCGGCCTCAGTGTTGTTAAATGATATCAACTTGTTATCAATGAGATCCTGAATTTGGAGCCTTAGAGGTATGCATTCTTCCAAGGTGTGCCCTTCGGCCCCAAAATGGTGTTCGCATTTCTTAGGCAAGTAAATGAGGACCATCCCTTGGTCTATGAAACAGGGGAGTCATCAACTTCTTTTCCAAAAAATTAGGATAAAGCTCTGACATGGGTATTGGCAATGGAGGAAACTTCTACGGCTCCCTCCTAGGATACTGGGATTAATCTAACCTTCCCCTCTAATTGAATGCTTGGTGAGGTGCCAAAGCTAGCTGAACTTGCTGTTGATAAAGCTGGGCAATGGGGGTGGCATAAGCAGAAGTAGAACCCCTTGGCCTTTTAGGTAACCTAACAATAATATGAACATCGGCTTCCTTCCCCTTACGCCCGATGTCGACGCCTCGTGGTTGTTCGACCACCTATCGTGGCGACGCTCACATGCTTCTCCCTCCTTCCGAGAAAAGAGGGGGTGTGGGCATGCACGTGCATGCGAAGCTCGGAGCTCGGGTGCTGTGGAGGTGTGTCATACCCCGAGTGTGTGACTGGAATATGAGTCAATTTTAAGGAAATTACCAAGGGTAAGTGAAGTCACCACCAATCATTGGGTTTTTCTAAGGTGTGATTGGTCACCTTACTTTATTTGATTTTATTACCGATCTTAGGCTAAGAAAAAGGTCGTTTTTCGTAATCTAATATGGATGGATAAAAAATCTTGATTCTTGAGTTCAGAAGTCTGGTTATGTGTAGGGAAGGTGTTAGGCACCCCACAGCGCCTGTCCAAGGACAGTCCTTTGTTTTGGTAAAATCATAATTTTTAGATATTGGCAATTGAAAACAACCTATTGGCATTAGCTTCTGGGACTTTAAACATGTTAAGCTTTGAGGTTTGATTTTGGAATGGGTATGGTCCCAGTCGATGCTTTCTCAGCGCGTTTGGAATTGATGCCAAATTTCCATGCTGAAAATTCGGCAGCATTTTGCCTTATTTTTGTGGTAGAAATCCGGCAACGCTTCGCCTCAAGTGCATTGTAGCACATAAAACTCTATTCTGACCAAGTTTTTGCTGTGAGAATACGGCAACAGGGTGCCTCATTTTCACGGCGAAAATCCAACAAAGTTTCGCGTTTGGTGCATTGTGGCGCACCGGCAAGGTTTTGCGTCTGTGTATACAGCGTGCATCGACATGCTTGTACTAAGATGAGCCAAAGCCTTCCAAAGTATCAAGCGTGTTGATACGTGTCGCATACATGGAGAAACCAGTGTCACTAGGTGGCATGGATCGGGACAATCACACTGTGATGATTGTGCACACAATATAGCATGAATATGCACCTACGACAATCGCCTTGATCACATACCCACACTACAAGGTCAAGAGCTCTTATGACTAGAGAGGGTCACTCATATAGCCATGAGAGTCCATCATACAAAGTGAATAATCACTCATATACAAACAGATATAGATATACATGCATCATGTACAATGCAACCACACAGAGCGGGAAAGTAAATCAGACATTGCTAACATTCCGAGGGTATGGCCCTGCAAAGTACAAGAAATGTAAAACAGACATATGCCATACCTAGGGAACACGGCCCAAGCAAGGAGCAGGAAAAGATAAGGGGTACAAGGAGAGGGGGAACCTTAATACATGCTCTAGAGAAGAGGCTTAAAGAGGGAGATAGAAAGACATAACCACTCGGGAAGGCTAGGCCTCTAATCTACTGAACATTGCCCTCTTCGGGGCTTGCATCTTCTTGCTCGCATCTTTGCCCTTTTTACTCGCACCCAGGAGGTCGTGCCCTCGCTCCATGAGTCCTCGCTCCATGTGTGTACATGCAAAGGCAAAAGAAACAAGCCAGCATACAAGCAAAGAAAGAAAATAGGGAAAAAGGAAGAGCATGCAAAGAACACACTAACAAAGAGAGCCAAATGAGGGCAAACAAAGCATGCTAGGCATATGAAAGGGCAAACAAGCATGTTATCAAACAAAAGGCGGTGTCTTAGGAGGACAAATGTTGGTTTGGATCGAGTATCCATAGTTCCATTGGATTGGAGTATGGACGACACACAGACTCAAGCATGAACATTTAGGCAAGTGTGCAAAGATGCATAAAAGCGAAGAAAGCCAAACAGGTGGCACAAAGTAAGCAAGGTAAGCATATCAACATTGCACGGGGCGGAGAAGGGTGTGTATCAAGCACACCAACACCACGGAGGTGTATCTCACAAGTGGTTACATCCCAACAAACCCTAGGAGGGATGGGTGCAACCACACAAAGCAAGTGGCCCCAAGGACTGATAAGCACAAGACCTTAGAGGGCGCAAAGCATGGCAACGCCTAGATCTAGACAGGAAAACATAGGCATAAAGCATAGATACAAGCAAGAAAACATAGACATACATAAAGGAAATTATCCAAACCCTTTAATATAGGCTTAAGTGTGCGGATGTAGGCCTAGACCACGGGATCTAGATATACACCCCACTAATAAGGGCCTAAACACAAGAAAGAAAGAGATCAAAAACAAAAGTGCTATAGAAGCACATGGCATAGCAACCAACATACAAATCTAAGCACACAAACATGGCACGGAGCACATAAACACATAGATCTAAGCATAAGCTTGACACGGGGCCCAAAGAGACATAGATCTAAACATAGGCATGTAGATCTAAGCATAAACATGTAGATCTAAGCAAAAGCATGGCATAGAAAGCATAGGCATGTAGATCTAAGCATAAATGTTAAATTTAGACATATCCTAGCCCAAGAAGGCTAAGCCAACAACATCAAAGTGATAAATCATGGCATAAGCAAGGAAACATTCTAGAAAAACCATAAAGACATGCTAGGAAGCAAGAACATGCTAGGAAAAGCAATAAAGCATATTATTGAACAACAAAAATCTATAAAAGGAAAAGGGAGTGGATTGTAGCTAAAAAGCTACATCCACACCCCTAAGCCTCAAATCCAAGGTATGGAACCAAGGATAGGAAGATCAGGTGCAAGAACACTACCTTGTGATTGTGGAAAAAAGAGAAGGTGTTTGGTGGTGTTTAGATGTGTTTGGATGTGTTTGGGAGAGAAATTAAGGAAGGGAAAGAGAATCTGCCCAGGAAACTGCCCAAAATCTTCTTTGTTTTGCAAAATGAGAGGTTTGGGATTTCACTAAGGTGTGATTGGTCACCTGACTCCATTAGATTTTATTACCAATCCTAGGCTAAGAAAAAGGTCGTTTTTTCTAATCTAATATGGATGAATAAAAAATCTTGATTCTTGAGTTTGGAAGTCTGGTTATGTGTGAGGAAGGTGTTAGGCACCCCACAATGCCTGTCCAAGGACATCCTCTGTTTTGGTAAAATCTTAATTTAAGGACATTAGCAATTAAAAATCAAGCTATTGGCATTAGCTTTCGGGGCTTTAATCTATTTGGGCTTTGAGGTTTGCTTTCGAAAAGGGTGTGGTCTCAATCGATACTTCCCTAGTGTGTTTGGGATTGGTGCCAAATTTACACGGAGAAACCAATGTCACTTGGTGACATGGATTGGGACGGTCACACCACAATGATTGTGCACACAATATAGCGTGAGTATGCACCTACAGCAATTGCCTTGGGCACATGCCCACTCTACAAGCTCACGTAGCCACGAGGCTCCATCATACAAAGTGCTCAATCACCCATATACATGCATATATAGATATACATACATCATGCACAATGCTATCACACAGAGCATGAAAGTAAAGCAGACATTGCCAACGTCCTAAGGGTATGGCCCAGCAAGGTACAGAAAATGTAAACAGACATTACCATACCTAGGGAATGCGGCCCAAGCAAGGTGTAGGAAAGATAAAAGGTACATGAAGGGGAAACCCAATACAGGATTCTAGGGAAAAGGCTAGAAGAGAGGGAGAGAGAAAACCACTCAGGGAGGCTAAGCCTCCTAATTTACTGAACATTTCCCTTTGTGGGCTTACGTCTTGTTGCTTGCATCCTTGCCCTTGTTGCTTGCACCTAGGAGGTCCTACCCTTGCTCCAAGTGTCCATGCTCCCAGCGTGTACATTCAAAGACAAAGGAAACAAGCCAGCAAACAAGCAAAGAAACAACTAGAAGGAAAGCATGCTAAAGGACAAACTATCAAAGGGAGCCAAACAGGGGCAAACAAAAAAAGGTGTCCTAAAAGGACAAATGTAGGTTTTGATCGGGTTTCCATAGTTCCATGAGATTGGAGTATGGACGACACACGTTCCATCAAGCAAAATTCCTACCAGGAACTCGGGGTCTCGTGTATCAAAGATGGGTCTGAACCCGCACGAGATAGTAGGAATTAAGCTTGATGACACAAGCAAGCAAAGACTCATGCACAAACATGTAGGCAAGCGTGCAAGAATGCAAAGAAGCAAAGAAAGCCAAATGGGTGGCACAATGCAAGCAAGGCAAGCATAACATAATCGCACAGAGAGGAGAAAGGTGTGAATCAAGAACACCGACATCTCAGAGATGCGTCTCACAAGTGGTCACATCCAAACAAGCCACAAGAGGGACTGATGCAACCACACAAGCAAGTGGCCCCAAAGACCGACGAGCATAAGCACACGGAGGTCAAAAAGCATGGCAAAGCCTAGATCTAGACAGGCAAACATGGATATAAAGCATAGAAGCAAGCAAGCACACACATGCCTAAAGGAAATTATCCAAACCCTTTGATATAGGCCTAGGCGTAAGGATGTAGGCCTAGACCACAAGATCTAGATCTACACCCTACCTAAAGGGCCAAAACATAAGAAAAAGGCATAACAAGAGATAAAAAGGCTTAGAAGCACATGGTATAGCAACCAAACATGTAGATCTAGACATATGAACATGGCATAGAGCACACAAAGATATAGATCTAAGCATAAACATGGCAAGGAGTACATAAACATGTAGATTTAAGCATCAACATGGCAAGGAGCACATAAACATGTAGATCTAAGCATAAACACAATATTTAGGCATATCCTAGCCCAAGAAGGCTAGGCCAACATCAACAAAGAAATAAATCATCGCAAAAAGCAAGGAGACATGCTAGGAAAGTTATAAAACATGCTAGGAAGCAAGATAAAGCAAAGATATACTATGGAAAGCAAATAGACATGTTATAATGAAAGATGAAGCAAAGGGTGTAGATTGTAACTAAAAAGCTACATCTACACCCTTAAAACCTCAAATCCAAGGTCCTAAGACCAAGGAGAGGAAAAAAAAATGCAAGAACACTACCTCTTGATTGTTGAGAAAAGAGAGAAATCAAAGATTTTTGGATGTGTTTAGGAGAGAATTTAGAGAGGAAAAGTGAGAGAGAGAGAATCTACCTAAAAAAATGCTCCAAATTATCCAAAATCTTTTTTTTTTAGTTTTGGTTAGAGGGGGATCTGGGGGTATTTATAATGAAAATCTAACCCTTCGGCTTCCAGTGGCCGCCGAGTCCAATGCTGACATCAGCAATTTCAGCTTCTTCCCTATTTCGACTTCGGATGTGTATTTGAAGGCCTTACCAAATTCCAATTGAGCTAAACTTGGTGTTCCTAGAAAGATCTAGATGTCTAGTTTCCAGAACATAAAAGAAGTTGAAATTCCAATGGTCGGATCTAAAGTTATGGCCTCAGGAAGCGAGCTGATGCACTTTGCACGGTTTCTAGGATATCTCAACCGTTTTAACTCTAATTTTGACCCATGAATAGTCGTTGGAAAAGGAATTCAATAATCTTCATAATGACGGTTATCACAACCTATTCTGATGGTCGGATCAAAATTATGGTTTTTGGAGCCCCCAAGAGTTAACCTTAGGTCAAACTTGGTCAAACTCAGTCAAAGTTGACGAAAATCTCCGAGTAGCTTAGGTTTGATGTAGAAACATGAAAATGTTGTTTTGGGATGATTTTGACTAACTTTGACTTTCGATCAACTCAGGGATGACCAAGGGCATTTTGGTCAATTTGACCTGAAATGGCATTTCGAGTGCTCCGATGCCCGAACGGGTTATGCCACATCAATCTAGATGTTTCCACGGCCCCATGGAAGAAAGTTGATATTTTTTTAATTTTTAGGGTTCGGCACGCAAATCAAGCGCGGACAAAATTCGGTATCTACAACTAAGATCAGCTCAATCGAAGTCAGGGCAAACCTTCAAATGCACAATCGAAGTCAAAACCAAAAAAAGTCAAAATTGCTGACATCAGCAACTAGCCTAGCGCACCCTAAAGGGCCACCGGAGCTAGATGGCGGCCCTTTAAGGGCCGCCGGAAGTTGAAAGGTCACAAAATGTTTACAAATACCCCCTAATCCCCTTGAACAAAAAACAAAAAATGAATTTTGGAAATTTGGAGCATTTTTTGGGAAAATTCTCTCTCTTTCTTTCTCTCTAAATCCTCTCCAAAACACACACAATAAACCTTTGATTCCTTACTTTTCCCAAGCATCAAGAGGTACTATCTACACCCATTTAATTTCCTTACCTTTTTAATGCTTTATCTTTCTTTATAACATGTTTTATAGCTTTTCCATACCTTTTTAGTGTTTTATCTTGTTTCTAGCATGTTTTATTGCTTTCCTAGCATGTCTACTCGCTTGTTCACATGTTTTATCGCTTTTGATGTTGTTGGCCTAGCCTTCTTGGGTTAAGATATGTCTAAATTTCTTGTTTGTGGTCTTTGCCATGTTTATGTGTTTCTTGCCATGTTTAGATCTACATGTTCGTGTGCATAAAGCTTTGTTTGGATGCTATGCCTAGTGCTTTTTATAGCTTTGTTTCCCTTGTTTATGCCTCTTTTTGTGTTTGGCTTTTGGGTAGGGTGTAGATCTAGAACTTGTAGTCTAGGCCTACATCCATACACCTAAGTCTCAATAAAGGGTTTGGATTAGTTCCTTTATGCATGTTTGTGCTTTGTTTGCCCTTTTCCATGTGTCTATGTTTGGATCCATGCTTGTTTGCTCAGATCTAGGTCTTTGCCTTGTGTTTATCTTGTTTTCCTTTGTGGGTTTGTTGCTTGTTGGTCTTCGGGGCCACTTGCTTGTTTGGTTGCATCCATCCCCTTCGTTGGTTTGTTTGGATGTAACTATGTGCAGGGGTACATCTTAGTGATGTTTGGCATGTTTGCCGCATGCCTTTCTCCCCTTTGCTTAGTATACATGTCACGGTTTCTCATGTTAGCCTTTGTATGTGCCTTTTAACATGTTTACCCTTCCCCTCTGTGTGATAACATGCTTTGCTTTCTTTGTTGCTTACTTTGCTTGCTTTGTGCCATCTTGTTTGGCTCTTTGTTTGTTTGCATCTTTGCATCCTTGTCTATTGTTCATGCATGTGTATTTGTGTGCTTGTTTATGTCATCAAGCGTAGTTCCTACTTATAATCTCATGCGGGTTTGCACCCGTCTCTTGTACACGAGATCCCAAGTCCCTTTTAGGAACTTTTCTTGATGGCACGTGTGTCATCCATACTCCAATATAATGGAACTATGGACACCAAATCCAAACCCACATTTGTCCTTCTAGGACACCCTCTTTTGCTTGATAATATGTTTGTTTGATAACATGCTTGTTTGCCCCTTTTGTGTGCTTTCTCTTGCTTGTCTGCCCTTTGTGTACTTTCTTTGTTTGTGTGCCCCTTTATGTGCTTTCTTTGTTTCTTTGTTATCTTTTTGCTTGTTTGCTGGCTTTGTTTGCTTTGTTATTGCATGTACACACTTGGAGTGAGGGCGTAACTTACAAGATGCAAGCTAAAAAGGGTAAGAATGCAAGCAAGAAGACGCAAGCCCAAAAAGGGCCATTTTCAGTAGTTTAGGAGGCCTAGCCTCTTGTGTGGTTATCCCTTTCTCTCTCCTAGCCTCTTTCTTTAGAACCTTGTATCTAGACTAGGCTTTCCTTTCCTGTACCTTGCTTAGGCCACGTTCTTTGGGTATTGCAATGTCTGATTTATCTTTCCTGTACCTTGCTAGGCCATACCCTTGGAACGTTGGCAATGTCTGGTTTATTTTCCCTGCTTTGTGTGCTAGCACAGTGCATGATGTATGTGTGTGTGTGTGTGTGTGTGTGTGTGTATACCTATTTGCTTGTGGGTGGTCATGCACTTTGTATGATGGACTCTCATGGTTACGAGAGCAACCCTTTTGTGTGGGTATGCGCTCAAGGCAACTGCCGTAGGTGCATATTCATGGTACATTGTGTGCATGGTCATTGCGATGTGATTGTTTCAATCCATGTTAGCTAGTGACATTGGTTTCCCTGTGTATGCGACACACATCAAAATGTTTGATGCTTTGGTAAGCTTTGGCTCACCTTAGTATGAACATATTGACCCGCGTCGTATACACAGGCATGAAACCTTGCCAATGCACCATAGATCACCAAACGTGAAACTCTGCCAAATTTTTGCCGTGAAAATGGGCACCTTTGTTGCTATATTCTCGCAATGAAAGCTTGGTGAGAATAGTGTTTTGTGTGCTACGACACATCAAAGGCGAAATGCTGCTAGATTTCCACTACGAAAAATAAGGCAAAATGCTACTAGATTTTCATTGTGAAAATTTGGCAACAATTCCAAAATGTGATAGCAAAGCATTGACTAAGACCACACCCCTTCCAAAATCAAACCTTAAAGCCCAATTCTTTTAAAGCCCCGAAAGCTAATGCCAATAGCTTGTTTTAAATTGCCAATGTCTGAAAATTAAGATTTTACCAAAACAAAGAACTATCTTCGAACAGGCGTTGCGGGGTGCCTAACACCATCCTCGCACATAACTAGACTTCTGAACTCAAGAATCAAGATTTTTTACCTGTCCATATTAGATTAGGAAAAGCGACATTTTTCTTAGCCTAGAATTGGTAATAAAATCAATTAAAGTTAGGTGACCAATCACACATTAGAAAAAACCCAATGATTGGTGGCGACTTCACTTACCTTAGGTAATTATAGGTTAAAATTGACTTAATTCAAGTCACACACCAGAGGTCTATCCTTTCACCCTCATTTTTCACACAGCACCCGAGCTCAAAGCCACTAAGGGGGCGTGACTATTGCTGCGATGGGTAGTCGACTGCTGCGAGGCATCGACAAACACTACCTCTTGATTGTTGGGAAAAGTGAGGAATCAAAGGTTTTATGTGTTTGTTTTGGAGAGAAAAAGAGAGAATCTGCACAGAAAAAGCTCAAAAAATCCCAAAATTCCTTTTTTGGTTCTAGGGGGTTAGGGGATATTTCTTCTGATTTTGTGACCTTTCAGCTTCCGACAACCCTTAAAGGGCCGCCAACCGGCTCCGACGGCCCTTTTGGGTGCGCTGAGTTGGTTGCTAATGTCAGCAACTCTGACTTTTTCTGGTTTTGACTTCGATCGCACATTTGAAGGTTCTCCCGGACTCCAATTAAGCTGATCTTGGTGTCTCTAGAAAGGTATGGATGTCTAGTTTCCAGAAAACTTGACAAAATGAAACTCCAATGGTCAGATCAAAAGTTAGGGCCTCAGGAAGTGAGCTAATGCGCCCAGAATGGTTTTCAAGATATCTTAACCGTTTTAACTTCAATTTTGACCCATGAATAGTCGTTGAAAAAGGAATTCAATAATCTTCGCTATGGCATTGGTTTCAACCCATTCTGACTATCAAATCAAAATTAGGGTTTCTGGTGCCCTCGAGAGTCAATCTCAAGTCAAACTTGGTCAAAGTTGACAAAAATCTCTGATAACCTCAGATTTGACGTAAAAACATGAAAAAAGTAGTTTTGGAGTGACTTTGACCAACTTTGACGTTTGGTCAACCCTAGGTTTACTAGGGTCATTTTCGTCAATTTGACCTAAAAATATACTTTGAGGGCTTGGATACCCAAACGGGTTGTGCCATGTCAATGTAGACGTTTCTGCAGCCCCATGGTGAAAAGTTAATATTTTTGGAATTTTAGGGGTCCAACACGCAAATCGAGGGCAGACAAAGTACGGTATCTACACCTATATTGATATGAAATTTTTTTTATCTAAGAAAATATATATTTTTGAATTGATTGTTCTTAAACAATTAAAAACCTATGATTCGGTTGAACTGAGACAATTCAAGAACGCATGATAACCTAGATTAATAATGCGGTTAGAATAGTTTTCAGAAAAACCCATTTACTTTAAAACCTGATTTCTATTTGAAACTATTAGAAATTCATCTAAACAATAAGAAAAACATGATTGAACTTATTGAAACCATGGAAGAACTAATACATCAAAAGAATCTAATTGAACAATCAAATATGTTGTTGTCTAAAATCGTAGAAAGAATCACATTGAATATTCATACCGTATAGAAGAAACTTAACCCCTAGCCCTAGCAAAGAGTGTAGGCTGCCATTAGAGAAAAGAAAATACAAGTTTTTTCTCTGCCAAATTCGCTCTCCACAGCCTCCCTTCAAAACTCTAACGTCCAAGTATCCAAAGAAAATAAAAATTTTACTATCTAATTTTCGTCCAGATTTTCAGCAGCAACTTGTGAGTTAATTTCGGCCTTCAAAAATTGTGAATTTTGAAAATCTCAAAACTGGAAAGTTGTAGATATTTAAGTCACGGTTCCAGCTCATCTGGTCTTGAGTCAATTGGATTTTTGAGGAGAGAGATACTTTCAAAATACTGATCAGTGCTCAAATATGATTTTTCCTTTTCAGATTCTGCCTCTTTGATTTCTTTCCTTATTGGAAGCTTCCAAACATGGTAAACGATCCAAGCACTCCAACTTCACCTCCTTAGACATTTAAGCATGGTCCTTTAGCTCCTCTTTAATTCTAGTTTGACCTCAATTCTCTCACAAACTCTTGTAAACTCTTTTTTTCACATGATTTCCTGAAAGAAGAAAATTACACACAATGAATGACATCTTATTCAAGAAATTATGTAAAGATAAATAATAGTGATTAATGCAAATCATAACTTAATTATACAAATTAATTATAGTAATAAGGAGATAACGCCCACATAAATATATAACAAGTATACATTTTAAGGTGTTAGCAATCACCCCCGATGGATCTCATGTACCTTTGGCCGTCAAGTTGAATTTCGAGGCAACCAACAACATGGCAGAATATGAGGCTTGTATTGCTAAAATGAAAGCCCTACGAGAGTTAGGGGCAAAGGTGGCCGAAGTCTTTGGGGATTCGACCTTGGTCATAGCACGAGCACAAAAATTGTGGAAGGTGAAGGAGGAACACCTAAAGTCTTACCAACAATACCTGGAGAAGTTGACAAAAACCTTCGACAGGATTGAATACACTGTTATACCTAAAACCCAGAATCAGTTTACGGATGTTTTGGCTACTTTGGCTTCTATGGTTGAGATACCCAAAGGAGTATGGACACGACCCTTGGAAATAGAACAAAAGTATTAACTAATGCACAGAGAGAAAGAGGATTTGGCTACCTTGGCCATAGAAGAGGAAGGAGTCCCTTGGTATTACGACATCATGAAATTTCTAGAATTAGGAATCTTCCCTGATGGTGCTGGAAAGAAGGAATGCCGTTTAGTTAGGATGATGGCGATGCAATACATCCTATGTGGAGGTCTGCTCTATAGGAGATCCTATGATGGGGTCCATCTTCGTTGCTTGAAGAAAGAATAAGCCAAAAGAATCATAGAAGAAGTTCACCAAAGAATTTGTGTCCTCATATGAATGGGAAGAAGTTGGCAAAGAAGATTTTAAGGATGGGATACTACTGGAATACAATGGAAACTGATTGCATAAGTTTTGTGAAAAGTTGCCATGACTACCACACCCATGCAAACCTAAACCATGTGCCACCTAGTGAGTTATACAGCATGACCTCTCCATGGCCTTTCTCTGTGTTAGGCATAAATGTGATTGGAAGGATAGCTCCTAAGGCCTCGAATGGGCACAAGTACATCCTAGTTGCAATTGACTACTTCACCAAATGGGTAGAAGTAGCCTCCTATGCCATACTGAAAGCCAAGCATATGGCCCGATTCATAGAAAAAAACATCATTTGTCAGTTTGGAATGCCACAAGAAATCATTTCCGACAATGGTTCCCACTTTGAGGGAGAAGTCTAAAGGAGTTATACAAAATTGAGCATTACAAGTCTTCACCATACTGACCACAGACTAATGGGGCTGTGGAAGTAGCCAACAAGAATATCAAGAACATTCTAGCCAAGATGGTTTTAACATATAAGGATTGGGCCGAGAAACTTCCATTTTCTTTATGGGGTTATAGGACTTCTATCCATATGTCAACTGGGGCAACTCCCTACTCTTTGGTTTATAGGAGTGCAGCGGTGCTTCCCATTGAAATAGAGATACAGTCTTTGAGAGTTTTGGTGGAGACCAAAGTCTGAGAAGAGAATTGGATAAGGGAAAGATATGAACAATTAGCCTTGATAGATGAGAAGAGGATGAAAGCCCAATACCATGCACTACGTTATCAAAAGAGAGTTGCTAGGGCATTCAACAAGAGGGTAAAGCCCAAAAACCTCAAGGAATGAGATCTAGTCCTAAAGGTACTTAAGGATGAAACTTTCGATCCAAGGGGAAAGATGAAGCCAAGATGGTCGGGATCTTTTGTTATCAAGAAGAACATGTTAGGAGGTGCTACAAGAATTACATATTTGGATGGAGTAGAGATGCTCTGCCCAATCAACATTGACAGACTCCAGAAATAGTGTTTGAAAAAAAAAAAAAAAAAAGCCTGCTAGGTTGAAAACCCGAAAGGGCGACCTAGGCAAAAATTAGGGCAAAGAAACCCTGCTAGGTTGAAAACCCGAAAAAGCGATCTTGGCAAAAGTTAGGGGAAAAGACTATGGGCATGGTGAAAATTCCTACAAGGACGTCATGGACAAAAATTACATGGCACAAAAAAATATATATATAAAATAAAGACAATAAGCAAAGATAATAAAATGGTTTATTCTCTCATTGCTCAAATTAAAAGATGATAAATTGTTTTCATAAGGGATTTGGAACATTCCAATCCTTTATTAACTCAAATGAAAAGACATGGAATCATAAAGTGTTGAAAAGTAAAATTTGGGGCATATCAAGATAGCCACTTGGTCCTTTTCCCTATGGATCGCTCTCATATCAGTGGATAACCAATTTTTGTATCCCGAAGTTGGATGGAGAAACTGAGGAAAATTGATGTCCCTATTCATCGCCCTCCGAGGACAAGTCTCTTAAATCCTACCCAAGACTCTCTCAGTAAATGCTAAGGTATTGCCACAAGGTACCCCATGACGGTCGCCAAATTGTCGTGCAATATGACATGCGGGATAATAAGAGCAACAACAAAGTCCGACCAAAGGTACATAGTTTTCCTTGAAACCGCAACTAGTCATCGCCTCGATGCGTCACCATTATACCACCTATTGGATGTCTGCAGAAGTGAAACGCTTGGAGAGTTCAGTAAGCTTGGTAGGATCCATCTCCTTGTCCTTAAGCCTGCGATCACTATAATTCTTCGGTTGGTACAGATTAGATGGAACAAGGGGAGGATGAGTCAGTTTAAGCTTCTCATACAACCACATCTGAGGGAGAGAAAAAGAAAGCATGAGTGATGAGTGGAAAAATGAGAGATAAAAAAAGGAAAAAGAAAAGAAAAAAAGAGAGAAATATTCAAAGATGATATAAGGAGCCTTGATGGGTTGAAAACCGAAAGGCAATCCATGCAAAAATTAGAGGAATCCTGCTATGTTAAGGAAACCTAGACAAATATTATGGATCATACCTGAAGAAGAAGAGGACTTCCTGCAAATAATGTTGCTTCTTCCTTGTGAATGGCATCCAAATCATTGAGGGTTTCAGCCAAGATAATGGCTATTGGGCTCCCACTCCCTAAATTCCTAACCACATGAAGAATTCCTGGATCCACACGAGGTGTTTCATGCACCAAGAAGAACCTTGCAAGAATGCAAAGGAAAAAAGCATTGAGATGATGAGAACGCTTCACCCCAACCAATGGGACATCTTTCTTAGAGAAGTACTTTAAAACCATGGAGACATTCAACTTGTTGGACTTACACCATCTATTGGCCATAGCTAGATGAACCCCTAAAAGTTGATAAGTTAGGTCAGAAAGATCTTCCTTGATAGTAGGAAGAATGATAGCACCAAGATCATACTCATCTATGATTGCACCAAATTCCTCAAGAGTGTGGCATAACTCCACACCATTGAATTGTAAAACATGCCAAGTAGGAATCCAAAACTCAGTGGCAGCACGCAAAAGAGGCTCTTCCACTTTGATGTGATAAAAGAAGGAAATACAAGAGAGACCAAGAGGGATGAGAGCATCTTTGAAATTGAGATTAAGCTTGTTAATTCACATAGGGACCTCCAAAGAAGTGAACTCTGCCATTAGGAACCTTGTAGAATGATTCTTGAGCTTAAAACACATTTTATGAAGGTTTGGAAGCCTCTCACAGTTGTTTTATAGTGAAAAATGTCAAGTAGGGTTTTCTACTTAGCGGAATGCATGCGCATTGTTAGGACATGTGTGATTCAATGTTAGGAACATATGTCAATATTTTATGTAATTGGATAATCCTTTGACAAAATGCACTTTACTTGAATTTGGGTAGATCTAGGATGTGTTTAATACTTCAAAGTACAAGAGTTCAAGTCTAGTATTGAAGCCATACAAATCTGTCCAAGAAACAAGTGAAGAAGTGCTGATTCATTAAAGCTCAACAGATAGCTCAACAAATAGCTATCTATCGAGGCTCGACAGATACTATCTATCGAGGTATCTATCGAGAATTACGAAAATCAGTCTTTCAGATCTGATTTTCGGCCCATGCTTATGTATTTGTGTAGGGTTTCTTTTCTCACAACCCTAGACATATATAAGGCTTATTTTAAAGGCCGTCACATAAGAGAATAAAAAGGAGAACATATGCAAAAGGTGACCGATGCCTTATTCTCTCTGAAAGAAGCTACTGCGTCTTTGCACCTTAGGGTTTTATAACCAAGTGCTTCTTGATCCATTGTTGATAAAGTGAAGAACTTTGCAGCCAACATCTTCTTCAAGTTGGTGAGTTAGTTACATACTGGGAGCCGTGCATCATTGGTTAGTCACGTCCTGGGATCCGTGCAGAAAATGTGGCGTTCATATATTGAAGAGTTTAGAGGTTCTGAAGCGGTAGAAGGTTTCTGCTGTAAGTTCATCTACGGGGTTTGTAGAGTCTAGGGACAAAGGTTTTGTACTAGATCTGAAACTTCTCTTTACTATAGTGGATTGCTTTTCGAAAAGGTTTCCCTCTAGGTTTTTTACTGTGAAACTAGTTTGTTTCATTGGTTTACTTGGGTCATCATATCTTGTCTTATTTAATTTTCCGATGTGCATGATATTGACATCATATTGATGTTTGTTTGTTTAACAAGGTTTATTCATAATAAATCTAATTAACAACTTAGGTTTAAAACTTGTTAATTCTATCAACCGGTGTCTAAATTTTCCAACACGCATGGTCCTGAATGTGTATGCATGGTCAAAGCCTGCGTACGCATGCGTGTGTACGTGTTTGCATGGTGTCGACGCCCGGCCCAAAACGGAGAACCGTCAGGCCTTTGTTCGACCACCTGCCGTGGCAACGCTCCCGTGGGCACGGGGCCCATTGGAGGCCCCTCTCGATGATTCTGTGTGGTTCACGCGGAGCTTCGGGTGCTTTCTCTCTCTCTCGATGAAGGAAGGTATGTCTACCTTTGGAGGTGTGGTTAGAATCTTGGCCAAATTTTAAGGGAATTACCAAAAGTAAGTGAAGTCGCCAACAATCATTGGGTTTTTCTAAGGTGTGATTGGTCACCTATTTCTAGTTGATTTTATTACCAATCCTAGGCTAAAAAGAAGGCATTTTTCCTAATATAATGTGGATGGTAAAAAATCTTGATTCTTGGGTCCGGAAGTTTGGTTACATGTGGGGAAGGTGTTAAGCACCCCACAACGCCTGTCCAAGGACAGTCCTTTGTTTTGATAAAACCTTAACTTTCGGAGATTGGCAGTAAAAAAACATGATTTTGGCATTGGCTTTGGAGGCTTTGCATGCATAGGGGCTTTGAGGTTTGGCTTTTGAATGGGTGTGGTCCCAATCTATGCTTTCCTAAGGCATTCGGGCAAAGTACCAGATTTCCACAACGAAAATCCGGCAATGTGTCACCTTACTTTCAAGGCAGAAATTAGGCATCGCATTGCCTTAGGTGACACAAACTGTGACAATCACACCAGAAGGGGGTGAGCAGGTATATATATACATACATCATGCACAATGCAAGCACACAGAGCAGGAAAGTAAATGCCTACATCCCCAGAGCATGGCCCAAAATATAGGTACAGGAAAGTAAATAGGGGTTGCCATACTCTAGAGATGAGGACAAATGGTACATGGCATGATATACCTAATACAACCCATCTAAGAGAGAAATGAGGGAGGAAGGAAGGGGGTTTAAAAGAGTATATAACCCAATGGGAGAGGCTAGACCCTTAAACCTACTGACATAACCGCTTAGCTTATATCCACATGCTCGCATCCTCGCCTTTTTTGCTTGCGCTTGGGAGACCGTGCCCTAGCTCTATGCATCCTCGCTCCATATGTGTACATGTAAAGGCAAAGACAAGAAACTAGCAGACAAGCAATGGAAAGAAAGAGATGTGTAGATAATGCACAAAGGGTACAAAGGAAACAAGCAAGATAGATATGGCAAGCATAGCATATGGCAGGAGACATGGCAAGCCACAAGATAAACAAACAAGCGAGAAAGCAAGAAAGTAAATAGGCAAATGAGCAAACCAGAAAGAAGGCAAACAAGCAAAAAGGCAAACAAAAGGTGGTGTCCATGACGGACAAATGTAGGTTTGGATTGGATGTCCATAGCTTCATTGTGTTGAAGTATAAACGACACACTAGCAAGCAAGACTCATGCATAGACATGTAAGCAAGCGTGTAAAGATGCATAGAAAGCCAACGGGTGGCGCAAACAAACATGGTAAGCATAGCATCGCGCAGAGCAAAAAGGGAAGGGTACGCACAAAGCAACCAGGCATCAGGAGATGCCTCCCAAATGGTTACATCCGAACAAGGCCTTATGGGCGTCGGATGTAACAACACAAGGTCAAGCCCGCGGAGGGTGTCAAGCATAGCAAAGCCTAGAACAAGAAAGGCTAGCACAAGCATAAAGCATAGAAGCAAGCAAGCATAGACATGCAAATAGGAATGATCCAAACCCTTTTGATGTGGGCCTTGGTGTAATGATGATGACAATGACCGTAGGGTCTAGATCGGGTCCTAACCATTAGGCCAAAACACAAGAAAATGCGATAAAGGAACAAAAGGGCTACAATAGCACATGGCATGACAAACATAGCCTAAGTCTAGGCACACAAACATGGCATAGAGCGCACAAGCACATGGAAGATAGTATAAAGCATGTAGAGAACATAGATCCAAGTGCATAGGCATGTGAAAACATAGATCAAGACAAGTAGGCATAGAAACATACACATCAACATGTACAAGCCTAGCACATAAATGTAGAAGAACATGAATCCAAGCATATAAGCATGTGAAAACAAGGATCTAACCATATAGCATGGAAATACACACATCAACACATAGATCCGAGCAAGGCATAGCTAACAACATCATGCAAGCATGTGAGCATGTAACTCTAACATCAACATAGAACAAAAAGAGGAACAAAGCATAGGAAAACATGGCATAAAGCATAAAGCATGTAGATCAAGACAAATAACATGTAAACAAGCATGGAAGAACATGGATTTAAACTAAGAACACGCTAGGAGCAAAATAAAGCAAGAAACATGCTAAGGAAAGTAATAAATCATGTTATTAAGGCATAAAAGAGCAAGATAAATGCTAGAAAAAGATTTAGAAAGTTAGGGGTGTGGATAGTAGCTAAAAAGTTACATCCACACCCTTAAACCCCAAATCCAAGGTGTAGAACCAAGGAGAAGAAATTTGGGTATAAGAACAATACCTTGTATTTTTAGTGAAGAAGGAAGAATCAAGAGATTTTGATGTGTTTTCTGTGTGTTTTTTGAGAGAGAGGAAAAATGTTTAGAAAACATCCAGGCAAAGAGCAAGACCCAAAAAAGTATTCTTCTTCTTTTTTGGTTAGGGGGTGCCCTTCAAGGGCCGCCACCTGTGAAGCTTCATGAATGAGGTTGATCTTGACACCCCTGGAAAGATCTTGACTTCCAGTTTCTAAAAAGGTATGGAACTTGAAAATCCAACGGTCGGATCAAAAGTTATGGCTCCCGGAAGTTAGCTGTGCATCGACCGGTGCATTAACCCGGTTTTCATGATTTCTCGGCTGTTCTAACTCCGATTTCAACTCATGAATAGTCTTTGGCCTGAGAATTTGATAATTTTCGCAATGGCGTTGGTTTCAACCCGTTCTGATGGCCGGATCAAAAGTAGGGTTTCTGGGCCCACTGAGAGTCAACTCCAAGTTAAACTTGATCAAAGTTACCAAAAATCTCCGACGAGCTCGGGTTTGATATAAAACCATGAAAAATGTTGTTTTGTGAGGATTTTGACCTTGTTTGACCTTTGGTCAACATAGGGTTGACCAAGGGCATTTTGATCATTTTGGCTGAAAAAGGCACTTTGGGCTCCGGTGTCTAAACGGGCTACGCCACGTCATTCTGGATGTTCTGGTGGCCCCATGGAGAGAAAATGATATTTTTGGATTTTTCGAGGTCCGGCACACAAATCGAGGGCGAACAAAATACGATATCAACACATGGTCACTAGTGTTTCGGATTCCTTTTCCTTTTCGGAGTTTATTTTCTACACCAAGGCCCTTCTCATGATTCCTATTACCTAAGGGATTGCTCAAGACAGATTTGAACTTAGAATTTCATTCAAAAAAGAAAAAAGAAAAGCAAGATAATATAAAATGCATACATATCTAAATCTCCTATAAGTTGTAAATAAGTACATATCCTAAAATAAAAGCAGAAATATAAAGATGTTCTTAATACAACCCAATGTCTCAAATAAAGTAAAAAGGTAAAAGATATATGCTAAAAAAAGAAGAGAAAGAAAGAAACTAGAAAATGTATGTCTGTCTGTTTGTCTGTGTATGTCTATTTTTCTGCAGGGATCACCTCTGGTAGTGCCTCTTCCTTACTTGAGGTTCCCAGCAAGCCAGCCTAGCTCCTCATGCTCCGCTACAATAGGCTGGATTTGATAATGGACAATAATTATGACAAGCCTAAGGAATGCAAAGAAGAAAGTGCAAAGAATAAGGATAAGGAGAACTCACCGTCCATGTGCCCTGAGAAAAAAGGCAACCCATGACATTAGGGTTATGCCCCACAGGATGCTCCTGAGCAAACCCATCAAGACCATAAGTGTAGATTGACCAAGGTAAACGAGGAGGGTCAACAGGACCACCGGCAGCTAGACCAACCGCAGCCTGAAATGTTCACCACTTTTGAGTATCACCATGTATATGATATGCAAGATAAAGAGAAAGAAGAGATGGAAAAGAGAAGATACATACCCCGATGGGAAAATGAGACATGAGGTGACCCTCACTGAACTCATCATAGTCCAAATCACCTAGGAGGCGCTGGGCATAGGCAATGCCACCCTTCCACAACTGGTACTCAGCATCATACATCGAAAGTGAGGCAAGCATGAATGCAGGAGGATTCATGGGTACCTTAGGCGTGTCCTCACCCACCAACTGGCAAGAAGCTCGTTTAGCTAAGTATAGGACTCTCAAGCTAGCACCCTCCAAGAGCTAAAATGTCTCAGAATAGATGATGGCAGCTGCCTCTAGATCTGAGTCAACAACGGAAGGAACACTCGCCCAAGGTCCCCAAACAATCTATAAAGACACCGTGATTAGAAAGAGACTTTGAAACATGCAATGATGACTAAACAAGAGGATTTCTTTTTGCTCATCGAGTAGGAGGAAAGGCCGTTGAGATGAGCCCAGACTGAAAGGAAGACCTTCAGGTCCACATCCGCACCACAGGAGATAAGGCCATAGGACAAGGGCCAATGTTACAAGAAAAGAACACAAATACAATTTGCAAGACAGAGCACATAGATACAATTTGCAGGATGATATTTTGCAAGAAAAGAGTATAGGTATAGTTTGCAAGATGACAGTTTGCAAGATAGAGCACACAGGTACAGTTTGCAAGAGAAATAAATACAGTTTGCAAGAGCATGAAATGCAGTTTGTAAACCTAGATGACATATGAAACAGATGCAATTTCCAGGAGTACGAAGTACAATTTATGGAACTATATGAGAAAAAGAAAGAGTCTAACCTCAAGGAGCTTCCAAGGTCCTGCTAGTTCGCGCAGAGTCCCCCGGCTCAATGTGTCCATGACTAAGTAGAGGTAAGCAAGGCAAGCATGGCCCCAATTCACATCCCAAGCTTGCGCAAATTCACAAAAGAGAGCTAGCCACCTCAGAGATATCGTCTGACCCCCATTGGCAAAGAGATATGCCCCTAGCAGATATAGCAAAAATGCCCTAGCCATCCAGGCATGATCATCTGGAATCTCTTGAGAAAGAGAACTATAGACCCTCTCCAAATCAAAGTAACGAATGCGCTCACTACGCCCTAGCAGGTCAATGCCCAGCTGAATGCCCGACTCACTCTCCAAGTTGATGATGGGCCTGTCAGATCTCAAGCCGATCATCTAGTAGAAGTCGTGAGGAGTCACGGTTATCTCCCTCCCAGCAATATGGAAGGTGTGGGTAGTGTCCCACTACCTCTCAGCAAGTGCCTACACTAGTATGCCGCTGGCTGCACCCTCAAGAAGTAAATGCATGAGTGGCTTGAAGCCTACCACGTTCACTAAGGCCCTTGGTCTCGGCCGTCAAAGTCTAATACCATGCAAATAGGTGACTAGCACTATCCTTACTCAAATAAGGCTGTAAAGCCTGTAGAAGACAAAATTATGGGCATAAGAATCATTTTTGACAAAAAATAAGTGAAAAAAATAAAACTGGAGAAAAAATTGTGATTATGAGCCTCAACATGCATATGCACGAACTATGTATGCGTACCCAGGGCTAGTGTATGCGTACGCATGTTGAGGCATGCATCCATGTGAACTTATGAACATGAACACGTACGCATATAGCTTGGCTACGTACGCATACAGCTTGGCCATGCACACATACACAACGCATGCATACGCATGGGTGTAGACAGAACGGGTTCTTCGACAGTTTCAGCCTACCATGGATCAAAACTCATCCTAAACATTTTCCTACTCCTACAAGGACATCAGATTTTCATCTAAACCCATCCCACAACAAAACCCAAGCATTTACAAGTCTAAAAACGGATTAAAATGAAAGATCAAAGAAAAACTTGAAAATGAGAAAAGTTGGAAAAACTTACCAATCCGGTCTGTGCATTGTCTAAAAGATGATTTTGTGGCCTGTAGAGCAATGGAGGGGACTTGGTTAGCCTTGTGGCTCCAACCCAGCGGATGAGGTTAAGCACTTTGTTGAAGATCAAGTAGGAAGTCTTCTTGGTCTTGGGTGCCATTAGAGAAGATGAGAGAGTTTGAGGGAGAAGGAGATTTTCAAATTGTGAGAAGATGAAAAATGAGGGAGAGGCAGAGGTTTTTATAGGGAAGGAGAGGAAGTTGGAGAGTTGTAGGGAAAATGAAAAGATGAAGAGAATAAAGAGAGAAAAAAAATGGTTGGTAACCGTTGAGGAAAAATGAAGAGGCGAGAAAGACACCTGATGGCTAAACTACATGTAGTTTAGGCCACCCACTAAACTACATGTAGTTTAATAAATAAAATAAAATTTTAAGGTATCCTCAGTGGACTCCCAGAAGGTGGGAAGTGCAAGAAAAAAATTCAAAATCATCCCAATGAGTCATGAAACACCAGAAGTTACAAAGATGCACCGAAATGACAGAAATACCCCTCAGATGGTTGAAAGGTTAAAAAATCACCAAGGAAACTGCCTTGTGAATTAGAAATACCAAGATTTTTCCCTAGTGGATTAGAAACCACCAAGAAAACTCCCTCGTGAGTTAGAACCACCAACAAGCTCCCCAATGAGTCACCAAAAAAAAAAAAAAAAAAATTCTTTCCCCAGCGAATTGTACATCATCAAGGGCTTCCCTGTAAGTCAAAAGTTACCAAGAGTTTTCCCCAATGGATCAGCATCATCAAGGACTTCCTCGTAAGTCGAAAGTTACCAAGATAACTCCCTCATGAGTCATGAAAAGAAGATTTTCCCCAGTGGATCATACATCATCAGAGACTTCCTCGTAAGTCGAAAGCTACCCAGAAAAACTCCTCTGTGAGTCAAAATCACCAAGAAAACCCCCATGCAGGCATAATCCCCTATGATAAGTCAAAAGAGAAGAATACGGAATTTGAGTACATATCCTTCTTGGAATTGAACATGTACACCAAAACTGAGGCGCAAGCCACCCAGAATAGAAGTGTTTGAGGCAGAGAAAAGAGCCATCCAAAATTGAAAAGATTGGGATAGAGACAGAAATCACCCAGAGGCAAGAGCTACTCGAAGAAGTTTAAGGTAAGAGCCCCAAATGGACACCACAAATATGTATCCTTTTAGCTCGTAAGAGAATCTTGTTTGTTTGGTTAATGGTTGAGGCTATTGGCCATGTTTGTTTTTCTTTTTAGAGACTCTAGGATAGTGAGTCACTGATGAGAATGCAAATTGTCATATTTTTCTCTCTTAATGTTTAGACTTTTATACTTATTTGGTGCCTAAATGTACTCATTATTCTTATATTTTGATTTAGGATGCAAATGGAGGCATTAAGTGCAAAACGTAGCTAATTGGACGATTTTGGACAGTTTTGACATCGCTTTGTAATCTGGACATAACTCTCTCATCAGAGCTCCGATTGAGATTATTCAAGATGCTATGGAATGCCAAGAAAACTTTCTACAACTTTCATGTTTTGAGTTTTGAGAGATACTGGCTGCATCAAGGTCGAAATCGGGCTTGAAGTTGTTGCACCTGCACTGCTGACATTCTGGAATGTTCCTTTGCCTGAAATTCTAATACCTGATGCGGTTTATTTTCAGAAGCTTCCAGATCTGGAGCACGAAAATTCCAGCTGAAAAAACACCACTTTCCTAGTTATATTAGGACTTTGTTTTATTTTTTATATTTTCCTTAATAAGTCAGATTTGGATATTATTATTTAGAATATTTTTAGGAGATTTTGTAGACTTGGGAAAGGGGGAATTAACGTGCAAAAGAGGGGAGGAGAAATCAAATTGGACACACACGCCTCTCTCTCCCCTCTGCTCTAACTTCTCCTTTGAGTTTTCATCATGGCCCTGTGTGAGAGACCTCGGCAAAAGCGTCCCTCAAAAAAGAGATTCGGGTACCTTTTAGGGCACCTCTCTTTTTGGGTAAGTGGTATGGAGTCGCCACTTATTTTTTATATAAAAAATAAGAAAAACTAAATATATACAAATACATGACTGAATTGTTCTCTTCATTGATTGAACAAATATTACATATTTGGAAAATTGTAAAGTTACATAACTTTGGGTCCTAGTTACAATCTACCAAAATACATGGCTTTTGTCCTAGTTACATTCTACCCAAAATAAAAAGTAAAGATAAGGCTAGATCTACTTAACCAAAAACCTAAATCCGAAGGCTAGGTTACAGAATGGGAAGGTGTTAGGCACCCATTCCGCCTAGACAGAGTCTGGTCTTCTAGACTCTTGTGACCAATGTATCTTTTTATGCATGTTATGAATGATATGTTGAACATGTGACACTAAAATTAAATCACACAAATTTATTTGTGAATGAAATCTCTCCTTTTGTTTAAAAAAATTCAGATCTATTTTGGTGATTAAGAAAATTGATTTTGGTTTGTCAAAATACCAGATCTGTTTTGTGGGATGTAAAAAAAAAAATGGTTTTTGATGATAAAAATTCAGATTTGTTTTGTTATATTAAATAAAGTCTTTTAATTTGAAAAACATCAGGTCAGTTTTTGAAGAACTAAAAAAATGGTTTTCGATAATAAAAATTCAGATTTGTTTTTATTACATAAAATAAAGTCTTTAAATTTGGAAAACATCAGATCTGTTTTTGAAGAACTAAAAAAATGGTTTTTGATAACAAAAAAATTAGATCTGTTTTATGATGTAATAAAAAAGGGTTTTTTGAAAATAGAAAAACCATATCTATTTTTTATATGTTTTAAAAGAGTGAAAAAGATTTTTTTCCATTAAGAAGAGAGTTTCACTCATAATTTGAATTTATGCAATCATGACTTAAAACAAATACAAACACAGTAATACATGATCTCTTTCTTTATTTCAAAATTTTGCATTTATTAAAAAAAAAATCAGATTTGCATCTTAAGAAAGATACAAATCAGTTTTGATTTGAGAAAAATTCAGATCTGCATCTCATAAAGATGCATATCTGTTTTTGTTTGAAGAAAAATTCAGATCTGCATCTAAGAAAAATGCAGATCTGTTTTGTTTGAAGAAAATTTCAAATCTGCATCTAAGAAAGATGCAGATCCATTTTATTTGAAGAAAAATAGTTTACTACATGCAGATCTTTAAAATTAAGAAACAAATTATATCAACAATAAAGAAATCAAGAACATGTTTATATAAACAAGATTATGAATATTTGAAACAATTAAACATACATCATCATGATAAGAAAAGCATAAAAATAAAAGGGTTTAGAAAACAACCTTTTGCATGAGCACTCTTCTACTTGAAAGGATGTTTTAGGGTTTGTGAGAGTGCCTTTTTCTTTAGCACACAGGCCCAAGGTTCCTGGGCCAAATAGTTGTAGTTTGGTGGACTGAGCTTGGTTCACCGCGGCTAAAGGGGCTGTTTAAGAACCAAGTGGTGCACAAGGCAAGCTTCCTACAATACACATAAACTAGCAAATGAGAATATTTGTATTCAATAACAATGAAAACAGCAAAAGGAATGCAAAGTAATCAGGAAATACAAAAAACAATCGTTAGGGATCCTCAAATTAATAAGAAATACTTCATTAGTTTTTCTTAATTATGGTTACAATGTGCTCACTAAGACGTGATACAAGGTTCATATAAGCTCAAAAATTACAGACTTTAATGGCTATCTAAGCCTCTAAAACTTGCAAAGTTTGAATCCTTTTGAATCTAAGTATGTGCTATAGTGGCTGTTTCTGGGATACCGGGAGATATTTCACTACTTTCTTTGAGTTTTTGACAGAGTTTTCTCAACGATTTTGTTGTGATTTTCTATTACTGGATCCCCTTTCAATGTTGGCTGCCTTCCCCTTTTATAGTGTCATTCTAGGGTTCGGATACCACTGATTCTCCCCCTTGGCTCCCTGGGTACCAAAGCCACTGTTCTGTCAACCACTTTAATGGCTGGTTCTTTCCTTGTTTCTGATAGTTTTCATCTTTTAGTGTTGTTTCTCTAAAAGTCACTTGCTGACTTTCCATTCCGGGGCATCCTTGGGCAGCTAACCTTCAATCTCCCTTCTTTCAAGGCTTCTTAATTTTCAGACTCAGCTTTTGGTTGTCTTTCCTTGCTGTCATTTTTCCTAGGTGAGCGGAATCCATTCCTGCTGGGTTGAAGGTTTTCCCAGCCACTTCCCTTTATAGTTCTTCATTCTGGGTTTCCCGATGTACCAGCTTTTTATTCATGAATTGTCACTCTCCAAGCTTTCTGGTTCTTTGCTGCACCACTGGGTGCTTAAGAAGGACACATATGTTCTTCATTTCTTGTATTTCGTGGTACCCCTCTTGAGCTGTCTCAATTCCACGTTAGCTGTGCTACATGTCCCAAGGATCCCGAGCCTCTAGCAGCCTCTGGGTATCCCGGCCCAGTTCTTTCACTGGATTTTGCTGGATTTTTTAATGGCCTTTTTGCTGGAAATTTGAACATACATAGGGCCTTAATGTTGATTCTTCTTGCTGCACGAATTGGCCCTTCTTTACTTTTCATGGAATGGGCTTTCTTGTGAAATTTTGGACCTCAACATTAGCCCCCCGAGCTCGTGGGTTACCTGTAGCCCACGCACGAGAAAATAAATTTTTTTTGGACACTTTCTTAATTTGTAAAACCAATGTGTAGATCAAATAATTCTTAAGGGAAACTCCAAAGGAATTGCTACACTTCCTTCATGGGATGAACTAACATGTTACGAAAGATTAGAATTCACCTTCATGTTAGTATTAAGCTATAGATTGGTATTCAATAAATCAACTATGTCAAAATGACAATAATATATGCAGATATATATGTATAACCAAATTATATTGGTATCACATTTGATGCTAAGAGTATATTTCTAGCACTAATGGTTTTTACTAGCAATTCTAGGATATGCTTTTTTGAAAGTAGCATACAAAAATCATGTTGAATGCATATTAAATCTTCATATAAGATAGCATTGCTTTGTCAACAAGATTTTGTTTGTTTTACAAAATAGGTTGAGTGAAGGGAGCCCCCATGAACTTTGCCAAAGATATTCTATGCATTGTAGTACATGCTTGCTATGGCTAAGGTGAATAACACCAAGATGTTTGCCACACGAGATTTTTAGTCCATGGACAGTGACTTACTAATGGGACCATGATATCATAAATCATTGAATCATAAAAACATGTTGATTTAGAGTCTAATCAAGGTTAGCTACTCTTCTTAAAATGTATTAAGAGATAGAAACTTCCCTGAGGACATGACTTAGAAGGCTTAAGAACATCTCCACGCCTTGCTTTAGCTAAAGACCTTTCTCTTCTAGTGGTTGCTCTTGATCTTTGCCTCATTCTTTTTTCAAATTGTGAGAGATTGTATAATATTTCAGATTGCAGCAAATTATTCACATACCATGCCACCAATTTTATTGTTGTTGAATTGCTATATACCATATAGTTCATAAGCCAAAGAAAATAACAGTGGCTGAACTTTGTACAGTAAAGTTTGCACTAGACTTCTTAATTTTCATCAAGTGAAAGATATATCTAAGGAAAATTTTTAATCTTACCTTAGCCCCCAGTTTATGCACTGGAAAAGCCAATTGCCAAATAAGATATAGCAATAAAAATTACTTCATGTATTTGAAACCATGTGAGGATTTCAACCACACAAGAATTCCAAATTTTGATTTTTTATAATTGGTCTAGTAAGAAGACCAAAATATTAGAATTTTCATTTTAATCTACATGAATAAAATATTAGTGCGTGGGTGATACCTCTTGCACAACATTTTGCAGTGTTTTGATATATTCAAACATGGTATTAATGAGTGGGCTTACCGAAAGGGTACCTTTCTTTTGTTGAGTCGAAGTACCTCCAAGCCTTTGGTGAGTTTGCACCTTGTAGGAGGAGGGAACTGTCGCTAGTGTTGGGGTTTATGCCCTAAAATCCAATTTATTGGCATGTCATAAATAATTAAATAGTTTAATTATATGAGACTATCTATATATGAACTAATGGGACATTATCTTAGTCCATGAGATGCATAGTATGTGATTTATGTGATTTAGTCACAGAAGATATAAATCACAAGTTCTTTGTAAACTCAGAATTTTAGTTCGTAGTCGGTGATGAAATTGGGCGTTTCATTTGCGAAGACTATAACATATCAACTACGATGATTTGTCTTGATCATGGAAGTGGAGACTTCTAGTTGGTATGTTGATATATTTTAAGAGTTAAGACATATTGAACTGGACCGCTGTGAGATTTATTATTCTCCTAACGACTGTGAAATGAATAATAAATCTCACGACTTCTATTTACATGAAATCTAAATCTTGAGAGAATAATGGACTTGATCATGAGATGTAGGTTGCTTTGATATATCAGGAGTGAGATCTATAAGTCACGGTCAAAACCTCAGTATGTTGGGCAGCCGCATTTAGTGTTGATGGAACATATATTCTCAAGATGGAATTCATAATCTCTTAACGGAGACATAAAATATTCCCTTGAGATAAGTTTAATGGGTTTGGTTATTCAAGAGAGTTGGGCTCAACCACTTTAGTAAATTGTTACTAAAGTATATATTTATGAAATTGGATTTCATAAATATATATTGAATAACATAAAGGATTAAACCGGGTACTCAAGGATTAAGATGTAATAATCTTCAAAGTGACAGTCTACATTCATAACTTTGTATTACTACAAATATTTTAATGAAAGGGTTGCATGTATAATAAAGTCTTGGGATATAATTTATAGATAAGGCCTAGAGTGCAACTATATTTATATAGTGGTATTAAATATAGTTAATGGTAACTTTAGACTTGTCAAGAGTTAACAGAAAAGCCCAAGCCCCATTGGAGCTAGTGTCTTATTGGTCCCTTTTGATCCCACTCCAAGCCACATACTAGAGCCCAATTGGAATGACCCAAAAGGCTAGCCCAATTAGATAATCAGTTGTATATAAGGAGAGAAACATACAGAATTTCATAAGTGCTTTTTCATAAGGTTAAGATGAAGGTCTTTCATAAGAGAGTTCTCATAAGGAATGAAATGGTTTGTATGTGAGTGTTAGACACTCATTATTCTCTCCTTCGAAACTGATTGAGAGACCACACATCTTGGGCATTAAGTGGAATTGGAGTGAAGATTAAAAGTCTTCCCAAGAACTTCTGATCTTCGGTTTTGAATTTCACCACACCAAGGTACACTTTCTTGTTCTTAAATTCTGAAACTTATATAGTACATGTTATCAATTGCGAATGAAGTAGATCCGTTAATTTTTCCGCTGCGTATGTTTTGTATGCAATACAAACATGCTTCTTTTTCCAACAGCTAGCTGGTTTGCAATGTCATTGACTAATCTCTTTGTATAGAGACTTGCAAAAGTATCCATGCTTTTGCAGCTTCGAGTGATGTACTCTTAGAATTTTGTTTTTTTTTAAGTTACGCCTTCCTTGCTTCCTTAGGCTCCCTTGAACCAATTCCTTTCAAGGAGGTCAATCTTGTGCACTTTATACACCCACTTTTACCTATTACTGGTACGTGCTACAGCTTGTACCCATAAACTTTTGCTTTTGACCATTTTCTTGGTTGTACTTGGAGACTTTTGCTCTTGGCCAATTTCTGGGCCATGTATTTAGAAAAATTGTTTTAGGCCAAGTCTTAGGCCAGTTACATGGAAAGTTTGCTCTTACCAAGTCCTAGGCCATGTTACTTGGAAAAATCTGTTTTGGTCAAGTCCTGGGCTAGGTACATGGAAAATTTTCCCTTTCCCAAGTCCTAGGCCATGCCACTTGGAAAATTTGTTCATGACCATTGAATTTTTCAATCTTTAGAAAAAGTTCCTTCGTAGCCCCCTCGTTTTCAAGTGGGCTCACTGAACTGATTTCTTTTCTTTTCTTTAAAGGGTTGAGGATTTGTTTTCTTCTTCGAGGATCTTCTAAAATATCCTCTCTTGGCTGTGAACAAATCCTTTATGGGAATAATCTTCTTTTATGAGTCATCTAAGGTTGCTCTCACTAGTGAACTGGTGGCCAGGAGCTCCACCAAGATGATTCTGTCATAGTGTTTTCTTTAAGTGGGGGATCCTCTTACGGGGATCCTGGAAGAGGAAGGCTTCCTCTAGGCATGCTCATTGAAGGCTGTCTTCACAAACCTCATAGTCTGTTTCTTTACAAGGATCTTTGCCGCTACTACTTTTTTAGAGATCTTCTCACTCAATAGGTACTCCTCTTCTTCGGGGAACTAGGTCAGTGAGTTTGCTATAGCCTAGCTCTTGACAGCTCTAGGGATCCTTCAGACCCATATTGTATTGAGAAATTAATATTAACCATCGGGCTACTCTTCAAGATCGCAAGGGCTGATGGAGGAGGGCTTTTATTGGATGAGAGCTTGTCACCAATAGGATTTGGTGGGATGAAAAGTAATGATTTAGTTGTTGAGATGCATGACCACCATACACGCAATTTCTATGTTGGGATACCTCATTTCGGTGTCCTTCAATGCTCTGTATGCTTGGGATCAAGATCCCAGGTACAACAATAGTGATTTTGCCATGGACTAGTACCCATAAGGTAGGCAAATGACTCATGATTTGTTGAAGTTTTATGTAAGACATTTGGTTGCTCAACTCCCCATATGAAAATATTCCCCTTTTTCGACAATTTGGATAGTCCTCTAATGACCAAGGCTAGTCTTGGTGTGAACTTCCTAATGTAAGAAACTCTTTCTAAGAAGCTCTTGAGTTCCCTGACCGTGGTATGCCTCTTCATGGTTGATATTGTTGTTGCCTTAGCTGGATCTATGAGGAGATCGATGTTAGGTAAAGGAAATTTATCCTTTGGACGTGCCTTATTTAATTTAAAGGAGTTCATGCCAATAAATCTTCATATTTTTTCAATAGCTCCACCAGTTGCTCTTTTTTTTTTTTACTGATAACTGACTGTTGATTAGGATGGGCCCCGGGTTCCTTGGGTTAGCCCCTAAGTTCACCACTTCTAGTTTTTCCTTTGGTAGGATTTATGCCTTCCTTTCTATATCCGTAAGTTTCTCCAGGATCTTCATAAGCAATATATTAGCCTTCCTCCTTTTGTCTTTTTTCTGTCCAAGGGATCCCTCAAACCATGGGTATTGTTTCCTTCTTCTGTGATGGGAGCCCCTCGGGATCCTGAAGATGGGATATTCTGACTCATCGTATTCCCAGGTTCCTCTAGGATCTCTTCCTGGGCTATCATGTAAGATGGTGGTCCGAGATCCTCTTGTAGGCTACATTCAGGTCCCGCGTTTCTTCATAAGCAATATTCTGCCTTCCTTCCAGGTTTCTTCTTCTTTTAAGATACGAGCCCCCCGGGATCCTAGAGATGGGAGACCCTCGAGATCCTAACAATGGGATATTTTTCAGCTGGAGCCGATTCATCATAAAGTATATTTTCCACAAAGTTTACTTTGTACTGGATGAAAGGACTAAGATTGGCAGTAACTTTTATGGGCTTCCCATTCAATCCCTCTTTCACGTGCTAGTGGTACATTGAGAGGATCAAGCAATACTTGTGATGTTGTGGTTGGCCTTTAGAGCTAGTTGTAGGTTTCCTCCAGTGGTCTCTGTATCTCCTCCAAATCTTGTTATTTCCATGGGTGAGCCCGATTATTGAGCTGTAACAAAAGATAGATGCACTGTATAGTTGTTGAGCTTTCAATAATGTTGATTTTGCTGCTGACTTGCAATATAGTGTTTCTATTGATTTTCTTCAAAATATATTTAAGGTCCACCGCATAATAGGCTTTAGCCCCCAAGACATGAGGCGGTTGTTGAATCATGCTTGATCCACCTTCTCTTGATGCTATTATGGAACTTCTATCCATTTTCCGGATGCCTCCATTTTTTTTTAACCATTTTACTTTGCTGGATCTGTGGAAATACTTCGCCTTTGTTGGAACCGACGATCTTTTAGGCTTTGCTAGAATTGAGGGTGTACTTAGCCTTGCTGGAATTAAGGATCTCCTCAGCTTTGTTAGGATCAAGGATCTCCCAGGCTTTACTTTCCTGGAGTCGATGATCTCCTAGACTTTGCGAGAATTAAGGATGTACTCAGCCTTGCTGGAATAAAGGATCTCCTCAGCTAATTCCTTCAACGAAATTTGATATAGGTATAAAGGAGGACATGCCATAATACATTGGAAAGAAACACAACATTGCTATTCTCTTGAATTGGAAACGCAACGCGTGTGGGATTACGTGGGTGACAACTATGTTCACCGACTAATTCAATCCAAAACTGACGGAAAGTTGGTCGAGTTAAATGCCCATTGCGTGCATGCTAATGATGGGTGTGGAAGTTGTGAATGCGTAGATTCTGGATTTAACGAAGCCCTTTTGAACAGTAAAGTTGAAGCTGTAATGATATTCGTCTAAATTTTATCTCAAAAGATTGTTTTGATTTCAGTGTGATGATGTTCCTTCTAATTTGAAATACTCCATTTTCTTTTTCATGTGCAGATTGTTAGTGAGTACAATGAATTGCTTGCCACTCAACTTGAGAACCAAAAATTAGTAAGTGCATTTATTGGAGTTTGAAATACTCCATTTAGTGACTTCTCATTTGAATTTATTGGAGCTTGACTTTTGTTCATTTAGAATCATAACAAATCTATCCAGAATGCTTCCTTTATATAATTATTTGATGGAGAAGATAGTCCAAAAGTGGATTGTTTACTAGGCTGCCTATTCAGAAATGGTAAACCTCTGTTTTTGATCGTAGTATTTTGAGTCCTTACTGCAAGACGTCAAAGAAGAGACTGAAAGGGAAATTTCTAAAGCTGTTGGCACAGCTATCACTCAAAAACTGCAGAAGATGCAGGCCAAGCTAGACAGATGTGTTAAAGAAAAGGAAATTCTTGATGATGTAAGTATTAAGCTCTTCTGCTCCTGACTGAGAAATGCGCATTGCTAATGAAATAAGTGATCATGCGATGATATCTCTTGCGTTTTTTAGTTCAATCTCCTGAATTCTGAGCTCTATATTTAGACAATTTAAGTCTTCATACTTGTATATAGAAAAAATAATAATAATTAAGTTTTCGTGTGTCTGTGTGCAGCTTAATGAGAATCTTTTGAAAAATCAGGAGATTTGGAAAGCTAAAATACTTGAGATTGAAGAGAGGTAAGAAACATGAAGTGATACTAAGCAAAGATAATAAATTTTCTTGTGCATTTATATATATATTGTAAATTTCACATTGTCTCTAAGAATATGTAGCATGAAGTGATGCTAGGCTATTCTATTATCAACCAAAATTTAAGCAGACTTAGTTTTCCAGTTTATGCTCTAATCATTCTCTGTGGGCTTATTATGCCTTCATTGCCTACAAAGCATATCTGGAAGTCCCATTGAATTTGAATGGCTCCATTTTGTTTTATTGGAGCCATATACAAGAATAGTGTAAAAGGATCACATTTGAGTTTCATGAAACAGCACATATAATGCTGCATGATGCTATTTGAAATTCTTTGAAAGTTATTAATTTCAAAATTTTTTTTTCTATGTTTCCTTCCCTTGAGACGCTATTTGGAGCTTTTCAGCTTTGATCTACTTTTCCATAAGCAGTATTAGATTTCCACAACGTTTGTAGATGCCTGACAATATGACAATGAAAGTGGTTAATTCTTTGCTCTAATACCTTGAGTATGTTCTTTTACAGAGAGAAAAAGGTGTTGAAACTAAAAGATGATAAAATTCATGACTTGGAAGAACAGGTGACAAATGAATTCCAAATTTATTTTCCTCTTTCCTGGACGCAATACTTGGTCAAACATTGACCGGCTTTAATTTTCAGTTGGTTACAACAAGTTTAAGCTTGCATCTAATCTGAATTAATAAATACATGCATCTATACTAACGGGGGCTCGTGCTTTTCCACATATTTGCAGCTTAGAGATCTGATGGTGCACCTCGAAGCTGGACAGACGATGGAGGAGCTATCATTGTCAGATGAAGTGAAGGATGGCACTGTTTTGCCAATAGCAATAGAATCCTCTTCGAGTAATGAGTCTAAGGGGGCCAGGAACGTCAATAACAGGGGAAGGAGCAAAGGATGAAGGATGGATGATCCATCTTGTGTGGAAAAAAAGAGAGTACAGTACACTTCTTGTCTTATCAACATCGTGTAGCAACCTGGCTTATTTTTATATTGTTTGTTTTATCTGGTTGAAACTTATTGGTGATTAAAGAATCCTAAACCCCTTCTGTAGCTACCTGGCTTATTTTATACTGTTTGTTTTATAGCAATTTTTGTAAATATGTATCTAGACTATTGTTTTTTGAAGTATAGATTTACTGTAATTTTGGTTAAAAGTCGGAAATTATAATTATCTTTGATAATTTGTGTATGTTATAAAAATTAATATAATGATATTCTTTTGTTTGTTATTTTTTGATACAATTTTGTTTGTTATTAAAATGGGTGATAATATTTTAGAGTTTAGTAAGTTATTTTCAAATTGTAATTTCTGTTGGGTTAGAAGAGTAGGTAATTCTGCAGTGCATGCTATTGCTAAGCTAGCTGTTAGTCTTAGAAGTTCCTTCTGTTGTAATAAGCAATTAAGCCGAATCTCCCTACTGTCATCTCAGATGCATGTAGGCTGGATTGCTCCTGTGTTCTGGTCTTTTATTTGTTTAATAAATAGATGCAGTTTATCAAAAATAAAATGGTTGATAACAACATTAAAACACTACAATTGACAAATATTAGCATACCCATGAATTCCCCATAATATCTATTATATAGAATAAATTTGTGCTTTGCTAGTGCTCTCTTAATCACACTGCTGCTGAGTGCTGCACCTTCAAGCCATTTTAGTGTTCCAGGCAAGCAGCACATATATGTCCTTTTCCCCAATATGTTGGCATTTGAGATTGGGCATGAATTAATGATAAACTTACTGTCTCATTTAGATTTGATCTTTACTGAGACATGAAGATATAAAAATGAAAGAAGGAAGGAGTCTGAATTGAGAGAAAAATGGTTCTTATAGGGGAGGTGAATAATGTGAATGCTTTGGCATAGATTTTGGGTTGCAGGGTCGGGTCTTTGCCAATGACTTATTTTGCAATGCCATTGGGGGCGTCTCATAAGTCCCCCTCTATTTGGAATCCCATATTGGAAAAAATTGAACTGAAGCTAGTTGGGTGGAAGAAGTTGTATTTGTCTAAAGGTGGTGGATTGACTTTGCTTAAGAGTATATTATCTAGTATTCCTACTTATTTTTTATCTCTTTTACCATCCCTACTCATGTAGCTAACAAAATTGAGAAGTTGCAGAGAGATTTCTTATGGGGTGATTCCAAGAGCTGGAATTAAGGATGTACTCAGCCTTGCTGGAATAAAGGATCTCCTTAGCTTTGTTGGGACCAAGGATTTCCTAGGCTTTGCTGGGATTAAGGATCTCCAAGGCTTTGCTGGGATCATGGAACTACTCCATTTTGCTAAATCCATGGGCGGAGCCAAGGAACTTGTCCATTTTGCTAACCTGCGCCATATGATATTATTATCAAGTTGCTGCAAAATTATTTAGCCCCACAACGTGAGGCAATTGCTTTTCTATGTAATTTACATTTCATCAAGCCTCTTTGATTCGCTTACTTCTTTTTCTTTTATAAAAGAAATGAAACAATATTATGAATTTAAAAAAAAATAAATAAATAAATCAGCCCCCAAGCGTGAGGCAATTGCTTTACTATGTAGCTCATACAATCTTCATTTCATCAATTTTTTTTTTTATTTGTTCACTTCTCCATTTTTCTTTAAAGCAATGAGACAATATTATGATTGTTTAAATATTACTACATGACCCCCTGTTTTTTTTAAAAGAGCAGGGCAATGATCCATTATGTTCAAATTGTAAAGTGGAAAAAATAATGACGCATAAAACTTATCTTTTGTTGGGAGGTTCCCCAAAATTCCATATAGAGTATCCGTTTGGATCCGGATGAAAAAAAAGTTGCGTTTTGCGTTTATGTTTTTGTCTTTTTTTTTTCTTTTTTTTTTTTTTCTTTTTTTTTGTTTCTGCTGCACCACGTGTTTCAGGGGACAAGTTTCACTGACATGATTTATTTGACTTTTCAGCATTTTTATCACACCTGTGGGTCTCATGTACTGTTTATGGACCCATAAACTTCACTTTTCAGCAACTTTTTCATTAAAAATAGGTCCTACGTCACTATTCATACATTTAAAAATTATTTTGCTACAGTGTTTTCAGTTTTCACACCAATTTATAAATTTTTTGTAGTAAAATTTGTAATAGTTTTAACGATTTTTTTGTTATGTTTTCTCAAATTGGTTTTTTTGGTTAAGTTTTCTCACTCTGTTTCTTGCTTCTCAAATTGGTAGAATATGCACTTCATCAACTTCTTTACTTTGCTCCAGCGCCATTGCCTTCTGGTATATATTTTTGGTCATTAATGATTCTCTCCCTAAAATTGTGTCAGCAACAGCAAATAGGGACCTTGTGGAAGCACGTGATCCAAGTGTTCTCTATTGGTTGGTCACCCACTCTGCTACCTTATTTTTACCATAGGACATTTTAGGTACAATGTACCACGTGATAATACAAAGAAAACAGTTCAAAGGAGAGATTGATGCAGAGGAAATCATGAAAAGAGCATTTAACTAATGTGCTTATTCGGTTGGAGTGGGTCTGAGCAACTTTATTTGGGGGGACGGATCATTGGATTTGTGACTGATGCGTATCAAAATTTGACATTTTACCTGATGATCATTATGATTTAGAGTAACTTCATATAGCTCTTAAAATCCTATTGATTGATTTTGAAAAGGATACTGCCACATCATCAACAAGTTAATTAAAATACTATAAAATGATTCTTGGTAAATATTTACATTTTGACGAGTCATAAATCCAATGATGTGTCCTACAAAATAAAGTTGCTCAGGCCTTTTTCAATATATTCTTTCTGTTTGGCTGCCTTCCCCTTTTATAGTGTCATTCTAGGGTTCGGATACCATTAATTCTCCCCCCTTGGCTCCCTGGGTACCAAAGCCACTGTTCTGTCAACCACTTTAATGGCTGGTTCTTTCCTTGTTTCTGATAGTTTTCATCTTTTAGTGCTGTTTCTCTAAAAGTCACTTGCTGACTTTCCATTCCGGGGCATCCTTGGGCAGCTAACCTTCAATCTCCCTTCTTTCAAGGCTTCTTACTTTTCAGACTCAGCTTTTGGTTGCCTTTCCTTGCTGTCATTTTTCCCAGGTGAGCGGAATCCATTCCTGCTGGGTTGAAGGTTTTCCTAGCCACTTCCCTTTATAGTTCTTCATTCTAGGTTTCCCGATGTACCAGCTTTTTGTTCATGAATTGTCACTCTCCAAGCTTTCTGGTTCTTTGCTGCACCACTGGGTGCTTAAGAAGGACACATATGTTCTTCGTTTCTTGTATTTCGTGGTACCCCTCTTGAGCTGTCTCAATCCCACATTAACTGTGCTGCATGTCCCAAGGATCCCGAGCCTCTTGTAGCCTTTGGGTATCTCAGCCCAGTTCTTTCACTGGATTTTGCTGGATTTTTTAATGGCCTTTTTGCTGGAAATTTGAACATACATAGGGCCTTGATGTTGATTCTTCTTGCTGCACGAATTGGGCCTTCTTTACTTTTCATGGAATAGGCTTTCTTGTTAAATTTTGGACCTCAACAGGGTTCAAAGAAACTTATTTAGTTATCCTTGAAACCTAAAAACCCAAGCTTCTACAGAAAATCAAAGAGGAGATTAGAAAATATGAGCTGTTTGGGAGCCCAAAATGTGTGCCTCTTAGTGCTTAAAAAAAAAGGTGCTAAATTATGAGGTTTAGTCTCTATTTATAGAGGCCAAAAGACTCTAAAAAATAGGTACAGACGATTAGGGTTTGAATCCGGATGCATCCTTTTGCGAAAAGATCGAAAAGGGTATGCATAATCGTCACCCGAAGGCCGTTAGGCCAAAGCCCACATCAGGGAAATTCGGCCCTTTTAGAGTGCTATTCGGCACTCTAAAAGTGCCGAATTGGCCCTATGGCTCCAAATGCACTTTCATGTTCGGGTGCCATTTAGACTCCTCTTCTAGGGTTTTTTGGCCGGTCCTTGTACCTAGACGCGTTTTCATCCTCCGCCTATGATTTTTCATCTCTTTTTTGGATAATTCAGGATATTTAAGGACAATTATCTTGTAGATAAATACCCTAAAATAAATCTTGATAAAGTTCAGATTATCCACAGTTTTATTGTTATCCAATCATCCCTTTTATTCCCATGCATGCATCCCTATTTTAAACACTAATTATCAACCAATCAGAAAATTATTTAATTAATTTTAATTGTTTAACCAATCAAAATTAATTTAAATTGATCATGTGTGGTTGATTCTACCTAGACACAATGTATGTTGACCATGCAAACTTGATCATGCAATATCTTTCGATCCGATAGTCCGATTTGATAACCGGAAACACCGCTGCGACCATTAGAATCTCAAGATCATTTTTATGATATGGAATGAATGAATTAATGCATGTAATGCAAATACAAAATGATGTATGTAATGCAAGAACAAATTGATGCATGTAATGCAATTATGATTTTTGAGGTACATGGATTGGTCATTCAAGTCATTCTCCTTGATTAAATCATGGGTACAAAATTGAGTGTCTACACCCTGCTTGCCTAAACTTTTATACTTGGTCGAAGGAAACTAAAGCCTTGGAATCAATAAAACTTTGAGATCTAATTTGTTTTTATTGTTCAATTTATGCTTTGAATATCAGATGTTCTTCTGTGCCTATTTTCATGATTGTCTCGTTTAATTACTAGGAGGCTTACTAGTTTATTATTCGTTGCAATCTACTGCTAGGTTAGATATCAAATCCGTAATTGTTTGATCTCTCTAATTTGTGAAGCAACCAAGATTTGATGATTTGCTACGTCAGAAATTTTAGATCTTGGGAAGAACGCTCGACTAAATTAAATGCAACCGCTTGTGCTTGTGTTGTTTAGCTTCATCGATCTCTCTAATTCTTAAGGCTACTGCTAGATTAAACCTTTAGCGCTTGTCTTGGGTTGTTTAGTAGTTAGGGTTAATTAGATCGCTTGTTTTCTAATTAACTGCAACTAAGGAGAAATAGGAAAATAGTTCAAATGGTGAATATTCAAAGTGTGAATTGATATATGCTTGCATCGATGATCAGTTATAATATTTTGATGGTGGATGTTGACTTAGACCAAGGTTTGTTCTTTTGATTGATTCGATATTTTAATTTGAATTGTTCCTTAGTTGTTTTTCTTAAAAAAAATTTCGTTATACTCAAACCCCCCCCCCCCATCTTTGTTCACGTAGCACAAAACTAGGCTAGATACTCTATGTGGGAACGATCCTTACTCATACCACTACATGTATTTTTAGGAGTATAGGTTTAATTTTTGGTTGCCTGTGATAACACACCAGTCACTCGCCTTTTGCTTGCAATTGGCAAACCAGGTTCTTGGATAGTGAACCTGTCATTACTTATTTCCCTAGTAACACCCGTGGAACTTCAGATATATGAATCCCACGCAACTCTACGGAGTTGCACCCGCCCCATGTATGCGTGTTGCTTTCCATGTGCATAGGTTAGGCCTAAGTTGTACGTCGAAACAAAATGTTTTGTCTCTTATTCTTTTGATTTCATTAGTGGAGCTCACGAATCAAAAGAGGGGCATTTGTAGACACCATATTTTGTACCCCTTACAACTCGGGCCACCGTTCCCCAATAATAGTAGTACTCTAAAGCCCAAAATTGGTTTAGGGCCCAATCTCGTGAAAATTGACTTGAGGAAAGTGTGTGTGGAAAATATAACTTATTTTTGGAAGAATAAAACTATTTTTGGAAAGAAAGGCCGCTAGAAACCCTAAAGTGTGCACATGCATACATGCATATGCATACACGCACTAAAGCCATGCGTACCAATGCTTATGGCATGTGCACGCATACACGGGCATGCGTACGCAACTAGGGTTCAAGAAACTATGTAAGGAAAGCTTTCTACACTTAATTATGGTTTGGAATGAATCCCACATCGTCTGCGAGCCGCCCTAAACCCCTATATTTCGACTATATAAAGCCATAAAAGGTACTTTTTCAAAGGAGGACTGTAGACACTCAATTTTGCACCCATATATTAACCTTAGAAGATGACCAAAATAATCATTCTAAGTACCCAAAAATCATGATTGCATTTCATGCATTAAATAATTCATCACATATCCTAAAAATGATCTTGAGATTCTAACGATCACAACAATACATCCGGTTTCCAAATCGGACCATTAAATTGAAAAATATCACAAGATCAAGTTTTAACAATATGCATGCATTTATTTGGGTGAAATTGATCACTTGTGATTAATTTAAATTAATTTTTATTGGTTAATAATTAAAATTAATTAAATGAATTTTTGTGATTGGTTAATTTTTTTTTTAAGTGAGATTTGTTGCTGGGATTAAAACAATAAAGCTAATAATATTTAAAGACTGTAGATAATTAGGCTTTTGGGATAATTATATTCAAAATAATTATTTTAAAAATCCTAATTATCACTTTGGGATGAAGTTTATCATGAAAGTAACTCTGAAATTCGTCCAAATACAGTTTTAGACTTGAAAAACACTTCGAAAACGTGCTAATCAAATAGCAGGTTTCAAATTCACGTTCCAGGGCACTTTTGGCATAGTAAAACTCCAAATTCGGACTAGGCTATTTCTGGAAAAGTTGTAGAGAATCAAAATTTCAGCTTAATCAAAATTTATAGTAAAATGATATAATCAAAATACTGAAACATGTTCAGATCTGAAAAATCAGCTTACTCTTATCCAAATCACCTTTTTTTAGGATTTTCTCCATGCATTTTTTTTGCTTATTTTTTAAGCTGATCTGACTTAATTTTTAAGCAACCCTAACTTATTTTCTAAGCAACTAAGAGCATCTCCAGTAACTTCCCCAAATTTTTGTACTATTTGGAGTGTGAACAGTTGTTTTTACCTTTTACCTACCTACTTTTTTAAATACACTTTCTAACAGATTCTCTATCCTTTCTCTATCTCATTTAAATATTATTTCTTCATTATTTCTATATTCTTTTTTTAATATTTCTTTATTCTTTCTCTATTCATTCCCAACGGCTATATTTTTCAAATTCCCAACAGCTATATTTTTAAATGTCACAACAATAATATTTTCAAAATTTCTATTAGTCATATTTTCCAACAGGCTATTTTTTTTTTATAGTCACACACACACACACATATATATATTAGGAAACCATCTTTCCCTGCATATGGGAAGCATGGAATCTGAACAAAAGAACAAAAGCTTTAATGCAATTAGATCAACCTTCTTAGCAAGGGCACCGCCTATTTCATTGTACTAATACAAAAGAAATTTGACATTTTAAAAACTAATGGGAATTAGCAGTATAGCAATAATGGAAATTAGTACAAAGCTTAAGAACTAGTACAAAGCTAATGAGAATTATTAGTATAGCAGTAATGACATTTTAAAAGCTTAAAAAGTAGTACAAAGCTAATGGGAATTAGGAATAAGGTTGAACATCACCTTGGATATACATATCTAGTGCAATAGGATCACATTGTAGCAAAACAAAATAAATAGTGCAATAGGATCATATTGCAGCAAAACAAAAATGAGTGACCCAACATACATTTTTAGTTAGTAGGATCACATTGCAACAAAACAAGTTTAAAGCGCTCTCTTAATCATATACAAAATAAGAGCATTGATGATGATAATAATCTAAGAACGAGACCTTCGTTTTTCAAGGATTTTCATTTGGCATTGACGAATATATTCTTGATACACTGAAGACAACGTAATTATATCCATCATCATAATCTTTTTTTCTTCCTTCATTTGATTCATTCTCAATTTCTCCATTTCATTGTCCTCCTTCAGCTTTTCCATTCTCAAATTTTCCATTTCATATTCCTCTTTCTATCTTTTCATATCCAGTTCCATTTTCATTCTTGCCATTTCAAGTTTTTTATCCTTAAGTTGAATTCGCGCCATCTCATGCCCATGGTTTGCAAGACATCCTTTCTCAATACAAGCCATTTTCATCTCACTCATTTTTCTTCTTTCTTCCATCATGACATTCAATATGTCTTCCATATGTGAAGTCGTACCTTCTTTACACTTTTGTTTCTTCAATCTTTCTTTTTCGGCCTTCACCCCTGGTGGTCTCTCCAAGTTTACAATTGGAACCTATGGAATATCATCATCCTCAAAACTTATTGAATCTAGATTAGAAGGTGAAGATGCCTCAAATCTCCCTCTCTCTTTTTTTTGGTTGTTGATGTTAACAATAACCAACCATTTTGGTGAGTGCTTTAACAAATTCCAGCAATGTTCATATTGAAATTTGGTACCTTGCAGTACTTGATAGAGCTGTTTTTCCACATTAAGCTGAAAATTTAACAAATAGTTTATAGTTACTATCTTGAAAACAATTAGAACAAATTAGCAAATTAATACAAATTTCTTTATAAGATGTACGTTGTCTTCATTAGTCTTACCACTTTCATTCTTTGATTCAATTTGTGCCAAAAACCCACAAAACTTATTGGTGCAAAGTTGAATCGTTGACCATCGGTTCGTTAAAGAACCCACCGTACGCTCAAAAGTGAAGGTCTTCCCTTGGTGGTAATACTCCCAAATTCTTGACTAGTATGTTATGCATTTTTGGTTAGTACTTTGCACTACATCTTGGTCGACATTGAGAAATGTATATACAAGAAGCATGTCTTCTTGTATGGAGAAGTTGCTGCCACGTTGTAATTTCTTAGCTATGGATTCAACTTGGGGTGGAGACATTTGGCTGAATGCTTGAGCTTGTGGAACACTATCTTCACCACTTATATGTGAAGATCCTGACACATATTCATTATAACTATCTTCTATAAGATTATTGAAAGATGTGTCTCTTGGAATACTCAAATCCATTTCTAGTAACAAAAACAAAAACAAAAAAACACAATGCTCAAATAAATAATAAATTATCACCATTTCAATCATATAATTCATTACACAAGCTACATTAACACACCCCCTGCCTTTTATTTTCATACCAACAAGACGCCTTTTATTTTCATACCAACAAGACAATCGTAATTAAGAACAACAAGGAATATATAATTATTAATGAAAGAATATCTATTGATGATAGTGCAAATTCTATAGGTATGACAATAATGACAGCAAGCTCTCTACCATATATAAACCCAACAGCTACAGGAGAAAGCAAGTCAACTAGGACCACTAATATGGAAATTCTAAATTAGCACCTCTAAATATGGAAAGATTAAATGATAGGAGCTCCTTTCTATGTGTAAACCCAATAGCTACTAGCACCTCTAATATGGAAACATTAAATTAGCACCTCTAATATGGAAAGATTAAATTAGCACCTCTAATATGGAAAAATTAAATGACAGCAAATAATCAAATAATAATCAAATAATAAAATAAATAAATAAATGACAGCAACACATTTCTATGTATGGACCCAACAGCTACTGTAGAAACCAAGTCAACCAACACCTCTAATATGGAAAGATTAAATAGAGCAAATCACTCTAAGAAGCATACCCCATGTGTAAGCAGATATCTCAAGATATCATAATTCAAAGCTACAATCACTTTGAATTAAAACCATCAACAAATGCCAAAGTTAAACATAGGATGTCCAGATTATCAACCCAATCGATTAAGAAGAATGCAGCTTTTGTAGTAATCTATCAATGCATCCAATAGTCCAATACTAAAACATAAACGTTTCAAAGACAATTCTATATCTCAAATTTTATGACTAGTATTCAATAACAAATAAAAAGGTGGTCTAATAAGCAATGCAAATGTACAAATATAAGCCTCTATATAAGCAATGCAAATATACAAATACAATTAAAATGAAAAAGCAATGTAATTTAATAAAAACAGAGCATTAGAAAAATACTTTGTTGCCCGTGCTCCACTTATTAAGTACATCAGAAAAAAAAATTTCATGTTTTATAAAAAAAAGCCTTCCATATCAGTTCTTAAACATACCCATGTCTTCTCTATCGAACAGTTGGTGTGCAATAGAGATGATACCAAAAATTTTATTAGAAATTAAGAAACTCTAAGGGAACCAAATTAGTTTATTGACTCTGATAAGATTAATTAAATAGAAAAATAGAGATAAGATCGAGAAATAGAGTGAAAGAGAGACAGAGAGAAAAGAAGCAAAAACCCAAAACCTAAACCCAGATAGTGGTGAAGAACAATAGAAAATCATTCAAAACCACTAAATCATCAACTCGTACAATAAACTAATAAATTCAAACATGACAAAAACCCTATGAAATCAAAATTTTGGGTACCGATATTCAAGGTTGAGCCAATGTTTTCAGAACTCCATTCTTCATCACAGTAGCAATAGCAAATCATGTAAAACCACCAAATTTAGTATAAGCCAATAAATTCAAACATTATGCAAAAAAACCATGAAATCAAATTTTGGGTACCGTTTTCTATTGTTGACCGATATTCTTAGATTTCCATTGTTGACCGATGTTCTCAGATTTTTGTTCTTCCTCACAGGTCGTTGAGCCACGGTTTGGGGTTCAAATTACCTGGGCAGATCGTTTTGTGAGAGAGAGCTGCTTCCCCTTTTTTTCTAGTGAGAAGCAAAGAGAGAGTTTTTTTCTAAAGAGAAGCAAGAGAGAGAGAGTGCAGAAGAAAGAGAAACAGAAGAAAGAGAAAAAATTATTTTTTATTCAACCAGCTGATTATTTAAATAGATAAAAAGATTTGAAGGAGCTACAGTAACGCTACAGTATTCTCTACTTTCAGAGAAATGTTATAGCAATTCTAAAAAATATATATAGAGATAGAGAAGTTGTTGGAGTGAGTTTTTGGTGTGTTTGCTCTCCAAAATTGGGTTTTAGATAACCTATTGGAGATGCTCTAACACCTCCATAAATATAGGAGACCACCCAACATTCAGCACCCACTTCCCTTTATGTTAAAGAAATTCTAGAAGCTTTGCTTTAGGAATTTTTTTCCTGTTAAGCGACCATACTCTAGAACTCAAAGAAATTCACTCTCTCTGATTCTAAAGCAATTCTAAAGCAATCCCTCTCTTTGATTCTAAAGCAATCCCCTCCTGTAGAATTTATTCGTGCATTGATGCAAGCATCGAGGTTATGTCTTTAATAGCAAGCAGGTTTGAATGTTTATTTCTTTATTAGCATGTATGTTTAATTGTGCATTCCACCACCGCGCACCCTCGGCACAATGGCCACTCCACAAGTATAAGTGCTTATAGGGTGTGGGGGGCAAAAGCCGGAGTTCAAGTCTCTCGGAAGGAGCTTCACACACATATACACTTAGATTAGACTAATATAAAATTTCTATCTTGTATAAAAAAAAAATGTGCATTCCATATTAACATGTACATATCAATCTCTAGGGTGATTTTTCTTTTAAATCTTGATTCCATGATTAGAATATAATGATTGTTTGATTCACATGCTTGAACATATAGATTTAACGTTGTCATGACATAATCTTAGGTCTATAATAATTTGTTATTAAATGCTTCAGATCTGAAATTCATTCCTTAAAAATCATTCTTTTTCATATATAAAAATCAGATCTGAAATTTTCTTCAAACTCATTCTTTTTCATATGCAAAAATCAGATCTGAAATTCTTTCTTTAAAACTAGTTCTTTTTCATATGCAAAAATAATATCTGAAATTCTTTCTTTAAAACTTATTCTTTTTTATATATAAAAATCAGATCTGAAATTTTCTCAATAAAAATCATTCTTTTTCATATATAAAAATCATATCTAAAATTTTCTCATTAAAAACTCATTCTTTTTACATATAAAAATCAGATCTGAAATTTTCTCTTTAAAAATTATTTTCTGTCATATCCAAAATTAGATTTGAAGTTTTCTTATTAAAAATCTACTCTTTCACATATCTAAATTAGATCTAAATTTTTCTCACCAAAATTCATTAGAATCCAGATCTCCATTTTGTCAATAAAACTCTTTTTTTTTTTTTTTAATTAACATCAGGTTTGCATATTATTCTACGCAAAACCTTGTTTTCACATTAAAAAATCAGATTTGATTCTTTACATAGAAAATTGTATAGATCTGAGGTCTTTGAATAACATTTAGCCATAGATCTAGATAAACCAACATAACATGTTGTATTTCAAAATTTGTTGCATATCATTGGTTTTGGGTACTTAAATGATCATTAGAGTCTAGAAGACCAGATTTTGTCTGGGAAGAATGAGTGCCTAACACCTTCCCATTCTGTAACCTAGCCCTCGAACCATAGTTTTTGGTTCGTAGAATAGTGTTTTATCTTTGTTTTGGTAGATTGTATTTAGGACCAAAGGTTTATATTTTTTTACATAGATTGTATTTAGTGTTAGGGACATATTTAATGTAATTGGCTAATCTTTTGACAAAACGCACTTTACTTGTAATTGGGTAGATCTAGGATGGGTTTAGTACTTCAAGAAACAAGTGTTCAAGTTTAGTATTGAAGCCATGCAAATCTAACCAAGAAACAAGTGAAGAATGTGCTGCTCATTAAATCTCAACAGAATCCTTTCTATCGAGAATTACTACTGAAGTTTGACAGAAGGTCGACACAAGCTATATCTGTCAAGAATTATGAAATCAGGTTTTCCAGATCTGATTACACGCATATCCTTGAGTATTTGTGTAGGGTTTCTTTTCTTACAACCCTATACATATATAAGGATTATTTTAAGAGCCGTCATAAGGTGATGCAAGGTGATGCAAAAGAATAATCCATGCATATTGTGATCGGAAGCAGAAATTGCTCTAGTTCATCATATTCTCTATAGAAGCTACTGCATATTTACGCCAAGAGTTTTGTGACCAAGGAGCTTCCTAATCTTCACTGTTGATGAACTGAAGAACTTTGTAGCCAACAATCTTCCTCAAGCTGGTGTGTTAGTGTTAAGGACATATTTTATGTAATTGGCTAATCCTTTGACAAAACGCACTTTACTTGTATTTGGGTAGATCTAGGATGTGTTTAATACTACAAGAAACATGTTGTTCAAGTCTAGTATTAAAGCCATGAAGATTGAACCAAGAAACAAGTTAAGAAAAGCTGTTCATTAAAACTGGACAGATAGCTTGACACCTGCGGACAGATAGCTCGACATCTTCTCAACACCTCTCGACAGCTGGCTATCTATCAAGCTTCTTCAGCTTTTTCTTATCGCAATCCCGACAGCTTCTCGACAGCTGGTGGATCGATCGAGAAAGCTTCTGTCCCCTCGAAAATTTTTGTTGTGGTGGATTGTTAGTTTGGAGCAAGTGGGTGGCTTGCATGGTGATATAAGGTGGTCTACTTTTCATTAGTGGGAGTGTTGATTGTCTTGTGAATGTTGTGATATTATTGTTCAACTATGTGTGAATTTATTTTATCTCCTCTTAGTAAATTCAAATATTCTGCTGTGGTGGGTTGTTGATTTGGAGCAAGCGGGTGGCTTGCATGGAGATATAAGGCGGTGTATTTTATATTGGGAGTGTTGATTGTGTTGTTCCTATTGTGCTATAATTATTGGTGATGAACTTAGTCATTCTCACTGGAATTTCCTTAATAATTCCATCTTTTATGTGATCATCTAAGTTTACTTTTTATCTATTGCTGCTTGAGTAATACTCATGCATTGGTGTATTCAGTGATTAGCCCTAGGTAGACCAAGTATGGATCTAACTTGACTTAAACTTATATTTTTTAGTTTCGTGAACATTAGGTTCCTAGGTGATTGGAGTGGTCTAGCATTTTAAAGCTTTTTCAACATCAGTTATGAAGTCAAATTCAAGGCATTCTTGATTATTACCCATGATTAAGTTCAGATTTTTCATCTTCGATAAGTATATGTATGGCTCCTTTAGAAGAATGGGCATGGCAATTTATGGTACAAGGACAATTACTTAATGCCCTTGATGAGAGATTGAGGGCTAGAGGTGGGTTTGACGAGGAGGAAGTGGAGAAGGTGCTTCACTTGGGCTTGTTGTGTTCCTATCCTAACCCCAAGTGCAAGGCCAAGTATGAGACAAGTAGTGAAAGTATTGGAGGGGAAGATTGAGTTGGATGAGTCAGAAAGTGAGGACATGGATATATATTTGCTCCAAAAAATGAAATCCAGGGATTTGTGGTCTAAGTTTGAACAAAATTATGGCTCTTCATTACACCCAACATTTGAAGATATTCTTGATTATTACCCATGATTAAGTTTAGATTTTTCATCATCAATAAGTATTGTATTTGCTATTGTAAATAATTATAAGTAAATATATTTAGTTTTTTGGTTTAATGTGGTATTGTATTTGCTATTGGAAAATATGAATTGTGGTTCATTACAGGTGTTATAAAATATGTATTGTAGGTACATTTCAGGTGCTATAAAATTTAATTTAATTTTTTTTATAAAAAAAGGACCTATACCAGCGCTTTTGAAAAAGCGCTGGCATAGGGCTGAAAGCGCTAGTATAGGGTGTATGCCTTTCCCGACGCTTTTGAAAAGCATTAGCACAGATCCGGCGACCCTATACCAACATTCAAACCGCGGCGGTTTGAAGCGCCGAGAAAAAAAAAAACGCCGGGATAAGAATTTTGACCCTATCCCAACGCTTTTTGGGGCTATCCCAACGGTTTTCAAAACGCTGGGATAGCCTCGTTTTTTTGTAGTATAGGAGCATCATTCATGGTTGGCAAAGTAATTCGCGACAATCCACAACAAGCGAAAATAAACCAACAGAGAAGCTTAATGAGATTAGCAAGGATATCACTAATTAAATTCTAATATAAATGGCCGAAACTCAAGATTCTAAGCCATATCTAGTCCCAAATAAAAAGGCCAAGATTCTGGGTCATATCTAGTACCAAATAAGTTCTGAATACTGTTTCAGTACTCATTTTAATTTGACTTTTGGAATGGAATATTTTAGTACCAGACAGTTCTGGTGTATCTTTATATATATATATATATATAAATATATATATATAAATTATTAGGTGTTATGCTAATCAAAAAGATATTATTGTTATAATAATAATAGTAATCAAATTGTTAATCTACTTCTGGTTCAAAAGAAACTTTTTAAATTTATTTGATTGGGTATAAAAGAGGATAAAAGTCTGGTTTTTTTAATTAAAAAAAATAAATAAGGAAGTATGTAATGTGTTTGTTTATTTATTTATTTTTTTTGACAAACGAGGGTGTTCAAATCTTTTCAAGTATATTACTAGCTATTTTCTCGGGTGTATGCAATCCTCCGTCCTGTATGCACTAGGTTATTATAGAGAATAATCTTATTTGAGTTACCCCTAAGACACTAGCAAGAAGTTTCGAAGCTAGATCTCATTGATATTATAAGACCTTAACAACAATGTAATATGTTTATAAACCAATAAACCATGAACCTTCCAAAAAAACTTTCTTTTTACTAATTACCCCCATCCCAGGTGAATACAACTCTTGAAGAAACTTCCTTTTATTTTATTAGTTTTATTTCTCAATTCTTGTGATTCTTTTTCCTATCTTTCCTCTCATTGACCTCTTCATCTCCTTCTTCTTTGTATTTCTCTCTCTCACCATTCCCTTTGTAACTCACTCTTCTCGCCCTTTTACCCTTTTTTTTTTTTTCCTACCGTTAAATACACTGCTTTCCTTCTCTTATTATGGTACTCATTCTTTTCTGCACTAATCCAGACATCAACACAGTGAGCATTTGATCTGAAAGTTTCAAAGAAAGAAACAAGGTTTTAGGTTCAAGGAAAAAGAACACCAAAGCTCAAAATATGGCATAGCTATCAATTTTAAATTTTAAATATTTAAAAAATAAAATAAAATAGAAAAAAGATGGTATTTTTGTTTTATTTTATTTTGTTTTATTCCAATATGGTATTTTAATGTACTTTACTGTGCTACATCGGTTACTGACTAGTTATATCAATACTAAGGGACTGTACGTGTAGGCTAATTTCTGTATTCAAAGGTTTAACTTATTTTCTTTGGACTCCATATATAATAATAAAATTCTACGTCTTAGGGCCCGTTTGGTACATGTGTTTAAAAACTGAAAATTATTGTTTGAAAATATTTGTAAAAATACGTGTAAGTGAAAAAGTATGTCGAAATACGTGTAATATTGTTTAAAAATTGAAAATTGTTGTATAAAATCACAAACCAAACACTCCCTTAATCTCTAAATTAACTATTAAAAGCCTGAGTCCTGACCAAGTATAAAACCCAGCAAACGTATCAGAAACTGTATGCTTCAACTCTCACAATAAACAAAGCTTAGATATCATATTCATGGCTTCTGCTCCGTCACCAGTGCTCCATGTAGTGATTTTCCCTTTCATGGCTCAAGGCCACACCATCCCCTTTCTAGACCTATCAAAAGCCTTCTCAAACCGTGGCCTAAAAGTCACAATTATCACCACCCCATTAAATGCTCCATTCATCTCTTCCAAAATCAACAAGCACTCAAACATCTCTTTGTCAATAATCCCATTTCCAAAAGTTCCAGACTTGCCACAAGGTTGTGAGAACGTTGCTGACCTTCCTTCAATGGCCCTACTGTGTCCTTTGGTTGAAGCCACCAAAAAGATGAAACAACCTTTTGAGGATGTTCTTAGAGACATGATTGATGATGGGCGTCCTCCCATTTGTGTTATCTCTGACTTTTTTCTAGGCTGGACACTTGAGTCATGTCGTTCATTTGGTATTCCACGTGTTGTTAGTCATGCTCTGGGAGTGTTTTCTGTGGCTGTTTCTAGATCTCCTTCTTTACGTGTCCCAAGTGTTAAAGATTTGTCACTTTCGGATCCTATAGAGTTTTCGGAGATGAAAATTCCTTTCATTTTGAACAAAGGTGACATCCCTGCTATGCTTTTCAATATTGGTGATCCAAATGACCCTTTTGTGCGTCTTATAAAGGAGCTTGGAGTAGCGGATAGGAATAGTTGGGGTGTTATTGTTAACAGCTTCGAAGAGATTGAAGGTGAATATGTTGGAGCATTTGAATCCCACTATTTCAACGAGGCCAAAGCGTATTGTGTGGGACCACTTTTCCTCTATGATCAACCTGATCAAGAATTGGATGCTTCATACATCAAGTGGCTAGATAAGTATGTTGAATCTAATCAATCAGGCAGTGTGATTTACGTTTCATTTGGTTCACAATTAAACTTGTCAAATGATCAGTTGGATGAGATTGCTTTTGGGTTGGAGATGGCAGGCCATCCATTCATTTGGGTTGTGAGATCAAAGACTTGGGATCCACCAAATGGATGGAATGAGAGAGTGAAGGAAGAAGGGTTGGTTGTATATGATTGGGTGGAGCAGCGAAGCATACTAGCACACCCTTCAATAGGTGGGTTTTTGAGTCATAGTGGCTGGAACTCGACGTTGGAGAGCTTGGCAAATGGGGTTCCACTTTTGACTTGGCCTATGTTTAGTGAGCAAACCTTGAATGCCAAACTTGTAACAATGGGATTGGAAGCAGGGCTAGTAGTCCCACAAAGTTATGTTGGAGGTGAGAAAATCATCACTGTTGATCGTAGTGTGATTTGTGAGAGTGTGAAGGAGTTGATGGGAGGTGAAAAAGGGAGGAAGGTTAAGGAGAGGGCACAAGAATTGGGGCAATTGGCAAGGCATGCTGTGGAAAAGGGTGGGTCTCGCAAGAAATTGGACGAGCTGATTGAGCAGCTCAACACTAAAAATATGTGATCAAAACCTTCTTTAATTTGATAGTGTATCTCCTAATCGCATTCCATAGAATAGATGCATAAAATAATTTTAATTTCCTATGATTTGAATGAGACATTGAATGATAATTCAATGAATCACTTACGTGTGTTTCTAACCGTATGAAATCATATGGCTTATTGAACAATCATAGACGTTGATTGGGTAAATAAATCATTTTATTCTCGACACCTCCTCGATAGCTGTATCTGTCGAAGTTTAAAACTTGACACCTCCCGATCAATCGAGGTATCTATCGAGGTTACAGGAATTCAGATTTCCAGATCTGATTTTTGGGCCAGGCTTATGTATTTGTGTAGGGTTTCTTTTCTCACAACCCTAGACCTATATAAGGCTTATTTTAGAGGCCGTCACATAAGAGAATACAAGGAGAACGAATGCAAAAGGTGACCGATGCCTTATTCTCTCTGAAAGAAGCTACTGCGTCTTTTGCGCCTTAGGGTTTTGTAACCAAGTGCTTCTTGATCTTCATTGTTGATGAAGTGAAGAACTTTACAGCCAACATCTTCTTCTAGTTGGTGATTGAAGTCGCGTACTGGGATCCGCGCAATTGGTTAGTCACGTACTAGGATTCGTGTAACAAAAAGGGTGGCATTCATATACTGAAGAGTTTAGAGGTTCTGAAGCGGTAGAAGGTTTCTGCTATGAGTTCATCTACGGGGATTGTAGAGTCTAGGGACAAGGTTTTGTACTAGATCTGAAACTCCTTTTCATTATAGTGGATTGCTTTTCGGGAAGGTCCCCCCAGGTTTTTTTACTGTGAAACTAGTTTGTTTCATTGGTTTTCCTGGGTCATCATATCTTGTCTTATTTACTTTTCCGCTGCATATGATTTTGACATGATATTGATGTTTATTTGTTTTAACAAGTTTTATACATAATAAATCTAATTAACAACTTGGATTTAAAACTTGTCAATTCTATCAACCGGGGTCTAAATTTTCCAACAGTTAGTTATGTACTGGGATCCGTGCATCATTGGTTAGTCATGTACTGGGATTCGTGCATTGAACGGAGAGATTGCAGCTATAATACAAGTCCAATTGGGCATTGGGGTAAGGGTTCAACTGTAGGTTGGTATTGGGTACTGGGATTACTTTTACTTATAACTACTTGTGATTGATAATAGTGGATTCTCGGGAGTGGTGACCTTAAATTCACCCAATAGGGTTTTTGCCTTGGTGGTTTTCCCCATTCGTAAACAAATCACCGTGTCAAATTTAATTTCCGCTGCATTTAGTTACTTGGTGATTTGTTTATGCTACCACATTATTGCATGTAATTTGACTAATTAATTAACTTGGGTAATTGATTAATTTACCAAAGAGGTCAATCCATTTTTGCCCTATCATTTAGGACCAAAGCCTTGTAATGTTCTTCTACCAAATTGTCTTTACATATTCAATCAATGAAAATTGAGGTATTTCAGATATGTATTTTGTATCTTGTAGTTTTTCTTATTTTTTGTAATATAAAAATTAAGTGGTGACTCCACAAAACCCCAAATAAGTGCTGGTCTCTCACAAGGACGAAAACGGTGGCAAAACACACAAGATTCACTAGAAAATAGTGAATCAAAGAGGGAGTTTTTCACAAAATATCCTCAAGTCAAATTTTACTTGATTGGGACCTTTTCTAGTCTTGATCTTTGAGTTCTGAAGTTTACTAACCCATTTTGATTTGGTTGTGAATAGATTGACTGAGGGGAATGGTCAAAATCAAACTCTAAAGAGTTCTAGTGTTTAGGTAAAGGTTCTAACTTTGACACTTCACTTTTCTTTTTCTTTTTTTTTTTGTTGTATATACATGTTTTAATGTCTTAACATGTTTGTTTGGCCCAGGTTTACTTTGTGTTTATGTTTGAAGCATGCTAGGTTGTTAAATTTCTTGTTTTTCCTTTTTTTTTTTTTTTTTTTTTTTTTGTTCTGAGTTTTTGGGTTAGGGTTTCGGGTGTGTATGTGTGCGCATGCTTCATGCATGCGTACGCATACTCGAAGTGTGCGTATGCATACAATTGGGATACGCACGCATACCCTATGTATACACATGCACACTCATGCCCAGAAACCCTAATTCGTTTCTTTTTGTTTTTCCTTGCTTTCTTTCATCTATTTAGCCTTTGTTTAAGTCGGTTATTCATATCTCTATGTATCTGTCTATCTGTTTTGTTTTGTTTTGTCTTGTTTTATCTCTTTGATGTTTATTAGGGTTTTAGTTTGTTTGAATACCATGAACATGCATATGAACATGAACATGCATTGATGCATAGGTGCTGTGATGTAGTGAGGTAAGTCATGCATGATTACATGGAAATGCATTTAATTTGGATGATGAGCATGATATGGTTGATGAACATGAATATGCTTGGTTGAATACCATGGTTTTGATGCTTGAATGTTTAGATGTCTTGTCCAGATCTGCCTTGAGATGTCTCTGCCTTCAATAATATATGCTTAATGCCATGATAGATGAATGCTAGGTTTGGGGATGATTATGCCATGTTGTTTGCCTTTAGATGTATGTTAGAGTGTGTGTGAGTTAGAATAACGTGTTAAATATGTTTTTAACAAGATTAAAACTTGGAACACAACGAGTGAAGGCCGACTTATGGGTCGGGTGGGGTTGGGTGCTTAACACCTTCCCATCCCTATACCTAAACTCTGGATATGTGCTCTGGTAAGATCAACCCTTCCACAAGGGTGCTATATTTATGGTTTCTAGACCTAATTTAGGTAGCGACTCCATCTACACCCTCTGTCATGGTCCACCTTAGGCCAAGGCATACTTCCCACGAAGATTGTCGCGGGTGCTTACGCCCACAAGGCTATTTTTGGTGATGTGTATAGAGGAAGTTTTAGGATTGATTTTCTAGGTTTTCAAGGCTATTTTCTAGTTTTTTTTTTTTTTTTAAATTAAATTTTCTAGGTATTTTTAGTGAGGTTTTGGGTAGTTTTCTAGACTGATTTTATGGTTTTTTGTTTGGGTTTCTGTGTGATTGCAGTGGGGTTCTTTCTAGGTTTTGGATATGATTTACACAGGGTAATGTGAGGGTCTCTGCGAGGTTTTTGCCTATAGAGTTTTTGGGTAATTTGTTGGGATGTTTGGGTGTTTCTTGTGAGCTTTTAGGGAAGAAGATGGTGGAAGAGTAGGGAAAATGAGAAGTAAGGAAAGGGGGGAATTCGGTTGTGCTTGGGAACCAATTTGGCTGTAAGCTTGGAGAGCAACAAAGGCATCCATTTGTTGCATGAGAAGACTCTAGAATTAGGACACTTGTATCAAAAGTGAGTTCCCATTTGACTATGATAAAACGAACAATACCAAATTTTTTAATGTGTATTCTTCAATGTAATTAGTTTAGAGCATAGCACAATAAAATTGAAATAGACCCCAGTTTAATTGAATTCAGAGTTTAGACATGCTCATTAACAATGAAAACTAAATGAATTTTCAAAGAACACGCATTTCTCCACAAATTATAAATTTTCAAAGTACACGCATTTCTCCAATAAAATTTGTGGGACAATTCAATTAAATGTGGCTATTTAATTATAAATAATTGGACCCAAGAAATTCTATGAAAAATCAAGTAATTTTGGAAATTAAAATTTGACTTTAGAGCATATATCCAAATCAACTAAAAGGCAAATTATGACCATTCGAGGGAAAATAACACAGATTTTATGCAACAATGCACGTCTTCCATGAAAAAAATGTCAACGGCACAATTTTCATATTCCCACCATAACTTGCCTTATTCAAGTATGATTTTTATTCAATGACGGTCATATGAAAGGAATTTTACAATCTTTGATTTAAAACTTGGTTAATCCCGTAAAATTGATTGGAATCAACCAAGCAAGATTTAACCATTGAATATACAAAATTCCTTGATTTAAGAGCTCAAATCACAATTAAATTTTAGGGCTAGATAAAATAGGGTATTGACAGTGGTTAGATAAGTTTTTGGAACAATTGGTAATTTAACATGGTATCAAAATAGGAGGTTCTGAATTCGATCCATGTCTCTTCTTCTTTACCTCTCATTTAAATTCCTCGTTTAGGGTCTCTCACCTATTAAAAGGGAGTTTGAGTCCACATGTGAGGGAGAATGTTAGACATATGTAATTAAATGATTATACTTAGAAAAATGCTATGTTTACAACACTTTCACAGCAAATAATAAGTGGCAAGTTATTACAGGTCGTTATTGGTGGATAAAAAAATAATTTCAGTGGTAAGTTTAAATTAGACTTAGCACCTATGATTTGTTATTAAAGTATTGTGAAAATATTGTGGGTTCCAGTTAACTCAACTGGTAAAGTCTCTGATGGTTGAATAAGAGATCTGGAGTTCAATCCCCGCTTACACCAAAAACTGATTGGTGTCTTGGTCTGATGATAAAGAGCTATCATTAGGAGCGAATGCCATAAGTTGAAACTCTCTCAAAAAAAAAAAAAAAAAAGTATTGTGAAAATATTATGAACGTAGTACTTCTCTTAAATTTATCATATCCCAAAACTTAAAACTTTTTGAAAAATTGGTAATTTAACATCTCAGATTTTATACACTCTCATTCCGTCCCTTTTAAGATATGTATACACATGATCCTCATATCTACAGAGCTTAAGAAGCTGTATTGATGTCCCTAAAACGCAAAAAGCAACCAACAGTTATTAATGATGTTTTAAAGAGAACTTATTGCTGAAAATACTGTAACAAAATAATTTTTAAATATGTGAATAGTGTCGTAGGACCCAAATTTATCTAGAAATTTGCGTTTTGTTGAGTTTGATTGGGTCATGAACAGTGTCGTGAGACCTAGCCAAAAACGCAAACGCACGCTTGCTGCTACGCAAACGCACACGAAGTGTTAACATTAATTGGGTTGGCAGGGAAATTTTTTTATTTAAAGTGCAAAGTGATTTGGTACCAATCAACCATCTGCTTGCTTGGTTTCACGATCCTTACAAACTTGGTTATCTCCAAGTGGTTCTTTCTACTTTCAGTCTCGACTTAATTGGATCGTAACCAATCTCAAGTAGTTGCGATCAAGTACGTTCCACCATGTTGATCTTTTTCGACTCATCGGTGGAGAAGGGAGTTGTTTTGGAAGTCCATCCACCTATTAGTATTCAGTAGCCTCTCTCAGCGCTCGCCTTCACTTGCTGGGTCACCATCTCTACTTGGATCAAGTAGATGTTCTGTTTGTTCTTTCACTTGGATTACAATCTCTACATGCATGCTTTTCCTTGAGATTGTAGTATAGATCTTTGGATATTTTTACTCATCAAATGGATCATGAGCATCACTTTCCAAATCACATCCAACTAGCATGCTCTTTCAACTTTTCTTTCTTTTCTTTTCTTTTCTTTTTTTTTTTTATTTTTTTTATTTTTTGGGCTTTCAACAATTTTTTTAAGCTTTAACCCTACACAGTTTATACTCGTGTGTACCTAGGAGTGATTTCATTTTTTGTATATGGGGGATTGAACTTGGTGAGAATATCAAGCAGTCTATGTACCCAATTTAAGCCCTAAAAAGCCGAAAACCCCATTTTTAAACATGAAAAAAATGAAGAAAAAAGTCAAATTTATTATAAACTTTATTTGAACATAGTTTCCATCTCTAGATGTTAGCAACATTGTATACCTTGAACTATAAACTACGTGTCCTAGACTTTCTGCCTTCTTAATTGAGCTTACCCAACTAATCATCAGTCAAGATCTACTGTATCTCTTCTCGGAGGTAACTGCATGCTCACTATATCTTCTCTTGGTAGACTTTCCGATTCATTAGTCATTTGCCTACTTCCAGGTGTTGTTAACGCTAAAAGGTGTGTAGCCTCCTTGTTTTTGCGGAAAACCAAATATAGGATTCCAGCCAAATATACTGCCATACTGGAAAACCCAAATATTCCAAGAAACACAGCTGCCACAAGTTTCAAGTGGCTATGAAGAATCAACTTGATGAAACCAGTTATCAGATAGTATATATTTATTGTCATAATCAGGGAACCAATGATCCATGTGGCAACTGAAATCTGCAATAGAAGATAGAACAAATTAATGAACAATTACAGACAAGGTGCAAAAACATCAGCACTGCCCTTGTGATTATATTCTACTATTGGGATTGGAGCAGTGTCACTTTCTCATTATTGTACATATTTTATGGCTAAAAAATGAGTGGAAAAATTTAATTAGTAGAATTTTTTTCCATGTTGGCTAAAAGAAGACTTTTTTTCCTTGTAAAGACACTTTGGTCAGAAATCAATGCATGTATTATCTACGGTAAAGGATATACTACACTCAGTTTCTAATACTGGCCAGCAAGAGAACTACTTGAAAGATACTCAAAAGGGTTGAAGTTTCCACTAGCAATTGCTGATTATTAGTTGCAGACCGGCTAACATACTATTTTATTTGATAAGTAAATATAAGAAAGATCTTAGAATTAAAAATAAACAAAATTATGTGCAGATTTATTGTCTAACATGTGAATTCATTTGCTTGTATATCTTCAGGATCAGAAAATCCAATGCAAGGATACACTTAATAGTCTCGCCAATTTAAGAAACAAATCAAATATCTACAACCTTATGTTTGATCAAATGTGTAAGGGTTTTGCAACATACGTTGCCACTCATACAAAATCTTACCAGGGTAGAGTTTGCATGTTCCCCCATCTTGGTCTTACTGCTGGTGAACTTGAGAAGTGGAATAAGAGCAAAAGGGAGCTCAAATGACAAAATCATCTGACAACATAACATCAGAGTAAGCTTGCAGCAGAAACTAGATATGGAAACAAAAACATAAATCAACTTGTGAATGACTAAGCATGATGAATTGCAAAATCACAATCTCATTTTTAACCAGAAATGTAGGACTATCAGTGAAATATGTGAAAGAAGAAAAACTTGAAAGCATGAAGTTGAGAGTAAGGAATTCCACTGTGTAAATAAAGGTTCAAATAAATGTAATGTTGGGGTGCCGAACTTGATGCAGGGAGCACCAAATTCATTTAAGAATTTGATTCTAAATTTGAATTTTGAATTTAGTTTTTAATGTTGAGGGTTTTAAAGGGATTTGATTAGGCAATTTCCATATTAGTGTTATTACTAAAGCCTATTAAACTAGTGTTCTTGTAATCGTGAAAGCAGGTAATTTTGAATAAGAATTATTATGATAAGTTCAGAATATGTCTCCTCTTTTGTTCTCTTTGTTTGGTGGTGATGCCAAATGCCCTTAGGTTGTGATGCCTAGGGCTTGCAGGCAGATTCTAGGTGATGAAGCCTAGGGTTTGTTCTGTTGTTCCCTTTTGTTTCTCTTTTATCACTATTCTCCTACCGCGTCCTGTATCAGAACTGCCCTGGGTATACCCAGGGGACCATAAGATAAAACTAAAACACAGTAAAATAAACAAGTAATTCAAAATTTTAGAGATGTGAAAGTACACCCTGGAAATAGACTAAATCAATTATGGCACAAGAATCAACAATAGAATAACCATCATTAACTAGGAATATAGAAATATGCAGTACCAGTTAGAAGCACAACTTATGCATTTAAAACTAACAAGAAAGAAATCTAAGCAAATAAACTCTAGTAATTTAGAAATCTATTTTATTACAAACACACATTTTAGTCTTTCCAATACTCAATATACTATATGAACAACAAGGTCAATAATTTTTATGTGAAAATACGGGAAAATTGCACTAACCTCTCTTGAGGTTTGCTCAAATTACACTGACCTTCCTCCTAATATTTGATTGAAGACAAACCTCTCTTATCTTTCAAAAAAACTACAGTCACCTCCCCTACATCTTAACTCCATTAAATCCACTAATGGAAATTGATATATTTATGCTTTTACCCTCACTTTCCAATTGAAATTCTCATTTTATATTCACTTAAAAATTGAAAATTTTCCATTTTACCCTCCACTCAAACCCTTTTTTCTCTATTCTGGATTTTTTTTTTTTTTTTTTTTTGTTTCTTTTGTTTTTTATAAGTATTCTATTTTGCTTTTTTGGTCTCTTTGGTTTTTATTTTTGCTTTTCTTCTCTCTTTTATTGATTTTTTTTTTTTTTTTTTTTTTTTTTTTTTGCTGTTTGTTTCTACTATTCTCCTCTCTCTCTCTCTCTCTCTTTTTGCTGTTCCTTCTATTCTGTATGGATTTTTCTATTTCTATTTTACTCTCTAGAATGCAAACTCTACTTCTATCTAGCAAGAAGACCCTAATGATACAACACAATTAAAATTTTAGCTATTGCTATCCAACAGTTCAAGCAGCCCTCTGCTGCATCAGCAACAGGAATGCTATCAGTAGCCCAGTTTGATCATGAAGAATGAAATCAAATCCAGCAACTATTGAAACTGCAATGATCTCAGCACAATCACCCGGTTGATGTCTTCATCCAACTGAGTCTCCAGAATTTTTATTTACAAATGATTTATAAAAAATATATATATAAAAAAATAAAAAAAATAAAAAAAAAAAAATAAAAAACCATCAACAAAAACTTTTCTTTTTCTTTTCATCAAGTGAGAAATGGACCTAGCTAGAGAGAGAGAGCCACACTAGTAGTGGAGGCTTGTGGTGGCGACAGTGTGTTTGGGTGGAAGAGGGTTTTGGCGTGTTACAGTTAGAGATTTAGGGTTTGGAATTTTGTTATAGTGCATTTGGTTTAGGTTTAATCCAAGGAGGCTAAAATGGGAATTTAACTTGGTTCACAATTATTTGTTTAGGTATCAATGCAATTTTTTAGTGAAAATAATTCATCAACGCACCACGACATAGAGGGTTGCAACACTCTTCATATGGTCATTTGATTAAGGTCATTTTGTCTAATGCCAGTTCTTTACAGCATTTTTCTCTCTCATACACGTAGGCAAGGTAATGCTTTGACACATGCTTTAGCCAGGAGAGCAAGACATTCTTTTCCATTGTTGGTTTAGATGGAGTATGTTCCCCCATATCTTTATAATTGTTGTTCTTCAGACTTTAAAGATTTTGAATAATACAGCCTTACCAGCCTTCTTCTCAAAAACAAAAATTCAGTTTAGAATGATTGATCCCAAAACTTTGGAAGTAAAAGAGAAATGACGGGAAAAAGTATCTTACCGAAGCAATGATGATTAACTTTCCAGCCCCAGCAGAGCCACCAATAAGAGCAACAATTAAACTAGGGACTATAGCCAAGGAACGTGTCAAAAGGTTCCGAATCCATGGCTTAAGCCTTAAATCAAGAAATCCCTACAAGAATAAAAACATGAGCCAGGCATAATAATCAGTATAACGATAATGTAACTCAACCAAGGTAGGGAAGGGAAAAGTGTATACTGTATACATGCGCTCTATTAAGACATGAAATAATTGCTAGCATCACACTAGTAGATTCCTTAGTAAAAGAAAGTATCGCGTTTCTAGGGTTTGAGAGGAACACAAAAGCCAACCATCAAAAATTTTTACTGAACGCCAATGATAATAAGATTCCCAATACAAAGCTTATATAAGCTTGTCAAAAGTCCCAGCAACACGTAATCTTGACAAATAAACTAAACTAAAAATTAAACTGAATAAAAACCACAAGTCCCTACTAATTGGACCCACAGATTATTAAAATTCTAAATTTCAGCACTGCCTTTAACAGTAAATTCAGCCCTCAACTTCAAGTTAACTCCCCCTATAGAATCTGTAACACCCGCCCCACTCAAATTTAATTTAATTGTTTCTAGAGTGGAATTGATGAATTATTTGATTTGTTTTGAAGGTGATATTATTTTTTATTTTATGATCACTACAAAGAAAATAAATAAAAGATTGATGCATGGGATACTTGAATTGAAAGACGTGGTCCAGTTATAAAATTAATTACAGAGATAACATGTAAAAGCTGAAGAGTAGAGTCTTAGGGTTTGAATGTTCAAATAGTGTGTAAAACACCTATGAACGTTTAGACCCCCCAAATTAAAGTTACGGCTCGATTGATTTTACTCTAACTTAATACTAAGTGCGGAATAAAGTAAATGCGAGCGTATAAACAAACAAGCTACTCTAACCCATATTCATAATAACCCAGTAGAAAATGCAAGGTAAAAGAGTAGAGAAGATGCAAACACAAAGGCAACACAGCGATGTGTTATCGAAGAGAAAACTGAAGTTCTCGGCGTAAAACCTCTCCGCTGCCCTCCAATTGGTAATCGATCCACTAGACAATCAGTTGGGATACATGAGTTAGTAAGAGATCCTCCAAGCCTAATTTACTCAATGTACCTAAGCTCTCCAAGCTCCTATTCCAACAAGGCTACTCGGAACCGTGTCTTGTCTAGCTCTTCGGATCCAGCAACAAGCTCCATTTTGCATCTGCCATCCTTGGCTTCTTCCAATACTTCCCAGCAGCACCAAAACCTCACTGAACACTCTGAAAGGGTGTGGTAAGTATTTGGGCTATCAATCTCTCAAGGATATGAAAATGGAGAGGTAGGAGTTGAGGAAAATCCACAAGCAAGTGTGTAGAGAATTGTGGGTATAACAATCTCTAACTCTCAAGATTTGTGGTTAGGGTTTTCTCTCAAAAGCACTCCTCAACTTTTGTGGGTAAATGAGGTATATATAGTGTGGATACAGAAAGTGTGTATCAGATAGCACAATCTGGCAAAACAGAATGTTTCGCAAATGTTTGGTAGGAGACATCTGCACAAGGGAACACAGAACAGAAAGGAAACATGTGCACAAACACAAAACAAAACACAAAACTTGATTAGATTCAAGTTAGTCCAAACCAAAGATAAAAATGCTTAAAACAGAGCATAATAAAGTTAAAACAACATGCTATAACTGTTAAAACATGTAAACATAAACACAATGCATGAAAATAAGTGACTGTGCATGTGTGTGCATGTGCTGTGCATGTGTGTGCATGAGCTGATGCATGTGAGTGCAGCAGGTGATGCATAGTGTGTGCCTAGAAGGTGCATGGCATGGCACAAAATGGGAAAGTGTGTACAACACACACTCATTGATCAAAACATGTCAAACATGTTCAATCAAGAGTAAACCCAAGCATTGGCACTCAGTTGAGTCCAATTTAGCACAAAAGTGTCACATGGACATTCTGTCAAACACATAGCATGCATCAGTGAACATCTATGAACAATGCATGAACATATGTGAAACTGCCTCAATACATCTTTAAATTGCCTCATGGGGCCAACACAGATACAAATAAACCAAATGGGACTCATCCCAATCAAAGATTTGAAAAAAATTTCACAAAATTAAGAAACCCAACCCTTTTTCGAAAAATCCCCAAATTTTTAAAACCCTAACTTAATTTCTGCATAATCCTAGACAAACATGAAGAAAATGTTTTAGAAAACATACCTTGAAGTTGAAGATGCAGAAAACAAGCTTGAAAATGATGGGGTTTGAGTGAAAAATGATTTTGGGTTGAGAGGGGTTCGAGAGAGGCAGTACGAGAGAAATGAAATGATTTTGAAAAAAATGTCACATCTGCTACATAAAAACTGAAAACACGCGTTTTTCGCAGGTTAGGCAGTCGCGAGACACATTGAAGCTTTCGCGAGAAGCTTTTAGTCGCGAAACAGTCGCGAGACAGTCACGATAGCCTCTGTATGAAAATGAAAAATTTCCAGTTTTTGCCTAAAAACATTTCGCGAGAAGAGTTTAGTCGCGAAATACTCGCGAGGCAGTAGCGAGACTCTCTGTATAAAAATGTGACTTTTTAATTTCCCTTAAACACATTTCGCGGGAAGCTCTAACTCGCGAGCTTCTCGTGAAACAGCCTTTGAACCAGTTTTTGAAGAAAAACACAAAAATGCATTTTGAACAAAAATTCAAAGCACGAAAGTATAAAATCACTTTCAAAAACATATAAAACACTCAAAAATATTTTTGGGTTTGATCAACAAGTAATTGAGCATACACATCACATTTGAACATGTACAATCACACAAATGAAATAAACATTAATTGAACAAAGTCTTGTGTGTTATGGGTGAGTACCAAAAGTGGAATAGTCCTTAGACCATAGTAAAGCTTTAATGATCAATTCAATCAAGTCATACACAACTGGTACTCAGTCAAGTGGACTATCTCAATTATAGAAATGAGCATATATGACTTTCCACAAGAGAATGATTATAAAACTTAGAAGCTTTCATTTGGCTTCTGTATAAATCATAACATTTAATCCTTTTTGGATAATACATCTCTTTTTGAGATCGATACTTGAAATTTTTGATATTTCAATATTGAGAGTTAGCTTTTGGATTTTTGAGCACCATACATTTTAATACAAAAGTCGCTTTCCCTTTTTCCTAGTCAAATACTAGTATGTGCGACAGACTTTTGCAGCTCATAATCTCTTTTTCATTTTGAGATTTACATTTGGTGAGCTCTATTGCAAAAACAGAAAAATAAAGGTGGGAAGATATATAAGCACAAGTCTATGCAAGTATCAAGACTTTTGACCAATCATTCATGATAAGCTTGAAGATCTATTTACAACAATCACACATAGTTTTCAAGATTTCTCCCACAAAGATATATGTGCATACATAACAAGCTAAACTCGTAAATGCACTACGCCATTAGTACGAAGGTACTAGGCCAAACTCACATGTGATATACACAATACAAGCGATCAAACTTTTTGAAGACTTTTAAATTGTTATAGGTTTTTGAATTTTTGAACATACTCAAAAACAGAACAGGTAAAGTAAGATCAACATAATGTAAAAACATTTGAAAAAACAAAACAAGCACAATAATCAACCCAAGCTGGAACTATAACAAAAAGCATACAACCAATTAAAGTCACAAAGCATAGGAAGTATTAATGCATGGATATGTTGTAATGCTTATGCATGAGTACCCCTCTTCACCCACACAGCACGTGTGTTTGGGGTGATATCCCTAAAGGATTGGGTACGAGTGTTGTGGGATTCAAACCTTCTATTGAAGCTTGCCAAACAGGTAGTGAATGCATCAATCATTTTCATCACATCCATCACTCTGGAATCACCATCTCGACCTCTTGATTGCTCAACAGCCCAATTCCGTTTGTCATTTCTTGGTCCTCTTGGCATCTGATCACTTGCATTCTTCAATGCTCTAAACTTATGACAATTTGGTCTGGTGTGTCCTTGAAGTCCACAATGATGGCAAAAATGATTTGTTCTCGGACCTCTTTGTGATTTTGGAAGTGATTTCCCTTTGGCTTCAGACCTGACCACTAATTGGTTACGATGCTTATTTAACACCCGTTGGTCAGTCACATTCCTCTTCTTCTCCAGCTTCACTTTCTTAGCCTTTGTGGTAGCTACCACCAGTTCTTTGGCTTTCACAAACTTTACTTCCTTGGAGATATTAACAGCCGAACTACTCTTTCCAGCATATCCCAATCTGATTCTGTCGAAGAAAGGTTTTTGATTAGAAAGGACTTTATCAAGCTTCTTGGAGAAGACTCGCTCTACTTTAGCATTGGTTTGAACCACCTCAAGCTTAAGAAATTTTATCTTTGAGTAGGCTTCGGTCAGCTCTCCATTCAGCGTCTCTATCTCACATTTGGCCTCCTTATATCGCACGAGAAGACTTCTATAATATTCCTCTGCCCTCTTCATCTTTTTAATGGCTGCGTTAGCCACTTTTGCATATTCACCGGTCTTCTCAATGAGGGAATTGTAGGTCTCTTGCAGTCCCACTGCTTCTTCATCTTCCTCATCATCAGATTTCTCAACAATCCCAATTGACTCCAATTCAGTGTGCTCACCAAACTCTTCCATTAGCACACTCAAATCATCTGAAGATTCCACATAAGCAATTGTCATGAATGCAGAGAAGTTTCCCTCTCCATCACAGCTTTCATTTGAATCTGAATTAGAGGAGTCTGAATCACTTAGAGTAGTGGCATACACTTTGCCCTTCATTTTCAAATAATTGGGACACTCTTTCTTGAAATGTCCGTGTCCGTTGCATTCGAAGCAAGTGATTTCTTGAATGGATTGAGAGTCCTTTCCATCTCTCTTCTTAAAATCCTTTTTCTCCTTTCTGAAACTTAGAAATTTTCCCTTCTCAGCAAACTTTCCATTTTTCTTGAACTTCAAGAACTTTCGAAAATTCTTTACTAGATATGCCACATCTTTATCGACAACATCTTCATCCGATGAGTCGTGAGCTTCTACCCTCTCATTGATCGTCTTAAGAGCAAGGGATTTGCTCTTCCTTTGTGAGGGCAATGACAGCTCATATATTTGAAGTGAGCCAATTAGTTCTTGAACTTTGATATCATCAAGGTCCTTGCTCTCTTCAATTGCTGTAACATTTGCACGGAAACTCTCCGGTAATGATCGAAAGATTTTCCTCACTATCTTTGAGTCCTCCGTTTTTTCACCCAAGTTGAACTTGCCAATAACCACCTCATTCAGCTTGCTATAGAATGAGTCAAATGACTCGTCCTCACTCATTTTCAGCTCCTCAAACCGAGTGGTCAGCATCTGCAACTTAGTGTCTTTCACTTTCTTTGTTCCTTCATACGTGGTCTCCAATATTTATCACGCCTCCTTGGCAATTGTGATGTGAGATATTCTGTGAAACTCATCTGGAGATACACCACAAAAAATAGCATTAAGTGCTTTGCTATTTGCATTAGCCGCCGCGAGAGCCGCCTTATCCCATGTGGATTTAGCAGCCTCCGGCCTAGTCTATCCTACATCTACTGCATCCCAAACAGCCTCATCGATTGAACATAGGAATGCCCTCATTCGAACTTTCCAAAATGCATAGTTGCTACCATCAAAATATGGTAGAGCATTTAAAGATTGAGATCGGTCCATCTCAAACGGGGTCAAGGATCGCACTAAGGTAATTAAACCACAGCTAATGCACCCGCTCTGATACCAATTGAATGTTCAAATGGTGTGTAAACACCTATGAACATTTAGACCCCCCAAATTAAGGTTACGGCTCGATTAATTTTACTCTAACTTAATACTAAGTGCGGAATAGAGTAAATGCGATCGTATAAACAAACAAGCTACTCTAACCCATATTCATAATAACCCAGCATTAAAATGAAAGGTAAAAAAGTAGGGAAGAAAGATGCAAACACAAAGACAACACAACGATGTGTTATTGAAGAGAAAACCGAAGTTCTCGGCAGTAAAACCTCTCCGCCGCCCTCCAAATTTTAGTATATATAAGACAAGTTGTGTATCTAAATCCTGGTTTTGGTTTTGGGTCGTGACAGAATCCACAGCACAATCATCCCGACAAATCAAAGCTTGGGTTTTGATCATAATTCTGACTTTTCTTGGTTCTCCTATAAATTGACTAGAAAGCATCTAATATTTTTCAGGCATTAATCAAGTGCACTGTTTTCTCTCTTTTACTTGAGGCCCAACTACCTCTAATTAGCCAGGAAATTGTTCTGTATACAACATCAGATATGGGTGGGATTCGTAGTTTCTTTATTTAATCAAAAATTTTCTAATTGGTGGTAGAGGAAGGGGGAAGTTTTTTTGCATTATGGATTTTTGAATAGGGCAAATATTTCATGAAATCAGTGTTTATGGGTAAGAACATGGTGCAGTGGTTGATGAACAATATTGAGCACACCGTTTGTGGGGTCAATCCCAAGCAATTCTTTACATTTAGAGAAGGAGATACTGCATACACATTGCAAAGGTGCTTTAATTCCTTTGTTCAATACTTATCATTAACTGAACTTAATGTGGGCGGGCTAAGGGGGTCTATCTTCATCCCTGAATGTAAGGCCAAGTGTGATTGGAATTTTTTTGGGGTTGAACTAAGAAAATTGTTGGAACCCAATCAATATGCCTTGGGGAGGTCGGGCTATTAAAAAGCTATTGCCCAGAAGTATAAGCAAATTCCAGAATCCCAAATCTCTCAGTCTTTTGTTGAGACCGTTAAGGGGCATGAGAAATCAAGTGGTTTGGAGCATTCATGTCGGCCTACTGTCATTGACAACGGTAAAAACAATTAGGGGAGAAGGACTTGGTGAAGCCAAACAATCCAAAGCCTGCTAAGGTGGTGATGGTTGATAATTCTGGTGTTAAACCTAGTCCAACAGCCGTGAGAGATAGGGATGGGAGGGACTGGTGCATTAATTTGAGCACTAATTTGGGTAAGAAAATTACGAAAGGAATTTCAAAAAGATTTTTGTTAAGGTTTTCAAATTTCAAGCGATATTGATATTGGGAAGGTGCGAGAAATTAGGATTGGATAGGGAAAGAATTGATTGTGAAGGTGGTTGAGGAAGGAAAGAGGCAGGTATTGTGGGAGGAAAATAAAGTTGGGTCCAGGGGTGTGCAGCAAACTTGCCAAAACCAACCTAATCCAACCCAACCTGCTGGGTTGGGTCGGTTTCTAAGGGTTAGTGGGTTGGGTTGCAAATTTTTTTTTTTTTTTAATAGCGGGTCGGATTGGGTTCAGGCATAAGATTCACAAACCCGCCTAACCCGATCCAACTCACCTATATTTAATATATATTTAAATTTTAAAAAATATAATCAATATATATTTAAAAATATATAATACAATTTTGTTATTTACTTTTTTGCCCCTCTTCCTCTCTGCTGCCACTACCACTCCTATTCTAAATCATAAATAAAATCCAAACCCTAAGTTCTCCTCATATAGTTTGTGTTGATTTGGTATTATGCTCAGGATTATTTAGATATAAATTTGCTCTTATTTGTGGTCGTAATGTTCTAATGCTTAATAATAATAATAATAATAATAATAATAATAATAATAGTAATTAAAAAAAAATGTCCAACCCATAGATCCAACTCGATCCACGTGGATTGGGTTGGACCCTTGTGATGGGTTGGGTTAAGTTAGATTTTTTGTAACCCACCATAATGGGTCGAGTTTAAAAACCCTCTCAACCCAACTCATGCAAACCCGTAGTTGGGTCAAAGAATTTTATATGGATTCCACGTGAGACTCCTAGCCTAAGTACGGATGGGCGTAAGGAGAGTTTGGGTCCAAGCTTAAAGGTAAATGGGTCCAATTTGGACTTGGGTTCAAAGGTGGACCACATGAAATATGGGAAAACCAAACACGGCCCACTATTCTTAGGCCCAAGCTCTTTTGTATTTGGAGAGAGTTGTAAAGCTCACGCATGTAGCGCTCCAGTATCGTTGGTCTCATCTTTTAAACTGGCGTCATGGCCTCTTCGACCCCTTTTTTTTCTGTGAGGTGGGGAATGGGAATGGTTTCGAACAATCCAAGGTTGGGTCTCTAATCTCTGAGTTGAGTAAGATTCAATTGGAGAAACTGTGATGATGACTCCGATGCAGTGGCCACGAAGTGATCTCTTTGGGAGGTCCAGTTCCATATTCCGTATCGGTTGAGGGCGAATTGATTGGTGATGGGTGTTGAGAACTCAACATATTTCAGCGAGTTGGAGTTGGGTGATGATGGGGAGGAGAGCCTTGTGTTAGGATCAGATATGGGTGAAATTCTTTCGATTGTAACCCTTTGATGACAATTATTTATGTAAAGTTGTGATTTAGAACTATGTTTTTGTTGGTTTTAATTCCGTGTCAAATTTAATTGTATTTTGTTCAATTATTTCCTTGTATGTTTGTGAGATTTAATGTAAGGGTTGAGTGTGAAAATTTGGTGAAGAATTGTGAAGACAGTAAAGTTCTGCTGGAAGCTAAATAGACTTATGCCAGGTTGGTTTTTGCAAGTCACTTTGCGACTTGGCCAACTCACGAGTGATCCATGAAACCCTCTGCGTGGATGTTTTTAATTGTGCTTTCCTTATTTCTTTACTCTTACTATATAAGCCCACATTACCCACGAATTGTAGGGAGACTTTCAGAGAAAAAATCCTAGCAATATGCTTGAGGGTTAGAGATTGTAAACCCACAATCATCTACACAATTTCTCTCAGTTTTCCTTTACTCCTACCTTTCCAATTACAAATCCTTGAGAGGTTCTTAGCCTAAACATTTACCTCACCCAATTTGAGTGTTGAGAGAAGTTTTGGTGCATGTGAGAAGCATTGGAAGAAGTCATTGATTGACAGATGCAATTTGGAGCTAATTGTGGGATCCGGATAACTAGTGAAGACAAGACTCGTTAAAGTCCATTGGGAACTGGAACTCGGAGGGTTCAAGTACATTGGGTAGATTAGACTTAGGAGTCTTTTTGATTTCCTTGTACTCCAACTTTATTCAAGTACATTGGGTAGATTAGGCTTGGAGGGCTGCAGAAAGGTTTTTCGCCGAATACTTCGATTTCTTCTTCGATAACACGTCTCAGTGTTATCTCATTGTTTGCATCTCTCTTCTCTTACTCTTTATGCTTTATACTTATTGTTTATTGTATATGCATATGCTTTAGAGTAGTTCCGGCCTTATTGCGTTACACTTACTCTTATTCCGCACTTAGTTAAGTAGGGTAAAAGCTATCTAGCCGTTTGTTTAAAATTGAAGGTCTAAACAAACAAATAGTGTTTTACACTAGTTAAACTTTCAATTTAGATATGATCCAATAGATATTACCTTTCCATATTTCAGACCATTTTCCTATTCTTTTGGAGGTAGGGGGCATGGCGAGGGGCAAAAGTCCATTCAAGTTTGAAAACACGTGGTTGGAGACAGATGGCTTCTCAAATAGAGTTCAATCTTGGTGGAACTGGCACTCTTTCGTTGATACACCTAGTTTTGTGCTTGCAAAAAAATTGAAGGCTTTGAAAAAAGATATTATACAGTGGAATGTAGAGAGTTTGGACATGTGGGTATTAACAAGAAAAAACTACTGGAGGAACTAAAGAGGTTAGATGCTAAAGAAGGAGAGTTTAGACACAAATGTGTAAAAACATGAACAAGTTGAAGTAATGTCCCACGTAGAGCATCTTCTTTCCTTAGAAGAAATATCATGGAGACAGAAATCACAAATGTTGTGCATCAAGGAAGGAGAAAATAATACTAAGTTCTTTCACAAGATGGCTAATTCCCATAGAATGTATAATCATTTAGGTATTTTAAAGGTGGATGGGATGATATATGAGGAGTCAAAGGCGGTTGACCAAGTAGTACAGTTTTATAAAAAAATTGTATCAAGAGACAGAGGAGTGAAGACCTTTGGTGGAGGATTTGGAGTTTGATTAAATTGGGGGCACAAAGAGGGAATGTCTTGAAAGGAAGTTTAAGAAGGATGAGATCCTTCAGGTTGTTAGAGATATGGAAGGGGATAGAGCTCTAAGTCCAAATGGCTTCTCTATGGCCTTTTTTCACCATTGTTGGAAAGTTGTGGAAAAAGATATTTTAGCCGTTTTCGAGGAGTTTTATCAATATAGTAAGTTTTAAAAATCTCTCAATGCTACTTTCATTGCTTTAATCCCCAAAAGGAACGATGCCTCCAACATTAGAGATTTTCGGCCTATTAGTTTAGTGGGGAGTGTATACAAAATCTTGGCTAAGTTCTTGGCAAATTGTCTGAGAGGGGTTTTAGATCAATTGATATGTGAGTCTTAGAATAGCTTTGTGGGCAGAAGACAAATACTTGATTCAATCCTTATCGCCAATGAATGTGTAGATAGTCAAGTGAAGAGTAAGGTTCCAAGGGTTATTTGTAAACTAGATGTTGAGAAAGCATACGATCATGTGAATTGGGAGGCACTTCTAGATCTATTGAAGAGAATGGGCTTTGGGGAGAAATGGTGTAAATGGATCTGCACTTGTATATCCACGGTTCAATTCTCTGTTTTGGTAAATGGGTCTCCAGCTGATTTCTTTGGAAGTTCAAGGGGTTTAAGACAAAGGGATCCCTTATCTCCTATGTTGTTTTTAGTTATGATGGAGGTTTTCAATAGGATGTTGAAAAGAGTGGAGGGGGCTGGTTTAATTAGTGGTTTCAAAGCTGATGGTAGGCGAGGTGATGGGATATGTGTTTCACATCTTTTATTTGTAGACGATACAATTCTTTTCTGTGATGCAAATGTGGAGCCGATCCTCCATATACAGATGCTACTACTATGTTTTCAAGCTATGACCGGCTTGAAGGTTAATGTGCTTAAAAGTGAAATGGTTCCTATAGCGGAGGTTGATAATGTGCATGCTTTGGCAGAGATTTTGGGATGTAGGGTTGGGACTTCGCCTATGTCTTATCTTGGCATGCCTTTGGGTGCTTCTCATAAGTCTACTTCTGTTTGGAATCCTATCTTTGAGATATTTGAGAGAAAATTGGCAAGGTGGAAAAAGCTATATTTGTCCAAAGGTGGTAGATTGATGTTGCTTAAGTACGTTATCCAGTCTTCCTACCTATTATTTATCGCTTTTCCCCATTCCTACTCATATGGCTAACAAGATTGAGAAGATGCAAAGGGACTTTCTTTGGGGAGGTATGGGGTGAGTCAAGTAACATTTGGTAAGATGGGATAACTTTTTCCCCATAAGGCTAATGGTGGCTTGGGAATAAGGAAGCTAACTACATTCAATAAAGTCTTATTAGGAAAATGGCTATGGAGTTTTGGGTTTGAGGAGACAAGACTTTGGAGGAGGGTTGTGAAGTTTGGAGAAGCATGGGGGGATGGAACTCTAAATTGGGTAGGGGTGTACATGGTTGTGGTTTGTGGAGAGATAGTTGTATGGGTTGGGAGGCATTTTGCCAAAATACTTGGCTTGAGATTGGGGTGGAGAATAGAGTGAGATTTTGGCAAGATAGTTGGTGTGGGGATCAACCTCTTCAAGTGACTTCACCGGTTTCATATGAAATTTCCATTAATAAAGAGGCTTATGTAGAGGCTTCATTGACAAGACAAGGGGTGGGGGAGAAAAGAACTTGGAATGTTTGTTTCATTTGAGATCTGAATGACTAGGAATTGGATTAGTGGTGGATTTCCTTCATATTTTGGAATCCAATATACTTTCAACTTAAATTGGGGATCACATGAGATGGAAATTGAAGAAGAATGGAGAATTTGATATCCGTTCACATTTTAATAAGTTGTAAGGCTCCCTCTCCAATGTCTTCCCTTGGAAAGGTATTTGGAGAGTTAAGGCCCCTCAACAAGTTTTTTCTTGTTTAGACCGCCAGTTGGGATAAAATTCTCACGAGTGACAATTTACAAGGTAAGAGTCTTGCTTTTGTTGACTGATGTGTCATGTGTCGCTGTTGTAGGGAGATTGCAGATCATTTAGTGCTTCATCGTGAGAAGGCTCATTAGTTGTGGGGTTTTGTCCTTTACATCTTTTGCAGTTTCCTGGGTCTTTCCAAGAACGGTACTAGATATTCTTTTTAGCTAGTGGAATTGGTTGGGGAAACATTCGTCAGACATTTGGAATTTAGTTTTGTTGTGCTTGATGTGGTGTATATGGAGGAAGCGTAATAGGCGGGCATTTGAAGATTGTGGATAATTCAGGAGACCAGATGCTTGCTTCTTTTAGTGGTTCTCTGTTTGATCACATCTAGTGAATCCCTCCCTTTATTTATTAGTTCTCTTTTACTTTGTATTTAACTTTCTTTTCTGTTTCTTTTTTTTTTTCTTTGTACTTTGTGTCCCCTTGTGTTTTTTTGCACAGTGGCTTCATCTATACAGACTTTTCTTACTTATAAAAAAAAAAAAATTCAGGCATTAATTCTTAATTTATAACTTGACAAGTTTATTGTATAAGAATATAAATTATCAATTACAAATCAGGATGTCATCTGCAAAGAATAAATCCATAGCCTAAAGTAACTAAATTATGCAAGAGGATCATTAGCTATAGAACTAACTTGTCAACTTGTTCGATCTAATGACAGGAAACCAACGGCACTTATTAGGAATTGATTTAGGGAAAGATTTTGCTGCATATTTGTATGCAGCAATTGTTGTATAATGGGTTATGTGGCAGTAAAAAGAAAGCAACATGTGTCCAAGGGTCATGTGCAATGCACATGATCAAGTGGACCATTAGCTATGAAGCATGGGTGCGTTTCGGGACTCGGGTGCGGGTGCGGGTGCGGGTGCGGGACTCAGCAATTTTTGAAAAAGGTGGGTGCGGGTGCGGTGGGACTCGACGATTAAAAAATAATTAAAAATATTTTTATTTATATATTGTATATATTGCTAAGCATGTTTTTTTTATACAATAATAATAGAAAACTCATATAATAATAATAATGTAATGTACTGTACAAAAAAAAGCCTCTCTGACCAAAGTGGCTCACGTACCAAAGGCTAGTGGTTCAGTGGCTCAATGTACCCAAAAAAAAAAAAAAGAAAAAAAAAAGGGAGATGTGGCTCACGTGAGAGGCACAAAAAAACAAAATAAAACAAAACAAGAAGAAGACGAAGTTACAGAACGGCAATCCTTTTCAAAAAAATAAATAAATAAAACAAAACTTAAAAAAAAGAAAGAAACAAAACAGAAGTTACAGAACGGCAATAGCGCAACGCAATAAGAAGAAGACGAAGAAGCAAAAAAGAAGAAGAAGAAGAAGAAAGGGGTTAAGTCGGTGAAGACGGCGACAGCGGCCTATCAAATCCACCGGTTTCGGCAGTTTCGGCTTGAACCGGCCATTTCGGCAGTTTCGCCCGTTACGGCCGATACGGCCCAAGTCTGCGCGAATTGGCCCGAGTCCGAGCCGCGTCAGCGCGAGTCGGGGGGAAAAAAAAAAACACATGGCAGACGCGGCCCAACGCGGCACCGACGCGCGGTCAGCGGCGTCCCTCGCGCGTCGCCGCGTCGGACGCGGGTGCGGCTCCTCTGGCGCCGCGTCCGTGCATCCTAGACCATTAGACACTTGTTACTTTCTTACCTTTCCCATTAATTTATATCCTTTAACGCTAAGAAATAAGGCTAGATAAGACAATAACATTATATTTTAACTTCAAATTTTCAACTATGAGAAAGTTAGTGTTTTTTTTTTTTTTTTTTTTAATGGTAGAAAATTGATAATGTTCTTTGGAAAAAAGAAATACTAAAAAAATGCTCAGACCTGCAGAAACACATACAATCAATTAGCAGGATACCTGCATAACATATTGCCCTGCATATGTCCCTGTTATAGTAGAACTCTGACCCGATGCCAGCAAAGCAATTGCAAAAAGTTTCGAACTCCAACTACCTAAGACATTCTGTAAAAAATAATAAAACCACAACCAGAAAGCATTTGGATGATTAGCACATTCAGTATACAATGTGAAATAAACTATGAACTGCATAAAATATTAGCATTTGTTTTGCCAGAACAGAAAACAATGATTGGAACATTCGTAAATTTGGCAACCACGTACTTCTAATAAAAAAGAGGCCTTGTTCAAGTCCAAGTTCACACAGCTGTTTTGATCTTCAGCGCTCAAATGTGAGGAATTACAAACTGCGCCACTTACAGAAATAACGGATATATTAATGAGGAAAGCCACCATTAGTGCAAAGGCACTTTCTATTAGATAGAATCTGCAAGCCTCCTGTGAAATATTATGCCATCAGTTGCTGCTCGACCGTAATTCCAGAATACTCTTTTCTGGAAACAAATGATGCATACAGTGAAGAGTTTGGGGGGAAAACAAGATTAAATACCAAAATCTTCAAGATTTGTCGTCTAGTTTTGATGGGAACAGACACAGAGAGAGAAGAAGAATAAAGTTCAAAACTGGTCTGCTAAAGAGAGAATTTTTACTTTGATGCCTTGAACAGATTGTGGTATCTTCCTAGAAAGCACCAATGCTGAATGGAGGAAGAGATTGTGCCTGCAGCAAAGTACACAAAATCAAAAAGGGGTGGGGAGCAAGAAATAATGTATAACTTTTGGAAGGCATAAGAAACCTACGGCATAACCATCGCACCAAGGAGTGAAATTGCAAGGCCAGTAGCACCATTTCCTTTGAGATTAGGAACAAAGAGACCATTTACAACTTCAGTAGAAGCAGGCTTTGCATATCCGAGCTCCGCAAAAAAGCATGCAGCAATTGTTAATACAAGAAATGCAATCAAGAATTCAAGTTTCCTAACCTGTAAACAATGAAAAAAATGAAAAATATTATCACAGGGCATGAGTTTTTTTTATTTAAAAGTTAACTGTATCAACGTATTGTTGTTAACATATATCTCTTTGGGTCATAAGCATAAGAGATATAGTTATTACTCTTCTTAAATATGATCCAAATAAAATAAATAAAAAACCCTTTATAGATTGCAGGAAGCATATAGACTATTGAAAAGCATGTCAAGATACCCCGTATTGCTGTAATGCTAGAAGAACCAATGTACTAAGCCCTGTCAGAAGAACACCACACCATAGAGGAATACTGAAGAGCATATTCAATGCAAAAGCCGTTCCAATCACTGCAACATAAAGGAGAGAGTATGAATCAAATAAATTTGGACAATCAAAATGAAGTATTAATTAGATTAAAGCAGAAACTTTCACACAAAAATTAGATTAGGAGTCCGTTTGGGATCCGCTTATTTTGCTGAAACTGAAAACTTTTTGTTGAAAGTACTGTAAATAAAGGTAAAAGTTAACTGAAATAGTACAGTGGAACCGATAAATAGTATCAAAAAGTGCAATATGACCCATGAATAGTAGCAAAAATAAGCTGAATAATAAAATAAGTTGGCAAAAATAATTAATGTCAAACGCACACTAGGAATAAAGAATAAATCATCATGACATAAATAAGCAGATCAAGTGAGAGCTTGTATACAAATGGAAAAGACTCCATGTCAGACTTACTTGAGCTGTGTTTCAATGGTCAACAAGGCAAAAGGACTATCCCAAGAGCCATACATGAAAGTATGCTTTAGTGTGTGTTTGGCAAAAATTATTTTTGCCAACTTATTTTACTATTCAACTTATTTTTGCTACTATTCATGGGTCTCACTGTACTATTTCAGTTAACTTTTACCTTTATCTACAGTATTTTCAGCAAAAAATTTTCAATTTCAGCAAAATAAGCGGATCCCAAACAAACCCTTGAGGGAAATTTGCATGAACTTCAACCAACTCTTTAGGGTCAACGTCATATATCTTATTTCTCTATTCTACAGTATCAGAAGTCAAGTCTCCAATTTAAATCATAAGCTATTCCATCTTCCAATCTCTCTAGCTCAACCCATTTTCTTTTCGTCCATTTTAAAGATTTATCAACTTTGACAAAACCTCATTTTGAACATATTTTTTCTTTGATAAGCCAATTTGAACAAAATTGCACTCATCTTGTGAAACAAATGATCTTTGTTGCAACAACACGACCCACCTTAGTCCCACTAAAACTTACCACCAATATATTTCCCATGCATTCATCCCAAAATTCTATTCCCATCTCCCTACTCATCTTATCAACCTACAGAATAAAATGAGGCTAGTACTTGTGGTCTCATGACAAAGCTAACCCTTTAATCTGACCATCCAGAGTTAAAAGAGTGCTTCAACTAAGATTCAGGCAAGTGAATATTTATTGTTAGGAATAACTATTAGTTAATCTTAGAACTTCCCATCAAATGTTTTATCCTCTTCAATCATTCAACAAAACTGTAATAACTTTATTCTTTATCGAGCTTCACGAGTCACATCACCATAAATACCTAAAAGAAAATAAGAAAAAAAAATGGACCTATTCTTGTGGCCTAGTCAATTAGCTGTACATTAAAATTGTTAATGTATTAACTAAAGAAGGTTGAGCATGTTCATTTGTGACAAGTTTATATAAAGATGCCAAAGTGATGGTCTTAAGGTGGCATCTGGTTCAAAGAATCTTGTTGATGGTCTTAAGGTGGCATCTGGTTCAAAGAATCTCAACAAGATTCTCATGGGTATCACATTCTCATTTTTCATGGGAACATGATTACCACTTTGAATTATTATAATCTGACATTCCCACTGAGTGGGAATGCACAGGGGGGCAGGTGTTTACATAATGCACACAGACACACACACAGGTATGTGGAGATTCTTGAATTAGTGGAAGTTTTAAATTAGTTAGCTAAAGCTGTAGAACATTCAGAATTAGCCGTTTAAAACAGTATAAATTAATAGCATTATATATTCCATATACTGTAGTAATTTTCAAGCAATAAGAAGTAACTTACCTTCAGGAATGTCACATGCAACAATAGCAACTTCGGCAAGAACCCATAGTATGAAGTTTGGGACCTTATTATATTCATTTCTACAATGCTCCGCTAAATGCTTTCCTAAAATTGCAAAACAGCATTGAGAGAAAGAGAGCAGATTTGCAGTTAAGTATGAATAGATTGGGATAATACATATAATAAAGTGTAGCTTCACAAACCACATGCCTGTGACAACCCCCAGATTGGCTGCTAGGGATTGAATAATGAGAGCAGCACAAGAAGCCACTAATATGATCCAAAGTAACTGAAAAAAATAGCATTGTAATAGTAAATAAATAATTAATTGAAAATAGAGAGAGCTCCCGAATGAAAAGTATATGCTATGGATTTTACCCAAAAAAAAAATTTGCAAGTAAAGCTCTAAGAGTGTATTCTATAAAACAGGCAGGCCAAGACCCAATGAGATACTATGATTTGCACAAGGGTACATGTAGAGAAACTCTAGATGCATGGAACCAATTATACACAGGTCCATCTAAATGAAAATTAATTAAAGATGTAGAAAAAATTTCCTATAACAAGATAGCTGTCATACTTGTCACTGTTAATGTATGACATTGCCAAGGTTGCAAATTTTGAAAGATTTGTATGTAGTTGGCATTTGACTTCTAACAAATGTCATTGTGTTAGACTACTTTCTTCTTTGAGAATGCTATCTTCTATTGAATACCAAAGAAAAAGCTTGTATTAAAAAATGAAATACACACCCCATACTTGTATTGTGCTCCTGCCTGTAGATCCGTTTCAACTGTGAGTTAAGAGTAAGATAAAAAGATGGTATATATGTTAGTAAACACATAATTTATGTGGGCACAAAAGGAAATATATATATACACAATCTTACAATTTCCAGGATCAATATATGCAATAGAAACTAGAAACCCCGGGCCCATGTATGCAAATAAGTTTTTCCAACTTTTCCTCTACAAAAAATAAAAAAGATAACATAAATGGCCTTGAATCAATCAATTTTCTATAAAATTTAATACCATCTACAAGAGTTCACGTCTTATCATTAAGCAGGAGATGCACAAAAACAGACCTTCAAAAAGAGAGGAAAAAGTAGAAAAGTATGTCAGCTGGTACAATTCATGTAAATCTGAGAGTCAATGGCACTTGAGGCACATTTTGCTCAAACCAAGAGTTAATGGCACTTAATGTTGTCTTACAATCAACATTTACAAAAGAACAACAATGTTTTGGGGAAGCAAATTCCATTTATAGAATAACAATGTCATTAACCCATTTAAGTATATTTTTAAACATGCCATTTGTGCATTAATTACCACATGGTCCACATACAAAAGGAACTCTAATAAAATAATACATCATCTGTTTGTTCACTACAGCATTTCAACTCCTATACATTGGTATCTTCTGCTTGCTATTGCGTCTTGAACAGCCTAAAATAAGCAATCATCACAATCATTGAACCAACGTAAGTGATGCAACAAACTTAAAATGATAAATCTGTAGCATGCAAAACATATATCATGTGCATATTGCAGGGCTTGTTGGCATGGTTTTTTCTAGAAGGGGGGGGGGGGGGTTGGTTTCCATAATTTATTTTCTTTTTTAGTCCTTAAAAGGATATAATTTTTATTCTTTATTTGGCCAGATGGGTGTTCTGTTTCTAGGAATCAAAATTATCTGTATCTAGAATTGAAATATGCCCCTTGCTGATGTCACCAATCTATATTATATTACAAGAAAAATAAAATAACCTATTTTTTCTTTTTTACCAAAGAAAGTCCCTATCCTTTTTCCATCAAGGCCATCACCATGATCTCAGATTTTTTAAGCAATGAGGTTAATTCAAGTAGTAATATCAGATGGAACTTTGAATTCCATCCCTACCATTTGAACCAAAAAGACAAAATTGACATTTGACTGAGGGTGTCATAATCAACTCCTAGCTGTATTTAACTTTAATCTTTAACATAATTTTAAGTTTTATCCCACCCTTTCCCAAAATCATTCTCATCTTAGAAGTGACAGCATATCTTTCACAGTTAACACGCACTTATTGCCCTCCAGTGCCTCTATCCAACCCCCTTTCTCCTTTCATGCAATTAGTCATCTAAATGACACCAAAATTCATAGTAGACCAAAATTAATTTTGGACCTGAAGGATTGACTAGGTAAACTGCTAGTTTTTCAAATAGAAGATATCCATCCTAGTCACTATGGACGCATTTGTCCATAAAGACGTCTAACAGAAGAGTAACTTCAAACACTTAACCATATTCATTCATCTCGGTCTCTCTCATAAGGATTTGTTCAAAAACTTCCAACAAAACATGTGCTTAAGATATCTTTCTAGATTCTATGCAATCTTATAATATAAATTCACCCAACAAAAAACATAATTAAAAAGAAAAAAAGAAACAGAAACAGAAAGTAGAGTATTAATCAATATTCAGCTAGCAATACTTTATCCAAATAAATTATGCAGAAAACAAACATAAAACTAAATATTTGACAAGGAACATAATTAAACTCACATCAGGAACAACAATCCTATCAGCATCTGGGTTCTCAATCAGCGGCGCATTTGAAAAACTCCTATTTCCAGTGCTGGCAATGAACTGTGGCTGCCCAGATGTTGAACCAGTCGCAGCCATTTCTCTCTTCCTCTATACTAATACTATATTATACTACACCGTTAGAACCAAAAATATAAAAATAAAGGCAAGCTTGAGTTAGTAATTGATATTCACGTAAAAACTCAATATGTGCACAAATTTAGTACTGAATAAAGGGTAAAAATAAAGAATAAAAACAGTTTTATTGGTTACCGAAAAGTGAGACACATGGGATGGGAGTGTAAGATGAACTGTAGGAGTTTGACAGAATGTTAGAGTAAAGCAATCTTGTAATTTTTTTTTTTTTTTTTTTTTTTTTTTAATGTTGAACAATCACTTGTTACAGATATACATAATCAGATCATACAAGTAATTGAATTTCGAATTGCTACTATGTATATACGTAACAACGTAACATTCTCTGCACCAAAAATACAAAGAAACAAAACGAAGGGACCCGACTTCGGCGGATTTTCTAGTATTGGGTGGTGGTTGGATACAATTTTATAATAATAAGTAGATATTAAAAAAAAGGTTCAGAGGGACAGAAACCTTTAGATTTTGCAGAACCTCCTCCCTCAAGTAGAAGAAGTTCACGGCACGAATTCAGAGGGACAATAAAATGTCCTTTTTATATATATTTCTCTAACACGCGCACCCCATCTATGATGCTACAGCTGAGTAGTATAGTTAACTGTGTTGTGAATCCACTTGTGACAAACTTATAACAAAAAATATTTGACGCTGTGTGAGTGTGACTCTCTCTGTCCACCTTTTCTGAAACTCTCAGCTCATACCTGATTGTGAATGATACGACTCATTAATTTCAATCTCTCTCTCTCTTTTGAATGAATAAACGAAGATAACTATTTATAAATGTCACACGTCGATTTAAGATTCCTGCAAAATAAGAGGCAATACATGTGTTTAAACATATGTTTTTAATTTTTAAATAATATTATACGTATTTTCATAAATTTTTTTATTTACACGTATTTTCAAAAAATATAAACAACATTATTAGAATAACGTTACTAGAAAACGTTACCAAAACGGCCCCTAAGATATTTATATATATATATATATATATATGACACCAGACCCAAAAAAAAAGGCCTCACCTCATGCGCAAAGTACATGTGATGAGGCTAGTATTAATACGTCCCTTGGGACCACTTCTTCTATCCGTTGTTCTAGCACTATGATTTTTTCTTCTCACTACATTCCCACAATTTTGGTGCGGAATAAAAAATGTTGTGGTACTATATTTTCTCATTCCTCTATAAATTCACACTTCAACATAATTTGCACATTTTTCAAATGTATGATTGGATTACAATTACGTTACTTACACGTTGATCCTACACTAGAACTTAGTAAAATGTAATTCAATCACTATTTACCATGTGTTTAAGTTGGGTTTAAGTGTGTGATCTAGGATTTTTGTACAATGGACAAAGTCCTCTCTCTATCTCTCTCTCTCTCTCTCTCTCTCTCTCTCTCTGGGTTTTGAATGAATAAACGACAAAATCTATTTATGATGGATGCTAGACATGACAAACAGATCGAATTAATCAAGTTTGAATTAATAAAAATGTCATCTTAAATGGGTTTTAAAAATGAGTCAAGTCAATCAAGTTATAGGCCAAATCAGGTTCAGGTTGACCCGTTTTCTCAAATGAAAAAAATAAATAAATAAATAAACATGCATTTGTCACTTCTTAACATATAAATATAACAGCATTAGTGTAGTGATCATAAGCTTCTTTCTTCAAAGAAGCCAATTTGGCCTCAGATGCCCCAAGATTTTTGTTGTTCACTTGTGTTTTATTTGCTATCATATATATAGACACAATAAGTGATTGTGTTGATAATTAAATTAAACTATATGGTTGTGTTTATAAATGCAATAAAAAGTAATTTTTTAAAATAATAATTAAATTCAGCTATGTAGTTCATTGGTCAATACAATCACATAGTTTTTTTTTTTTTTTTTTTTTTAAGAATCAAAAAGGGTGGCTCACATAGATGAATATAAATAAATAAATATATATATATATATATAAAAAGCTAAAACTAAGAGAAAATCTAATTAAATTCCAAAATTGAAGCCTAATTTGTGTCATGTGTCAAAATTTTTTTTATTTAATTTTGGTACAAGTAATTATCATTCAATGCAACAATCAAGAGTTTTGTTAGTTTTTATATTAAATGTGACACCGCTTTCAACAAGAAGTATTTCTTTTCTTTTAAATAATAATTCTATAGCATATTAAAATTTTAGTTTCAACTAGACAACTCTTTTTTTTTTTTTAAGAACCTTATCATTTGAAAGAGAAAAATATTATTTTGAATCTAAATTGAGTAAGATAATGTAACTATAAAATATTTCTAAAACTATAATTAAAAAACTTAAATCATAATTTATTTCATCACAATAATAAAAATAAAATTAAGAAGTAAAATAATATTTTCTTTCCTAGAATAAAATACAAAAGCATAAACAATTTGCATTTTCTATTAAAGAATATTCTTAATTACAAGGCTTTTTTAACGATTAACAATTTGTATTTCATAATTCCCTCATTTATCTTTGAAACTAATCAATTTCCCCTTTTATGTTTGAAAAATGAGCAAATACTCATAATCCATTATTTTTATAGCTAAATCCAATGGAGTGACAATAATTACAAATACAATCCAATAAAGGCAAAAACACCATTTTGGTCCCTACATTTTGGAGTCAGTCAATTTGGTCCCTATATTTTGATATAGGTCAATTTGGTCCCCACTATTGTAAACTTACAGTCAATTTGGTCCCTACCGTCAACTCACTAACGGAAAATACTTATGTAACAAACAGTTTGTACATTTGGCATATTTAATATTAAAAAATTGGATCAGATAATGATGTGTCTAAGTTTAAGTGGCCATGTCAGTGCTTAGGTGGCAAAAAAAGCCACATCAACTTTAAAAAATAATTTTCTTTTCTTTACTAATTTTTTCCGTTTTGTATTTTTCTTCTTCTAAGTTTCTCACAATTTTCTTAACCTGGAAGAATTTCATTTTTATTTTATCGATATTGGTTTTTTTCCTTTCTTGCAATTTCTTGGTAACGAAACAATAATTTTGTCCAACAATCTTAAATCAACATAGGCCATGTTGTTTCTAAAAGACTAAATCCTCGCCTAAAAGAAAACCCAGATGCAGATCCACCAAACCCAGTTTCAAACTAATTCCAGAAATTTCAAACAAAAGCCCTAAATTCAAAGATTCAAACTAATCCCAAAATCCTTGGCTACAAACCCAAATCCACCAATACCCCAGCCATCCAATACCATCCTAAACCTAGATCCACAACAAAGCTTGATCCGTGGCCAACAACCCCAAAGAAAACTAGATCCAATCGATTCGGATCCACCTAACTCAGATATCCTCATCTCAAGCTCGACCAGCATGGACCTAGCCTCAGATTGTCGCCACCTTGTGTAGCAACAACATCCCGTGAGCTCCTCATCGCACATGGACGTTGGTTAGAACGACGAAGTTTGAGTCGAAGGATTGGCTATGACGTTGGAGTGACAGTGATTGTTGTTGGCTTTGGCTCCTCATCGCGTACAGAGAGAGAGAGAGAGAGAGAGAGAGAGAGAGAGAGAGAGAAATATGAAATATTACTATTTGAGAGATTTGGTTTTATTTTTGTGAGATTGTAGGTTTATAAAAAAACAAAAAAGAAAAAAAATATATATAAAAGCTTATGTTGCTTTTTTTGCCACATAAGTGCTGACATGGCCACTTAAACTTAGACACATCAGCATCTAATCTAATTTTTAAATAATAAATATGCCAAATGTACAAACTGTTTGCCATATAAGCATTTTCCTGTTAGTGAGTTAACGGTAAGGACCAAATTGACTGTAAGTTTAAAATAGTAGGGATCAAATTGACCGATACTAAAATATTGGGACCAAATTGATTGTGATCCCAAAATGTAGGGACCAAAATGGTGTTTTTGCCTCCAATAAAACAACAATACAATCCTTAACTTTTTCTATTCCTTTATGATACATGATTAATAACATCTTTAAAATATTTTGTTGTATTTAACTGAGAAAATAACGAATTAGGGATATTTATTCATTCCCTAATAAGGGGAAAGTTGGTTGGTTTCAAAAATAATGGTAGAATTGTGAACTAACCCAAATATAGAGGGAGAAAAATATTTTTCCCCGCCATGTCTTGCAATTTTATATATATATCTTAAAAGGAGAAGCAAATACGCGTACCACGCGTAGGGTAAAACATTGCTACAAGGAAGCGAATAAATGCGCTAAAGCTTTAGCTAGGAAAGGATCCAGCCAAGTTGATGAATTTGTTATTTTGTATGGTCCCCTTTGGACATATGTATTTTATTTTAGTCTTTTTTTTTTTTTGGAGAGAGTTTCAACCTATGGCGTCCACTCCTAATGATAACTTATTTTAATCTCAAAAAGGGATATTGCTTATAGACATATATTTTTTGTTTATTATATGATCTATCTTTTACCAATTTTTTTTTTTTAATGTGCACCGCCTCAAGAATAAAAATTGTTGTAGCACCCATAAAAATGTCACTTTCACATGGACTCACACTTTTTTTTTTCACTACTCATAGTGTGCTATATAGATAGTTTTGATTTTTTATATAGTCCTAAAATTTTTCTTAAAAAAAAAAAAAAAAAAACGTCTAGAGACAAAATTTGATATTTTTTAATATGGCAAATTGTTAGTGGTTTGTAAAAAAAGTAAAATCAATAATTGGTTCAGACAAAAACTTGTGAAAGCTTGCTATTTCAACATATTAAAAAATAATTTCCAATTTTTTTCTTTTGTGTAGCATTATTTGTTAAAAAAAAAAAAAAAAAAAAACACTACGTATCCATAGGAACCACTGACCGGGTCCAGGGTAAAATAAAGGAAGGTGTGAGGAGGGGTCCAGGCATTTATATTTTGATAGGATGTTGGGAATTTTGTGACGTGGCTGCTCAGGGTACAAAATGGATGGCTGAGAACTCGTGGCATCTATATACTGGGAATGCTGTTGTTTGTGTTTGTGTTTGTGTGGCCTATGTTATTTTTTTCATAAAAAATGAAAAATATTAACTGTAAGAAAGGAAAAGAAAGAAATAAAATTAAGAAAGACTATATTCATAACATTTTCATAAAACTTTTTAAGTGACATATACGGCTAAGCAAAAAAAGTAATTTTAATAGTTAAATTTTTTATTTAAAAAAACAAAAATAATAGGGAAAAAAAATATCTTTTCTCCCTCTTTGTTTAGGGTCTTGCCCCCTTATGTTTGGAACCAATCAAATTTCTCATTTATGTTTGGGAAATGAGTTTAAATTGGATTCGGTCCTGGCATAAAATGCTAGTTTTAATTATGACATCCAATGAAAACTCACCATGTCATATAATATATATTAAAAGTCAAAACTCAAAGAAAATCAAATTAAAATCCAAATTGGAGTCTAATTGTGCGCCATGTGTCCCATCAAATTTTTAATTATGGTGCTAAGTGAATTATTGAGTGTAAAAATCGAAAAATCCAAATCTAATTAGATTCTAAATTGGATTTCAATTAGAGTCCAATTTTGTGCTATATGTCCATTTAATTTTTTAATTTTTTTGTCAAGTGAATTATTAGGTGCAAAAATTGAAGAACCTAAATCTAATTAAATTATAAATTATATATATATTTATATTTAATGAGAAACCATTATATATTTTAGAAATCTATGGTTTAAAAAATGTGTAAGCTAATATAACGTATAATTTCAACATCTTCTCAAAACAATGTATAATTTGAATCATGTAATTGTGATTGTTTTACCACCGCGCACCCTTGGTGCGGTGGTCACTCTACAAGTATAAATGCTTGTGGAGTGTGGAGTGTGGAGGGCAAGGCCGGGGTTCAAATCTCTAGGAGGGAGTTTCACACACACATATACACTTAGATTAGGCTAGAGTAAAAATTCTATCTTGTATAAAAAAAAATTTTATAATTGTTTTTAATTGTACGGAGTTACACATTAGTTTTAGTAAAAGCCAAATAGACCTAACCGCATACAATAATAACATTCTTAAATCTCAAATCCACAAACGCCTGTCAGACCAAGTAAAAAACCTCCTCTGCTTCCTCTTGCCCAAACCTCCACCCCTCTACCCACTGATGCACACCGCCACATAAGTCGCTGGATTCATTGCTAGAGCTTATAAACATGCTGGAGCCACCGTGAGCATGGTGTCTCAATCCCAAGGTTTATTTTTGTGAGTTGCCCTTTTTCCCAATTTGAATTTCTAATTATTAATGGGTTTGGGTTGTTTTTTTTGGACGTTAATAACTTGATTTGGGTTTTGATTACATTTCTAAGTGTTAGGGTCCAACCCCTAAACGAATCTGATTGTGGTTCTTTAGTAATAGGAAGGAAGATTGGTATTTTTTGATAGAGGCATAGAGAAGGCCATCACCTAACTACCTTAAGAAAATTCAGAACGATGATACTTCTTGTATGACAAAAGTTTCAACTGTTGAGTAATGTGGGAAAAGAGAAATCAATATGAAATCTAAAAATAAAAATTTTTCTTCATTTTTTGTTATAATTAAAAAGCAAAATGGTTTCAAAAAAAGAAAAGATTTGAAAGCAAAATGGTTGATTTATAAAGGAAAATCTTGTTTCTTTGTCTTGCAGCTATTTTAGGACTGTACTTACTCCATATTGAAGGAAAACCTTGAATTTTGAAGAAAGAAATTTTGCACTCTACTGAACATATAACAGGACTAACTTAGTCATTTGGAATGAGAACATAAGATGCACAATGAAAAAAAAAAAAAAAAAATCTATTTTTGCTATGAAAAATTTGGTACTTAGAAATTAAGCAAAACCAAGAAGCCAAATAGTCCTTGCTCTACATGATTGGGGGTCCTTTCCATTTACTGTATTTTTTCCAAGCCTCAAGGATACTAGCTCGTGACTTGTGGATTTGATATGCTTTATCATTTTTCATATCTCTCATTTTGGTTCATCCATGTAAACTGAAATGATTACTAGCTTTGCATCTTTCGTTGTGGTTATAAAATCACATTCCGTAAGTAGAATATGGAAGTTAATTTTTTTTCCTGCATAAATTTAAATTTAACTTTTGGTTAGCTGCTAGTTTTCTAGGTCATAATAGGCTTCCAACTATTGCATTTACATGTAAATAAAAAATTTATGCCTCAAGGGATATTTAGTATCGATGTTTGGCATCCTTATTTTACAACCCAATGAGACGGTATAAAATTTCTACACCAACATATGTTATGAACTTTTGGTCTTGGAAACAACTGGTAGCCACCAAATTTCATTAATCTCTAGACTCTTTTGTAGCATATAAAATATAAATTGTTAGAAAAATTAGCGTTTTATTTTCTTTCATTTGGTAATTTTCTTCTTGAAGAATTTTTGCCTTTAAATTTCTTGTTTTGATGAAATGATACAATTTATAGGAATTTGTTGGTTTGTGAAACTTTTCTTTAGGGTCTATTATAATTTTAGTTTTGTAACGAACCATCATATAGTTTGGTTTTGTTTTTCTAATACTTATCTATATTATTAATAACATGATTCTCACCACCGCATAACTTTAGTGCAATGGTCACACCATAAATATAAGTACTTGTAGGGTGTAAGGGGTAAGGGTTGGGGTTTAAGTTTTCAGGAGGGAACTTCACACACATATATATGCTTAGATTAGGCTAGAGTAGAATTTTATTTTGTATAAAAAAATAAAAAATAAAGATAAAAACATGATTCTCTGTTTGAGTTTTAACATTTTGCATACTAAGAGCATCAGCAGTGGGCTTATCAAATGCCAAATTGTAAATTTCATTTGGCATTTGGGCCCAAATTGCTCCAGCAACTGGATCTATACCTGGGACCGGCCAAATTTTTTTGGCATAGCGCTACAGTGCGATCTCATATGTGAGATTGCACTATAGCGCTATGCCATCAAAAAAAATATGTATTTTAATTATAAAGTAGAATAGGAAAATATTATTTTAATGATAAAGTAGAATAGGAAAATATTATTTTAATGATAAAGTGTATTTTATTGTGTAGAAATATTATTTTAATGAGTAGAATAGGAAAATAAAAGTTGGAATGCTGGGTGTATTGTAAAATGATATGGTATAATTGATAAAGTAGTTTTTTAGAATAGTAAAATAAGATGAGATATGAAAACCGGTTGTGGATGCTCTAAAATACCCTCATACACATTCTTAAACTTTATAAACTACTCATATCTTTTAGTTAAATAATTTTAAATTAAAAAACACAAATTGGTTAAAAGAGTAATTTACTATTCCTAAATTTTAGGCTTTTTCATTTATCTTTTTCATTCGGCCTAAAATTTATGACACTATTTCTACCTTATTTTTAAACATTATTCCATGTTACCATACCTCTTTCTTTAAAAATAAAAAAATAAAAAAATACACGGTTATTTATATATCACTTTTAAAAATTATAACACTAAACAAAATAAATAAAAATAAAAAGAGTATTATTGCATGCGCAAAGGTGTGTGATGAGCCTAGTATTTTAATATGGACTTCCTACAGGTACCAAACCAAATGAAACCATGGTAGTAGGGGCAACTTGACTCAACTTGGTAAAGTGGGTACGCCACAGTAGTGTATTAGATATAAGGTCAATGCAAAAATCTCATACGGCATTTGCAAAGAGAATTATAGCTTTTCTGGAGGCTAGGGAGGAGAAATATGATCTTGTTATTATGTCAAATTTTAGTTTGTATGGTACAGGAGTATTCGTTGGCTTGTATTATTTGAAAATTCATTACTTGTCTATGAATTTAAACAAGTATCCATGTAATTTTGATTCTATAAAAAAATTGTTAAAATGTCTTTTATTTTGCTTATTTGACTAAAAGGTCTTTTAGTTATCCCATTTGAAAATTGTTTCAAGAAGCTTTAATCCTTGTATGTGATCATTGTTTTAACCATTACCTTTAACTAGTGTGCAGCTTCATGCATATGCACGGATACAATTAAAAATAATCACAATTATACGGTTCAAATCATACATAGTATTAGTTTACACTTTTTTTAAATTATACATTTCTAAAATATGTAATGGTTTTGCATTATATATATATAAATATATATAATTTAGTATTTAATCGATTTTAGACTCTTGGATTTATGCATCCAATGATTCACTTGTCACAAAAATTAAAAATTTAGATAGACACGTGGCGAAAAATTAGACTTCAATTGAAATCCAATTTATAATCTAATTGGATTTGGACTTTTCGATTTTTACACTCAATAATTCACTTGACATAAAATTAAAAATTAAATAGGACACATAGCACAAAATTGTGAATTCAATTAAAATCTAATTGGATTTTCTCTAAATTTTGCCTGTTAATATATACTAGCTTGTAACTCCATGCATATGCATGAATATACTTAAAAAACATACATTAAGACGGATAATATAATTCTTAAATATATAATTTAAATATTATTGATAGTTATTCTTATTTATATATATATATATATATTTTTTTGGTTAACTCTTTAAAAAATCTTGTAAGAATATTATTAGGTAGAAAATGTAAATTGTCCATTTTTTTTTTTTTTTTTTTTTTTTTTTTTTTTTTTTATGTTCATTAATTTTAGATTCTTTGGTTTTTGTATGCAATAACTCACTTAGATGGATATTTATGATTTAGTCCCACACTTGACTCCAAAATTAAGAAATAAAATTTTCTCTAAAAATAAATAATTTATGACACATGGCACAAAATTGGACTTCAATTGTAGAATCTAATTAGATTTTCTCTAAATTATATATATATATATATATGGATTTGGAAAAGCATTTATATATATTAAAGATGGTAAGCGATTGGCAACATGGAAGCAATTCAAGGAATATCAAATTCTTGGTATAGAGATGGCCAACGTTAATCGATAAAATGTAACATGGCTACAAAGGCTATGTTTGTTTCGGCTGTAAAAGGAATACATAAAATATTTTACACCATGGGGTATGTTTGGATTGGCCGGAAAATTTAGTCAAACGGAAAATGATTTCCGTTGACCGTAAAATATCAACCCTTGAAGTGTAAAATAGTTTACACTTCTATTTTACCTTCAAACCAATTACACTCGTTTTTAGCCTACCTGAATCGAGAGAGAGAGCTTGAACCTGAGACTTGAACCCCGTTGCTGCCTGAAGCCTACTGTCGCTTGAAGCCCGTCGCTACCGCCCTCTAGATCGATCTCTCGTCGTCTTGATCTTGTCACTGCCTGAAGCCTGCTGCTGCTTGACCAATCTCATTGTCTCGATCTCATCGCCCATGATTGATCTCGTCGTCTCGATCTCGTCGCCCATGACCCACCCATGACCGATCTCTCTCTTTCTCGATCTACCTCTCTCTTTCCCTCAGTTTTCGATCACTCTCTCTTCCTCCCTCTCTCAATTTGACCAAATTTTTTAGTTTAATGAATGGTTTTGTTTTGATTTTTGTTCCTTTAAGTATATATATTAAGATTTTCTATTATAAAATTTGTTTGGAAGCTGAGAAAATCTGAGAAACTAGTAGAAAAGTAGCATTTTCAGAATGTAGCCAAACACTTGAAAATATTTTCTTTTCTCAAAAATATTTTCACCTGAAAATATTTTACATGTTGCCAAACGCAGCCAAAATATAAAATCCAGTTTTTAGTTAATAGAAAACCTAAAAGGTGTGGGAGAGGAATCAAATTAGCAAGTTTTTAGCTAATAGAAAACCTAAAAGATGTGGGAGCGGAATCAAATTTGCAAGTTAGCAACTCATAGTAAGGGGAACCAAAGTCTATTCGAGAGCACACATAAATACCCTTCTCAATTGTCTACTTGAGAGCACAATACACAAGAAATATAAAACCGTTCACATACATTCATACTTTAAAAGGAGTTGAAAGACTAGATCTCATTTACAATTAGAACTTTACATATTTCCCACCACCATAAACTTAAGTTCCTATAGGACATAGTACTATGAGAAGCAAACAAAATTAGACAAAAATAAACTCTTTTATCCCAAATAACGGAATAAGAAAGAATCTTATTTGTGTTGAGCTGATGTTGAATCTCCTTTCCAATTTTGGATATCTTTTAAACAAGAGTTAAAGGCGTTGGGGCTGAAGGGAGCCATGGCCCCCCTCCCCCCAAAAATTTTTGAAGAAAAAAAGTAGATATATTGAAATATGAGTTATCCCAACCAATTAAACAATTTTCAAGACTAGATATGCTTTTTGGCCTCCCAAATTCCGAAAAAATATTTAGACATTCTCCAATCACCAACATTTCAACCAAAAAAAAAAAAAAAGTTAAAAAAAAGTTTTAGGGCTTACTACAGTCGACTTCACAATCTGAGGCTGTGATTTACCTCTAAAATCTTCATAGGAAGGGTACCTATTTGCACCACCACACAGTTGCAAACACCACCAAGTTCTTTTGGCATAGGTGACTCTTTGACATTTTATCTCCTTTGTCTCTTGTCTCAACTCAATTGATCTGCTTTTTTACTATGTTTCTTCTTTGCTTCTTCCGTTATTTATGAAGCATGTGGTGTGTATCACTTGCAGTTTTAATCCAATAATCCAATTAGTTAATACCTTCAAGGCTCCACCATGTTTATGGTTAAGAGGAAATGTCTACAAAAGCTAGTGTATTGGTTTAGAATCCCAAGGTTTTTTTTTTTTTTTTTTTTTTTTTCTTTACATTTTCTTTTTATTAGACTTTTTTCCCTTTATATATATATATATATATATATAATTATAATGGATTCAAATTATTAACTTTTAGTGCGTTCTGAGAGGCTAGTATTCTGTAATTATCATCCGTTTTTGGCAATTTTGTTTATGTAGTAATCAACATTTTATTGATTGGAAGATGATGCTATAATTTAGTATTAACCTTTAAGGGGAGGAAAGAAAAGATCATTTGAATAAATCTTATAAATTTACATATATTGAAAATGCATAATGAAATTGTAACTATAAAACTACTTACAAAATACATGTGAAAATATTTACAAAAGCTATTATGAAGAAGTTGATGGATCAATGTAGAAAATTGAAATTTTACATCAGGTAAAATTGTAAAATAATTCACTACATCTAAAACATGGAATAGGTCAACTTATTAAAATTATGCCGGCTATGGTGGAGAAGTTAGTAGAGCAATGTTATTTGTTCCACATTCTAATTGCTTTCTAGCAGCATTTGCCATGAACCTATGATACAAAATGTGTTACTTTGTGTTATTAATAGACACTTTAAAATGTACACAATAATGATAAGTACAATACAAATCAAGCATTAACTTATGAAATGTGTAATGTTAATAGACAAATGTGTAAACCCCAAATTAATATGAAAGAAAAATTATGACACTAAACCCCTCCAAAAAAAAAAAAAAAAGCCTCATAGCATGCGCAAAGCGCGTGTGATGAAGCTAGTATAAATTATAGATTAGCTTTCAATAATCAGTATACATTAATATTGTGCTTTCATCAAGGTAGAAAACTAAATGATGAAAAAGAAATTGGAATGTATCAATTTAGTTAAAGGATTGTTACTTGATTAGTCAATAAACTCAATGTTCGGAGCAGATTTATTTTATTTAAGGAAGCCAATTAAAGCATTCAAAAATTATCAAAAGCATCCAAAATCAAACTCAACAATTTATTTTGATACAATATCAAAATCATATAACCTTTTACATGACATTGAAAAACAACCTATGTACAATATCCATATACATATTTATCAACAAAAAATAAAATATCCATATACATACAAAAATAATAAAGAGAAATGAACAAAATGTGTCAGCTGCATTCTAAACCATCAAAAGAACATTTGTGTGTAGCCTTCTTTATTTTACACACTCCATGCACGTTTTTATAGGCTTTTTAGTTTTTTTTTCCCCCTTTTCTTTCAGGTTTCCTAATAGTTTCTATTGGCATATAGGTTCAAATTAAAAGAAAGTGTTCTAAAAAAAACTCACATACTTGGGCACCTAGCATGCAGATGAAGAATTTAAACAGAAACTTTGTGTTAATCTTGTGAGACACTTTGAAACAACATCATTTTAAACAGAAAGGAAGCTAAAAAAAATGAAAAACTTTTCTAGACAGCCATTAACAGAAGTCAAAATGAAGAAATATATATGAAGGGAACCAAAAGAAAGATCTCATTTGTCATATTAGATGCAAAATTATTGAATTCAGAAAAGAGAAAGAAAAAAGAAAGAACAGTTTGACATTAAATAAGAGAAATAAGTACCAAACAATTAGAAATTGTCATATGGCAAGAGACAACCAAATACATATTGTGAAGTCAAGATTTCACCAAATAGGTGTTAATTGGTTGTTGGTGAGATATTGATGAAGCAGGAGGAGCCAGTGGCTTGAAACATAATCGTGGCTATGTTGTGCCCTCTTGATCTGGTGGAAGCATGATGTCAACTGAAAGTTTTGCGGAAGAAATATAAAACAAAACTTTATATTTTCATTTAAAGATCGTTGTACCACATAACCATGGATTCTAAATAGAACAAAATTGCGTACCTCTCTTAGCAATCCAAGCGTGTTGCCTTCTAAGGTATTCATGTCTCTCTCTCTATTTCTTTTTGGGTTTTCAGAAGACTGTAGTATCACTCAGTAGTTCTGATGGCCAACAACTGATATGATATATATATATATATATATTTTTTTTTTTAAGACTTCTAAAAACCCAAGAGAGAGATTGGACGTAGAATCCTTAGGGATCCTAATCTTCAGCTGTAGGATTAATCAATAACTTTTTGAATGTTATTGACTTATCTTGAAACTCTTTCAAAATTATTCCTTAATTTTCTCAACCATATCAAGAAAATATTTGAACTTCTACAAATTGCAATAATGTCCATCAACACATTGCAATTAACCCCTGAAGATTAGAGAATTACAATTGAGGTCCCATTACTTACAATTTTATATCTGTGTCCTTCCACCACACTATATTCCCACAAGCCACTAGGACTGGATTAATATCACTGTCATGTCCCTATCTTATGTAACCCTTAATTTCTTGATTTCATAATTTCTATTGGACTTCAAAATATCTTTGAAAAAACTCCTTAAATAAATAAATATATATATATATATATACATATACACACAATATTATATATATGAAAAACATTTTTGAAAAATGTCACCAGCCGGTTGTGTTTTTAGTCCAACTTCAATATGAAAATTAACTGAATATACTATCTTTTTTAGAGACTGGTGGATTCATTGTTGAGCATTTACATATTTTAGTCATTACACATATAACCCAACATGTTTGTATATAGCCTTTAAAATTAGCATCACTAGTTGACATTGTCAAAGTTATGTGCATAATAAATAAATATACACAAATCTCTCATGTTTGAGGACAATAGAAAAATTGTGCTAGAACAACCTTTTAATTAACAGTGATCACTCCATAAGGTGTTATTGATCGGATTTGATTCTGAAAGTTCACTTGGTGTATAAAACACTAGTGAATGTTTAGACCCCCAATATCAAAATAACCAACACAAGCTTATACTCAAACAATATATGTGCAGAATGATAAGTACAAGCAATACCCAAATAAATAGACTACTCTAAACCATAATTAATCACAACACAGCAGCAATTAAAGGTAAAGAGTAAGGGTTAGAGAGATGCAAACTCAAAAATAACACCGGCACGTGTTATCAAAAAGGAAACCGAAGAACTCAACGAAAAACCTCTCCACCGCCCTCCAAGCGGTAAAATGATCCATTAAAGAATAAAGTTGGGATACACGAATAGCAATAGACCCTCCAAGCCTAATCTACCCAATGCACCAAGCCCTCCAAGCTTCTTGCTCCAACAAGGTTAAGCCTAACCGTGTCTTCTTTAGCTTTCCAGATCCTGCAATAAGCCCATTGCATCAACCAAATGAATTGGTCATCTCTGAACTGCTTCCCAAGTACCAAATTACCTCCTCACTAATATGGGTATGGTGAGATAAGGATTTGGCTAATGAACCTCTCAAGGGTATGTCAATGGAGAGGGTGAGAGTAGAAGAATTTGGATAATCAAATGTCTAAGATTGTGGATGAGTCAATCTTGTTTTTCTCTAGGATTTCTCTCTCAAAATTCTCCCTAGAAGCTCTCTACATTTCGTGGGTATAGGGTATTTATAGTAGGGTACATGAGGAATGTGAAAAGACATTTTTCTACAAAACAGGGTGTTCTGGCGACTCACTCGCTACTGGGATGAGTCGTAAGTTTGAGTCGTGAGATAACTGCTAGGCAAGACTGTCCTTTTTTGTTCTGTAGTGCTCCAGCTGTCGTGACTCTTTAGCTTCCTGCATGCTTCACACGTGTGGCATTTTGGTGAGTCGCCAGTCGTGAGTTACTCGAGTTGCCAGTCGTGAGTTACTCGCGAGATCCAGTCACGAGAACCTCTCTGAATGCTCACATACTTGAATTCTTCACACTCTCTCACACACAACCCTTACATGATTCCCACCTAAAATACAGGGTATCTAATTACTATAATATAAGCAAATTTCGCACGGAATAAAGCCAACACATGGTTGAATAAATTCAACCTTACAATCTACCCCTTTGGCTATTTCGTGACAAAACCCTAAAACAGACTCTAGACTAAAAATGTGAGTTGGGAATAGTTGCCAAAACTCACTCACACCTAACTCTAGATTCTATGAAGCTCTTGAACCATACGGACAAGTTTTCCTGAAAACAATAACATAAGAAGTTCATTGTACGCAGAAATCTTGAAATGCATATGGAGCAAGCATAATGCGATCAAGCAATAATGAATATAACAATAAAGCATGGCTTGTCCAAACAAGAACAATCACTATAAATAGTGACCGCAATGATCATTCACACAATGAATGAACATCTGGACATGCAAGCTAATAAGCTCAATGCAAAGTATCATTTGCATGTCCAACACTCAACCGATGCAAGAACACTAAAGTTATTGCATCAAGGATACAAGATCCAACAAGGGCACAAGAGTACTAAAGATAATGTAAACATAATCTAAAAGTACTAAAATGCTACAAAGCAAAGGTACATATTTTAAGCATTGTCAAGTACACAACATAAGCCATGAAATATGAACATAGACTATAAATAGCATAAAACAAAAAATATAAAGGCTTTTCTTGCTTTTCATTGCATTTCTCCATTGCTCCCCCTTTGATCTAGCTCTTCCTCCCCCTATCATTACACTCCCCTTATCATGAACCATCTCCCCCTTTTTTTCAAGGAATAGCTAGTCCTCATCGTCCTCTAGCTTCCTTTGAATTTGGTCCAATTGAGTTTGGAGAGATGTGAACTTTGTGTCAAACCGGGTGTGTTGTGAGTGCATGATAGATGCAAGTTTGGACAACTTGGTGTTGATGTCTGGTACGGATGCCATAATGTTGTCTAACTTCTTATCATAGGGATGTGAGCTAGAGCTTGAACCATCATGAGGAGCATGACTCTCTTGCTTAACGCCCTTTTGGCTGTGACCTATGATAGCATTGAGAGTGCGAATGTTGACTGGGCTTTGCATAGGATGAGGGTACTTATCTTCCAATGGGTGAACGCCTTTGAGCTTCAAAATTTTTGAAATGAGGCAACAAAAAGGAAGGCAGTTCCTTGAGGCCATTTTCTCAACATTCTTGCTTAAAATGTGGAAGATGTGTGAGCAAATATCAATTTCTTCATCAGTGATCAAGTCATGAAGAAACAAAGCCCGACCAAGATTCATGTACCCGGTGCTTGAGAGAGGATATAGATTGTGAAACATGATTGTTGTGAGCAAACTCAATTCGGGAGATAGTGATGATACACTTACTGATTTCCCATTAGAAGAGAACTCCAAGTTTTCTTCAAAAGCATCCCGAAGCATGTCAACATCCGGATCCAAATCATTATACACCGGTGGTTTGAGAAATACCGGTCGGTTGATTTTCAGAATGATAGCAAGATAGGAAGGTGTGATGGTGAAGTCCTTTCCCCTTACCCAACATCTCAGCTCATCCCCATCAAAAATGGCATTTGCAAAAAATTCTTTCACAAGCTCTTCGTGCAGATCTTCAAAGTTGGATAGAAGATAGTTTTTATCCTCATGTATGGTGGCAAACCATTTTGGAATGTTCGTATCGAGAAGAGAAGCTTGCTCAACCACCCTTTAAACCAACATGGGGGCATCCTTGAAGTAGTTCACATAAGCTTGATATGCAGCATATGATATGAACTTATTGGCATCATAAAGTCCTGTTGATGATCGAGTCTTCTTCGACTTAGGGGAGAAGTTGTCGAGATCAATCACCAATTCTTTTCCCTTGCTACTATCTCCTTTCACAGCTGATTTCTTGAAGGGGGACATCTTGATTAGCAAGGTGAAACACAAATGGCAACAAACTTGATTAGCAACAAGTTAGTGCCAAAACAGAAATTTTGAATTAAAACCCTAAAAACTGAATTTAAAGCATAATTCAAAAAGAAAATGACATGTGAAGACATAAAACATCAAAACATGATAGAATCATGGCATTAAGCACTCAACATGTCAAATTGTGTGTGTGTGTGTGCATCATATGCAAAAGTGTGCATCTAGGGCAAAGTGTGAAAACACTTAATCATTTGATATTTCAAAATCAAAGAAACATGATTATCCCTACAATCTTTGTATTCAATGGAATCCAAAGAGACACACAAAAACATCTAAGAGACATTTTATCATGAACATGGTATGCACAACTCAACACGAAACATAGTACAATGCATAAAAATGAAAAAACAACCATGTAAACATGTAGAATAAGCATTATACCAACAAAACCCATATATGAAACTCATCAAACCACAACAAAACCATATTTAATAACCATATTTCCATATCTCAACATATACACAAAATCCAAGAAAACTAGGGCTAGAAACTTGAAATACATTGAAAATAAGAGAAAACCCATGCCTTTTCTTGAAGATTGATGAAGGATTGATGAAGAAAATGGAGGTTTTGTGAGTGACAATGGAGGTTTTAGGAGAGGGAGAGGCGGACAAGACAAGGTGTGTGCACGTGATGTGAGGGAAAATTGAAAAGTTTTTGAAAACCGTCTGAGATTTAACCCTATTTGTGCAAAACACACGATTTTCGTGACTCAATTGACCCGCGAGCTAGCCGCCAAAACGAGTTGCCAAAATCCCTAGTACAAAATTTTGAAAATTTTGTCTAAGTCTTTTTTGTGACTAGAAGGTCCGCCCGCGAGTGAGTCGCGAAACCTTCTGTGTAAGCTCGCAACTGAAGCTTCCACTCGCGACCAAGTCGCCAAAATGAGTCATGAAAATGACCAAAACCTAGAAATTTTGAAAAATTTTCTAAGTGTTTTTCGCGATTGGGGGACTCACTCCTTAGGGAGTCGCGAGAGCTTCTGAGTAAGCTCGCGATTGGGGCCTCGCGACTGGCATGACTTGTGAGTGAGTCGCCAAAAATAGAGTTGTAAAAATTTTGGATTTTTTGAAATTTTTCAAAACAAAACACTTTCCAAAAACAACTAAAAATACTCAAAATTTTTTTTGTGTTTGATCAACATATGATTGAGTATGTACAACACATTTAATAAAGTATAATTACACAAATGAATAAGACATTCATTGAACATAGATATGTGTGATGTGTGTGGGTACCAAATGTGAGATAGTCCTTAGTCTAATGTGAAGCTTCAAATATTAATTCAACCAAGACATATACAATTAGCACTAAGTAGAGTGACCAATCTCAATTATAGAAATATGCATATATGACCTCTCACAAAACTTGATTACATAACATTGAAGCATTTCTTTTGGCTTCTTACATAACATTTGATCATTGAAGAACAAAAAACATCTCATTTTGAGATTGATGCCTGAAATTTTTGATGTTTCAATTTTGAGAGTAAGCCTTTGGCTTTTTAGGCATCATACATTTTCATTACAAGTCGCTTTCCCTTTTTCCTTGTCAAATACTAGTATGTGCGATGGCTTTTGCAGCTCATTATCTCTTTTCGAGATTTGACATTTGTTAAGCTATAAGCAAAAACATAAAGGACTGGGAAGATATATAGACACGAGTCTATGCATGTCTCAAGATCAACAAAACTATTCGCTAATCATTCATTACAAGTTTGAAGATCTATTTACAACAATCACATAGATGTCAAGATTTTTCCCACAATGATACAAGTGCATAGAGAACAAGCTAAGCTCGTAAATGCACAAAGCCATTTGTACAGAGGTACAAGGCCAAACATGCGTGTGACCAAACACAATAATGCCGATCAAACTTTTTGGGTTTTCTACTTTTTATGTGTTTTTGGATTTTTGACACAAAGCAAGTAAAGATTGATAAAAAAAAACAATCATTCAAAGATTTTTTAAAAAAAAACAACAAACAAAAACAGTAAAAACATGCTAAAATGTAAAACATAAGCAAACAACCAAACAAAGTCTCAACATATTGAAAGAATTGATGCATGGACATGTTCTAATGCTTATGCATGAGTACCCTTCTTCACCCATACGACACGTGCGTTTGGGGTGATATCCTTATATGATTGGGTACTTGAGTTGCGATTCTCAAAACTTAGGGTGAAGTTTGCCAAACAAGAAGTGATGGTGTCTATCATTTTCATCACATCACCAATACCGGGATTGAATTCTCGCCCTTTTGATTGCTTGTGATTCCCCTTGCCCTTTCCTTGTCCTTTTGGCCTTTGAGAACTCGCATTATTCAATGCTTGAAGCTTGTGGCAATTTGGCCTAGTATGTCATCGGATTCCACAATAGTGGCAAAAATGTTGTGTTTGAGGACCTTTTTGTGACTTCGGTAGAGACTTCCCTTTTGCTTTGGGTTTGGCCACAAATGGATTTGGAGGTTTTGTCAAGACCTTTTGTGCAATCACATTTGGCTTCTTCTCAACTTTCACACTTTCAACAAGAGGGGTCGTAATCATCGGTTCCTTGGCTTTAACAAACTTCATCTCCTTGGGCACATTAGCGCTTGAACTACTTTCACCAGTGTATCCCAAGCCACTTCTATCGGAAGAGGGCTTTTGATAAGCAAGCACCTCATCAAGTTTCTTTGAAGCTCCCCGCTCCACTTTTGCATTGGCTTGAATGACCTCAAGCTCAAGAAACTTGATCCGAGAGTAGGCATTTGTTAGCTCTTCATTCATCGCCTCAACTTTGCATTTTTTCTCTTTATACCTCACGAGTATGCTTTTGTAATCTTGTTCAGCTTTCTTCATTTTTCTAATAGCTGCTTTAGCCATTCTAGCATACTCTCCAGTCTTCTCAAGAAGAGAATTATAGGATTCTTACAATCCCTTTGCTCCTTCATAGATACGTTCTTCATCTTCATCATCGGATTCCTCCCCAACCCCTATAGACTCCACTTTGGTGTGCTCATCGAGCTCTTCCACTAGAGTGCTCAAATCTTCTGAAAAGTCCACGGGTGCAATAGTCATAAATGCGGAGTAGGTTCCTTCTCCGTCATAACTTTCTTCCGAATCCGAATTGAAGCTATCCGAATCACTAAGGATAGTAGCAAAGACTTTACCCTTTGCCTTCAAATAAGTGGGGCATTCTTTCTTCACATGCCCATGCCCTTTGCACTCATAGCATGTGACTGCTTGAGATGAAGAAAAATCTTTGGAATCCTTCTTCTTGAAGTCTTTCTTATCCTTCTTGAAATTTGAGAATTTCCCTTTCTCAAAAAACTTCCCATCCTTCTTGAATTTTAAGAACTTGCGAAAGTTCTTTGCAAGGTATGCCACTTCCTTTTCAACCTCATCTTTATCCGAGGAGTCTTGAGTTTCCACTCTCTCATTGATTGTCTTAAGAGCAAGAGATTTGCTCTTCCTTTGTGATGGTAGAGATAGCTCATAAGTTTGAAGAGAACCGATGAGTTCTTGAATCTTGATCTCATCAAGGTCTTTGCTCTCTTCAATTGCGGTGACCTTGGCACAGAAGCTCTCTGGCAATGATCGTAAAATCTTCCTCACAACCTTGGAGTCCTCCGCCTTTTCACCCAAGTTGAATTTGCCAATCACCACTTCATTCAACTTTCCATAAAAGGAGTCGAACGACTCATCTTCGCCCATCTTTTGTTCTTCGAAGCGAGTGGTGAGCATTTGTAACTTGGTGTCTTTCACCTTCTTGGTGCCTTCATATGTGGTCTCTAGAATTTCCCATGCCTCCTTGGCAATTGTAACATGTGAAATCCTGTGGAATTCATCGGGTGAGACACCACAAAAAATAGCATTCAAAGCTTTACTATTAGCATTGGTTGCTGCAAGAGCTACTTTATCCCAAGTAGATTTGGCAGCCTCTGGCCTAGTCCATCCATTCTTAACTGCATCCCATACGCTCTCATCAATAGAGCACAAGAATGCACGCATACACACTTTTCAAAAGGCGTAATTGCTCCCATCAAAGAAGGGAGGTGCATTTAGGGATTGAGACCTATCCATTGTAGGGTCAAGGATCACACTTAGGATGTAGAAATCCGACAAAGTGTACCCGCTCTGATACCAATTGAAAGTTCACTTGGTGTATAAAACACTAGTGAATGCTTAGACCCCTAATATCAAAATAACCAACACAAACTTATACCCAAACAATATATGTGCGGAATGATAAGTACAAGCAATACCCAAATAAAAAAACTACTTTAAACCATAATTAATCACAACACAGCAGCAATTAAAGGTAAAGAGTAAGGGTTAGAGAGATACAAACTCAAAGATAACACCAGCACGTGTTATCGAAGAGGAAACCTAAGAACTTGGCGAAAAACCTCTCCGCCGCCCTCCAAGCGGTAAAATGATCCACTAAAGAATAAAGTTAGGATACATGAATAGTAATAGACCCTCCAAGCCTAATCTACCCAATGCAACTAAGCCCTCCAAGCTTTTTGCTCCAATAAGGTTAAGCCTAACCATGTCTTCTTTAGCTTTCCAGATCCCGCAATAAGCCCATTGCATCAACCAAATGAATTGGTCATCTTTGAACTGCTTCCTAAGCACCAAATTACCTCCTCACTGATATGGGTATAGTGAGATAAGGATTTGGCTAATGAACCTCTCAAGGGTACGTCAATGGAGATAGTGAGAGTAGAGGAATTTGGAGAATCAAATGTCTAAGATTGTGGATGAGTCAATCTTGTTTTTCTCTAGGGTTTCTCTCTCAAAATTCTCTCTAGAAGCTCTCTACATTTCGTGGGTATAAGGGTATTTATAGTAGGGTACATGAGGAATGTGAAAAGACATTTTTCTGCAAAACAAGGTGTTCTGGCGACTCACTCACTACTGGGATGAGTCACAAGTTTGAGTCGTGAGATAATTGCCAGGCTAGACCGTCCTTTTTTCTCCTGTAGTGCTCCAACTATCGTGACCCTTCAGCTTCCTGCATGCTTCACACGTGTGACATTTTGGCGAGTCGCCAGTCGCGAGTCACTCGCGAGATCCAGTCGCGAGAACCTCTCTGAATTCTTACACACTTGAATTCTTCACACTTTCTCACACACAACCCTTACATGATTCCCACCTAAAATATAGGGTATCTAATTGCTGAAATACAAGCAAATTTGGCACGGAATAAAGCCAACACATGGTTGAATAAATTCAACCTTATAGATTTAGTGTATGTACTTGTTACATTACACCCACTTGTCTGCTTAAAGTCATTATCTCAATGATGGAGTAAATCATCCTATCATATAATAGCACAACAAGTGTAGGCTTCAGTGGTAATATTCAATTAAAATCCACAGCCTAGAACAATTTAATAATCTATGAAAAATCATTACTTCCTGTCTTTGGTTCCTTAACCATTAACATGATTTTTCTACAGAGGTGACATCACATGCCACATTTAAACAATGAAATATACCTATAAAAATTATGAATGTGAAAATAAAATTTTATTATCAAATAAAAATGCATAGTATTGTTTTTGAGGGCACATAATTCTAACAATCTCCCACTTGCACTCAAAACCAATCATACATGTATTTAATACCCATTGCTTCCAAATGTTTTTCAAACACCTTTTGAGAGAATGCCTTTATGAGTGGATCTGCAACATTATTGGCAGAGGCAATCTTTGTTATTTCTACATCACCACAATGTATGATATCACCTATCAAGTGATATTTACTTGCAATATGTTTTGTCCTTTGATAAGCCCTTGGTTCTACTGCATTTGGAACAACCCCACTACTGTCACAATAGATAGTAATGGGTGACTCAATAGAAGGAACAACTTCAAGTTCTTGAATGAACTTGCGATTCCACACAGCTTCCTTTGCAGCTTCACTTGCAGCTATACACTCTGCTTTTGTAGTAAAGTTTGCAGTAGTATCTTGCTTGCAACTTCTCCAACTTATTACTCCCTTGCCAAGAGTGAACACAAATCCAGAAATTGATTTTCTATCATCAATATCATATTGAAAATCTGAATCTGTATACCCTTGGATAGTCAGATCCTCACCACCAAACACCAAGAAATAAAGTTTGGTCCTATTTAAATATTTGAGGATGTGTTTCATTGTTGTCCAATGCTCAGAACCTGGATTGGATTGATATCTACTCACAATGCTCACTGCATAACAAATGTCTGGCCTAGTGCACAGCATTGTGTACATGAGACTTCCTACAGCCGAACCATAAGGACAATTTCTCATTTTCTCTCTCTCTTCTTGTGTTTTAGGACACATTTGATTAGAGAGATGAACTCCATGTCTAAAAGGTGAAAACCCTTTCTTGGAATCTTGCATGCTAAACCTAGCCAATATTTTGTCAATATAATTGACTTGTGAAAGTCCCAATAACCTTTTCTTTTGGTCTCTAAACAATTTGATTCCGAGTATATAGGACGCTTCACCAAGATCTTTCATTGCAAAGTGACTAGATAACCATACTTTTATAGATGACATTGCTCTTACATCATTGCCAATAAGTAGTATGTCATCTACATAAAGAACTAAAAATGTAATAGTGCTCCTACTAACCTTTTTGTAAACACAAGGTTCATCTATATTTTGTGAGAAACCAAACGATTTGATTGCCTCATCAAAATAGATGTTCCAACTGCGTGATGCTTGCTTTAGGCCGTATATAGATCTCATCAACTTGCACACTTTTGATTCTTAACCATGAGATATGAAACCTTCTGGCTGGTCCATAAAAATTTCTTCCCGAACGTGTCCATTCAAGAAAGCTATTTTAATATCCATTTGTCATATCTCATAATCATAATGTGCAGCAATTGACAATAGAATCCTTATGGACTTTAGCATGGCTACTGGTGAAAAGGTTTCCTCATAATCAATTCCAGCCTTTTGATTATACCCTTTTGCCACTAGCCTAGCTTTATAGGTCTCCACCTTACCACTAGGTCCTATCTTCCTTTTGTAGACCCATTTACAACCAATAGGCTTAATTCCTTCTGGTTTGTCTACTAAGGTCCAGACCTGGTTGGTATACATTGAGTCCGTCTCTGATTCCATGGCCTTTTTCCAATTCTCAACATCCTTATCAATCATTGCTTCTTGATAAGTAAAAGGATCATTATCATGCTTCTCTGACTCCATTAGATAAGTCTCATTTAACAAAGTGAGTCTAACTAGAGGCCTGATAGTCCTTTTACTACGTTGAGTCTCTTGTATTTTGCTTGGTTCAGTAGGCACTATTACTTGCTATTCATTATTCTCATTTAACTCAGCCATTGGGTTATCAGTTTGTTCATCAAGAGAAACTTTTTCTCTACTTTCATTTAAGCTATAATCTTCCTCAAGAAAAATAGCATTCCTGCTCACAAAAAGTTTTTGCTCACTAGGATTGTAAAAATAGAAACCAGTAGACATCTTGGGATAGCCAACAAATAAACATCTATCACTCCTTAGTCCTAGCTTATCCATATTAGACTTTCTAACATGTGCTGGACAACCCATATCATTAAGTGATTTAGACTTGGTTTCTTACCAGTCCATAACTCATATGGGGTATTAGGAATTGATTTGTTAGGGACTCTATTTAATAAATAAACAGCATTCTCCAAAGCATAACCCCAAAATGAAATTGGCAACTCTGACATGCTTATCATGGAACGAACCATATCTAATAAGGTTCTATTTCTTCTTTTAGCTACACCATTATGTTAAGGTGTGGCAGGGGGAATCAATTGAGAAATAATCCCATTTTCTTTTAGATATTCCTTAAATTGATCCAAGAGGTATTCTCCTCCTCTATCAGAGCGAAGAACTTTTATGCATTTCCAGCTTGTTTCTCAACCTCATTACGAAATTCTTTGAACTTTTCAAAGGATTCAGATTTATGTTTCATTAGGTACAAATAACCATACCTAGAATAATCATCAATAAAAGTAATGAAGTAATAGAAACCACCTCTTGCCATGTGATTCATAGGACCACAAACATTAGTGTGTATTAATCCTAATACATCAGTAGCTCTAGCTCCCTTTCCTATAAAGGGACTTTTGGTCATTTTCCCTTGTAAGCAAGGCTCACAAATTGGATAAGGCTCTACCTTCAAAAGATTCAATGGCCCATCCTTTATCAATCTATTGATTTGGTCAATATTGACATGACCAAGCCTCAAGTGCCACAAATACGTAGGATTAACATCTCTTTTTCTTTTAAGAGATAACACACTAGCAACAATATCATTCTCAACACAATTAATAGAATTATCAATAGAACTCAAAAAATAAAGACCATCTTGTAAAATGCCAGAAGTTACAAATTTATTATTAAACTTAACAACAAGTTTAGAAGTAAAAAGAAATGAATATCCTGAATAACCAAGTTTTGAAACTAAAACTAAATTTCTTCGCACTTCTGGCACATATAAGTAATGTTCTAAGACAAGAGTTCTACTAGAAGATAATTCTAAATAACAGGTTTCAATGGCAGTGGCTGCAACAGTTGCACCAGTCCCCATTTTTAGGATCACCTCCCCTTCATTTAGCCTTTGGGTCTCCTTGAACCCCTGCAACATATTGCAAATGTGTGAGATAGTACCAGAATCTACACACCAAGAATCAAATGGACCATCCATTAAATTTGTTTCAATAACGAGCAAATTAGGCATACCTTATATAGGTTTGTCATTCTTCAGAGAAGCCAAATAATGGCGACAGTTTCTCTTCCAATGACCAGGCTTACCGCAATGGAAACAATTTCCTTTTGCTTTCTTTTTCTCAGTGTCCTTATTCACTTTGTCACCCTGAGCCTTATTGAATGATTGAGACCCTTTTCTTTTAAAGTTCTTACCCTTAGGCTTCAACTTAAGAGAAGTATCAGATTTTTCAGCCAACATTACAGTAGGCTTTTCTTTCTTGATGAGATCCTCAGCTGCTTTTAACATATTGAGCAGCTCTGACAATGTCACTTCCATCTTATTCATGTTATAGTTCATGATAAACTGATTAAAAGAATCAGGTAAAGATGCTAGGATCACATCAACTTGGGTCTCACTATCAATTTCTGCACCAAGCATATCTAGTTCGTTGATGAAAGAAATCATCTTTAGGACATGGTCCCAAACTGGAGTTCCTTCCACCATTTTGGTGGACATGAGATTTTTCATAGCAGTTTGCCATGCACTTCTGCTTTGTTCTCCAAACATCTCTTTGAGGTACAACATCATATCTTGTGCTGTAGCTAGGCCTTGGCATTTTTTTTGCAACACATTGGTCATAGAGGCCATTATGTAGCATTTAGCCATTTCATCAGCCTTATGCCACTTATTAAATGCATCTCTCTGCTCCTTAGTGGCATCAGCTAAAGCAGGTTCTGGTGCCTCAGTGTTAAGGACATGAGCTATTTTATCAGCAGTGAGGACAATGATTAAATTCCTTTTCCAATCTACATAGTTTGGTCCAGACAATCGATTTTCATCCAGAATCTTAGCTAAGGGATTAAAATTGGTCATAATGAATCTGCAAAATAATATAAAATAATATTTTCACATACATATATCCATCAAATTCAGGTTTTCGAATAACTAATGGTACCTCCCACAAGAACAAAATATCATAGATTCCCAAAACAGAATATAACAATTATATTCATAAATAGTTCGAAGTGGGCATCGGGAACCCTTACCTTGCATGCTCCAATAATTTCTTTTGAAATATACTGTGCACACCATATAAAGGCAAATAGATACTATTTATCACGATTTCATCTCAAGTTTTTAATTTTATTTAATTTATCTATGACTCCCAATTTACTTTTGGCCTCCAAATCAAACATGTTTTACACTATTTTAGTGGTCATGTTTATTTGGGCAAACCATTATCTGAGTGAGATATATGTACTAGTATGATTATGTTGCTATTTTAGCCACACTCCCACTAGTCATACACACACCTATCTTCCCAAGAAGTAAACAAGAAGAACTACTAAACCAAAATCAAGTCTATCCTTTTGGCTTCGACAAAATTTTAATTTAATAGAACCTTTATTCACCGACAATGGAGGGCAGCATGAAGTGATGCTAGGCTATTCTATTATCAACCAAAATTTAAGCAGACTTAGTTTTCCAGTTTATGCTCTAATCATTCTCTGTGGGCTTATTATGCCTTCATTGCCTACAAAGCATATCTGGAAGTCCCATTGAATTTGAATGGCTCCATTTTGTTTTATTGGAGCCATATACAAGAATAGTGTAAAAGGATCACATTTGAGTTTCATGAAACAGCACATATAATGCTGCATGATGCTATTTGAAATTCTTTGAAAGTTATTAATTTCAAAATTTTTTTTTCTATGTTTCCTTCCCTTGAGACGCTATTTGGAGCTTTTCAGCTTTGATCTACTTTTCCATAAGCAGTATTAGATTTCCACAACGTTTGTAGATGCCTGACAATATGACAATGAAAGTGGTTAATTCTTTGCTCTAATACCTTGAGTATGTTCTTTTACAGAGAGAAAAAGGTGTTGAAACTAAAAGATGATAAAATTCATGACTTGGAAGAACAGGTGACAAATGAATTCCAAATTTATTTTCCTCTTTCCTGGACGCAATACTTGGTCAAACATTGACCGGCTTTAATTTTCAGTTGGTTACAACAAGTTTAAGCTTGCATCTAATCTGAATTAATAAATACATGCATCTATACTAACGGGGGCTCGTGCTTTTCCACATATTTGCAGCTTAGAGATCTGATGGTGCACCTCGAAGCTGGACAGACGATGGAGGAGCTATCATTGTCAGATGAAGTGAAGGATGGCACTGTTTTGCCAATAGCAATAGAATCCTCTTCGAGTAATGAGTCTAAGGGGGCCAGGAACGTCAATAACAGGGGAAGGAGCAAAGGATGAAGGATGGATGATCCATCTTGTGTGGAAAAAAAGAGAGTACAGTACACTTCTTGTCTTATCAACATCGTGTAGCAACCTGGCTTATTTTTATATTGTTTGTTTTATCTGGTTGAAACTTATTGGTGATTAAAGAATCCTAAACCCCTTCTGTAGCTACCTGGCTTATTTTATACTGTTTGTTTTATAGCAATTTTTGTAAATATGTATCTAGACTATTGTTTTTTGAAGTATAGATTTACTGTAATTTTGGTTAAAAGTCGGAAATTATAATTATCTTTGATAATTTGTGTATGTTATAAAAATTAATATAATGATATTCTTTTGTTTGTTATTTTTTGATACAATTTTGTTTGTTATTAAAATGGGTGATAATATTTTAGAGTTTAGTAAGTTATTTTCAAATTGTAATTTCTGTTGGGTTAGAAGAGTAGGTAATTCTGCAGTGCATGCTATTGCTAAGCTAGCTGTTAGTCTTAGAAGTTCCTTCTGTTGTAATAAGCAATTAAGCCGAATCTCCCTACTGTCATCTCAGATGCATGTAGGCTGGATTGCTCCTGTGTTCTGGTCTTTTATTTGTTTAATAAATAGATGCAGTTTATCAAAAATAAAATGGTTGATAACAACATTAAAACACTACAATTGACAAATATTAGCATACCCATGAATTCCCCATAATATCTATTATATAGAATAAATTTGTGCTTTGCTAGTGCTCTCTTAATCACACTGCTGCTGAGTGCTGCACCTTCAAGCCATTTTAGTGTTCCAGGCAAGCAGCACATATATGTCCTTTTCAACACATTGCAATTGACCCCTGAAGATTAGAGAATTACAAATGAGATCCCATTACTTACAATTTTATATCTATGTCCTTCCACCATACTATATTCCCACAAGCTACTAGGATTGGATTAATATCACTGTCATGTCCCTAGCTTATGTAACCCTTTATTTCTTGATTTCATAATTTCTATTGGACTCCAAAATATTTTTGAAAAACTCTTTAAATATATATATACCATATTATATATATATGAAAAACATTTTTGAAAAATGTCACCGGCTGGTTTTGTTTTGAGTCCAATTTCAATATGAAAATCAATTGAATATACTATCTTCTTTCGAGACTGGTGGATTCATTGTTGAGCATTTATATATTTTACTCATTACACACATAACCCAACGTGTCTGTATATAGCCTTAAAAATTGGCATCACCAGTTGACATTGTCAAAGTTATGTGCATAATAAATAAATAAACACAAACCCCTCATGTTTGAGGACGATAGAAAAATTATGATAGAACAACCTTTTAATTAACAGTGATCACTCCATAAGGTGTCCTTGATTGGATCCAATTCAGTGTATGTACTTGTTACATTACACCCGCTTGTCTGCTTAAAGTCACTACCTCAATGATGGAGTAAATCATCCTATCATATAGCAACACAACAAGTGTAGGCTTCTTTGGTAATATTCAATTAATATCCACAGCCTAGAACAATTTAATAATCTATGAAAAATCATTACTCCCTGTCTTTGGTTCCTTAACCATTAACATGATTTTTCTACAGAGGTGACATCACATGCCACATTTAAACAATGAAATATACCTATAAAAATTATGAATATCAAAATAAAATTTTATTATCAAATAAAAATGCATAGTATTGTTTTTGAGGGCACATAATTCTAACAATCTCCCACTTGCACTCAAAACCAATCATACATGTATTTAATACCCATTGCTTCCAAATGTTTCTCAAACACCTTTTGAGACAATGCCTTTATGAGTGGATCTGCAACATTATTGGTAGAGGCAATTTTTGTTATTTCTACATCACCTCTATGTATGATATCACATATCAAGTGATATTTACATGCAATATGTTTTGTCCTTTGATGAGCCCTTGGTTCTACTGCATTTGCAACAACCCCACTATTGTCACAATAGATAGCAATAGGTGAATCAATAGAAGGAACAACTTCAAGTTCTTGAATGAACTTGCGAATCCACATAGCTTCCTTTGCAACTTCACTTGCAGCTATAACTCTGCTTCTGTAGTAGAGTCTGTAGTAGTATCTTGCTTGCAACTTCTCCAACTTATTGCTCCCTTGCCAAGAGTGAACACAAATCCAGAAATTGATTTTCTATCATCAATATCAAATCATCATCTGGGGGCACTATCCCAATTCATCTGCTTAATGTGCCCCTCAATTTCAAGACTTGGTCTGACCAGAGGATTTTGTGGAATGCACTCCCATCTACTATAAATAATCTTGGAAAGGTATGGTTCATGTTTTAATAAAGTTCCATACTTCCAGTTTATCTGATGCCAAGTACTTATTGTTTTATGCCATATTGACATTGACATTGACCCTTTTCAGAAAGCTGTGTCTCATAGAAATGTCGCATTTTTGGCTGCTGTACGTGAATTAGAAGAAGCATCTGCTGCGGAGGGTATCATCAATTGCATGCGGTATACAGTTTATACTCTTTTGTGTTTTGCGATATATTTTTTGGCGGTAATTTTCCATATTTATTTACATCTTTCTATGGAATAATGAGTATTAATAGTTTGAATTTTTCCTAATGCTATGCAGTACATCCCTTAGCTTATATTGTGTTTGATAAACATATTGAAATACACGGTAAGAGTCTCTAGTGCTCCCAATCATGAATAGACAACAATGAATTCATCCTATGTTTTAGTGCATAACCTATTAGTTCCATATATATAGTGTAAATTTCCGGAAGAACATCGTTACTTGAGTCTTGATGCTGTTAAGTGGAAATGTTAGTCATATTGGAGAAGTGGATACTTCTTGTACTATTGTACTAGGAGAATTTAAGGAACAAAATTTGGTATCTTTCTGAGGTATGACATACATTTTCCAAAGCATTGGAAGCTTAAAGTAGGACTGTTGGCTGTATGGCTGGTCTCTAGCCTGGTTTGTACTGTCTTTGCTGGGTTTCCCCAGCTCGTTTCAATAAAAAAGGCTTTCTTGATTATCACGAAAAAAGAAAAAAAAGAGAGAATGTCTTGAATGAGGTCCAATACTGAAAAGGGAAGTGTCCCACAATATTCTACCAAGCAAGCCATTGAATCCAGATATTGAGTGCACGAAGGTGCACCACTGAAGCTACTCATCTAATCTTGTCATTCTTATATAGATTAATTTGTTTTGTGCATTATACATACTGGAATAGAAGCTTCTACTGTCTATTGGAAGTCTCATTACTTATGAATTGCCAACTATCAAGACAGTGTTTTGCCTCTTGGAGGGCATTGGCATGCCTAGTTCAGTTGTGCTGCAGAAGGTTTTTTTGGTACAGATTTGAATATGAGTTTGGAAAGAAGAACATGTCAGAAGAAGAATCATGGCAATCATGGACCATATCCTGGACTTATGAAATGCATTTGAAAAGACACATTATTGAAAAAAAAAAAACCAAGAATGGAGATGAGTTATGAATGTTTTTCATCTTCAGATCAGAGGGCAAAGATGATATCCAATATGCTAAGTGGAAATCCAGACTCTAGAGTCAAAGTTTCCTTTTACTGGATTGCTCAAATGTGATGGAACTGGATTGTTGAAATGTAAATGGATCAAACTTGTTATTGAGTGTGGAGAACAGGTGTGTAGACACAGTACACTTCAGGGGAAGAATGATGTGAAGCATTAGTTAATGCATATACCAAGAATTTTATGTACCTTCATGTTACCTAGTGTTCAATGTGGAAGATTTATTGGGTGACAGGCACAGCCTGAAATTTCTTATGCTTGGGAGGTGAACTACTATAAATCTGAAATTCTCCAATGTATTGAATGAAGGTTAAAGTGATAGAACTGCATAAATAATTTTTGTACATCACTTAGTTCGTTCAGATACCCAGGGTACAGTGGCATGTGTGTAACACATGAGATCTGCCAAAAAGATAACTTTCCTCCCCACCCTCACCACCTCAAAAAAAGAAAAAAAGAAAAGCAAAAATAACAACATTTAATATCATTTTCTTGACCATATTTGCCCAATGTTAGAGTTGTTTAGTGAATTACTTAAGGCCGTTATGCAACTACAGAAGATATCTCATATGCAGCCAGGCTAGAGTATTCTACTTGTTTGTGAAATAATGGGTAAGTAGGTGACATTAATAAATTTAGGGCCTTCAAGTAATTTGCTTTTGTTATAGGTCTTTTGTAGGGGTAATATGGATGGATAATTGTTGGTGACAGCCATTAGTACTCTCTCTGGCAGAATTTATGATGTCAAATACTGGTATACATCTTTTCTTTTCTTTTTTTGGGGCGGGGTGGGGGTAGGATGATTTACATAAAACAAGTCCTAGTGGTCATCTTGTAGCTTACGGAAAATTTCTCCATTTCCTTGTTCTGTTCCCCTGTTCTAGCTTTCATTGATTACATGCATTTCTTCTTCTAGCATGTGAATGTTGGTAGCCTACTTAGGAAAGATTAGCAATTTCACATTATTTTAGTGCAACTAAGTTCTATATTATATGATTTTTACCATAAAACTATTTGGAGTATAATCTGCTCAATTTACATTGATTTAATTTTCCTGCCTTCCCTTTTCCATATTACGGTGGAGGTGGACAATTCATCACGTTTTGCTGGAATCTCCCCCCCCCCCCCCACCCCCCCTTTCTCCCTCTGTGTTGACAGGGGTGTGCTTTGTTGTAGACATAAGCAGTTAAGTAGTTCATTTGGTGAAAATGTCCTACTTTGCTAGTTCTCTCTTCCTACTAACATGCATATGAACTTTTCATTAGTAAACCGTCCTTGTTACCATAAAAAATTATAATCTTCTTAAATACCATATAATGATGTCATCTGCTAATGACTATGATACACAGAGTATATACACGTTTTTCCAGATTTTTTTCCAAAAAAAAAAGTCTAGACTAATATGGAGCATGATGCCATTAGTAAAGATTTCAAGCTTGGAATATGTATGATGACCATGTTTTATTTTTTCAGTACGTTTGCGGAACTCTGTGATACCTCGCAGAAAGTTCCTGCAGGAACACTGGTGGAGCAATTTTTGGACCTTCATCTAAGTATGCAGAGAGCTGGAAAAGTTGTCAATTCCTTACAGAGCATAACACTTTCTGAATCTAAGTCAAATGGTTATTGTAGCCTACAGCGTTCATTGCCAGATGCATGTAAAAGTTTCACTGATAAGAATGCCACGTCTTGGGTTCAAGCTGCAGTAAGGACTAATCTTTCCAAGTTCAATCTTTTCAGAATGCTAGAAAAGAGTAGTCTTCAAAATGGTGAGAAATGTCATTATGTCATCATAGATAAGAATCCAGAGGAATTGAATTCAGAAAGTAATTCTCCTCAAGATAAACAAAGTCATAGAAATCATGGAAGCTCTATATCAGAATCAAATGCAAAGCGGATGCCATCTCCTTCACAACGTCATTCAACAAAGAAAACAAATACTGTAAGGGAGGACTGTTCTAAGGGAAGTAGACTAAAAGAGACAGCAACTTTGGCTGAAAAATTGCTCTTGGTTTCTCGTGAATGGTTCTTGAAGTATTTGGAGGATTCGTTAAATGTGGGATTTGAGCAAAGCAGAGAGGAAGAAAGATCTGAAATTGCATATCTTCTCGGGCAACTTAAAAGGGTGAATAAGTGGTTGGATGACCTGGTTGGGGGTGGAGTTGAGGTTGATGAGAGGATAGATGACTTAAGAAAGAAGTTATATGGGTTCCTATTAGAGCATGTTGATTCCACCATTGTTTCCATTAATTAGATACATACCACAAGAACTAACAGTGATTACACTATCAACCACAAATTTCTTGTCCAGGTAGGGGTTTCTGTCGAGAGTTTTACAGCACAAAGAATATGGTATTTTTGCCCTGGAGTTCTATCACAGGATGTCCTATGACTTTCACAGAATTTTTGTAATGACTGAAACATGTGCTATATCATTGAAATGTATAGTTGACTTCCATGTAGGTCTCTGCTAAATTTTTTATCCGCCATTTGGATCACAGCTATTACCTTATTTATATATGTACTAGTATGATTATGTTGCTATTTTAGCCACACTCCCACTAGTCATACACACACCTATCTTCCCAAGAAGTAAACAAGAAGAACTACTAAACCAAAATCAAGTCTATCCTTTTGGCTTCGACAAAATTTTAATTTAATAGAACCTTTATTCACCGACAATGGAGGGCCATAGGAATTATTCTATAAAATAATCCTATTTAGCACTTAATATATATTACTACTGGGACTATTTAAATATCATTCTTTATGTATCTGATACAACTCCCACTAATTGAGATTCAACACCTTAATTCGGCAATACTCAAGATTTTATCAACATAAAAAGGTGAGTCAATGAACTAAAACATATCAACATGGGTTACACAAATAATCACATATACATGAAACCATAATAGACAATCTATAAAGTAATAATAGCACTATGGCGCAAAACTCAAGAGTAGATGCCAGAGACATGCGACTTCAGCAACATATTTGTCAAATATAATCAAGAATACGGAAAACGAATCGGAACCAAACAATCAACATATCACCTATATCAATCACGGCACGGATTTTTGTTGTTCTCCATTTCTCCGAATAAAAACAATTAACATATCACATATATAAATCACGACATATAGGAAATAAATCTCGGCAAACATACTGATATAAATAACAATTCAAAATCCATGATTAAGTGTGGTTTGCTCTGATACCACTGAAAGTTTTGCTGAAGCAATATAAAACAAAAATTTATATTTTCATTTAAAGATCATTGTACCACACAACCATGGATTCTAAATAGAACAAAATTGCGTACCTCTCTTAGCAACCCAAAGCGTGTTGCCTCCCAAGATATTCACATCTCTCTCTCTCTTTTTTTTTTTTGGGTTTTCAGAAGACTGCAGTATCACTCAATAGTTCTGATGGCCAACAACTGATATGATATGATATATATATATATATATATATTTAAATCTTATTTTTATTTAAGACTTCTAAAAACCCAAGAGAGAGATTGGATGTGGGATCCTTAGGAATCCTAATCTTCATCTGTAGGATTAATCAATAACTTTTTGAATGTTATTGACTTATCTTGAAACTCTTTCAAAATTATTCCTTAATTTTCTCAACCATATCAAGAAAATATTTGAACTTCTACAAATTGCAATAATGTCCATCAACACATTGCAATTGACCCTTGAAGATTAGAGAATTACAATTAAGGTCCCATTACTTACAATTTTATATCTATGTCCTTCCACCACACTATATTCCCACAAGCCACTAGGACTGGATTAATATCACTGTCATGTCCCTAGCTTATGTAACCCTTAATTTCTTGATTTCATAACTTCTATTGGACTCCAAAATATCTTTGAAAAAACTCTTTAAATATATATATACAATATTATATATATGAAAAACATTTTTGAAAAATGTCACCGGCCGGTTGTGTTTTTAGTCCAACTTCAATATGAAAATCAACTGAATATACTATCTTCTTTAGAGACTGGTGGATTCATTGTTGAGCATTTACATATTTTAGTCATTACACACATAACCCAACATGTCTGTATATAGCCTTTATAATTAGCATCACCAGTTGACATTGTCAAAGTTATGTGCATAATAAATAAATATACACAAATCTCTCATGTTTGAGGACAATAGAAAAATTGTGATAGAACAACCTTTTAATTAACAGTGATCATTACATAAGGTGTTCTTGATCGGATCCGATTTAGTGTATGTACTTGTTACATTACACCCACTTGTCTGCTTAAAGTCACTACCTCAATGATGGAGTAAATCATCCTATCATATAGCAGCACAACAAGTGTAGGCTTTAGTGGTAATATTCATTAATATCCACAGCCTAGAACAATTTAATAATCTATGAAAAATCATTACTCCCTGTCTTTGGTTCCTTAACCATTAACATGATTTTTCTACAGAGGTGACATCACATGCCAAATTTAAACAATGAAATATACCTATAAAAATTATGAATGTGAAAATAAAATTTTATTATCAAATAAAAATGCATAGTATTGTTTTTGAGGGCACATAATTCTAACAGTCAAGACTATGGCTGTGACAGTAACATCTCATTATCACAAATACACGTTCGAGAGGCATTTAATATAAGAAACCAAAACAAATATTTAAAAATGGTAATTGAATATATGAAATAGGAAAATTTAAGTAAAAAAAGAAGAAGAGAATAACCAAATAAGTAAAAGAAAATTATTTGCTCATATATACTTATCCGGCCAAGTTATCAAGTCTATTTTCAGCAAACCAGTTTATTCATATCCAGATTTGTTTTGTTTGATATTTCCAGAAGAAGAAGAAGGATATAGCTTCATACTAAAAAATTAAAAACCGGAAATGTAAAAGAAGTTAATAAAAGTTGTTCTCAGGAAGTTAAAAGAGCAGTTTAAAAACTAACGTGAGTGTACTAAGAGTGTGGTCCTATTTTGTGGATAGTGTTTTATGTGGGAGTTAAAAAAGCATTTTACCAAGTTTTACCCCTACTTAAACGTAGACTGTAGGGGTATTCTGGAACAAAAAAAAAAACCTAGTCTAAACAGGAGAAGCCCCTTAAATAGTAACTAGCCTTTGAGCATGCGCTCACGCACGTGCTCAGAGGCTCTTCTATTTTTTTTTGGAAAAAAGTTAATAATTTACATCAATTATAATTTGGGATTACTACATTTTTCAATCACAAAAAAATCTAGGGGGAGGGTGAAAAATTATTTCACCTGCAAACACATAATACTCATCACACCCCTAAGTTTTTTTGTGATTGGAAAATGTAGTAATCTCAAATTATAATAAATACTCTAAATTAACCCTTACCCAAAAAATAAAAGAGCCTCTGAGCACGCATGTGAGCGCGTGCTCAAAGGCTAGTAAGAGGATTACTAAAGTGACTTAAAAGTACGCGAGTGCTTAGAGGCTAGTAAGAGGATTACTAAAGTGACTTAAAAGTGAATTTTTTAAAAACTTTTAATAGAGATGAGCTATCAATTCGTGTAAAGCCACCTTAAAGTATTCTTTTAAAAACAATTTTATGTTAACTTGAACTAAAATTTGTACATTAAGTCAATGCAATGTGAAGTATCACTCAATACAACAACTAAAAGAATAGATCTAAATTGACGGTGTGAATACATAATCCAAAGACAAACTTAAGCAGAAATAGAAAAACTTGAAATGATACAAAGTAACTCAAAAGGTGAATAATAGCACAAAAATATTAGGGGCATTAAGCAAATGAATGCCCAATTTCCCCACAATTATAGCCGATTCTCATCCATGCCATGGTCATATCCTTCTTATTAGGGCTATCTCATCATTCTTATTAGGGCGATTCTTGACTACCCTTGATGCCAATAAAGTAATCATATCTACAAGTATCACATAACATAAAAAATCACCATTATAAGTTGACTTTATGCCATAACAGAACATTTGCCATTTCCAATAAAACTTCAATTCCAGATATATTCAATCGCTCACGCGTGTGCTCAGAGGGTTTTTTTTTTTTTTTTTTTTTGTTGTTGTTGTAAAGATTCATAATTTGCATCAATTATAATTTGAGATTAATACATTTTCTTATCACAAAAAAAGTTAGGAGTATGATGAGTTATGCATTTATGGGTGAAATAATTTTTTTCATCACATGATATGTCCATGCAAAGCTAGAATTATTTTAAGAGTTCATTAAAGAGATGGAAATAATCCGTTGGAAGAATATGGAAATAGATTAACATGAAGTTCAATCATCTTCTTTTTTGTGGAGATAAATACCCTTTATTTTATCTCTCCTCCTTCTTTTGGCTTTTCTCTCCCCATTTCTTCACGCCTGTAAAAAAAGATTAGATTTAGGAAAGGATTATAGTTATTTGACTCTACCATGAAAGAGTCAAATGACTATCATCCTATCTCATACTAATATTTTTCCTTTACACTACCCACATTATAGAGTTCAAATCAAACACAAACAAATAATACCATAAATTTTTGTGTGGAAGTTAATTTTTTTTATTGAAATGGATTTAAGATTGTTTACATCTATGGCTAACACAACAATAAAATACAATGAACATTCATAGCAGTACATTAATCCTCAATTCAGCCAATTGATGAGACATTCTAGAAAAAATTACTCTAGAAAAAATGTATGAAGTGAAGGCATAATGTGATTAGGACTATTAGACACCCTTGAATAATAACAACAACAAAAAAGTTCCGAATTATAATTACTGCAAATTGAAAGGTGTACTGATACCCTTAATAATGCTTCTAGCAAACAAAGTATCATAATCTCCTAAACCTACAGCCGCAATCTATCTGTCCCTAACCTTCCTATTGAGGACCAACAATGACATCAAAACTGGTATCAGTTTATGAACTGTTGGATATATTTCAACAATTTACTTTTGTGATAAAGCAAAAGGAACAACATACATATCTAAATATAAGTAATAATACAAATAGATGTGATAGACAAAAGCAATAAACAAATATTGAATATATATAAGAAGAAATCTGCAAATAATTAAAAACTCACAGACCAAATGCATGAAGGATGAATGAATCAGATCAAGTCTTGTGTTTGACACAATTTCCTTAAAGCAGATTTCGCCCCTCACAGAATCACTGTGGTGCTTTGAGACTCATGGACGTCTGCCTCCCAGGATAAAATGATCTACCGCACAAAAACGAAGCACACAAGGTTGTGCTCTGCGAACTACTCAATGTCTCTTTCTCTCTCTTTGACACAAAATGAAATGCACAAAATATTCTCACTGGGAGATTTTCTGAAAAAAAAAATTTCATGAATGAGGGACTATGAATTATTATATGTTACTGAATAGGCACTCTGTTTCAGTAATAATTGCTGTGCACAGATTAACTGACTTAAAAATTAAAATTATAAAATATTATTATTTGGACAAGTAGGCCCAGTCCACATATGCCAAAAGCCCAACCTAATGTCCAACTCATGAGTATATAAACTCATATATTATCTATTTCCTTTCCTATGTGGGACTCAGGATTTTTACCACTTTTAATAACATCTAAGTGAACATAGAAAACATCAATTTCTTATTCACTCCATGCTATTTTTCTAACATGAACATGATTTGAAAAAACTGTGAAGACTTAACAAAGTGAGAGTGAAAGACGGTGGAAGAAGATTGGGTGGATGACGGAAGAAGAAACTGAAGGAGAAGGATAATATTGTGGTGGATGTGAGAACGTGGTTTTTTTTTATTTTTATTTTTTAGAACGAACGTGGTTTTAATAGGTGTAGCAATCCGATTTTTACAACTACCTTCAGTTATCTTTTTTTTTTGAAACGTAAGATATATTTGAAAGTAGGGTTTTTTTTTTTTTGGATAAATTTGAAAGCAGGTTTTTTTTTTAGGGAAAAGTTGAACGTGGGTTTGAATGTGGTATTTGAAATTTTTTGGATTTCTTTTGGATATGATTGATTTCTACTTTTTAGTATATTTTTTTCTTCTTCAAAAAAAAAAAAAAGAAGAGATTTAAGGAAAAAAAAAAAAAAAAAACCAAACGTGAGATGAGATTGAAGGGTAACCGGGTATTGAAAAAAAAAAAGTTAAGTTTTTTTTTTATTTTTTTATTTTTTTATTTATTTTATGCAAAGAAAACAACAGTTAAGTCTTGATAAAGGAAAAAAAAAAAAAAAAAAAAAACTGAATAAAGAAAAGTGAAAACGTGGAGTAATGCTTGGAGTTAAACGTGGGAGTTAAATATTGCCTATTTTGTAGGCAAGGTTATAGGTGAGAGTTAAAGATGTATTTTTACTATGTTATCCTCAAGCTTTATATCTACTTAAATTTAGGTTGCAAGGGTATTTTTTGGAAAAAAAAAATTCCGGTCCAAATAAGGGAAGTCCCTTATATTGTAGTATAGATATAGATATAGATATAGATAATAAATAAATTATATAACATTATAAATATAATATAATAAATTATTAGTAAACCTGATGAAAATATATTACTATATAATAATAATAATAATAATAATAATAATAATAATATAACATGTAATTAGTTGTTTCTTTTTAGTATTGAAATCTTGTTTGTATACTATTTAACATTTTTTTGATCTATTATTAATTTTTATCTTAATCATTATACTTTATTATGTTGATAATTTATTTTGAAAATTTAGGTTTATTGGCAAATTAAAAACTACTGACTCTTTGATAAAAAAGAAATGAAAAACTATTGACTCATTATTTTTGTTAATATTGTCTTTTGACTGTTTAATTTTAATAAATACATATTTTTAGCACACATTGAGTTATAAAATATTTAACTTGTATACTAAATTGCACTTAAATTACTATTTGATACTATTATACATAATATGAATATAATTAATATATACAAAGAAAAAAAAATTGTTTGGTCCCCTCAAAGATAAATTACTGGCTCCACCACTGCGTATAGCCAAAAGAAACCTTTCAGTGTAATATCCTTCACCATATGTTGCACTTCTCTAACCAGTGAGCAGATGTAGGCACAACCTTCTCTGCAATAATGTGAAATGGTGGGACATCTGAAACAACATAATGCCTATAAAACATAAAATCTATTTGAGTCTTATCAACAAGTTTTTTTTTTTTTTTTTAATAGAAATAAGTACTTTCATTAATGAGTATAGGTGGGTTTCTTTGTCAACGGGCTGAAGCCTATCTTGCTATGCCTAGGCCCGTTTCGCTGTGGGTTGGGAAGTTGGGCCTGGCCCAATACTCTAGTAGGACTGTGCTGTGGGCCAGTCTTTGCATAAGTCTAGCATCCAATAATAGAGACAACAAAAACAAACAAATACATATGCACTTTACTCCGTTGAAATTTGCACACGTTTTATGGACTTAGCAGAAAGTTAGTTGTAGCAAATGGGTTAGTTACAGCAGAAAGATTAAGTTATCAGAACAAATGATACAACAAATAAAGTAAAGATGGTACGACAAAACAACTGATGCAGCAAATAAAGTGAAGATGCTACGACTGGACAACTTATACAGCAAGTAAAGTTATGTGTGTGAACGTTTGTATTGATAGTGAGACACTGAATCTTCCCACAGGAAGTCAACCAAAAAGAGCCCGAACCCCAACCTAAACAACCTAACTATTGGACTATGCAATTAAAGTTGTGCATTCTAGGGAATGGACCTAAATGGCTACTTGTTACTGCTTCTGGGATTTCAAAGAGTGGGTTTACTAAAGAGGGAGGGAAAAAATTTCCTACTGATGCATTTCTTTCTACCGTGTTCTTCTCTCTTTTCTTATCACTTTTCCTTTTTCTTTCTCTTTGTTATTTCTCTTTTAGTTCTTTATGCTTTCTTGCCTTGGGTTCCTCTTTACTTATGGCTATCGCCATTTTTATACTAGGTTGATCTTATGGGATTTCTCTATTACCATTAGGGCTTCACCAACTGTTTCTGGTCTATAGTGGACACCCCTTCAGAGTTGCCCACCAACCCATTGGTTTCCCATTTACTACCACTACTGGACATTCCTAATGTATTCTCTTTCTTCCACTACTTGTTACATGAAAAATTTCCCTTTTGTTTTGATCTTGCTATGAGCCTTTCCCCTTTGTTTGAATGGATAAGGCCTTGGGGTTTCTCATTACCTACCTTTCTGGCATGCATCGGGTGGTTCCAGCCATCTACCACATCTTTTGGGCAAAATGCTATCCCAACAGAACATTTCCCTAAAAGAGGCCCTAGCTGGAAATCGAAAATAGGCTCTTTTCCCCCCTCCATCAAACTACACCCTCTGAATCCCTTGACTGTGGGCCCACTTTTCTTGTATTGGTTGGGTACAAGTTGGTGGTGCTTTAGCTACTACGTGCTTGCTCCACTACTCTCTGTTTTTGTTTTCTTTCATTCCTACACCATTTTTGCCGTTCCAGGTTAGTTTTGTTTTCATCCTACTGCATGTCCCTTCTGCCCGTGTTTATCCTTTATGGAGAGAACAACATGGGCCTTCTTCTTGGGCTTGCTTTGCCTCCCTTTATCTCTTCCTGGACTCGTCGGTTCGCTTGGCATGACTTCCTGCCAAACTAGCCCATTGGGTTTTTATTCCTTTCCTTCTTCCTTCCTCAGACCATTATGACCCATTAGCTTCCACCTTACTTTTTCTTTTGCCTCTTACTATGCTTGTGGGCTTGCTGGCCCACTAGACTTTATGTCTTTCTTTGGGCTCTCATGGTCCTTTTGCTTTGCTTTTACCTTTTATTGTGTTTGTGGTCTTGCTGGCCCATCGGACTTTATTTCCATCTTTCTTTCTTTTTTAGGCTCTCATAGCCCCTTTGCTTTGCTTTTACCTCTTATTGTTCTTGTGGGCCTACTTGTTGCCATTTCCTACCATGCTGGTCCACTGGGATTTATTTCTTTATTTCTTTCTTCTTTGGGCTTTTATAGCCCATTTGCTTCTATTTTTCTTTTCCATTATTTTCTTCTTCATTTTTACTTGCTATTGGGCCTTTCTGCTGTTGGACCTTTTTTTTTTTATTATCAAAAAATGGGTATCAACATTCACGCCTCTGAGCATATGAATTGTTTCTTCAATTCATATGCGAATACTTTTACTATTTCTTTCGTGGGTTTTTTAAACAGTGGTCCCCATCTCACTTCCTTTCTGCTGCAAATAGACTTGTTTTTTTTTTTTTTTTAATTTCTCTATTTATCAGTTATTCTGAAGCAACTCCTTCGCTTTATTTAATGTGTTACCCTTTTTGAGAAATGTACTGTCGCTTCCCTTCTAAGTCTTTGTTACTTATCCCATTCTCTTTCACTATTTTTCTTTCACAACACTTCCTTCTTTTCTCAACTTCTCCTTTTTCTCTTCATTCTTCGCTTTGTGCCTTTTTCTATACCCTACATACATTACCCACCTTCTCTTTATGTTGCCGGTGAAGAGTGAAGGTTCTTCTTGCTGTAAAGGGAAAGAAACCACCATTGATCCACCACTCATTGAGGGTAAGGGAGGTGAAGAGGCACCTCTTTCCGAATTGGAACACTCCGAGGAGGAAGGGGTGGCTCACGACCTTGATAGCAAGTGCACCCCTCTCATAGACCATGGTATGATGCCCATTCTCAGTTTTCAGTGATACCCGATGACTATTCGCCTCCTCCGTCGGGTCGAGTTTGGCTATCTTTGGAGCGGCAGAAAACTGATGTATCTTGGGCTCCGTTGGCAACTTCTATACCAGATATTGCCATTTGTCGTGGAGAGACCTTAACCGTCCCCATTCTCTTTGAGTTTAGGTTGGGTACGTCATTGGGTTGGAAGGATTGGGTTGATCAAGAGCTTTTCGATGTGGGTTTCCTGGAGGCGCTCCAATGGGCCGCTATTTTGAAGGCCGTTGTTTCTTCGCGTTGTTTACAAAACTATCGTGACTTGTTCAATCTATGACTCTTGGTCTGCTGGTGGTGTAGTGCCACTCATACGTTCTTTCTTTCCTATGGTGAACTTACTGTGACGTTGGAAGATGTGGCAAACCAATTATTGCTTCCTATCCTTGGGGACATCGACCCTTTGGATATCAAACTTTCTACCGATGAGGAAGCCGTGGAAGCGGAGTTGAAGAAGGGACTTGGTGGTGGGAACACAAAGCTTTCTAATTGGATTGGGGTTTTTTCGAAGGCTTCTATTGTTGCTCGCCGCGCTAACTTCATCATGTTTTGGTTGTGTAAGTTTGTTTTTGGCTCTTATCCTCATTATGCTGTAAAACCCGTGTACTTTCAGTTGGCTATTAAGATTTCTATTAGGGTAAGTCTGCCATTGGCTCCTTTGTTCTTGGGTCATTTGTATGTTCCATTGGATATCTTACTGAATGACGAGCGGGAAGCAGGTTCCTGCCATATTGTTACTTCTTCTGTTCATAGCACTATTTTGCATCATCTTATCTGGGAGCGTTGCTCTAGGCACTTGGCCAAGTGTAAGTCTGTCTACCATGCTAAGGAGAGGTTTCAGATTGCCTAAGGTGATCACCAATTTTTGTGGGGGGTTTTGTTGATGAGTTTTCTTTAGCACACCGTTGGGTTGGGTTGAAACCCTTTGGTCATCCTGCTGTGGAGTTTTTTGATAAAGGAGTGGGCTTTTCATAGAGAGCTTACAGGAATCTTGGTACTGGCTACACTTATGATGATTCGGCGATGTGGCCTTTCATGGGTACTGCTGGGTACTGCTGGCACAATGCCTAGCTACACTTATGATGAGTGAAGGATCATGTACCTAGCTGCGACCAATGCCGGGTGGCTGCCTTACTTGGCTGATGAAGGGATACGGTGTGTGCACTACTCTACCCATAGAGTGAGAAGGCAATTCGGGCTTAACCAAGATGTGCCTGATGATTTAACTATGGTTCTAGATTTTGCTACTTTGGTTTGCCCTTTCCTGCTCCCACATGCCTTTGATTATTAGAGTAAGCTTTTTACTGCGGTTACTATTCCCAGTTCTCAGAGAGTGGGTCTTTGTATTGCTCCTATGCACACCTACTGGCAGGTTGTTATGACTTTCTTCCTTAAAGATATTATTGGTAGCCATGGCTTTTCACTCATTCCCCCTCAAGGTTTGCAAACCGTGCTCTCTTCGAACCCACGTTTGCTTGTTCCTACCAAGTCCAAAATTGCGTATGCCCGGAAGCAAAACGGGTCTGCCATATTTAAGTGGCAGGAAGAACAACAGGGATAGTTTTTGTATGCAGGGGAGTTTCCTTTTGGCTAGGAAAAGAAAATGAAGGTAGTGAACCTACCTTCACTAGTGAAAAAGGGTTCGTCCTCCAAGTCTGCCAAGCCTAAGTCTACTAAGAAGGGTAAGGGTATTACCGTAGGTGCCTTTGAGACCTGTTTTGACATAGTTCCTTATAGGGGAGACTTTCCTGCTATTGGCAATTTCGTTCTCGAGAGCACCTCTCCTCTTTCTACTAGGACTCGTTCCACCTGGAAGTTTACCACAACCAAATCCAAGCCTCCATTGTCGAGACAACCTTCAAATGCCCCTCCATCTAGTAGAACCCATGGCAGCAAGCGAAATACTTCCCCTCTAATTTCATCTGCTTCTTCTGAGAGGAGAGTATGTTATCTCTAATTCCCTTCTTGTCTTTATTTTAATTCTTTAATGCCTTCGCCTGTGGCTAACATCATATGTGCCTCCTTTTCTTTTCTGGTAGTTTAAGCTTAAGGAAGACACTTCTGCCACATGGCCCATCATACTCGACAAGGCCGAGGTAAGTCTTTCTTCTATTTTTCTTCATTTTGTTTTCCTTGCAATATTTTTTTTTCTTGTTTTCTTTCGCCTACTCATTCTTTCCCTCATTTCGTTACAATTAGATTGACACTGAGCTTATTGCTGTCTATGTTCCCCTAAGTGAGGAGAACCCTACTGGACTTACCGTTGGCATGGAGGCAGTTTCTGCCGAGGGCAATGTTTCTAAGGGGGAGAAGATTTTTGCGACTGCGAACACTCCTATGGAGGGATTCTTTGATGGTGCTGATATTTTTGTAGAGGCCATGGCCTTCACCGCTATTGCTGCTACTAGGGAGGTTTCTATCGAGGCTTCAGTTTCCACAATATAACCGATTCTTGCTGAGGGGGTTGCTTCTGTCGAAGAGAAAATCCCTAAGAGTCTGGTCTTGCTTCTGCCAAGTTTTCTACTCCTCCAAAGGGAGGTGTTCCTCATATGGGTGCTCAAACTGAAGAGGCTCCTTTTACTACCTCTCCGTCAGTCATATCTTTCAATGATCCATTTGCTGCCCTTCCTCAGGTGGTTGGAGGTAGGCCTTCACTAGTGATCACTCCATCTTCCATTCCCTCTTTTGCCACCCAAATGCTTGATGTAGATCTATCTCCTAATAAGGGATCCGAGGTGATCCTTGAGCATTCTGATGATGAGCTAGCTGTGAAAACTAGGATCTCTGATTTTGAGGATGCTTCTGATGAAGAGCCTAATACTGAGGCTATGGGTATAAGCTTTCCTCCTTTAGCTTTTCTTCTTATTGTTGTATATACATTTTTTTTGGTGTGTTCCCTTCCTTACCTTGTATGTCATCATATTATGCAGTCACCGAAGCCCTTATGGAGTCGCTTCGAGTAGGTGGAGAGGAATGATCTCGACCCCATGGATTTCTAGGGTATTGGGCCTCCGTATGTAGACTTTCATGGATACAGAGTACCTCAGGATTGCTTGGAGCATCTGCAGGTTGTTCATTGTTACCATGGGGATTTTATGCAGAAATTTCCCCTCGGCCGTTATGCTAGAGAGCATTTCCTCAAGTTGTTAGGATGTGTTATGAACGATATTTAGCACAACTTTGTGGATATGATTTCCGCCTAGAAGATCTTGCAATGAAGAGTAGCAATTCAAGAGTTGATTCGCGTTGAATTTGAAGTGGGATTCCTGCTGGAGCATCTTCATGAGATTTCCTGGGTCTTCTTTAGGAGGAAGATTCAGCCTGCAGTTGATGCTATTGATGCTCGTATTGAGAGCTTAAAGAAGGAGGCAACAGATTTGGAGGCTCATTGTGAGTGCCTTCTTTCTAGTGTGACTGCTCCTGACCGTTTCCAGGACAAACCCCTTATTACCGGCCTTTGATTATTTGCTATGTATTCGGCTACCTCAGTTATTCTATACTTTTTTTTTTCCTTTTTCATACTATGCTTATTTTGTTTGATACTTATGACTATTTCTATTGAGTCTAGTATGACTTATGCTTTTGGTCTGTAACTTTTTGCTACTTTTGCTATAATGCTTGATATGCTCTATAATACCGCATATTTCTATGAATACCTCGTTTGCCATTTTCATTGCTTTCTACTTTTTTATTCATGACAATACGTTCATTACAAACTACTAAATTACTTTCTTGTGACATAGCACCCCTTACAAGGGTGGTCACTTGGAGGAAATACAAAAAGAAAAAAAGAGATAGTAAAATTACTTGACACTTCTCAGGCATAGTAACATTTAAGCCATTTGCCATTGATGGGATTTGTAGACACTCGATTTTGCATTCATAATTTAATCAAGGAAGATGGCTAGAGTGACCATTCATATACCCAAAAAAATCATAGTTGCGTTACATGCATTAATTCATTCATTGCATAACATAAAAATGAGCTAGAGATTCTAACGGTCGTGACAGTATGCCCGATTTCCAAATCAGACCGTCGGTTTGAAAGATATCATGAGATCAAGTTTTCACGGTCAGCATGCATTTTGTTTAGGTGGAACCAACCACGCATGATTAATTTAAATTAATTCTGATTGGTTAGACAATAAAAATTAATTAAATAATTTTGTGATTGGTTGTTAGTTAGTGTCAAAAATAGACTTGTTTGCATAGGAATAAAGTGGATAATAAGATAACAATGTAATTGTGGATAATCAAGACTTTTTGGAATATTTATCTACAAGATAATCATTACTTTAGAGACCTGAAGATCCAGAAAAGGGGTTTAATTTTTAGAATACGGATTAAAAATGCGTCTAAGTGCAATTCCTGGCAAAAAAATCCTTAAAAAAGGAGTAAAAAATGGACCGAAATTCAAACGCGGGTTCGGCACCCAAGAGGGCTAATCGGCACTCTTGGAGTGCCGATTGGCACTTCTCAAGTGCCGATCGGCACAAACTCGAGGCCCGACCCAAGGACTCCTGGATTGAGATAAGCCCTACGCTTTTCAATTTTTTAGAGATGAGGACGCGTCCCAATTCGTATATGATCATTCAGCTAATTTTTCGAAGAATTCCAACCTCTATAAGTAGAGGGTGCCTCTCAAAATTCAACACACTTTTTTACACTTTCTGAGCCCCCCTCTTTCTGGCTCTTCTCTTCTGATTTTTAATCTCCTTACATTAAAGACGTTCTGGAGGCTCTTGCCTTAGGAATTTCTTTTTTGTAAGTAAAGTATTTTAGGCTTCTAAGAGTTGAATAAATTTTTTTGAATCCTAAAATATTCTTTCAATTAGAAGAGCGCGCTCATGCAAGAGGTATTCTATTTTCTCTTCCTTTCCACTAGTTTTGTTGATGATGCATGAATATGTTTAAAATGTTTTATTATTTCTTGCTCTTAATGTATAATTACCATGTTCTGCTTGAATTTTTCTTTAACATGTTCTTAGATGATTACTTATTGTGGTTCTCTTCCTTAAATTTCAAAGTCTGCTAATGTTTATCAAAGATTTCTTTAACAAATCTAAAAACTGATCTGATCTTTCAGATCTGATTTTTTTCTAAACCGAAAACTAATCTGATCTTTCAGATCCGATTTTTCTAAACCAAAAATTGATTTGATCTTTTAGATCTGATTTTTCTAATACCAAAAAACTGATCTGATCTTTCAGATCTGATTTTTCTAATACCAAAAAACTTATCTGTATTTTCAGGTCTGATTTTTTTCTAATTCAAAACTCATCTGTATTTTCACTAAATACAGATCTGATTTTTTTAAAAAGCACAAAACTGATCTGTATTTTCATTAAATACAAATCTAATTTTTTCTAAATTCAAAATTGATCTGTAATTTCATTAAATATAGATCTGATTTTTTTAGAAAAAGTTTTCTTTGACACAAAACTGCAGATTTTGAAATTCAATGAAAGGGCTAAAAATTAGGTTGTAGTTTTTTTTTTAATTTTTTTTTTTATGAATGTGATGCATGTGTAATAAATTCATCGTATGAATGTGGATCCTCTTTCAAAAAGCTTTTTATTTTTTATTTTTTATTCATAAGAAACAGATATGATTTTTTCTTGATAAAATCATTTTTTTTTTTACTTTACACAAAAACAAATCTGATTCTCTTTAACAAAAATCTCATTCTTTCTTTTACATAAAAACATATCTGATTTTTTTACAAACCAAGTCTTATGATTTTTTTTTTTTAATTTTCAAAATAGATCTAAATTTCCCTAAAAAAAGAGGACACATTCATAAGGAAAATTTATTTGAATTAATTCTAGTCACATGTCTGTCATGTATGTTCAACATATCATTCACATCATGCAAAAAAGGGGTATATTGGTCATTAGAGTCTAGAAGACCAGACTCTGTCTAGGTGGAATGGGTGCCTATCACCTTCCTATTTCATAACCTAGCCCCTGAGCTTAGGGTTTTTGGATAGGTAGATTAGTGTTTTGTCTTTCTTTAATTTTGGTAGATTGTAACTAGGACCAAAAGTTTTGTATTCTTTTGCATAGATTGTAACTAGGACCCAAAACTTTGTAAGGTTTAATTTACCAAAATTGTACTGTTTTTTATTCAATCAATGACAATGAAGCATTTTATCATGTAATTTGTATTTATTTTTTCTTATTTGTTTGGTATAAAAAATAAGTGGCGACTCCACACCACTTACCCAAAAAGAGAGGTGCCCCGAAAAGCACCCAAATCTCTTTTTTAAGAGCACCCTCTCAAGAAGTTGCGGTCTCTCACAGTGTTGACTTCACTGGGGATGTCGAGGGCTAAGTTTCGTGTTAGACTTTAAGTGACCAACTATATACCCTTGTCTTTTACATGATTTTGCATGATATTGTTGTTTGTTTGTTTATTTATATCTTGAGATGTTTGTTTGATATTTTTTTGTTTGTGTTGCCATGTTGGTTGTTAAGAGCTTTCCCTAACTGTCATAGTGTGTGCCATCAAAATAACAAATATGTATGCACCCCTCTAAACAATATGGTGGTAGTAACCATAGATCATCGATCTTCATTAGATTCGGGTACCCAGTGGTGAACTCACCAACTCATAGCCTAAAGTCACTGGATCACTTCTTGTTGACTATAAAGGATAGACCATGCCGTTCGGACCAACGCAATGTTCATTACATTACAAGTTGGGAGGTGTAACGTCCTAGCTATGGGAAACAATAAAACAACCAACCCATCCTACAATGTAATGACTTTGAACCTACCCTTAGGCCGGTCCATGATTAAATTGCATTGCATGTTGCGTGTGTTTGTTTGGTTGGTTGATTGATGTAGATAGGGACCTAGCTTTGATCAACCCGACCAAGCCTGCTCTTAGGGAAGAATTTGGTCAAGATCAGAGGGAAGACTCCAAAGAGAACCCAAGACCGACACTCAAGCTAGCAGTTCCAGTTCCAAGCCCATCACTCCCATCACGGTACTGAAGCCCGTGAGCATAGAAGATACTCCATTGTTGCAACATCACAATCTCATATTCGACTTACAAGACAGTCAAGCCATAAGAAGTCTGAAGATCCCAACACCATGGTAGAAGAGGGAGAACATCCGAACACTAAAGAACCCATGAACACTTAAGAGCTACTCAACACCATGGTAGCTAGTCAAATCCAGTTGAGGGAGGACATGAACCTTATGGTGCAATAGTTTCAGAACCTGAAGAGTAACTAAGAGAAGAATAAGGCTGACCATAATCCTCTAACCATAAAGAGTGAGAAGAAGATCAACGAGAGAATAAACAAGATGGAAGAGATGAACAAAAGAGCTCGTAAGATGGAGGACCTTATGGACTACCAATCACTCTCACTTTTCCCCAATGTGAGATTCCCTCCCAAGTTCAAAATGCCAACCTTGGACAAGTTCGACGGGAATGGCTGCCTAAAGTCCCATTTGAAGATGTATATGAGGGCCATGCAGCCTTTAGGAGCAACTGAAGAACTACTTGCTAAAATGTTCCAAAACACCCTAATTGGAGCCGCTCATAGGTGGTTCCTCAACCTAGATGATGCTAGAGCAAGGAGTTGGAAGGACATCTGCCACGAGTTTCATAATCAGTACAAATACAACATAGAAGTGGATATAACAAGGAGAGATTTGGAGACCACAAAGCAAGAGTTGAAAGAATCTTTCTCCACCTTCATTACCAAGTGGAGGTCCAAGGCAGCACAGATGATGAATAGGCCAAGTGAAGAAGAGCAGTTAACCATGGTTGTAAAAAACTTATTGCCTGTATTTTCCTAAGTATTTTCCTAATTTTAAAGCTTTGATTGCTGCTGGAACCCAAATTGAGGATGCAATAAATAATGGCACTATAAAGAATGAAGACCCACCAAGGTTTAAAAAGAATTTAGGATCTAGTTTTAAAACTACAGAAGTTTCTAATATATACAAAACTATCCTTATCAACTTATTGCTCCTGTTGCCTCCATGCCAATATCACAAGGGCTGCCTCCAAGGCCTAGGAGGGAATTTCATGAGTTATATATGCCTGTGAGTCAAGTGTTTAAAAAACTAAAAGAAAAGGGGTTACTAAAGCCCTTAGATCCAAGACCAATCCCAAACCCATTCCCCGCAAGATTTGATGTGACTAAGAGATGTGCCTACCACCATAGCCCTAGCCATGATACTGGCAAGTGTTTTGGCCTTTGTCATGCAATTCAAGATCTAATAGACAATAAGGTGATTGCACCGCTTACAAGGCCTAGCATCACTGATAATCCCTTTCCCAACCACAATATTGGGCGAGGACCAAGGATTAATTGCTTAATGACTGAAGAGGAAACTGAAGAGGACCTGTCTGAATTAATTTATGACCTATATGAATGCTTTATAATGACATGGGAAGAATTGATGGGTATGACATCCACCGCAGGGTATGACATATGGAGTGAAGATATAACTGAAACAACAAATTACCCGACATCCACAAATGGGGGGAGATACTTCAAACCCTAAACAAATTACCCAACATCCACAAATGGGGGGAGACACTTTAAACCCCAATCAAATTACCAAGCACCGACATTTGAGGGGAGACACTTCGAACCTCAATTAAATAACCAAGCACCTACATATTGGGGGAGACACTTCGAACCCCAATCAAATTACCCGACGTCCACACATGGGGGGAGACACTTCAAACCCCCAGACACCGATCTAAATGACCCAACAAAAATTTCTCACATTACAAGGGGGGAGACACTTTAAACCCCCACATTTGGAGATAGACAACCCAATAGAAGCCTTGAACAAAGCCACCCAACAAACAACCACTGAAGAGGATGAGGTCCTTAAGCAACTACAGAAGACTCAAGCCAATATATCTTTATGGGTTTACTCATGGCCTCATACAAGCATCGTCAAAATCTGGTAGACCTTCTCAATCAAATCCAAGTTCCTACAACCACTACTGCTCAAGATCTGAACGCCATGATTGGGTCTTTTTGACAAAGATTTAACAGAGAAGAGGAAGCACCACAATAACCCATTGCACATTACTGTAGATGCCAAAGGCAAGAGGATTCCAATGGTTTTAATTGATGATGGAAGTGCCTTAAATGTGTGTCCTTTAAAGACTACAAGTTGCTTGGGTCTAAGTATTGAAGATTTTGTGCCAACTGATCAGCATGTGAGGGCATATGACAATAGTAGAAGAGAGGTCTTAGGAACCGTAACACTGGAGCTTACTATAGGGCTAATGATTAAGAAGGTGGAATTTTAAGTCCTTAACATAGCTTTATGCTTCAATATGCTCCTTGGGCGACCATGGATCCATGACACAGAGGCCGTATCTTCATCCCTATACCGAAAGGTCTGGTTTCCACACGAAGGAGCCATAGTTACTATATATGGCGATACTTTGACCGTGCCAAAGCCCATTTACGGTATTGATTTTGAGAAGGAGCCATTGACCTTGGATGGCCTTGAGATTGAGAAGCTTGGTTTTGAAAGAAGAGAAGAAGGAGTGGAGAAGATCCCCATGGACTTTGCTCTCTACAACAACAACAACATGGTGGCAATGATGAGGAGAATGAATTATCTTCCAGGAATGAACTTAGGGAAGACTGCGAAGAAGCCAGTTGTTCAATACCCAATAATTCCTACTGTCAAACCACCTTTTGGGCTAGGCTATATGTCCACTGATGATGACTTATTAGAGATGGAGGTGAGAAGAATGGCGCGAGCCAAGGCCAAAGCAAAAGGACTACCTTGTCCCCCGGAGCCCCTAAAACCTTATGATGGTGAACTAAAAATCGGACTATCTCCAGTTCATCCATAGAGTCGTCCAGGACCAAAAAGGTTAACCCAACATGAGAAGGTCATCCACCGTCCGGAGGTCGTCCGTGGGTATGAAGGTCGTCCATCAAGGAAGCACCTGGACGACCTCTCAACACTTAGACAATTTTCAAAATAGATTTATGTACAAAAGCTTATAATGCAGATCACGTTCTACTATTTTGAAGTATGAGCAAAATCCTTGTTCATTGCTATAACTTCCCACTAAATACTTAACTTCTAATGGAAGTTATAGAAGATAAGATTGAACCTTCTAACTTCTATAGCAGTTGTGGAAGTTAAGTCTGAACCTTTTAACTTCCATACACGTTGAGGAAGTTACTAAACAAGTAACCACTCCAAGGCTCACTATATAAGGACTTATCCATATCAAATGAAAGTAAGTTTCCACTACTCCTAAAGTTTGAATTCTTGAGTTCTAGAGGGAAAACTAACTTAAGCATCGGAGGGTTCCTGGCTGGTTCACCCCGATCACCATTGATCTTGTGTTTCTTTCTTTTCAGGCCTTCCAAGCAATCACTAGCCCATTGAAGCCCGAAGCATTTAGCCTACTAATTTTCTGTGCATCATTAGTTGGCGCTGTTTGTGGGAAGGGATTAAATTTGTGTTTTGTAATTTATCCTTCTTAGACAAAAGGCCATATGGTCTGGACAAGGTCAATGGCCACTAGTCCAGGCCACCAGGAGAGTGGGAATGCTTCCAGTCACCCCAACTGCGCTCACCTGTCAGCACCTGTCATGCAACCGCCTTCTGTTCGACAAATATAGTCCATGGCAGCCGCCATGGCAGAGCTAACCTGTCAGAATCAAGAACTGACACGGGAGATTAACCAAATGAGGCAACGTCATGAACGATGCGCAGAAGGGCAAGCTCAGAGTCAAGAAGTTAGAGAAGGAGAAAATGTTGAGCGCGAGAACCACTCAAGGGGTATCGCTTCACGTAGGGTGCCACACTTGGAAAGGGAGATGGATCAAATGAGAAGAGCCATGGAAGAGATGAGGGAGAATATGAAAAGGATGAATCACGTAGATGATTTAGTTCATCGAACTGATTCCCCTTTCATAGCTTCCATCAATAGTTATCCCTTGCCTTCCAAGTTCAAGATGCCTTCCTTGGATTCGTATGATGGAACACGCGATCCGTGTGATCACATTGCAACCTTCAAGACCACAATGCACCTTCAAGGAGTTCTAGATGAGATAATGTGTAGGGCCTTCCCAACCACTCTTAAGGGGCCAGCATAAGTGTGGTTTAGTAAAATACCTTCGAATACTGTTGGTTCTTTCGAGGAGTTGAGTAAGTTGTTCGTCAACAACTTTATCGGAGGACAAAGGCATAAATGCTTCTCGTCTAGCCTGCTGACTGTAGAGCAAGGTAAAAATGAGAGCTTGCGATCGTTCATCACTTGCTTCAACAAGGAAGCCTTGACGGTAGATGAGATGGATGGATGACAAGTTGCTATTGGCAGCCTTCCACAATGGAGTTAGTTCAGATTTATTCATCCATAAGCTTTATGATCAAGAACCACAAACCATGGCTAAACTCATCCATTCAACCCAAAGCTTCATGAATGCAGAGGATGCGATCATTGCCAAGAAGAGAAAGAGAGCAGAGCGAATAGAAACGGACCTCCCATGCCATCCTGAACAAGCCCTCATCCAAAGAAGGAACGGACGGGGGAGAAGAAGGATAGAGACAATAGGAAGGCAAGTTCGTCTTTAGGAAGGAGTCAGTACTACACGCCCTTGAACGTTCCACTTGATCAGGTGTTTATGCAAATCAAGGATGATCCATCCTTGAAGTGGCTTATAGCAGGAAGGCAGGTTCGTCTTCAGGAAGGAGTCAGCACTACAGCAAAATGTAAAAAACTTCATCTGGAAGAGCATTATGTGCCGGTTTGGAGTACCTAGGGTACTAGTGTTAGACAATGGGCGACAGTTCGATAACACACCCTTCAGAGATTTCTGTGAGCAACTTGGAATCAAAATTCATTATTCCTCACCCTCCCACCCACAAGCAAATGGACAAGCAGAAGTAGCAAACCGATCCTTGTTGAAAATCATCAAGACTCGGCTTGAGGGGGCAAAGGAAGTATGGCCAGATGAGCTACCAGGTGTTCTATGGGCTTACAGGACGACTGTGAGGACCCCCACAGGGGAAACTCCTTTCAAACTAGCCTATGGAAGCGAGGTAGTCATACTTGCAGAGGTGCACATGGCTAACCACAGGGTGATGAAGTATCAGGACAAGGAGAATGAAGAACAACTTTGTCTTAACCTCGATCTAATAGACGAGGTAAGGATGGATGCAAAGCAGAGGACAACAAGATATAAAAATCTTATGGCTAGACAATATGATGCAATGGTGAAACCCAAGCGTTTCAACATTGGGGACCTCGTCCTAAAAAGGGTCTCTTTGGCAACCAGAAACCTGGCCCATGGAAAACTAGGGCTTAATTGGGAAGGATCTTATAGGGTTATCAATTGCAAAAGGCAAGGATTATACTACTTGGAAGCCCTAGATGGACGGAGGCTAGAGCACCCCTAGAATGTTGAGCATTTAAGAAGATACTATTAGTAAAGGATCAGCCTGGATGAGCATCATCATGGACGAAGTTGGAGTTATGTGTTACTTTCCTCATATTTATTTATGTTTATTGTTAGTACTACATTTTTTAATATTTTAATTCCCTAAAAGTGCATTAGTTTCCAACTTGTGCACTGCCTATGGACGAATTTGTGATGGATGAAGTCATGAACTTAGTCTGTTTGTACATAAGTATTTTTAATTCCCTAAAGGCACTAGCTTCTAAGCATGTGCCATGCTTGTGGATGATGTTTATGTTGTGTATATATAGTTTGGATTCCCAATGTATATAATGATGTGTGAATTTCTAATTTTTATGTTATTTTCATTCAAACTAATCCACAAGAAGGCTAAAGGCCTAAGACGAGTAAAATCTTTGGACGCAGGGATGTAACGTGTATAAGCTTTCCTTAAAATAAGGATGAAGCAAACAAAAATAAACCTAAGGGATATTCATCTAATCAATGGACAAGGTAAAACCTAAGGTATATTCGTCTAATCAATGAACGAGGAAAAACGTGCACGTAAAAATACTAAAAAAACCATGGATGAATTTGACCAGCCAAATAGTCCAATCTTTGGACAAGTAAAATGTTGGAAACGTCTTGCCCAAAGACGAATAAAGGACCGTCCAGCCTATGGACGAGAGATAGTGCAAGTTATAAGTCAAATCTATGGATGAATAAAGCTAGCAACGAAAAATACCATTTGTAGACGAGTTATACTTGTAAAATTTAAAGAATGGTAAAAATGTTGAACATGAAAAATTCAATCAAACATAGACAAGATAAATGCCTTCATGAGTGGACAGACCACACTTAAAACCATAAGAGATAATATGGACGATGTAAACAAAGGAAATTCGTCCATACATAAAGCATATAACATGTTCAACATTAAATGAAGAATGAAAATGAAAGTAAATATTCATTCATGAAACGTAAAAAGGGTAGACGACCATCGTCCAAAAAACCTTGAGTTATCCAAAGCTAATGAAGGCTATTGTATTTTTTGCACGTCCATAAACTTGGACGAGGAAATTGTACTTGAATGAATTTTAAAGTAAAGCCCAAAACAGTGGGCACTTCCAACAAACTAAAATAACTAAATTTTTCTAAACGAAATAATTTACTAGGATAAACCACTGGGGGCATTGTTCTAGACTTTGGATCGTCCTTGCTAGTTTCAGCAGTGTCCTTAGTAGGTCCGTCGAAGTGTCGTCCATAATGTTGACGTCCTCGGAGCTCGTCTGAGGTATGGAACTCTCTACTGTAGTGGGGATCTTGAAGGAGTCAAAGTCCATTTCAGGGTAGGCTTCCTTGGCATTAGAACGGAAGTCCTCATAGCCAGCAGCGTAATGACGATCCAGATGAATCTTGAACTCGTTTGACTTCATGAAGGCTACAATGGCTTCCTTCTGAGCCTTCTCCATAGACGAGGTGAACCCTTGAACCTTCACCTCAAGGTGACTGATACGGGTATCCTTCTCAATGGAGTTTGCCTTGAGTTCTTCCACCTCGTCCTTCAACTTCCTCTCAATCCCTTGTAGACAAGTAAGTTCCTCAGTCAGCTTGATCACCTCCCCCTTCTTCAAAAGAACCTCGTTGTTCAGTGCTTTGCTCTTCTCCTTGGCAGCCTTAGCCTCATCACATAGCTCCTTGGCTTGGGTGGACGCAGTGTAAAACTTTGACATGGCCTATAGATGGACGAAGGAGAGTTAGAAATTTTCCTTAAATTTTTTAGAAAATAAAATAAGGATAATGGAAACTACATACCTTGAAAAGGTCATGGATGGCAGAATGCTCAAAGTCCTTCACTGACATGTTATAGTATGCGTTCACCTCATTGTTAGTGATAAGTCCTTTAAACATCCTCCAGGCATAACCCTCGTCTTGCACCAAGTTGGGAGGACGCTTGGTTTGCTCTGAAGGATGGGCCTTGTGAGGAGCTTTGGCTGCAGGAGGAGGGAGGTTCTCAGGCTGGACGGATGGAATGGTCTGGATGGGAACCAAGTTCACTGCTAGGTCGTCCAGGTCTACCATCGTGGGAGGGAATTTTGGAACCTTAGGAAGAGGAGTCTTGCCAAACTTTTGCTTCTTGGAACCTCGACGACTTGGAAGGTCACCAAGGTCCACAGAATTGGATATGCCCTTCCTCTTCCCAGCCTAGACGACAGGCTTCTGGATGACCAAGGGAGTTGCATCGTTTTGGACCTAGACGTCCTCTTCACCCTCAGTGCCACTAGCAATAGCTTTCTCCTTGTTTTCCTTCATAGTGGCTGGCCTTATGATAAAGAAGACAGAGTTAGTTATATAAAAAAAAATGGTTGGATGATGCTTACTTCGATGAGTGGTCTCCTCGTGGGCAAGGTTTTCAGCAGTAGGCTCAGGACCAAGTCCCCAAATAGCTAGACGACTAAGGGTTACCAAACTATGGAAGGACCTCTCAGGGTAAGCATGAGCCCTATTGATATGTTCCAAGTGAAAGTCGTCCAAGTGTGGACGAGTTAATAGCTGCATCAATATGAAAGAGGGTTAGATGAGAAAGAGTGAAATAAAATAAACAAAAGAAAGGAAGAAAGACATACCCTCAAGATGAAGACGACCTAAGACACTGGTAAAAGGAGGAAAGAGGGTGTTATTTACATCAATTGGGTCCCAGTCCAATTTCCAGAAATAAAAAAGAATTTTTTCTTCCAAAGCCTGTCAAAAGAACTACAGCTCCTAATCAAACTAAATTGGGAGCCCCTAGACGAGAACTGGTAAAAACCAGTAGACTGTTTAATCTCTGAGGGCTTATAGCAATAAAGGAACTCGTCCACTGTGATTGGACAGTTCCCCTCAAGCGCCTCATGCCATAACAATTACATGGCAACTATCGTCCTCCATCCATTAGGATTAAGCTGGTTTGGCCCAATACCCAACCTATGGAAAATACTTCTACAAAAATAATTTAAAGGAAACCTAAGACCTGCTAAGAGGTAAGAGGTATATACACCAAACCCTAAAAAATGAGAACAACACCATTCCTCTTTTTCGGGTAGACGAGGTTTAAATTCACTAGGAATTTGATATCTACCTACAAGAGTTTTAAACTTACTCGCGTCCATAGTAGACGCCACCTCAGGGGCACAACTAAATAACATTTTCTTCCTCCTCTTCGTCTTTAGGAGGACTAGGTGATCTTCTGGACGAGCTAGCCTCAGCCCCAGAAGCCATCCTACGTTGCATCTCCTGGAATTCCTTTAAGGGAAAACCAGGGACCCCAGACGAATAATGCTCGTCTAGGGAACTACTATCACTACTGCTTGTACTACCCTCACTACTGCTTTCATAACTAGTACCACCGCTTCCAGGGGACACGTCTTGATACTCGTCTATCTCTTTCTCAATACTATCACTAGATGCAGACATGATTAAAAGAATGAACAAGACGAAAACCTAAGGATGAAGGGAAGGAAGTACCTAGTGAGACTAAAGACAAGGACTTGACGAGGCTCTTGGACGAGATGGCAGAAAGGAAATTATCAGAAAAGTGAAGGGTAAGAGAGATAATGCACATATTTATAGGGCCCAGAGGGGGGTCAATGAAGCGACGCGGACCAACCAGAAATTGACACGTGGCACTTTCCTTGAAAAGATGAATCAACGCGGCAAGTCAACCAATGAAATTATGACACGTGGCACAATCTGGAACAATAAAATTCAACCAGAGTAAGGACGACATGTGGCACAACAATTGACCATTAAAATGTTGACATGTGTCAAAAGCAAACAGTTATACTATAGTGTTCTGGACGACCCCTGGACAGAGTGGGCAACTGATGGTGAACTAAAAATCGGACTATCTCCAGTTCTTCCATAGAGTTGCCCAGGACTAAAAAGGTTAACCCAACATAAGAAGGTCATCCACCGTCAGGAGGTCGTTCGTGGGTATGAAGGTCGTCCATCAAGGAAGCACCTAGACAAACTCTCAACACTTAGAAAATTTTCAGAATGGATTTATGTACAAAAGCATATAATGCGGACCACGTTCTACTATTTTGAAGTATGAGAAAATCCTTGTTCATTGCTATAACTGCCCACTAAGTACTTAACTTCTAATGGCAGTTATAGAAGATAAGATTAAACCTTCTAACTTCTATAGCAGTTGTGGAAGTTAAGTCTGAACCTTCTAACTTCTGTACACGTTGAGGAAGTTACTAAACAAGTAACCACTCCAAGGCTCACTATATAAGGACTCATCCACATCAAATGAAAGTAAGTTTCTACTACACTTAAAGTTGGAATTCTTGAGTTCTAGAGGGAAAACTAACTTAAGCATCAGAGGATTCTTGGCCGGTTCACCCCGGTCACCTTTGATCTTGTGTTTCTTTCTTTTCAGGCCTTCCAAGCAATCACTAGCCCATTGAAGCCCGAAGCATTCAGCCTACTGATTTTCTGTGCATCATTAGTTGGCGCTGTCTGTGGGAAGGGATTAAATTTGTGTTTTGCAATTTATCTTTCTTAGACAAAAGGTTGTATCGTCCGGACAAGGTCAATGGCCACTAATCCAGGCCACCAAGAGAGTGGGAATGCTTCTAGCCACCCCAACCGTGCTCACCAGTCAGCCCCTGTCATGCAATCGCCTTCTATTCAACAAATTCAGTCCATGGCAGCTGCCATAGCAGAGCTAACCCGTTAGAATCAAGAACTGACCTGAGAGATCAACCAAAGGAGGCAACGTCATGAACGATACGCAGAAAGGCAAGCTCAGAGTCAAGAAGTTAGAGAAGGAGAAAATGTTGAGCGCGAGAACCACTCAATGGGTACCGCTTCAGGTAAGGTGCCACACTTGGAAAGGGAGATGGATTAAATGAGGAAAGCCATGGAAGAGGTGAGGGAGAATATGAAAAGGATGAATCACATAGAAAATATAGTTCATCGAGCTGATTCCCTTTTCATAGCTTCCATTAATAGTCATCCCCTACCTTCCAAGTTCAAGATGCCTTCCTTGGATTCGTATGATGGAATGCATGATCCGTGTGACCACATTGCAACCTTCAAGACCACAATGTACCTTTAAGGAGTTCTAGATGAGATAATGTGTAAGGCCTTCCTAACCACCCTTAAGGGGCCAGCACGAGCGTGGTTCAGTAAAATACCTTCGAATATTGTTGGTTCTTTCGAGGAGTTGAGTAAGTTGTTTGTCAACAACTTTATCGGAGGACAAAGGCATAAACACTCCTCATCTAGCCTGCTGACTATAGAGTAAGGAGAAAATGAGAGCTTGCGGTCTTTCATCACTCGCTTCAACAAGGAAGCCTTGACGGTAGATGAGATGGATGGATGACAAGTTGCTATTGGCAGCCTTCCACAATGGAGTTAGTTTAGATTTATTCATCCATAAGCTTTATGATCAAGAGCCACAAACCATGGCTGAACTCGTCCATTTAGCCCAAAGCTTCATGAATGCAGAGAATGCGATCATTGCCAAGAAGAGGAAAGAGTAGAGCAAATGGAAATGGACTTCTCACGCCATCCTGAACAAGGCCCTCGTCCAAAGAAGGCACAGATGGGAGAGAAGAAGGATAGAGACAACAGGAAGGCAAGTTCGTCTTTAGGAAGGAGTTAGCACTACACGCCCTTAAACGTTCCACTTAATCAGGTGCTTATGCAAATCAAGGTTGATCCATCCTTGAAGTGGCCTGTGAAGATGAAGGGAAATCCCAATAAGCGCAATAAGAATAAGTATTGCCGCTTCCAAAGAGATCATGGGCATGACACGAATGAGTGCAACGATTTAAAGCAGCAGATAGAGAATCTCATAAGACAGGGACAGTTGAGGAATTTTCTTGGGCGAGATCATAAGGATGAGAAGTTGAAAGGAAAGATAGAAGAGCCATGACGGCCCCCACTTGGAGAAATAAGAGTTGTTGTAGGAGGAACTTCAGGAGGGAAATCTTCTAAGTCGAGGAAGACCTACTTGAAGGTGGTGTAGAACGTCCAACTCTCTAGATGACCACCAAGGACGAGGGGCAGACGAGCAAGCCATTATTTTCATAGATGAAGATGCTGGAAGGGTCCATCATTAACATGATGATTCGATCGTCATAACTTTGCTCATTGCAGATTACACGACTAGAAGGGTGTTGATAGATAACGGGAGTTCAGCAGATCCTATATTATCCTGCCTTCCAGCAGATGAGACTTGGATGAGACCAACTTCGTCCAATGAATTCGCCCTTAGTAGGATTTAGAGGAATGAAGGTACAACCAGTGGGCACTATTACTCTACCTATAGTGGTAGGAACGTATCCACAATAAATAGCCAAAGAAGTAAATTTCCTCGTCGTAGATTGTTCGTCTTCCTATAATGCCATCATTGGAAGACCAACTTTATGTTGGAAAAATACATGTTTGTATCGCATACAAAACATACACAGCGAAAAAAATTAATGGATCTACTTCATTCGCAATTGTTAACATGTACTTTGTAAATTTCAGAAGTTAAGAACAAGAGGGTGTATCTTGGTGTGGTGAATTTCAAAACAAAGATTAGAAGTACTTGGGAACACTTTTAATCTCCACTCCAATTTCACTAATGCCCAAGAAGTGTGGTATCTCAATCAATTACATGAATTTGTTCAAGGGAGAATTAGAGAGTGTCTAACACTCACATACAAAACCATTTCATGTATCTTACTCATGTTCTGTATGTTTCTTTCCTTATAACTGATTATCTAATTGGGTTAGCCTTTTGGGCCTTTCCAATTGGACTCTAGTATGTGGCTTGGAGTGGGACCAAAAGGGAATAAATAAGACACTAGCTCCAATGGGCCTTGGGCTTTTCTGTCAACTCTTGACAAGTCCAAAGTTACCATTAATTATATTTAATACCACTATATAAATATAATTGCACTCTAGGAATTATTAATAAATTATATCCCAAGAATTTATTGTACATGCAATCACTTCATAAAATATTCGTAGTAATACAAAATCATGAATATAGATTGTCACTTTGTAAATTTCTACATCTTAATCCTTGAGTACCCGGTTTAATCCTATAAGTTATTCATCATATATTTATGAAATCCAATTTCATAAGTATATACTTTAGTAACTATTTACTAAAGTAGTTAGGCCTAACATTCTGAATAACAAACCCATTAAACTTATCTCAAGGGAATATTTTGTATTTCTGTTAAAAGATTATGAATTCCATCTTGAGAATATATGTTCCATCTACACTAAATGTGGCTGCCCAACATACTGAGGTTTTGACCGTAACTTTAGATCTCACTCTTGATATATCAAAGCAACCTACACTTCATGATCAGGTTCATTATTCTCTCAAGATTAAGAGTTCATGTAAATAAATGTCGTGAGATTTATTATTCATTTGATAGTCGTTAGGAGAATAATAAATCTCACAGCGGTCCAGTTCAATATGTTTTAACTCTTAAAACATATCAACATATTAATTAGAAGTCTCCACTTTCATGATCAAGACAAATTATCTTAGTTGATATGTTATAGTCTTCGCAGATGAAATACCCAATTTCATCACCGACTACGAACTAAAATTCTGAGTTTACAAAGAACTTGTGATTTATATCTTCTGTGACTTTTCACATAAATCACATACTATTCATCTCATGAACTATATGATAATGTCCAAATATTCATGTTACCATCATTTTAGATAATAATAAAGCAACTTTATTAATCACAACATTAAGTCATACATAATAACATACATAGCATCGTACAATAAGATTTTAGGGCACTAATCCTAACAATCTCCCACTTGCTCTAAAGACTATTGTACACTAATCTAACTCCCATTCCCTCCAAATATGACTCGAAAGTCCTTTGAGGCAAGACTTTGGTAAAGGGATCTGCTAGATTATTTGCACTTTCAATCTTTACAACTACTACATCTCCACGAGCAACAATGTCGAGAATGATGTGGTACTTTCTTTCAATGTGCTTTCCTTTCTTATGATTCCTTGGATCTTTGGATTGTGCAACCGCTCCACTATTGTCGCAAAACAATGTGATAGGAATTTACTCCATTCTTACTACACCAAGATCAGAAAGGAATTTCTTGAGCCAGACAGCTTCTTTTGCCGCTTCACAAGCAGCAACATATTCAGCTTCCATGGTGGAGTCCACAATACAAGATTGCTTAACACTCCTCCAACTTATGGCTCCACCTCCCAAGGTGAACACACAACCTGAAGTGGACTTTTTGAAATATAGATCTGATTGAAAATCTGAATCTGTATAGCCAATGGGAATCAAATCCTCACACTGGTAAACAAGCATATAATCTCTCATTCTCCGTAGATACTTGAGAATATGCTTTACAGCTTGCCAATGTTTTGGTCCTGGATTTGATTGATATCGGCTGACCATGCCAACTGAATAACAGATATCTGGTCTAGTACAAAGCATGGCATACATGAGACTTCCTACTGCAGAAGCATAAGGAACTTGTCTCATCATATTTTCTTCCTCTTGAGTCTTAGGCCTTTGGTCATCAGATAGAGGAACTCCATGTCTGAAAGGAAGTAATCATTTCTTGGAGTTTTGCATGCTAAACCATTCTAAAATCTTATCTATATATCCAGCTTGTGATAAGCCTAACATCTTATTCTTGCAATGTTGTCAAAGCTTGATCCCTAGAATAAAGTTAGCCTCACCCAAGTCCTTCATATCAAATTGGCTTGATAACCAAATATTTATTGATGACATTACCCCTATATCATTTCCAATGAGTAGAATATCATCAACATAAAGCACTAGGAACATTACTACTTTATCTCGATGTCTTTTGTACACACATGGTTCATCAAGATTTTGTTTAAAACCAAATGATTTGATTGATTGATCAAATCTGATGTTCCATGACCTAGATGCTTGCTTAAGTCCATAAATGGACCTTTTCAACTTGCATACCATATGCTCTTGGTTCTTTGCTATGAAACCTTTTGGTTGCTTCATATAGATTTCCTCTTCAAAATTGCTATTAAGAAATGCAGTCTTGACATCCATTTGCCAAATCTCATAATCATAATGAGTAGCAATGGATAAGAGAATTCTGATAGATTTAAGCATTGCTACTGGTGAAAAGGTTTCTTCCTAATCAATACCTTCTTTTTGTGTATACCCTTTCGCCACTAGCCTTGCTTTAAAGGTTTCAACCTTTCCATCTATCCCTCTCTTCCTCTTATAAACCCATTTGCAACCAATAGGTTTAATGTTGTTAGGCGCCTTTACAAGATCCCAAACTTGGTTGGAATACATTGAATCTAATTCAGATTTCATAGCTTTGACCCAATGATATGCATCTATATCATTCATTGCTTCTTCATAAGTGTAAAGATCAGTTTCGGCCTCTTCTGAGATAGCTTCATAAGTTTCTCCCAGACCTATAAATCTTATAGGTGGCCTAACAATCCTCCCACTACGACGAGGCACCTGTGTACTAGACATCTCATGAGTAATATCTTGTGGTATATCCGATACAACCACATCATCCCTAGTTTCATCTATTGGTTGTTCATTTACAGGTTCATTCATTTCAACCAAAACAACTCTACTTCTAGGAGTATAATCATTCATATAGTCATTTTCCAAGAATTTGGCATTTGTACTAACAAACACTTTATTATCTTTATGACTATAGAATAAACCTCCAACAGTTCCTTTTGGATACCCTACAAAGAAAACCACTTTTGTTTTAGACTCTAACTTGTCAAACTTTCCTTTCAACACATGTGTTGGACAACCCCAAATATGGAGATGTCTCATACTAGGCTTAAGCCCGTTCCACAACTCTGCAGGTGTTTTAGGAACAGACTTCGAAGGTACTAAATTCAGAAGATACATTGCAGTATTTAAGGCATATCCCCAAAAACAAATTGGTAGAGTCGAATAACTCAACATGGACCTAACCATATCTAAAAAAGTCATATTCCTTCCTTCTGCTACACCATTTTGTTGTGGAGTTCTAGGTGCAGTCAATTGGGATACAATCCCATTTTCAGTTAAGTAATCCTTAAAAAAGATCCAAGAAGGTATTCGCCACCATGATCAGATCGAATGGCCTTTATGCGTTTACCTAATTAATTCTCAACTTCAGCCCTAAACTCTTTGAACTTTTCAAAGGTTTCGGACTTCCATTTCATTAGATACATATAAGTAAATCTAGAGTAATCATCAGTGAAAGTAATGAAATACTCATAACCACCTCTTGCTTGGATTGACATAGGACCACATAAATCTGAATGCACTAGTTCTAGCAACTCTTGGGCTCTTCTACCTTTTGCATTAAAAGGTCGTTTAGTCATTTTGCCTTCCAAACAAGATTCATAAACTGAAAATTTATCAAAGTCCAATGGCTCTAAGAGACCATCTTTGATCAATCTTTGAATCCTATTTGAATTAATATGAACCAAACGTAAATGCCAAAGATATGCATCACTAGTAGAAGGAAACTTTCTCTTTAATGATTTCACATGAGAGTTATTATCTAATTTAGAATTATATAATTCATGCTTATCAGGAGTTAAAATATAAAGACCATCCACAATATTGCCAGAACAGATAAACACTTTACCCTTCTTTATTACAACATTGTCTTTAAGGATAACACAATATCCATGTTTGCCTAAATAGGTTGCAGAAATTAAAATCCTACAAATATTAGGTACATATAGACAGTCTTCTAATATTAAAACCCTAGACTCAAAGCATAAATTAACACTCCAACAGCTACAACCGGAATCCTGCTCCTATCAGCCAAAGTAAGAAACAATTCCCCTTTATTAAACTTTCTGGTCTCTTGGAACCCTTGCAAAGAATTGCAGATATGATTAGTACAACCTGAATCCACACACCAGGAATCCGTGGGATTTTGTACTAAACATATTTCAAGGAGGAATGAACTTTTCATACCTTTATTATTGGCAGCCCTGAATTTTGGACAATTCCTCTTCCAATGTCATTTCTCACCACAATGGAAACACTTTCCTTTGATCTTCTTTCCTTTGTCGGCAACCCCTAAGGCAATTTGTTTACCATCTTGCTTGGTGAAGTCATTCTTCTTCTTCTTCTTACCCTTGCCTTTCGACTTAGGTTGAGAAGTAGAAGCTTAAGCCATATTAGCATCAACACTAGATGTACCAAGAATGCCTTTCGCCGCTACCAATTCATTCATTAATTCAGACAATGAATAAATCTTTTTGTTCATATTATAATTAAGTCTAAATTCCTTGAATGACTCTGGTAGTGACTAGAGTATCATATCCACTTGTGATTCTCCATCAATATTAGCACCTAAAACTTCTAGTGTATTCAGATTAGATATCATTGTAAGACAATGCTCCCTCACTGAACTGTCTTCAGACATTTTGGTATTATAAATTTGCCTCATAGTTTCTTGCCTTGCAGAACGGCCTTGCTCACCAAACATCTCCTTTAGACTTAACATTATGTAAGAAGCTAGTTCTACATCATGCATTTGATGCTGTAGAACATTTGAGATAGATGCTAAGATATAGCACTTGGCCATCTCATTAGATTTCTGCCAATGATCATTTCGCTGTTTTTCCTCAAGAGGAGCATCTAATGAAGGAAAGCTAGGACATGATTGAATAAGCACATATTTGTGCTTTTCAGCTGTAAGAACAATGTCCAAATTTTTTTTCCAGTCAACATAGTTGGATCCAGTCAGTTTGTTTTGATTAAGAATAGTAACAAGTGGGCTAAATTATGCCATGTTCAAATCTGAAAATAATAAACATGAATATAATAAGTAAACTGGACATTATCAATTTAGCATATAAACATATAGTATGGAAGCTTAATAAAACCATAATATAATATATGCAACGACAACCCAATCCCATATTCAATATCCCTCAGCATAGAGTGAATATTAAATACTATGATTGATTGAGAACTATTCTCATTATTAGTGCTATCATGACAACTCTTATCAAACACTAATAATATGCTGTTATAGATTTGGCCTCTAAATAATAATAGTAAGAACTTAGCATAGAGGATACTATAATATTTAGTCTAGTGTATACCATTGTCTAGAATCATGTGTAACCACATTTCATCTCCTTAACAGGCTTATTTTGTAGTACCATGATACAGAACACCCTTCGCATGGAATGCAAAGCTCGAAGCTAAGACAAGGTGTTTGATCAAACCACTATAAACTAGGAAATTCAATCTTGTAAGACCATGAAATAAATACTCTCCGCATGGAATGCTTAGCTTGAAGCAAAGACAAAGTATATATTTCACACTACTATGAACCAACAATGGAGGTCATGAGATCCAACCCTTGTATCTCTCTCCCACTAGATGTTTTAAATTAAAGGTTTTTATTTTGTAAACATGTGTAATCTAATCACACACAGCCTTGCACTTTATACATTTGAAAACACTTAAAAAAGCATTTTCGCGAGAATCTCGCGACTAAGCTCTTCCCGCGAAAATGGGTTAAGGCAAAATAGTGAAAACACAAAATTCAGACAGAAACTTTCGCGACTGTTTCGCGAGTAAAGCTTACCTGAGAAAAATTTTGTGCTTCAGAGGCATTTTTTGCGAGTAACTTCGCGAGAAGGTAACCCGCGAAAAACGCGTGTTTTCAGTTTTAAAAAAAACAGATGTAGACAGTTTTCAACGGTTTTTCATGAACAAACAACCACCATATGAACATAATGGATAGAATTTGATATCAAAACTGAATTCCATTGATGTTATAGCCTTAAAGTTCAATTTAACATACTTAAATTCAAATTTAAACAACATCAATATCAGTTTTCATTAAACCATAGTTTCAACAACCATGTAGAAAATTAAATATAATCTTCTAACATCATGAAACTATTATCTCTAATTCCAAAACTTACAAAACATGTTATACAGATTGGAAATTGAAGACCGCTCTAATAACAATTGTTGGAAAAATACATGTTTGTATCGCATACAAAACATACGCAGCGGAAAAATTAACGGATCTACTTTATTCGCAATTGTTAACATGTACTATGTAAATTTCAAAAGTTAAAAACAAGATAGTGTACTTTGGTGTGGTGAATTTCAAAACAAAGATTAGAAGTACTTGGGAACACTTTTAATCTTCACTCCAATTCCACTAATGTCCAAGAAGTGTGGTCTCTCAATCAGTTATATGTGTATGTTCAAGAGAGAATTAGAGAGTGTCTAACACTCACATACAAAACCATTTCATGTATCTTACTCAAGTTCTATATGTTTCTCTCCTTATAACTGATTATTTAATTAGGTTAGCCTTTTGGGCCTTTCCAATTGGACTTTAGTATGTGGCTTGGAGTGGGACCAAAAGGGAACAAATAAAACACTAGCTCCAATGGGCCTTGGGTTTTTCTGTCAACTCTTGACAAGTCCAAAGTTACCATTAATTATATTTAATACTACTATATAAATATAATTGCACTCTAGGCCTTATTAATAAATTATATCCCAAGACTTTATTGTACATGCAACCTCTTTATAAAATATTCGTAGTAATACAAAGTCATGAATATAGACTGCCACTTTGTAAATTACTACATCTTAATTCTTGAGTACCTGGTTTAATCCTTTAAGTTATTCATCATATATTTATGAAATCCAATTTCATAAATATATACTTTAGTAAGTATTTACTAAAGTAGTTAGGCCTAACATTCTGAATAACAAACCCATTAAACTTATCTCAATGGAATATTTTGTATCTCCGTTAAGAGACTATGAATTCCATCTTGAGAATATATGTTCCATCAACACTAAATGTGGCTGCCCAACATACTGAGGTTTTGACCATAACTTTAAATCTCATTCCTGATATATCAAAGCAACCTACACTTCATGATCAGGTTCATTATTCTCTCAGGATTAAGAGTTCATGTAAATAAAATTCGTGAGATTTATTATTCATTTGACAGTCGTTAGGAGAATAATAAATCTCACAGCGGTCCAGTTCTATATGTTTTAACTCTTAAAACATATCAACATATCAACTAGAAGTCTCCACTTCCATGATCAAGGCAAATCATCCTAGTTGATATGTTATAGTCTTCTCTGACGAAATGCCCAATTTCATCACCGACTACGAACAAAAACTCTGAGTTTACAAAGAATTTGTGATTTATATCTTCTGTGACTTTTCACATAAATCACATACTATGCATCTCACGGACTATATGATAATGTCCAAATATTCATGTTACCATCATTTTAGATAATAATAAAGCAATTTTATTAATCACAACACTAAGTCATACATAATGTCATACATAATAACATACATAGCATCATATAATAGGATTTTAGGGCATTAATCATAACACTTTAAACAATTGGAAGGCAGTAATGTCTACCTACCACCTATCTGTCAAGTTCCCAACAGATTATGGAATATGGTAAGTACAAGGAGATCAGTTAGCCGCTAGAGAATGCTACTTAGCCATGTTGGCTATGGATGAGCATGTGCCGATGATGAATATAGAGGAAAGAAGGGTTGTTGCAGAGCCCACTGAAGTACTGGAAGACATCCCTTTAGAGGAGGGTAATCTCGAGAAGTTTACCAGAATTGGAACAAGTGTGGTAGAGAAGACGAAGTAGGACCTCGTCCAGTTCTTAAGAAAGAGCATTGATGTTTTCACATGGAGTCATGAAGACATGCCAGGAATTCGTTTGAATGTGTATCCATCTTCCAAGCCTGTTCGTCAGAATAAGAGTGTTTTTGCTCCTGAGTGAGATAATGCTATCAAGGAAGAGGTCCAGAAGTTAACTATAGTAGAATTTATTCGGGAAGTCTATTACCCGGATTGGTTAGCTAATGTGGTGATGGTCAAGACGACTAATGGCAAGTGGAGGATGTGTGTAGACTTCATTGATTTGAACAAGGTTTGCCCTAAGGATAGTTATCCATTGCCACGTATTGACTAGTTGGTAGACTTAACAGCAGGTCATCAATTACTAAGCTTTATGGATGCCTTCTCAGGTTATAACCAGATAAAGATGGACGAGGCAGATCAAGAGAAGACATCCTTCATTACCAGTCAAGATTTATTTTGTTATAAAGTAATGCCCTTTGGTTTGAAGAATGCGGGAGAAACTTATCAGAGGTTGGTCAATCATATGTTTCATCCACAGATAGGACGGAATGTAGAAGTTTATGTAGATGACATGCTGGTGAAGAGCTTGGACGAGAAGAAACATCTGGACGACCTACAGGAGACCTTTGATACACTTAGATGATACAACATGAAGCTGAACCCAAGTAAGTGTGCCTTCGGGGTTTCATCAGGGAAGTTCCTAGGGTTTATGGTTTCACAGAAGGGAATTGAAGCGAATCCTGATAAGATCCAAGCAATATTGAACATGGAACCACTAAAGAATGTTAAGGAAGTCCAGTCCCTCACTGGATGAGTTGCAGCTCTAAATAGGTTTGTTTCAAAAGCTATTGATAAATGTTTGTCATTTTTCAAAGTTCTCAAGAAGGTGTTTGAATGGACGGATGAGTGCTAGAGAGCCTTCCAAGATCTTAAGGTTTATCTAACCACAACTCCCCTGCTAAGTCCATCCATACAAGGTGAGGAGTTGTATTTATACTTAGCAGTATCCCCATATGTAGTAAGTTCAGCATTAATTAAGGAAGAAGGGAAAGTGCAGAAGCCTGTGTATTATACAAGCTGAGCACTAAGGGGGGCAGAAGGACGATATCCAATGATTGAAAAGTTGGCCTTTGCACTAATAACAGCTTCCTGGAAGCTAAGGCATTACTTCTAGGCTCATGTCATCAATGTCATGACGGATCATCTACTTAAGAAGGCAATGAACAAGTTGGAAGCCGCAGGACGACTGATCCAATGGGCTATATAACTTAGTGAGTTTGATATCAGATATCAACCTAGGGATGCAATAAAAGCTTAAGCTCTAGCAGATTTCATTGCAGAGTTCATTCTAAGCCATGGCGATTTAGAAGAGGGAAATGAAATTAAGGCATGGGTCGTCCACACTATATGCAGGAGGAATAGGAGTTGTATTGAAATCCCTAGAAAGGGACAAGTTGAAGTATGCAGCTCGTCTACAGTACCAAACAACCAACAATGAAGTTGTGTATGAAGCCCTTTTTAAAGGGCTAAAATTGGCTAAGTCCTTAGGGGCAGAGTCAGTAGTCGTCCAAAGAGACTTTCAGTTGATCTATGCCAAGTAAATGGAACATGTGAAGCGAAGGAAGAACGGATGAAGAAGTACCTTAGTAAGGTGAAACATCTTATTAAGAAATTTAAGGAAGCCAGTTTCTTTCAAATCCCAAGGGAGGAAAATATAGAAGCAGACACTTTAGCAAAGGAAGCATCAGCAGATGGATCAGTGGACGAGCTTGGTGAAATCCAGTATATGCCTAGCATAGATCTTCCAAAGGTGCAGTGGATAGAAGGTGAAGGGAATTGGATGACCGCGATAGTAACATACCTAAGGGATGGAAGGCTTCCAGAAGAAAGAGATGAGACCAGAAAGCTAAGGATCATATCAGCTAAGTATGTCCTTATAGACGAGGTTCTATACAAAAGAGGCTTCTCTCAACCTTACCTAAGGTGTTTAGCTCCAGACAAAACAAATTACGTATTGAGAGAAGTTCATGAAGGAGCATGTGGAAACCATTTAGGAGCAAGAGCACTTGTCCACAAGGTCGTCTGTGTAGGATATTACTGGCTGACCATTCAAGCAGATGCAAAGGCTTATGTAAAGGTGTGTGACCAGTGTCAATGCTTCAGCAATGTCCCTAGACAACCATTAGAGTACCTTACCCCAATGATGGCCTCATGGCCCTTTGCGCAATGGGGATTGGATATTTTGGGTCCCTTTCCAATAGGAACCAAGCAGATGAAGTTTCTGGTGGTGGGGATCGATTACTTCACTAAGTGGGTGGAAGCTGAAACCTTAGCAAAGATAACACAGCAGAATGTAAGAGGCTTAGGAAAGACTCAAGGATGAAAAAAGACTCAAGGCCTTGTATCACATTCAAGGTTATCAAAGGAGGCTTAGTAAAGCTTTTAACAAGAAAGTAAGAGCTAGAGATTTGAAGGTGGGAGATTTAGTGCTAAAAGAGATCCAAGCCCCGATTCAAGATACAAACGGGAAGTTCAAGCAAAATTGGGCAGGTCCATATATTATTAACCAGATATATTTTGGGGGAGCAGTAAGGTTGATGGACTTAGATGCAAACCCTATTACTGAGCCAACCAACATGGATCAATTGAAGAAATACCACGTCTGAGGTGGTAGTCTGAAAACACCACGTCTGAAAGTGGTTGTAAATTATGTTATTACCCTTCTTAGGTTTGTAAAAAAAAAGAAAAAAAAAAAAAAGGTAGGTTGAAAACCCGAAAAGGCAATCTACGCAAAAGGAGAGTAAAAAAAAAAAAAAAAGAGTGAGAAAGCTTGCTAGATTGAAAACCTGAAAGGGCGGCCTAGGCAAAAATTAAAGCAAATAAGAATGAACTACGTGATGACCTGATCCTTCTGTCAAGGTGGCACGTAGGCAACCATACATTGGTTCGGTCACAACTTCCTCAAACCCACCATTTACCCATTAAGCAAAAAAAAAAAAAAAAAAAAAAAAAAAAAAAAACTTTCTCCCAAAATTCAACCATTCCATTAAATCATGCCATTACATAAAAATCCAAAAAAATAAACCCTAAAAACCCAAACCCTAAACCAAACCATAAAAAAAAAAAAAACCAAACCCTAAAATCCTGAACCTTAAACAGAACCCTTAACCTCAAAGTCCTAAATAATTCCTAAGCCTAAGAGTTTTGCATCAACTTTTAAAATAAACATGTTCAAAGCCAAAAATAAGAAGATCATTTTGTCTTCAGTCTTTTCTCTTTTGGTTGTTCACTGTTTCTATCTATGCTAGGTACTTTCTCATCTTTGTCCCTCCTTTTAAATTCATAGTTGTCATCATCATGTCTTTCTCGATTGTCTCAAAGAAATTGTTTTCTCATAGCAACCATGTCAGCCTCCTTGTCAGCAACTTTGTTCACTAACCAGTTAGAGTATTCTGTGGTCATCTTGTGAAAGTGAACTTTAACAAAAGTTTGGTCAATTCGGTCAGCCATCTCTAAGCCCAACAAGATGTTCCTCATAGAAGTAGGATTTGTGTCCACAGGAGTGAAATGTTTTCTTCCTTTTCTACCAGGCATTCCTTTCTCATATTGGAATTTCCTCAAGAGTCTATTCGCCTTATAGAAAGTTGCCCTCCTTAATCCAACTATGAAAATGTGATCTGATCCTGGAGACCACAGCAGAGGGGGTGGACACTTCCACCAATAACAATTCCATTGAATTGAGGCACTGGATTTCTTATTCAGAAATTTCACCCAATCGCTTTCAGTTTGACACTCAGTTTTGATGACAGTCCTACTGAGAAAACTACCAGGACCATAATTACCGAGCCTTCCAGAGGAAAGCAAAAATTTTCCCACGAAGCAGAGAGCCAAGCCAAAATTTTTCAGCTTGTTGTTAGTCACTCCATATGTGCGTTTGTTAATTAGCCTTGAAAGAATTGCATGAAGATTCACCATATGTCCTTCAATCATGCTACTGGTAATTGAAGTAGGAAGTCATAGAGCATCAGACAAAATTTCCCTGTGTCTGGGATCACAAGAAACTGTTATGAATTTTTTGATAGGATCATAACCCACAATAGCTGAAAATTCTTCAATTATGGGACAAAGTTTAGCAGTTTTAAACCGGAACACATGATCTTCAGGATCCCAGAACTTCACAGCAGCAGGGAGGAAGTCCCACTTGATTTTGATGTTCCTCAAAGCCTTGACTCCCTCTAGTTTGTAGGCTGTAAAATTGGTCTTAGTACTAAAATCAAAGCTACGAACCCATCTGTTGATATCATGAATGGTTGAATGAGAGAAATTTTGGTTGTTAGCCATCGATAACTCTTGCTTGTGATTATTGTGTTTTGATAACCTTGATGCAGAGATTTGTTTGCAGGACAGATGCTAAAATAAGCTACCTCATTCCTTAATCAGGTTTAAATAAGTTTCAAGAGTTTGTAGCTGACTAGGAAAGTGTTTTATGGTCACAAACGGATAAAATATTTTTCAAAAAACCCAAAAATGCAAAAAACTTGTCAAGAAAGCGCGAGGAGTTGGCCCACAATGGGATGTGCCTGTCGGCACCTTAAAGTGCCATTCGGCACTCCAAAATTGCCGATTGGCACTCAGCTCCACCAAGTCCCACTTACCCTATTTTGTGTTTTCGGGCACTTTTTAGATCAGTTTTTTTTACTAAATTTTTCACTGAAAAAGGATTTCTTTTGTTAAACTGGGGCATTCAGGCAGGCCTTGTCCATTTGTTTTTTTAAAAAAGTCACCTGCATCACTGCTTTCAAATTTTTTTTTATCAAATTGAGATTTAAAAAAAAAATCATGGATTCATCTCGAACTAGGGGCATTCAGCTATACCTTTTCCCCTCTTTCTAGAACAAAAAAAAAAAAAAAAAAAAAAATATTTCTTTCTAAGGACATTCTTTTCAAAAAAATGAGGGGTTATCATGCATAAAATTTTTAAACTAGGGCCATTCGACTGTGCCTTATTTAAGTAAGTGGGAATTCCATCAGAATTGGTCAGATAAGTTTAAATTATTACTAAAAGACTTCATTAGGTGAATTCTAAACTTGTCTCATCTAAAGTTTTAACAAGATAAAAAACAATTCAAAGAACAAAAAGCTAAAAGCTGAGATTAATAAAAATTTGTCTAAGAAATGTTTCTTCTTGTTTTTACAAGAAAATTGAAATATAAGTCAAGCATCATTAGGACTCCGGATCCGCCTACGGGAAGATCTCCTTGACCCGCCTCTAGAGGAGCCACCCTCAATGTCTCCTTCCTGACTTGCATAAAATTGAGATTCTTGCTGCCGATTCTGAAGTTCTAGATATCTGATCCTTTCCTTCAAGGATCTTGTGTTGGCATCAGCTAATGCCATTCGACTCGCCTGAAAAATCAACAAAGACAAGTATTAGATTGATTATTAGGGAAGTCCAAGCAAAGACATTTAGAGAGCATCATCTTATACCCAGCTCGCTTCATTGATCACATATTGGGAAGATTGAGTGCGTGCTACCAGTTGCAAACCTCCAATCATCCGCATGCTTTCTTCCACAAGATCAACATCGACCTGAAACATAAATTTACCTATTCATAAACAATTCAGTGAGCCAAGAAAAAATGAGGACAAGAAATTAAAGGATTCCGGAACACACTGGGTCACTCCATAGGACATTTGGAGTATGCTCTGGTCTGTCTAAAGTCATGGAGCTGTATGACTAGGAGGGGGATTCTCTTCTTCCTCATCACCTCATATTGCCATGCAGGAAAGTGAGGATAGGTCTCTATGAAGGAACTAGAAGAGCCGCTAGCATGGCTTGGAGGGGGACTCTCTTTTTCCTCTTCCTCTTCTTCAGAAGATGAAGCCTGAAAGTGCAACATACAGATATTGTCACAAAGCTGAAATTTGGAAAATGAGCATACAAGATGAAATGCAGTTTGACTTCAGAAGGAAAGAGAGATATCGAGGTTATAGGAATGCTAGCTAGACCACCTTGTAATTGAGTTTGAATAAATTCATGATAGTCTCCTGGTGTCCCGGAGACAACATGCCTGACTCGAGCACGAGCAATTTCTTCATTGGCTAAAAGGTCATCCAACCAAATTGAGGGACAATGAGGAACCAAAATTGTCGTAGGAGGGTACACATGCTGAACCTGAGGCAACACTCGGTCACCAAGATACCAATACCTCCCATGGCCACACTCAAGCAGTACCTGATGACCATTCAGCTCTTGAGCCCATTCACACTCAGCATACTCCTCACATCTAAGCCAAGGATCCAAAGACATCTGAAAATCGCAAAGAACCCAAAATAAAAAGAAGACCAAACCATAATCAAACACAAAAACCTTTAAACACAAAATCCCACAAAAAAAAAAAAAAAAAAAAAAAACTCACATCAGTAGCAGTTAAGTTGTCAATCACCATACGCCAAACTTCCAAAGAATGCTTGGAAGGTGTTGACAAATGGTATTTGAGCAACCAACGGAGAAACCTCAGATACATGCCATCAACATCTTCCCGAACTTGAGGACCGACCCCAAAATATTCATACATCCAAACCTGAAAAATTAACATACATCATTACGATAAAGCCAAAATGACTTCCCAAAACCCACACATAACCAAAAATTCCAAACCTTACCTACCAAACAAACGGTGCACCTCTTAAGCTTGAGAGACTATGCCTAGAAAGCTAGGTCATGAAATGCAAGAGGGTTGCGTAAGCCATGCCACACCAATCATAATTTTTGATCTGGTCAATATCCCTCAGACTCCACAAATAGCGCAAGCTCACAGTACTACCCAAGTCTGGACATAAGAAAGTTTCGATGTAGAGAAGCATGAACATGCGTGTGCCGGTTGCAAAAGTTTTACAGCTCTCAATATTCTCATACAGCCACATCAGAGAGACATTTTTACTCTTCAATTTTGAAGGCACTACACATAAAAGACTTTTAATCTCTTTTGAAGTAAGGAAGTCATTGATCATGATTCTTTCACCGCCCAATCTTAAGCTAGTGATGACAGAGAAGTCATAAGGTGTCAACATCACTTCACCAATGCTTGGAAAATGAAAAGTGCACGTAGTGTCCTAAAACCGCTCTGACAAAGCAAGAAGTAACTGGAGATCCTTGTACTCATGAGTATCCTGATTCAATAGAGTTTGGAAAAAAGTCTGGAAGCCTGCTTCTTCAATGATGTTCTTAATATCTGGAGACAATATCTCCCATATGCCTTTCAACATCTGGAGACTACCTCGACTCTTGAGGTTCTGCAAAACAAAGTTGGCAAATCATTAGGATGACCACAAAATACTCATTCCAAAATACTCACTCCAAAGAAAAAAAAAAAAAAGCCTAACAAAATAATTTTTTACCATGTCCAAAATTTTGTCCCGACCAAAATCTCATGTCCAACAAAAAATTCCATGCCAACAAAAATCCCATGCCAACAAAAAATCCCATGCCAACAAAAAATTCTTTTCCAACACAAAAAAAAAAATTCCATGTCTAAATTTTTTTTTTCCAATGATCAACCAAAATTTTTCCATGTCTAACACAAAAAATTCATGTCTAACACAAAAAAAATCCGTACCACCATAAAATTCTATTGCTATACCCATATTCATAAAAATGTCCATACTCATGAAACAAGACTTACACATTCCAACAAAATTTCCGCATTCATCAACCAAGCCTACACACCAAATTTTCATGACTTCAATGCTCACAAAGCTCAAGCCAGAAACACATTCAACAATACCACAAAACACATACATTGCTAAATTTCATGAGCCATCAACATTGTCCAAGTTACACCATGCCAAATAACTCAACAATTCCAAAATGCCCCAAGGCCAAGATTACAACATGATCAACCATACAATGTCCAAAATTTCAACAAGAGAAAATAACAACAAAATGGCAATGCCTCAACACCAAACTCTCAATAAAACATGAAATCAACAAATTTCCAAAAAAAAAAAACCACCTTGAAGTCCATTGTGAAGTTTGGAGCATGGGTCTTGGGGTCTTGAAGAAGCCTTTCTTCATCATTCCATTCAAGAGATGAGTGGTATTTTTTCCCATTAAAAGTGAGAAAGGAAGGCCCATTGGAAGATGCCATTGTTAATGCAAAGAAAAAAGAAGTTTGGAGATGGGTTTCAAAAATATGTGTAGCAAAAATGGTCAAGAACACAAGGATCTGAAAAGATATTGAGGGAGATGAGTGAAAGAAGGTTGAGAAGCTTAGGAAAGTGATTTTTTAGAGAAGAAGTGGTGTAGTGAGGGAGAAAATGCAAGTGGAAGAAAGGAGTGAATAGTAACAATGGAGGAAGAAAGAAGAGAAAAGCAAAAAGAAAGAAGAAAAAAGACAGGAAATGGGGGCCAAAATTCGGCCCCCCCTTTTTTAAAAACCTGAGTTGCTGAGTCAACTCCCAAAAAAAAAAAAAATTTAATTTTGTTTTTTTTTTCTTTAAGAAAAGGAAATTTTTTTCAAAGTTTCAAAAAATAGATGACATTAATTGCAAAAAAAAATTGTGACTTTGAAGAAAAAACAGAATTCTTGGAGATGATCAAGGACAAATGACACCATTTTTTTTAAGGAGAAAAGTTTTAAACTCTCAATTCCAAATTTCAAACTCTCAATCCCAAGTTTCAAATTCCAAATTCAAATTTCAAGTTTCAAAAGCAAAGACAAAAATGAATCAAAGTTTTCTTGCTAAAAATGAAAAAATTCAAATAAAAAAAAAGGAGAAAGGAAGATCATACATCTCAAAACAATGGAACAACAAAGTACTCATCATTACAAGTCTAACTCCAAATTTTGATCTTTTGCAGGCAAGATCCCAGGGTTCCAAGGTAGAGAAGCCCCTTGGTTACCTTTCACCAGGATCAAGGTAGAGAAGCCCATTGGTCACCACAGCTCAAGATCGAGGTAGAGAAGCCCTTTGGTCATCACAATTCAAGATTGAGATAGAGAAGCCTCTCAATCGTCCTAGGTTCCAAGGTAGAGAAGCCCCTTGGTTACCTTTCATCAAGATTAAGGTAAAGAAGCCCCTTGGTTGTCACAATTCAAGATTGAGATAGAAAAGCCTCTCAATCGTCCCAGGTTTCAAGGTAGAGAAGCCCTTTGGTTACCATTCATCAAGATCGAGGTAGAGAAGCCCGTTGGTCATCACAGTTCAAGATTGAGATAGAAAAGCCTCTCAATCATCCCTAGTTCCGAGGTAGAGAAGCCCTTTGGTTACCTTTCATCAAGATCAAGGTAGAGAAGTCCTTTGGTTGCCACAGTTCAAGATTGAGATAGAGAAGCCTCTTAATCGTCCCAGGTTCCAAGCAAGAGAAGCCCATTCGTTACCATTCATCAAGATCGAGGTAAAGAAGCCCCTTGGTCATCACAGTTCAAGATTGAGATAGAGATGCCTCTCAAGCACCCCATGTTCCAAGGTAGAGAAGCCCCTTGGTTACCTTTCATCTAGATCGAGGTGGAGAAGCCCCTTGATCGACCCTCCACATTCAGACTGAGATAGAGAAGCCTTTCAGTCACCTCAGATTTCAAGATTCATTTCAAAATTTATCAGTTATCAAGTAGGTCAAGAATTCACAATTTTCATTTTTAGTAAGGCACTAGTTCTATGTTCCAAGGTTTTAGGTTCTAGGGCTAGGTAGTCTTTGAAAAATCAACCTCAATTAAATCATGGCTGCTAAAATCAGTGTCTTTGTTTTACATTGACATTCGCTTTGCAAGCTCTGTCAATGAAGGGCATTCTGTAGACACTCGATTTTTCACCCATAATTTAATCAAGGAAGATGGCTAGAGTGACCATTCATATACCCGAAAAAATTATAGTTGCATTACATGCATTAATTCATTCATTGCATAACATAAAAATGATTTTGAGATTCTAACGGTCGCGATGGTATGCCCGATTTCCAAATCGGACCGTCGGTTTGAAAGATATCATGGGATCAAGTTTTCACGGTTTGCATGCATTTTGTTTGGGTGGAACTAACCACGCATAATTAATTTAAATTAATTTTGATTGGTTAGACAAATAAAATTAATTAAATAATTTTGTGATTGGTTGTTAGTTAGTGTCAAAAATAGACTTGCTTGCATGGGAATAAAGTGGATAATTAGATAACAATGAAATTGTGGATAATCAAGACTTTTTGAAATATTTATCTACAAGATAATCATCACTTTAGAGACCTAAATATCCAGAAAAGGGGATTAATTTTTAGAATACGGATTAAAAATGTGTCTAAGTCAATTCCTGGCTAAAAAATCCTCATAAAAAGAGTCCAAAATGGACCAAAATTCAAATGTGGGTCTGGCACCTAGGAGGGCCAATCGGCACTTCTCAAGTGCCGATTGGCACAAACTCGAGGCCCGACCCGAGGACTCCTGGATTGAGATAAGCCCTACCCTTTTCGATTTTATAGAGATGAGGACGTGTCCCAATTCGTATCTGATCATTCAGCTAATTTTTCAAACCATCCCAACCTCTATAAATAGAGGGTGCTTCTCAAAATTCAGCACACTTTTTTACACTTTCTGACCCCTTTCTTTCTGGCTCTTTTCTTCTGATTTTTAATCCCCTTACGTTAAAGACATTCTGAAGGCTCTTGCCTTAGGCTTCAAAGAGTTGAATAAATATCTTTGGATCCTAAAATATTCTTTCAATTAGAAGAGCGCACTCATGCAAGAGGTATTCTATTTTCTTTTCCTTTCCACTAGTTTTGTTGATGATGCATGAATATGTTTAAAATGTTTTATTATTTCTTTCTCTTAATGTATAATTCCCATGTTCTGCTTGAATTTTTCTTTAACATGTTCTTAGATGATTACTTATTGTGGTTCTCTTTCTTAAATTTCAAAGTCTGCTAATGTTTATCAAAGATTTCTTTAACAAAACTAAAAATTGATCTGATCTTTTAGATCTGATTTTTTTTTAAAAAAAAAAACCAAAAACTGATTTGATCTTTCAGATTTGATTTTTTTCTAAACCAAAAACTGATTTGATCTTTCAGATCTGATTTTTCTAAACAAAAAACTGATCTGATCTTTCAGATTTGATTTTTATAATTCCAAAAACCTGATCTGTATTTTCAGGTCTTTTTTTTTTTTTTTTTTTTTTTTTTTTTTTTTCTGATTCAAAACTGATCTATATTTTCATTAAATTTAGATATGATTTTTTTTAAAAGCACAAAACTGATCTGTATTTTCATTAAATACAGATCTGATTTTTTTTAGAAAAGGTTTTCTTTGACACAAAACTACAGATTTTGAAATTCAATGAAAGGGCTGAAAATTAAGTTGTAGTTTTTTTATTTTTATTTTTTTTATGAATGTGATGCATGTGTAATAAATTCATCGTATGAATGTGGATCCTCTTTCAAAAAGTGTTTTTATTTTTTATTTTTTATTCATAAAAAATAGATCTGATTCTCTTTAACAAAAATCTCATTCTTTCTTTTACATAAAAACAGATTTGATTTTTTTAGAAACCAAGTCCTATGTTTTTTTTTTTTTTTTTTTTTTTTAATTTTCAAAACAGATATGAATTTTCCTAAAATAAGAGGACACATTCATTAGGAAAATTTATTTGAATTAATTCTAGTCATGTGTCGGTCATGTATGTTTAACATATCATTCACATCATGCAAAAAAGGGGTATATTTGTCATTAGAGTCTAGAAGACCAGACTCTGCTTGGGCGGAATGGGTGCCTAACACCTTCCCATTCTGTAACCTAACCCCCGAGCTTAGGGTTTTTGGATAGGTAGATTAGTGTTTTGTCTTTCTTTAATTTTGGTAGATTGTAACTTGGACCAAAAGCTTTGTATTCTTTTCCATAGATTGTAACTAGGACCCAAAGCATTGTAAGGTTTAATTTACCAAAATTGTACTGTTCTTTATTCAATCAATGACAATGAAGCATTTTGTCATGTAATTTGTATTTAATTTGTATTATTTTTTTTTTTATAAAAAATAAGTGGCGACTCCATTCCACTTACCGAAAAAGAAAGGTGCCCCAAAAAGTACCAAAATCTCTTTTTTGAGAGCACCCTCTCAAGAAGTTGCGGTCTCTCACAAGATCCATTAGATCTTCCCCATCCATTTTCGCTAGGCGATAATACCCATTTGTATTAGCTTCCCTTATCATGAAGGGTCCTTCACATTTTGGTGAAAATTTAGATGGGTCGGCCAATCCTCTTCTAACATGTTTTTCTGTCCTCAACTCCAGCTATCCTTCTATAAATACTCTTTCTTCATGGCCTTCCCATAGGCTTCCATCATCCTTTGCCTGTACTTGAGGTTGCACCCTTAGGCCTCTTCTTACTTTTCATCTAACCCCTCTAAGTCCTCACACCTTTCTGCCAGAAAGCATCTTTCTTGTTTTCCTTCTTTTTTGCTTGGAGGACCCTTAGGGATGGTATCATCAATTCTACGGGGTTGACAGCTTCTAACCCATACACCAACAAAAAAGGAGAGAATCCTGTGGTAGACTTGGGTGAACTGCGGTAAGCCCATAGCACATCTACCAGGTGTGTGACCCATCCTCTACTATACTCTTGACCCATCTTGCTGATGATTTTGATGAGAGTCTTGTTTGTTGCTTCAGCTTGCCCATTCCTTTGTGGGTGGTATGGTGAAGACTGATGGTGCTTTACTTGGTAGTATTCCAACATCTTTTTGACTTCTTTGTTTTCGAAGGGTGTACCATTATCACTTATGATCCTGTGGGGTATCTCGAATCTTGCGATTATGTTTTCTTTGATGAAGTTTGCCACGACCCCTCTTGTGGCTTTACGAAGCGGTATTGTTTCGACTCACTTAGTAAAATACTCCATGGCCACCAAAATCCAAATGTTTCTATTTGAGGGAGGATTGACTGTTCCCACCAAATCCAACCGCCAGGTGTGGAATGGCCATGGGGTAACCATACTCTATAAACTATTGGGATGGGTGTGGATTAGATTTGCTTGTACTTGACACCCATGGCACTTCTTCACAAATTCTGCCGCGTCTTTCTTTATATTGGGCCAATAATATCTGTGGGCGCAATAGGAGGGGAGTACGCCTCGGCTGAGTGGACCGGGGCGGAGAAAAGAAATGGAGTTGCCACCTAGATTAGGTATAGGAACCATATATATAGCGCCCTTCATGGAAGGATTGATCTACTACCAGAGCACGTGTTTGGAGTTTAGGTATAGGAATGGGAAGGTGTTAGGCACCTAACCCCACCCGACTCGTGGGTCAGTTTCCACTCATTGTGTCTTATGTCTTAATCTCATTAAAGGCACATACAATATTGTTATTCTAGACTCCCACACACTAGCTTACATCTAGCAATCAAAATGGCATTTTTATCCCTAAACCCTAACATACATCTATCTTGCATATCACATCTCAAACCTAGCATACATCTATCATGCATCTTATATCAAACCATATCCAAGGCAGCCAACAAACGAGCATAGATCATCAAGATAGGAACAAGGCATGGTATCAAACAAGCATTTGATAGGTATCTAAACATCCAACCAAGCATGTTCATACTTATTATCAAGGTAAACCCAAATGCATGTCCATGTGAATGCATGACTTACCTCACTGCAGTTGGAAAAACATAGTTTGTATCGCATACAAAACATACGCAGCGGAAAATTAACGGATCTACTTCATTCGTAATTGATAACATGTACTATATAAATTTCAGAATTTAAGAACAAGAGAGCATATCTTGGTGCAGTGAAATTCAAAACCAAAGATTAGAATTATTTGGGAACACTTTTAATCTTCACTCTAATTCCACTTATGCCCAAGAAGTGTGGTCTCTCAATCAGTTTATACGTATGTGTTCAAGGGAGAATAAGAGAGTAGCTTACACTCATATACACACCATTTCATACATCTCAAAATTCTGTATGTTCCTCTCCTTATATATAACTGATTATCTAATTGGGCTAGCCTTTTAGGCCATTCCAATTGGGCTTTAGTATGTGGCTTGGAGTGGGACCAAAAGGGACAAATAAGACACTAGCTCCAACGGGTTTTGGGCCTTTCTGTCAACTCTTGACAAGCCCAAAATTACTATTAATTGTATTTAATACCACTATATAAATATAATTGCACTCTATATGCCTTATTAATAAATTATATCCCAAGACTTTATTATACATTCAACCCCTTCATTAAAATATTCGTAGTAATACAAAATCATGAATGTTGATTGCCAGTTTGAAGATTACTACATCTTAATCCTTGAGTACCCGATTTAATCCTTTAAGTTATTCATCATATATTTATGAAATCCAATTTCATAAATATATATTTTAGCAACTTTTTACTAAAGTTGTTAGACCTAACACTCTGAATAACCAAATCTATTAAACTTATCTCAAGGAAATATTTTATATCTCCGTTAAGAGATTATGAATTCCATCTTGAGAATATATGTTCCCTCAACATTAAATGTGGCTGCCCAACATACTGATGTTTTGATTGTGACTTTAGATCTCACTCCTGATATATCAAAGCAACCTACACTTCATGATTAGGTTCATTATTCTCTCGGGATTAAGAGTTGATGTAAATTGAAGTCGTAAGATTTATTATTCATTTGACAGTCGTTAGTAGAATAATAAATCTCACAGCGGTCCAGTTCAATATGTCTTAACACTTAAAACATATCAACTAGAAGTCTCCACTTCCATGATCAAGACAAATCATCTTAGTTGATATGTTATAGTCTTCGCAGATGAAATGCCCAATTTCATCATCGACTACGAACTAAAATTCTGAGTTTACAAAGAACTTGTGATTTATATCTTTTATGGCTAAATCACATACTATGCATCTCATGGACCATATGATAACGTCCAAATATTCATGTTACCATTATTATAGATAATAATAAAACAACTTTATTAATCACAACATAATATCATACATAATTTCATACATAGCATCATACAATAGAATTTAAAGGGCACATATCCTAACAACTGCGCCATAGCGCGTATGCATTAATGCATGATCATGTTATATGCATTTTCATGGCACATCAAAGAAAACATTGAAAAGAAATCCTAATCTAGCGTGTGAAGAACTAACATCAAACCAAACATGGAGTTAGAGACTTAAGAGCATGAAATAAGACAAGGCAGAAGCATATGGTTTAAATGAAATAAAGAAACAGAAGCCAAAAGACTCAGATTAGGGTTTATGGGCATGAGTATGTGTGCGCATACATAGGGCTTGCCCATGCAGCCCAGTTGTATGCGTACACATACTTCAAGTATGCGTGTGCATGCAGAAAGCATGTGTACGCATACATGCCCTAACCCTAACCCAGAAACAAGAACAGAAACAAAATCTAGCAACCTATCATATTATTATAGAGAAACAACGTAAATTTAAACTAAACAGACATATTAAAACACATACTAAGAAAATAAATAAGAGAAAAACAGAATTAAACAAAGAAAAGGAGGCAAAAAGAGTTAGAACCTTTACCTCCAAAACAAAGGCTCCTTGGCTTGATTTTGACTGTTCCCCTCTGTCAATCTATTCACAATCAAACAAGGAAGTGATTCGTAATCTTAAATAGATTAAGGGCTGAAGAGGACTCAATCAAGAAAATATTAACTTGAGGATGTTTTGTGAAAAATTCCTTCTTCGATTCACTATTTCTAGTGAATCTTATAATTTCCCTTAAGATTTTCTATGTTTTTGAAAAGCTACTATGTATGGCTTTTTATAGTTCAAAAATGGGAGTTTAGAACGACTCCCAAACAATGTGGGATTCGTTTAAAAACCCAAACTTTGATGCAGAAAACTTGCCTTTCATATTTTCTAGAACCTTAACATGCGCACACATGCCTAAAAATAGATTGTTTTATTCATAAAAAGAGTTATATTTTCCAGAAATGCTTTCCTTAAGTCAATTTTAATTTGATTGGGCCCTTTTCCAAGCTTGGGCTTTAGAATTTCAACATCATTGAGGAACGGGGGCCCGAGTTGTTAGGGGTACAAAATGCGGTGTCTACAATATCCCATCTGCAGGATACATCTGTATAGCTTTTTCCTTCCTCGATGTTCCCCACATTCACCTATGTGTACTTCCTTTAACACCTCTTTGACTTCCTTTGGCCTTTGGCACCATAGTGGGTCCTCATCATATCCTTTCTTGAGCAGGATCCCTTCGTGCAAGAAATAACGTGTTGCCAATCTCTTAAGCTTGTATCTGCCTTCATGTTTCTGCAGTAAGGTGTCATCGATCAGGTACTCAATAAAATGACTTCTCCAGTCTTCCTTAGTGAATATGGCATAACTATCTTCCCGATCCATGGCAAGCTGGCAGGCTTCACATTGACTTTGAATTTGGTCTGCTTCCTTCTTCATATTCGGCCAATAGAAGCCCACCCTCTGCAGTCTGTGGTACAAGCTGATGTCCCTATAGAATTCGTAGGTTCTGCTAAGTACTTCTTCTAATTTCTTCTGGGCCTCTTTGTGCCCAATGCACCTTAACAGGATTCCTTTTTGCATTTTGCGATATAATTCCCCTCTTATAAGGACATAATCCTTCACGCTTTTTAACTCTTCTATGGTTCCTTCCCTCAACAAGGCTTCTTTGATGGGGGTCCTCCAATCTTTCTCGCATTCCTCTTCTTCTACAAACTTTTCTTTGAGCATTTTGATAATGGATTCTCTTATATTCTTGATTTCTACCATGGTGCTACTTCCTCTAAAGGCTATTTGTGACCCCAACATGGCTAATGCGTCTGTGTAACTGTTCTCACTTCGTTGGGCATGCTCTATATCAAATGTACAAAACTTCTCTTCCATTCTCTAGGCTAACATCCTGTAAGGGGCCAGGGATGGCTCCCTCAAGGAAAAGCTTCCTTTCGCCTAGCAGATTACCAAATCGGAGTCACCTACGAAACTCAAGTGCTGGATTCCCATCTTGAGAGCCATTGCTAGCCCCATTATGTACGCCTCGTATTTTGCAGTGTTATTTGAGTATGGAAACTCTAACTTGAATAACAGCGCTATGGTTTCTCCTTCTCCATGATAAAGAACCACTTCTGTGCCTCCTGAGTTTGCTGTAGAAGAACCATCAAATCTCATGTTCCACTCTTCTGCTGCTACTTCTGCCGTAGCCACTTCTCTAGGTACTTCATCATCCAGTGAGAATTCCTCTTCTTTTGGGAATTGGGCCAACAGGTCTGCTATGGCCTGGCTCTTCACCGCTTTGGGTGTTCCCACTTTCAAATCATACTGTGATAACTGCAATAGCCATTGTGATGTTATGCCAGACAAAATGGGTTGCCGTAGAAGTGCCTTGATAGCATGGGACTTCATTATAAGATGCACTTTGTAGGCTATGAAGTAATGGCGGAGCCTTTGTGATGCGTAAACAATAGCTAAGCACACCCTTTCCACTCGGGGATAGCGTGTCTCAGCATCTTTCAAAGCACGATTGACGTAATACACTAGCTGTTCGATGCCCTCTCCGTCTTCCTGGGCTATTAACGCCCCAATGGCTAATGGGCTTGATGCAAGATAAAGTACTGTAGTTTCTTGCAAACTGGTGCCTGTACCATGGGTAAGTTTGTCATAATCTACTGTAGTTTTTGAAAAGCTTTCAGCTGCTTGCCACCCCATTCAAATCTATGCCATTTCTTCAATAACTTTGCGAAGGCTAAAGTAATTGACGCTAGGCCTGGTATGAACCTCTAATTTTTGAGACTTTACCCAAAAAACTCTTCAACTCCTTGACAGTGGATGGTGGCTTCATGGTTGCTATTGCTATAGCTTTCTCCGGGTCAATGCCTGTCCCTCTACTGTGGACTAGGAATCACAAGAATTTCCTGACAGAAACTCTGAAAGCACACTTCAGTGGATTCATTCTTATCTTGAAGAGCCTGCATTACTCTAATACTTTCCTCAGGACCTTGACATGATCCTTGCAGTTTCTCGACTTCACCACAATATCGTCTACGTAATCCTCCATCTCGCAATGCATCATGTTATGGAAGATCGTAGTCATAGTGCATTGGCAAGTTGCACCCACGTTCTTGAAACCAAAGGCCATCAATGTGTAATAGAAGTTTCCAATGGGTGTTCTGAAAGCGGTCTTCTCTTCATCTCTAGGTGCCATTCAGATTTGGTTATAGCCATTGAATCCATCCATGAAAAAGAAATAGCATGTCCTATGGCAAAATCTATTAGCAGGTCCATATTTTGTAAGGGAAACTCGTCCTTGGGGCAAGTTCAGTTAAGATTTCTGAAATCTACCTAGAATCTAATTTGCCCATTCTTTTTCTTGATAGGCATAATATTGGAAAACCACTTCAGATGTTGGATATGAATCTGGCCACAAGCAACTTCTGCATCTCCTACACTATCTGTGCCTTTATGTCGGTGTAGAATACTCTGGTTGGTTGGGCAACTAGCTTAGTCCCAGGCTCTATGTTAAGTGTGTGCACAACCAGATTTGGATCTAATCCAAGCATCTCATCATATTCCCAAGCAAACACATCTTTGAACTCCTTTAGCAGTTGGACTAGACTCATCTTTTCTTCCTTGGTTAGCTTTGAGCTAATCAAGATGGGCCTAGGTTTTTGCGGGTCATTACTAAAATCTACCTCTTCAAGCTTTTCTTCTACAGATACTTGCACCTCCTTTTCTGTCACCATAACTTTCCCTTCTTCTGACTCGTCTTCTTCCTTCACATTCTCTCGGGCCACATAGCATACTAAGGGCTTATGCTCAGGCCCTCTTCTGGGACCCTTCTGTAGACTGTAAGTAGGTCTTGCGCACCTTCACAATTTGTATACTATTCTACCGTCAGACGCTTTGATCATGATGAAGCATGGTAAACTTTATGATTTTACGGTTGGCACTTCATTTATTTTCCTTTTTGGGTCTAACAGCTTCCCCAAATCTGGCTTTAGGTCATTCTTAATGTCTTCCCATCTAGGTACAAAGTTACTTGAAGGCTTGGATACCGAGCTCTCTCTTAATGGTGTCCATTCATTGTAGAATATAGTCTCTACTAGATGGGCTTCTGCTTGTTCGAAAGGAGATGGGTTTGCAGCTATTTGGATTGTTTTGCCATTAAGCCTTCCTTCACACATTGGTGGTATGTCAAAGGGATGAGGCGGTGCTTGTGTAGCCATGGCCGTCCTAATGGGATATGATACGAAATTTCTGTCCTCACTACATGAAAGTTAACCAGGGAGGCTATGGGACCTACCCTTAACCATAGTTGTATATACCCAACTGTGTCTTCCTCTGAACCTCGTTACCTCCATTGGGAATCCCAAGATCTTGCTTTTCGGTATTTCTACCGCTTGTAACGTACTGAGTGGTATGAGATTCACTGAAGCACCAGTGTCCAATGCTCGCTTGATAGGAATTTAATTTATTGAGGTCGCCAGATAAAGTGGCCTCCTGTGGTCTGGGTATTTCACTTCCATGTCCTCGTCACTGAAGGCGATTTCATTAGTATCTTCAAGAAAGGCCCTATTAGGCCGAGTTTCTGCGGTGAGGCATTCAGCCTCCGCTCTTAAAGCAATACTGACTAAGGTTTCTATGGCCACCTTCCTCTCATTAGCTGTGAACTCAAGCTGATTAAACAGGTTTTTGAATTGTGGACTTTTCTGTAAGGTCATGATAGCATTGGATGGTAACGAGGGCCTTTCCTCCTCGTTATCACCAAGGTTTGCACAAATAACTACCGCTGCTACTCCCTTTCCTTTGTAGTTAGGGAATGGATTCCTTTGAACTTCTGGTTGAGAGAGCTCGAGAATGCCTCTTTGATCCTACAGTAGACCAGTCTGCGGAGTGCCCAGCATTCTACGGTAGTGTAGACACTCGATTTTTCACCCATAATTTAATCTTGGAAGATGACTAGAGTGACCATTCACATACCCCAAAATTTAGAATTGCATTACATGCATTAATTCATTCATTGCATATCATAAAAATGATCTTGGGATTCTAACGGTCGTGATGGTATGTCCGATTTCCAAATCGGACTGTAGGATTCAAAGATATCACATGATCAATTTTTCACGGTCTGCATGCATTTTGTTTGGGTGGAGCCGATCACGCATTATTAATTTAAATTAATTCTGATTGGTTAGACAATTAAAATTAATTAAATAATTTTGTGATTGGTTGTTGGTTAGTGTCAAAAATAGGCCTGTTTGCATTGGAATAAAGTGGATAATCAGATAACAAAGAAATTGTGGATAATTAGGTCTTTTTGGAATATTTATTTACAAGATAATTATCACTTTAAAGACCTGAATAACAAGAAAAAGTGATTAATTTTTAGAATACGGATTAAAAACATGTTTAGGTGCAATTCCTGGCTAAAAAATCCTCAAAAAAGGAGTCCAAATTAGACCAAAACTCAAACGTGGACCTGGGACCTAAGAGGGTCATTCGACACTCTTGGAGTGCCGACTGGCCCAAAAGCTCGACCTGGCCCGGGGACCCCCTAATTGAGATAAAGCCTATCTTTTTTGACTTTTTAGAGATAAGGACGCGTTCCAATTCGTATTTGATCTCATTCAGCTTTTTTTTTTTTTTTTTTTTTTTTTTTTTTTAAAGCATCCCAACCTCTATAAATAGAGGAAAAAGATCAGAATTAAGTGCTCTTCTTTTCTGACTTTTCTATTCCCCGTACGTTAAAGACGTTCTGGAGGCTTTTGCTTTAGGAATTTCTATTTTGTAAGTAAAGTATTTTAGACTTCAAAGAGGTGAACAAACTTCTTTGATTTCTAAAATATTCTTTCATTAGAAGATCACGCTCATGTAAGAGGTATTTTTTTTTTCTTTCTTTTCTTCTTCCATTAATAAGTATGTTTTTGTTTGATGCATGAATAAGTTTAGTATGTTTTATAATGTCTTGTTCTTAATATATAATTGCCATGCTTAGATACTGTAGATGATTGTTTATTTCAATTCTTTCTTTTTGACTTCAAAATCTGCAATGACTAACAAAACTCTTCTATGAAGATTTAAAACTGATCTGTATTTTCATTAAATATAGATCTGATTATTTTCAAAACCCAAACTGATATGTATCATCATTAAATATAGATCTGATTTTTTCTAAACTCAAAACTGATCTGTATTTTCATTAAATACAAATATGATTTTTTTTTTCTAAATACAAAACTGATCTGTATTTTCATTAAATTTAGATCTGAATTTTTTTTTCTCTAAAAAGTTTTCTTTGTTATAAAATTGCAGATTTTGAAATTCAAAAGAAAGGATTGAAAGTTAGGTTAAAGTTTGTTAATATGTGTTGCATGCATAATAAATTTGTCTCATGAATGTGAATCCTCTTTCAAAAGTCTTTTTTTTTTTTTTTAATTTTTAATTTTTTTATTTGTGTCCAACAACCGATCTGATTTTTTATAAATAATATCATTTTTTTTTTTACTTTACGCAAATTAGATCTGATTCTTTTCAAAAAAAAAATTTATTATTTTTATAAAAAACAGATCTGATTTTTCTTGATAAAATTACTTCTTCTTTTTATCTTTACAAAAAAAAAAAAAAAATCTGATTTTTTTTAACAAGCCGAATTTTTTTCTAACTTTACACAAAACATATCTGATTTTTCTTCATAAAATGCTTTTTACCCTTTACAAAAATAGATCTGATTTTTTTTACAATCCAAGTCTTATTATTTTAATTTCCAAGACACATCTGAATTTTCTTTAAAAAGAGGACACGTCCATAAGGCAAAATTATTTAAGTTAATTTTTGTCAAGTGTTTGTCATGTGCATTATAACATATCAATCAACATCATTCAAAAATAGGCATATTGGTCATTAAAGTCTAGAAGACCAGACTCTGTTTGGGCGGAATGGGTGCCTAACACCTTCCCATTCCGTAACCTAGCCCCTGAGCTTAGGATTTTGGATAGGTAGATTAGTGTTTTTGATGGAAAAATACATGTTTGTATCGCATACAAAACATACGCAGCGAAAAATTAACGGATCTACTTCATTCGCAATTGATAACATGTGCTATGTAAGTTTCGGAATATAAGAACAAGAGAGTATACCTTAGTGCGGTGAAATTCAAAACCAAAGATCAGAAGTTCTTGAGAACAATTTTAATCTTCACTCCAATTCCACTTGATGCCCAAGAAGTGTGGTCTCTCAATCAATTTCTATGAATGTATTCAAAGGAGAATTAGAGAGTGTTCACCACTCACATACAAACCATTTCATGTAACCACCAAAATTCTGTATGTTTCTCTCCTTATAACTGATTATCTAATTGGGCTAGCCTTTGGGCCTTTCCAATTGGGTTTTAGTATGTGGCTTGGAGTGGGACCAAAAGGGAATAAATAAGACTCTAGCTCCAATAGGCCTTGGGCTTTTCTGTCAATTCTTGACAAGTCCAAAGTTACCATTAATTATATTTAATACCACTATATAAATATAATTGCACTCTAGGCCTTATTAATAAATTATATCCTAAGACTTTATTATACATACAACCTCTTCATAAAATATTCGTAGTAATACAAAGTCATGAATGTAGACTGCCTCTTTGTAAATTACTACATCTTAATCCTTGAATACCGAGTTTAATCCTTTTAAGTTATTCATCATATATTTATGAAATCCAATTTCATAGATATATACTTTAGTAATTTCTTACCAAAGTGGTTAGGCCTAACTCTCTGAATAACTGAACTCATTAAACTTATCTCAAGGGAATATTTTATATCTCCGTTAAGAGACTATTAATTCCATCTTGAGAATATATGTTCCATTAACACTAAATGTAGCTGCCCAACATACTGAAGTTTTGACCGTTACTTTAGATCTCACTCATAATATATCCAAGCAACCTACACTTCATGATCAGGTCCATTATTCTCTTAGGATTAAGAGTTCATGTAAATAGAAGTCGTGAGATTTATTATTCATTTGATAGTCGTTAAGAGAATAATAAATCTCACAGCTGTCTAGTTCAATATGTCTTAACTCTTAAAACATATCAACATATCAACTAGAAATCTCCACTTCCATAATCAAGACAAATCATCTTAGTTGATATGTTATAGTCTTCGCAGATGATATGTCCAATTTCATCACCGACTACGAACTAAAATTCTGAGCTTACAAAGAACTTGTGACTTATATCTTCTGTGACTAAATCACATAAATCACATACTATGCATCTCATGGACTATATGATAATGTCCGAATATTCATGTTACCATAATTTCAGATATTAATAAAATAATTTTATTAATCACAACATTAAGTCATACATAATGTCATACATAGCATCGTACAATAGGATTTAAGGGCACTAATCCTAATAGTTTTGTCTTTTAATTTTGGTAGATTGCAACTAGGACTAAAGTTTTGTATCCTTTTGCATAGAATGTAACTAGGACCCAAAGCCTTATAAGGTTAATTTACCAAAATTGTATTTTTCTTTATTCAATCAGTGACATTCGAAGTATTTTGAACATGTAATTTGTATTTATTTATTTCCTATTTTTTTGTATAAAAAATAAGTGGCGACTCCACACCACTACCCAAAAGAGAGGTGCCCTTACAAGCACCCAAATCTCTTTTTTAGAGGCCTTAAATTTTCCCCGGTCTCTCACAGTGGTGACTCCGCTGGGGATGTCGAGGGCTAAGCTTTGTGTTGGACTTTAAGTGACCAACTATATACCCTTGTCTTTTGCATGATGTTGTTGTTTGTTTATTTGCATTATGTTTTGAGATGTTTGTATGATATTTTTTTGTTTGTGTTGCCATGTTGATTGTTAAGAGCTTTCCCTAACTATCATAGTGTGTGCCATTGATAAGTGTAATCTTTACATGATTTTTATTATCCTCTTACTTATTAAATTTGTTAGTTTTCCTTTATTTCTGTTGATTTGATTTGATTTTTAGTTATATTTATCCATTCATTTGTGCTTTGAAGGAATGAGAAGATTTCAGATTAATACAAGGGCTTTACATGCAAAGTGGGGCTAGGTCAATTGAATCAAATCAACTTACATCCAGCCAGACAAGAATTCAAGAGAAGACCAACCTAATTTAATTTAAGTCCAACTGGAGCAAGGAATCAAAGGAAGTTTGCACCAAATCCAAGTCCAATTCGGATTAGGATTCCAGCCTGCACATCAGTTAGTAATTTCGGCATAACTTTGGGTTCAGATGTCTAATCGAGGTGATTCAAGTTGGGATGGAAACTTAACTTAAAGGGCTACAACTTTTTAGTTTACCAAAAGCCCTAATTCTGAAGTTAAATAGGCCAAAATCGTCGGTTAAGTGAAGCCTAAAAATCTGGGATTTTCTCCAAACGGGAATAGGATTCCTTGACCTATTTAAAGGCTCTTTAGGGAAAAAAGAGAGGGCAGGAAACCTGAGAGGAAAAGGGGGTGCCGCATTGAATAATTTATTTTGGGAGTCATTCTAAAGAGGAGGATCTGAGGACAAAGGCGAGAGCTTCATGTTGATCAACCAATTCAGATGAAAGACATAAGTTTTATTTGTTTTCTTTTCAATTTTATTATGAACTAAATTTTATTTTCTAGAGCGTTGATGTAGTCTAGCAATGAACACACAATTTATATTCTAAGTTATTTTATTTTTAATATTTCCATGATTGAGTGTTTAATTCTTATTCTTAATGCTTAATATTTCTTTTTACGACTTATTGATTGATCAATTGAATGACAATGAGACCGAGAGGTGATTTGTTATTTTAGTTCTAGAATTAAACACCATTAGTTGAGCGAAAGTAGAGATGCTTTACTGCAATTAGTGTGATTTTTCAGAAAATTCAAAGTACATAATGAGTCTCCAATTAATTAAATTCCCATAGAGATATGGAATTGTTAGTTGGAGACATTTTTGATATTATTCGCGAGAAGATATTGAATACTTAAGGAATTTTTAATCATCAACGGGAGATCATTAGAATTTAATAATTAGGAATAATAAATTGTGTGGGATTTGTTAGGTGAAATCAACCGCTCTAGATCCATTCTTATCATATTTTCTTCTCTACACTTTTAGATTTTTATGCTTTGCTAGATTTATTTTTATTAAATAGTTTAATTTAATTTATATAGTTGAACGTCCCTTTTATTTTCGATTTTCCAAATAGTAATTAATTTAGTAAATTTCGGTATTCAATAACATAGTTAATCTCTGTGGGTTCGACATTCGTTTTCTAAAAACACTTTACTACTTGTTACGATTCTGTGCGCTTGCAGATTATTTTACGCGAACAAGTTTTTGGCGCCGTTGCCGGGGATTAACTATTTGTTATTGATATTGATACTAGCTAGATATTTACTACTTTGGATTTTATTCTATTTATTCAAAAAAAAAAAAAAAATTAGGTGCATCTGAGTTTGTTTTCTTTCTTTTCAGGAATTAGAAGTGCATGCCCCGATCTAAACCATTAGAGCATACACTATTTGATCTTGAAATTGAAAGAACCTTACGTCAGCTCAAGAAAGAAAAGAAGAAAGAGGCCAACACATCTCTATCTAATATGGCCAATCAAGAGCAAAAGGCGTTAAGAGATTATGCTATGCCCTCGGTCAATGGAGCTATATCAAGCATAAGGAGGCCAGCTATAAAAGCCAATAATTTTGAAATCAAGCCGGCCATCATTCAGATGATACAGCAGACTGTCTAGTTCGGGGGGCCGTCACAAGAGGATCCTAATGTCCATATTGCAAATTTCTTGGAAATTTATGATACTTTTAAACATAACGGAGTGACAGATGATGCGATTCGACTAAGGCTTTTTCCCTTTTCACTTAGGGATAAAGCAAAAGTTTGGTTGAATTCTTTGCCACCTGGCCTCATTACTACATGGGAGGAGTTGGCACAAAAATTCTTAGCAAAATATTTCCCTCCCGCAAAGACAGCAAAGCTAAGGAATGATATTACCACGTTCGTCCAATTTGAGGGTGAATCATTATATGAAGCATGGGAGAGGTACAAAGATTTATTGCGAAGGTGTCCTCATCATGACCTTCCAGCATGGCTTCAAGTGCAAACATTCTATAATGGTCTAGGAGCTACAAACAGGTCTATGGTTGATGCAGCAGCTGGTGGAGCTCTAATGAGTAAAACTCATGAGGCAGCCTATGAACTTCTAGAAGAATTGGCATCCAACAACTATCAATGGCCTACAGAAAGAGCAATGCCAAGAAAGACAGCTGGAGTTTTAGAACTTGATTCTATTACCTCATTGGCGGCACAAATGGCAACTTTGTCTCAACAACTAGGTAAAATGAATGTTAATGCTATTCAAACTAATGTTGTTTGTGATCATTGTGCAGGAAATCATTCAATTGTCGACTGCCAAATGGGAAATCCTTTTGCCCAATCGAGTTATGGACAAGCAAATTACGTGTCAAATTTTCAACGTCAAAATAATCCATACTCGAACACGTACAATCCTGGATGGAGGAATCACCCCAACTTCTCATAGAGCAATAACCAAGGGCTGGCTAAACCACCTCAACAATTTCCACAACAAGAGAAGAAGCCGACACTTGAGGACATGTTCATACAGTACATACATAAGACAGACATGGCGATCCAAAACAACTCAGCTTCAATCCGTAATCTTGAGGTGCAGATCGATCAGCTCTCAAGCATGCTCACAAAGAGGACTGCAGGAACTTTGCCGAGCAACATTGTCACCAATCCGAAAGAACATGTAAAGGCAATATCATTGAGAAGTGGACGAACATATGAGGAGCCAAAAGTAACAAATGCCAAACAAGATGAAGGAAAGCCGAGTCAGAGATGAAAGAAGTGGAGCAAGCTGAGAAGACTGAGGAGGATGAAAGAGCTTCAAAATCCAAAAGATCCAGGGAAGATACTTTTGAGACTTATTCTCCTTCAATTTATGATCCACCAATTCCTTTTCCGCAAAGATTAAAAAATAATAATGTGGATGATCAGTTTTCTAAATTTCTAAGTATATTTAAGCAATTGGATATTAATATTCCGCTCATTGAAGCTTTGGAACAAATGCCTAAATATGCTAAATTTTTGAAGGATATTATATCAAAGAAGCGGAAATTGGAGGAGCATGAAACAGTAATGCTGACAGAGGAGAATAGTGCAATCCTACAAAAGAAGCTGCCGCCTAAGCTGAAAGATCCGGGGAGTTTCACTATCCCTTGCACTATAGGAAAATCTTATTTTGATAGAGCTTTATGTGATTTAGGGGCAAGTATTAATCTAATGCCTCTCTCTGTTTTCAGGAAATTGGGTCTTGGAGAAGTAAAGCCGACCACTATCTCTTTACAATTGGCGGATAGATCTATTAAATATCCAAGAGGAGTCATTGAGGACGTATTAGTAAAAGTTGACAAGTTCATCTTCCCGGCGGACTTCATTGTCCTTGATATGGATGAGGACGAGGAGATCCCTTTGATATTGGGTCGACCTTTTCTTGCGACGGGGAGAACCTTAATTGATGTCTAGCAAGGAAAACTTGTTTTGAGGGTCGGAGAGAATGAGGTCACTTTTGATGTATTTAAGGCTATGAAATGTCCTTTTGAGACACATTCTTGTTTTCAAATAAGTGACCGAGACGTGATCATGGCCAATGAGACTTGTGCAATTGATTTTCTAAAGTTACCACTTGAGGTATGTCTTACTCACTCTACACCTGTTAAATTCAAAGATGAAGAGGTTAAAGAGTGTGAAAGATATTTGGAGGCTACACCACTCTTTCCTCCTTCAATGCAACCAAAAGTAGAAGACTTAAAATCATGTCAGCCAACATCTCCACCAGAGGAACCACCTAAACTTGATCTTAAACCGCTTCCATCAAATTTAAGGTACGCTTTCTTGGGCCAAGACTCTACTTTTCCAGTTATTATTAACAGATCTTTAAGTGATGTAGAGGAAGAAAAGTTGTTGAGAATCTTACGGGAACACAAAAAGGCTTTGGGTTGGACCATCTCTGACATCAAAGGAATTAGTCCTTCAATTTGCACACACAAGATTTTAATGGAGGATAACGTCTAGCTACAGACGTTAAATAAAGCGCTTTTGGGAGGCAACCCAAGTTTTTTTTTTTTTTTTTTACTTTTATTTTTCTTTCTTTTACCTTATTGTTTTTCTTTCATTTTGTAGGAATAAAGAGACCAAAGAAATCTTCACTGGGTACACGGCTGCACCTCAAGGAAAAATATTCAATGAAAAAAAATCAGGGGAGCATCTCTTCTCCTTTCTGATTCTTTTATTTAGTTTTTCTTCCTTTTTCCCATTGAGGACAATGTGAAATTTAAGTTTAGGGGAAGGGATTTTATTTTTAATATTTCAAAAAAAAAAAAAAAATTGCCTATGATAAGAATATGGTTGAAAGTTCTTAAAATTTTTAGGAATCATTCTCATTGCTTAAGTCCAGTTGTTAATTCTTTACTTGATCCTATTTAATTTGATATGATCATTAATCATTGTGCATACCTAGAGAAATTTTATGTGAATTTTGTAAATTTGGATGGTCTCTACTTATTCTAGAACTTGTTGAATTATACAGAATATTACTTGGGAAGTGATTTAGGCATTCTTTGAATCGATTGACCCTTTCAAGCCTACCTCTTTATTATCTTTATTCCTAGTTACCCAATTGATATATTCTTACCCTGGGTTGAAGAAAAGAGAACGATGTATGAGTGTTTGAAAAAAAAAAAAAAAAAAAAAAAAAAAAAAAAAAAAAAAGAAGAAGAAGAAGAAGAAGAAAATTGTATGAAGTTCCATTTACTCCAATGTTTTGAGTTGCTTAGTAACTAGGGGTATTCATTACCAATGTTTACTCTTACGTCAAACCGTAACTTGAAATATGAGTATGCAAAAGCACTTTAAGTTTGTGACTTGTTGAGTAACTGGGTGCATCCATCACAAATGCCTGCATTCACGTCAAAAGATAAGTGACGACTAGAAGTAAGAAAAAATATATATATATAAATATATATATATTTTTATATATATATATATTTGATGAAGAGAGGTATTTTGAGATATTCAAAGGATTGAGAGAAATTTATATTTTAGAAGTGAGAGTGCTATATTTGCTTAAACCTTATCTTTTCTTTATAGCCCTCACCATAGCCATACATCACAAGCCTAATAAAGACCTATTGATCCTGGGACATATTTTGTTGTATATTAGTGGAGAGTGATTTAGAAAGCAAGCTTTTAGAGTTTTTGGAGATCCGTTCTTATTTACTTGTTTGCATAAAACTATCAGGGAAGCTAATGATGAAGTGAAAATGATAATGCGATGGAGTTGAGTTTTGAATAAACTTTTGGACTTGATTAATTTGGAATGATTCCTTTGAATTATAAGCTTTCTGCAGATCTTTGAGGCAAGAAGAAAAAAAAAAATTAAAATTTATGAAGCAAAGCTTGTTTTAGTTGTTCTTTTTTTTCTTTCTTTGCTCGAGGACTAGCAAAGTTTAAGTTTGGGGGAATTTGATAAGTGTAATCTTTACATGATTTTTATTATCCTCTTACTTATTAAATTTGTTAGTTTTCCTTTATTTCTTTTGATTTGATTTGATTTTTATTTATATTTATCCATTCCTTTGTGCTTTGAAGGAATGAGAAGATTTCAGATTAATACAAGGGCTTTACATGCAAAGTGGGGCTAGGTCAATTGAATCAAATCAACTTACATCCAGCCAGGCATGAATTCAAGAGAAGACCAACCCAATTTAATTTAAGTCCAACTGGAGCAAGGAATCAAAGGAAGTTTGCACCAAATCCAAGTCCAATTCGGATTAGGATTCCAGCCTACACATCAGTTAGTAATTTCGGCATAACTTTGGGCTATGATGTCCAATCAAGGTGATTCAAGTTGGGATGGAAAGTTAACTTAAAGGGCTACAACTTTTTAGTTTACCAAAAGCCCGAATTCTGAAGTTAAATAGGCCAAAATCGTCGGTTAAGTGAAGCCTAAAAATCTGGGATTTTCTCCAAACGGGAATAGGATTCCTTGACCTATTTAAAGGCTCTTTAGGGAAAAAAGAGAGGGCGGGAAACCTGAGAGGAAAAGGGGGTGCCGCATTGAAGAATTTATTTTGGGAGTCTTTCTGAAGAGGAGGATCTGAGGACAAAGGCAACAGCTTCATGTTGATCAACCAATTCAGATGAAAGACATAAGTTTTATTTGTTTTCTTTTCAATTTTATTATGAACTAAATTTTATTTTCTAGAGCGTTGATGTAGTCTAGCAATGAACACACAATTTATATTCTGAGTTATTTTATTTTTAATATTTCCATGATTGAGTGTTTAATTCTTATTCTTAATGCTTAATATTTCTTTTTACGACTTATTGATTGATCAATTGAATGACAATGAGACCGAGAGGTGATTTGTTATTTTAGTTCTAGAATTAAACACCATTAGTTGAGCGAAATTAGAGATGCTTTACCGCGATTAGTGTGATTTTTTAGAAAATTCAAAGTACATAATGAGTCTCCAATTAATTAAATTCGCATAGAGATATGGAATTGTTAGTTGAAGACATTTTTGATATCATTCGAGAGAAGATATTGAATACTTAAGGAATTTTTAATCATCAACGGGAGATCATTAGAATTTAATAATTAGGAATAATAAATTGTGTGGGATTTGTTAGGTGAAATCAAACGCTCTAGATCCATTCTTATCATATTTTCTTCTTTACACTTTTAGATTTTTATGCTTTGTAGATTTATTTTTATTAAATAGTTTAATTTAATTTAGATAGTTGAATGTCCCTTTTATTTTCGATTTTCCAAATAGTAATTAATTTAGTAAATTTCGGTATTCAATAACATAGTTAATCTCTGTGGGTTCGACATTCATTTTCTAAAAACACTTTACTACTTGTTACGATTCTATGCGCTTGCAAATTATTTTACGCGAACAGCCATCAAAACAAAAAATTTGTATGCACCCATCTTAACATATGGTGGTAGTAACCATGGATCACTGGTCTTCATTAGATTCGGGTACCCAGTGGCAAACTCACCAACTCATAGCCCAAAGTCATTGGATCATTTCTTGTTGACTATAAAGGATAGACCATGCCGTTCGGACCAACGTAATGTTCATTACATTACAAGTTGGGAGGTGTAACGTCCTAGCTATGGGAAACAATGAAACATCATACCCACCCTACAATGTAATGACTTAGAACCTACCTTTAGGCCGGTCCATGTTAAAATTGCATTGCATGTTGCATATGTTTGTTTGGTCGATTGATGTAGATGGGGACCTAGTTTTGATTGACCCAACCAAGCCTTTTCTTAGGGGAGAATTTGGTTAAGATTAGAGGGAAGACTCCAAAGAGAACCCAAGAACGATATTCAAGCTAGTAGTTCCAGTTCCAAGTCTGTCACGGTACTGAAGCCCGTTAGCATAGAAGACACTCCACTACTGTAACATCACAATCCCGTGTTCGACCTACAAGACAATCCAAGCCACAAGAAGTTCGAAGACTCCATCACTATGGCAGAAGAGGGAGAACATCCAAATACTAAAGAACCCATGAACACTCAAGAGCTACTAAACACCATGGTAGCTAGTCAAATCCAATTGAGGGAGAACATGAACCTTATGGTGCAACAATTTCAGAACTTGAAGAGTGGCCAAGAGGAGACCAAGACTGATCATAATTCCCCAACCATGGAGGGTGAGAAGAAGATCAATGAGAGGATAAACAAGATGAAAGAGATGGTCAAGAGAGCTTGCAAGATGGAAGACCTCATGGACTACCAATCATTCTCACTTTTCCCCGATGTGAGATTGCCTCCCAAGTTCAAGATGCCAACCTTGGACAAGTTCGACGATACTGGTTGCCCAAAGTCTTTTTTGAAGATGTATAAGAGGGCCATGCAGCCCCTAGGAGCAACTAAAGAATTACTTGCTCAAATGTTTCAAAACACCCTGACTGGGGCCGCTCTTAGGTGGTTCCTCAACCTAGATGATACTAGAACAAGGAGTTAGGAGGACATATGCCGTGAGTTTCACAATCAACACAAGTACAACATAGAGGTGGATGTGACAAGGAGAGATTTGGAGACCACGAAGCAAGAGCCGAAAGAATCTTTCTCTACCTTCATTACCAAGTGGAGGTCCAAAGATGCACAGATGATGAATAGGCCAAGTGAAGAAGAACAATTAACCATGGTTGTAAAAAACTTATTACTTGTATACCATAAGTATTTGTTTGCTCAGTATTTTCCTAATTTTAAAGCATTGATTGCTGTTGGAACCTATATTGAGGACGCAATAAATAATGGCACTATAAAGAATGAGGACCCACCAAGGTTTAAAAGTATTTAGGATCTAGTTCTAAAACTGCAAAAGTTTCTAATATATACAAAAATGATCCTTACCAACTTATTGCTCCCATTGTCCTCGTTCAAATATCACAAGGGCCGCCTCCAAGGCCTAGGAGGGAATTTTATGAGTTATATATGCCCGTGAGCCAAGTGTTTGAAAAACTAAAAGCAAAGGGGTTGCTAAAACCCTTAGACCCAAGACCAATCCCAAACCCATTACTTGCAAGATTTGATGTGAGTAAGAGATGTGCCTACCATCAGAGCCTTGGCCACGACATTGACATGTATTTTGGCATTCGTCATGCAATTCAAGATCTAATAGACATAAGGTGATTGCATTGCCTACAAGGCCTACCATCACTAATAATCCCTTGCCAAACCATAATTTTGGGAGAGGACTGATGATTAATTGCTTGATGACTGAAGAGGAAGGAGAAAAGGACTCGTCTGAGTTGATTTATGACCTACCTGAGTGCTTTATGATGACATGGGAAGAGTTGATGGGTATGGCATCCACTGCAGGGTATGATAGATGGAGTGAAGATGTTACAGAAACCCCAAATTACCCAACATCCACAAATGGGGGGAGACACTTCAAACCCCAACCAAATTACCTGACATCCACAAATGGGGGGAGACACTTCAAACCCCAAGCAAGTTACTAAACACCTACATATGGGCGGAGGCACTTCAAACTCCAATCAAACAACCCAATACCTACATACATGGGGAGACACTTCGAACCCCAATCAAATGACCCAACATCCATATATGGCGAGAGACACTTCAAACCCCTACATTTGGAGACAAACAACCCGATAGAAGCCTTGAATAAATCTACCCAACAAACACCCATTGAAGAGGTTGAGGTCCTTAAGCAACTATAGAAGACACAAGCCTATATATCTTTATGGGGTTTACTCATGGCCTCATACAAGCATCGTCAGAATCTGGTAGACCTTCTCAATCAAATCCAAGTTCCTACAACCACTACTTCTCAAGATCTGAACGCTATGATTGGGTCTATATGTAGGGAGCTCACAATTTCCTACTCTGACAAAGATTTGACAAAGAAGGGGAAGCACCATAATGACCCATTGCACATTACTGTAGATGCCAAAGGCAAGAGGATTCCAATGGTCCTAATTGACGACGGAAGTGCCTTAAATGTGTGTCTTTTAAAGACTGCAAGCTACTTAGGCCTAAGTATTGAAGATTTTGTGTCGATAGATCAGCATGTGAGGGCATATGACAATAGTAGAAGGGAGGTCTTGGGAACCGTGACACTGGAGCTCACTATAGGGCCAATGATCAAGAAGGTGGAGTTTCAAGTCCTGAACATAGCATCATGCTTCAACATGCTCCTTGGGCAACCATGGATCCTTGACACAAACGTCGTACTTTCATCCCTATACCAAAAGGTTCGGTTTCCATATGAAGGAGCCATAATTACCATATATGGCAATAATTTGACCGTACCAAGCCCATTTTTGGCATTGATTCTGAGAATGAGCCATTGACTTTGGATGGCTTTGGAATTGAGAAACCTGGTTTTGAAAGAAGAGAAGAAGAAATGGAGAAGATCCCCATGGACTTTACTCCCTACAACAACAACAACGTGGTAGCAATGATGAGGAGAATGAATTACCTTCTAGGAATGAACTTGGGGAAGACTATAAAAAAGCCAGTTGTTCAAGACCCAATAATTCCTACTGCCACACCACCTTTTGGGCTAGGGTATAAGCCCACTAATGATGACTTGTTAAAGATAGGGGTGAGAATAATGGCCCGAGCCAAAGCCTAAGCAAAGGGACATCCTTGTCCCCTAGAGCCCCTAAAGCCCTATACTCCAACATTAAATGGAAAGTTTGTCAAAGCTGGAGATAGTCAACGCTATTGGGGATTCCCTGAACCGAGATTTGACCCTGAGACAAGAACAATGGTGCCCGGAGTTGAGCTATTATTTGATTGCAACAACAAGCTTCCAAAACTAAAGAAGGAAGACACAAATTGGGTCCCTACTGATTAGGCTGATTACATCGACCCTGATGCAATGACTACACTTCTAGGAAATGCTATTTGCAATATAGAAGAAGAAGAGTACTTGGAAGCTTACGAACATGCATTGAAAAGCCTGTATGAAGCAAGGAAAAGTGATGAAGAAGGGGGAGAAGCCCTTAGTGATGATGATGAAGGTAGCAATAGCAAGAGTGATAGTAGTAGTGACAGCAGTAGCAATGATGATGGAGATGGTGAGGATGATAGCAACAGTGAGAGTGAAAGCAACAATACTGAAGACTATGATAACTAATATAGTGGCAACGATTGGGGCGAACCCCCTAGTGATAGGGATGATGAAGATGTAGGACTCTTCTATGAAGACCACTCTAATGATGATATAGACTATTATGATGGAAATATAGAGGATGATGCTGAAATTGAACCCATAAACATGGAGAGCGACGCTGAAAGTAAAGAATATGAGCTAGAAAATGTGCTAGAAGCTGTAGGAGATGAGGTGGAAGTTGAAAATGAAGAAGCTGATGATATAGATTATGATGATTACCCCTACAAGCGGCCCTTAGATTGGAGCTGCATTACTGATGGTAGCTCAAGGTAGGGCACTCGATATGACAAGCATGGTAGAGAAATTCTCGAGTTAGGGTCATTCCACAATTTAGAACTTGGCTCACTGACCCTATACACTGAGGAAGAAGATGACATAGACGCTAGATTGGCCACCCTAGACAGAAAGCTAATGATCCACAGCTTAAGAAACTTAACACTAGAGAGTCTTGAAGATGAAGATGGGAGGATATAAAGGAATGAGTCAGAATACCTCCCCCAATACATCCACCCAAGCAACAAAGGAAAGCAAGATCTGTTCGGTGAGTGGATGGACATGATAGAGTTTTTGGATGCTTATGTGACTGACAAGCCCATAGATATGGAGATTGATGGTGAAGGCACAGATTATATGGATGAAGACCCCATGGTACTGATGTTGAGGGAAGAAGAAACTCATTGAAAGTCACCCGCCATCGTTGAAGCCACAACCGAGTTGAAGAATTGGGCATGGGAGGGAGCTGCCCACCCCATAGAAGACTCTATAGAGAAGATCAAGAACATTAAGCCAATCACTCCTGCCAGAAACATTGTTTCTATCCCTAGTGAGTCTGTTTCTGCTAGTATTATTGTTCCTGTTGAGTCTGTTTGTGATCGTATTCCTATAGAGTCTGTTTCTATTGAGTCTGTTGAGAACTCTTTTCCTTATAATATGATTTATGATTCTATTTATTTGTTGGCTTTGAATGTTTTTATTTTGAAAATTGGTAAAAAAACTCTTAATAATAAGGAATTAAAACAAGGGCATGTAGAACCTATAAAAGAAGAAACCCAACTTGTTAACTTGGGAACTGATGATGAACGTAAGATGATATAGGTAGGCAATACCCTAACCTCCTCTAAAAAAGATGCATTAGTTGCCCTACTAACAGAATTCAAAGAGGTATTTGCATGGTCATATGAAGACATGCTTGGGATTGATACAGACATAGTGCAACACTACATTCCAACAAGTCCAACCATGAAGTCGGTTAAGCAGAAGTTGAGAAGAATGAAGCCTGAATGGACTCTCGAGATCAAAGAAGAAGTCGAGAAATAGTACAATGCAGGATTCCTAAGGGTTGTCAATTATCCAGAATGGTTAGCTAATGTGGTTCCAGTGCCGAAAAAGGATGGGAAAGTGAGAATGTGTGTAGACTTCCGAGATCTGAATAAGGCTAGCCCGAAAGATGATTTTCCCTTGCCTCACATTGACATTCTGGTTGATAACACAGCAGGACATGCCTTGCTGTCATTTATGGATGGTTTTTCGGGATACAATCAGATAAAGATGGCTCCTGAAGATATGGAGAAAACCTCATTCATTACTCCATGGGGGACGTATTGCTACAAGGTCCTGCCATTTGGCTTTAAGAATGCTGGTGCTACTTACCAACGTGCAGCCACTACTTTGTTACATGATTTGATCCACAAAGAAGTAGAAGTTTATGTTGATGACATGATAGTGAAGTCCAAAGACCGTGAAGGGAACATACCAGCTTTACGAGAGTTCTTTGAAAGAATCCAATTCTATAAGTTGTGGTTGAATCCAAAGAAGTGCATTTTTGTTGTAACATCCGGAAAGCCATTGGAGTTTATGGTAAGTTAGAGGGGATAAGTATTGGTGGCTTCATCAGATAATTCTTAATCTTTTCAAAAGCTTCTTGACGTTGTTTATTCCATACTGTGGGAACTTCCTTCTTGAGCAGTCAGAAAAGTGGCTCACATGTCTAGGGAAGATACAATACATCAGCAGATTCATAGCCCAACTCACCATGACATGTGAGCCACTTTTCTGATTGCTCAAGAAGGAAGTTCCCACAGTATGGAATGAACAATGTCAAGAAGATTTTGAAAAGATTAAGAATTTTCTGATGAAGACACCAATACTTATCCCACCGGTACCTGAAAAGCCATTATTGTTGTATCTCACAACTACAGATACAGTAATGGGGGCTTTGCTTACTCAGTACCTAGAGGAGTCTAGGAAGGAGAATGCAATCTACTACATTAGTAAGAAGATGCTGGCTTATGAGGAGAAGTATTCACCATTTGAGAAGACATGTGTAGCACTTGTATGGGCAACTCGTAAACTCAGACATTATATGCTTGCTTTCAAAGTCTTGTTGATTGCAAGAATGGATCCTTTAAAATATCTAATGGAAAAGCCTGTGTAAGATGGGAAGACAGCTAAATGAGTTTTGCTTCTGTCAGAATTCGATATTAAATATGTAACTCAGAAATCTGTGAAGGGGAGAGCAATTACTGATCACTTAGCCCACTGTTCACCTGAAGAAGCTAGAGAGATCCAAGGAGACTTTCCAGATAAGGATATTATGGGGATCGAGGTAGAATCATGGAAGATATTTTTTGATGGAGCAACTAATCAAAATGGGAGTGGCATTGGAGTTCTCTTAATTTCTCTAAAAGGGACACACATCCCGTTCTCTGGTAGGCTCAACTTTCCTGCCACTAATAATGCCACTGAATAAGAAGCTTGCATTATGGGGTTACAAGCAGCCTTAGGTCTTGGAGTGAAAGAATTGGAAGTATATGGTGATTTAGCCTTGATAATTTCTCAGATTCAAAATAGATGGAAGATCAAGGAAGAAAAGCTAATGCCTTATCATAAATGTCTTCAAAAGTGGACCTCGAAATTCAATAAGATCCAGTACCAATATGTGCCAAGAATGCAGAATCAGATTGCAGATGCTCTAGCAACAATGACATCCATGATGGATGGATCTAAGGAAGATGAAGCTAGACCAATAGTGGTGGAACAAAAAGAAGAGCCAACTTATTGTATGTCAATAGAAGAATACGAGGAAAAGAATGGAGAAGGTGAATGGTATTCAGACATCCTACAATACCTCAAGGATGGGACATACCCAAAGTTTGCAGACAAGAATGACCTATTGACCATCAGAAGGTTGTCCACTAATTATATTATTTGTGGGGAGAGGCTTTACAGAAGATCATATGACAGAATTCATCTCCTTTATGTGACTATCAAGGAAGCACAACAAATAATTGAAGAGGTTCATGAGTCAAGTTATGGGCCACATATGAATGCACATATGCTGTCAGGAAAAATAGTGAGACAAGGGTATTACTGGACTACTATGGAAGCCGACTATGCAGCTCATGTTCGGAAGTGCCATCAATGCCAAGTCCATGGAGATCTGAAGCACATGCCACCTATGCCATTACATTCCATGACTTCACCCTGGCCGTTTTCTACATGGGGAATAGATATTATTGGGAAGATTCACCCAACAGCATCCAATGGCCATGAATTTATACTTGTTGCTATTGATTACTTCACTATATGGGTAGAAGCTGCCTCATACAAGGTCTTGAACTTGAACAAAGTTGCTTAGTTTATTCAGACTAATATCATTTGTAGATATGGGGTACCATATGAAATTATTTCTGACAATGGGCAGCATTGCAAGGGAGAAACAGAGAAGCTACTTCGACAGTACAATATTCAGCACCACAAATCCTCACCCTACCATCCTCAGACTAATGGGGTAGTTGAGGTTGCTAACAAGAACATAGGATGAATCTTGAAGAAGAGTACGAAGAACTATAAGGATTGGCATCTACAATTACCCTATGCACTTTGGGGATATAGGACATCAATTCGATCTTCCATAGGAGCCACTTCTTATTCATTGGTGTCTGTTCACTGAGGACAGTACTGGATAGTGATATCTTTGAAGTAGATTGGTTGCAAAGCAGATATGACCAATTGTGCATGCTGGATAAGAAAAGACTCAAGGCCTTGTACCACATTTAGGGTTATCAAAGGAGATTCAGGAAAGCTTTTGACAAAAAAGTAAGAACTAGAGATCTGAAGTTGGGGGATTTAGTGCTGAAAGAGATCCAAGCCCCAATTCAAGAGACAAACGGGAAGTTCAAACAAAATTGGGCCGGCCTATATATTAGCAAGTAGATATACTTTAGGGGAGCAGTAAGATTGATGGACTTAGAAGCAAAACCTTTCACCCAACCAACCAACATGGATCAATTGAAGAAATACCACGTCTGAGGTGGTAATCTGAAAACACCACGTCTGAAGTGGTTGTAAATTATGTTATTTCCCTTTCTAGGTTTGGCAAAAAAAAAAAAAAAGTGAGAGAGCCTGCTAGGTTGAAAATCCGAAAGGGCAGCCTAGGCAAAAATTAAGGCAGACAAAAAATGAACTAGGTGATGACTTGATTCTTCTACCAAGGAGGTATGCAGGCAACCATACATTAGTTCGGTCACAACTTCCTCAAACCCACCATTTACCCATTAAGCAAAAAAAAAAAAAAAAAAAAAAATCCAAATATTCAACCATTCCATTAAATCATGCCATTACATAAGAACCCAAACCTTAAACCAACCTAAAAAAAAAAAAAAAAAAAAAACCAAACCTTAAAAACCTGAACCTTAAACAGAACCCTTAACCTCAAAGTCCTAAATAATTCCTAAACCTAAGAGTTTTGCATCAACTTTTATAATAAACATGTTCAAAGCCTAAAATAAGAAGGTTATTTTGTCTTCAGTCTTTTCTCCTTTGGTTGTTCATTGATTCCATCTGTACTAGGTACTTTGTCGTCTTTGTCCCTCCTTTTAAATTCATAATTGTCATCATCATGTCTTTCTCGATTGTCATCATCAGCAACTTTGTTCACTAACCAGTTAGAGTATTCTATGGTCATCTTGTGAAAGTGAACTATGACAAAAGATTGGTCCATTCGGTCAGCCATCTCCAAGCCCAACAACATGTTCCTTATAAAAGTAGGATTTGTGTCCATGGGAGTGAAAGGTTTTCTTCCTTTTCCATTGGGCATTCCTTGCTCATATTGGAACTGCCTCAAAAGTCTATCCGCCTTATAGAAAGTTACCAATCCTTAATCCAACTATGAAGATGTGATCTGATCCTGGATACTTCCACCAATAACAATTCTATTGAATTGAGGCACTGGATTTCTTGCTCAGAAATTTCACCCAGTCGCTTTCAATTTGACACTTAGTTTTGATGATAGTCCTACTAAGAAAACTACCAGGACCATAATTACTAACTGTGGGCCGGGCAATCTTATCTAGTCTTTCCATCAACCATATCTACAAAGTCAAGGGACTCCTAAGAAAGTTTTGTGACTCTCCACCATGAAATACAGAGTCCAATCCTAGAAGAGTTTCTGCCAAGATTAGAGAAACAAGATTATCACCATCTTTAATTTGACTCACAACACTTATGGCTCGAGCATCCGCAAAACCGAGCCTTCTAGAATTTTCCCATAAAGCAGAGAGCCAAGCCAAAATTTTTCTGCATGTTGTTAGTCACTCCATAAGTGCATTTGTTAATCAGCCTTGAAAGAATTGCACGGAGATTCACCATGTGTCCTTCAATCATGCTACCAGAAATTGAAGTGGGAAGTCCTAGAGCATCGGACAAAGTCTCCTTGTTTTTGGGATCACAAGAAACTGCTACAGATTTTTTGTTAGGATCATAACCCAGAATAGTTGAAATTTCTTCAATTGTGGGACAAAGTTCAGTAGTTTTAAACTGGAACACATGATCTTCAGGATCTCAGTACTTCACAGTAGCACGGAGGAAATCCCACTTGATCTTGACATTCCTCAAAGCCTTGATTTCCTCAAGCTTGTAGCCTGTAAAATTGGATTTGGTGCTAAAATCAAAGCTACGAACCCATCTATTGATATCATGAATGGTTGAGCAAGGAAAATTTTGATTGTTAGCCACATATAACTCTTGCATGTGATTGTTGTTTCTTGATAACTTTGATTCAGAGATTTGTTTGCAGGATAAATGCTAAAGTAATCGCCCTAACTAGGTTTAAATAGGTTTCAAGAGTTTATAGCTAACTGGGAAAGTGTTTCATAGTCCTAAACGGAGAAAAAAAAAAAAAAAAAAACTCAAAAACACAAAAAAAAAACGCGTTGAAAAAGCGCGAGGAATCGCCCCAAAATTGGGTGTGCCTATCGGCACCTTAAAGTGCCAATTGGCACCTAGCTTAACCAAAGCCCAATTATCCTATTTTGTGTTTTCAAGCACTTCTCGGGTCCGTTTTGACTCTGTTTGTCACTCCAAAAAAAAAAATATATATATATATATATATTTTTTTTTGATTGTGCAATAAAGTTTTCAAAAATTTGCATGGAGTGTCAAACTGGGGCATTTAGACATGCTTTGTCCATTTGTTTTCAAAAAAAAAAAAAAAAAAAAATCAAAAAAGAATCACCTGCATAACTGGTTTCAAAAAAATAGGGAAGAGAAAATTAATCAAGTCAAGATTTTCCAAAGTCATGCATTTATCTCTTAAACTAGAGGCATTCGGCTATGCCTTACCCCCCTCTTTCTGGAAAAAATAAAAATCAATCATCTCTTTTCAAAAAAAAAAAATCAATCAAGATTTCCAAAAATCATGCATCCATTTCTAAACTAGGGGCATTCGGCTGTGCTTCATTCAAGTAAGTGTAGATCCCATCAGGATTGGTCAGATAAGTTTAAGTTATTTACTACAAGACTTCCTCAGTTGAATTCTAAACTTGTCTCATCTAAAGTTTCAACAAGATCAAAAGCAAACCAAAGGTAAAAGGCTAAAAGTCAAAATTAATACAAATTGTCTAAGGAGTACTTTCTTGTCTTTGCAAGAAAATTAAATACAGGTCAAGCATCATTTGTATTTCGTGTCCGCCTGCAGGAAGATCTCCTAAACCCACCCCTACAGGAGCCACCCTCAGTGTCTCATTCCTGACTTGCATAAAACTGAGATTCTTGTTGCCGGTTCTAAAGTTGAAGATTTCTGATCCTCTTCTTCAAGGATCTTATGTTGGCATCAGCCATTGCCATTCAGCTATTCTGAAAAGTCAACAGAGACAAGTGTTAAATTCATTATCATAAAAGTTCAAGCAGAAACACTTGGGAAGCATCATCTTTTATCCAATTCATTTCATTGAGCACGTATTGAGAAGATTGAGTGTGTGCCACAAGCTGCAAACCTCTCATCCGCATGCTTTCTTCCACAAGATCAACACCGACCTAAAGCACAAATCCGCAAGTTTAAAAATAACCCAACAATTCAAAAATGCCCCAAAACAAAAAGCACAACATGATCACACAAGGATTTCCAACCAAATTATACAATGTTCAAAATTCCAAACAACAACAAAATGAAAATGTCTTACCATCAAGCTCTCAACAAAACATGAAATCAACAAATTTGACAACAAAGAAAAAATGAGCTCACATGACACCCATCATTTAAAATTTAGTCCCAAATATTGGTCTTTTGCATGCAAAACCTCAGGTTCCAAGATAGAGAAGCCTTTTGGTTACCTCCCACTCAGATCAAGGTAGAGAAGCCCTTTGGTCACCACAATCCAAGGTTGAGATAGAGAAGCCTCTTAATCGTCCCAGGTTCCAAGGTAGAAAGCCCCTTGGTTACCTTCCATTCAGATTGAGGTAGAGAAGTCCCTTGGTCGTCATAATTCAAGATTGAGATAGAAAAGCCTCTTAATCGCCCCAGGTCCTAAGGTAGAGAAGCCCTTTGATTACCTTCCATTCAGATCGAGGAAAAAAAGCCCCTTGGTCACCACAATTCAAGATTGAGATAGAGAAGCCTCTCAATCGCCCCAGGTTCTGAGCTAAAGAAGCCCCTTGGTTACCTTCCATTTAGATCGAGGTAGAGAAGCCCCTCGGTCTCCGCAATTCAAGATTGAGAAAAAGAAGCCTCTTAATCGCCCCAGGTTCCAAGGTAGAGAATCCTCTTGGTTACCTCCCATTCAGATTGAGGTAGAGAAGCCTCTTGGTCGACGCAATTCAAGATTGAGATAGAGAACCTCTCAATCGCCTTAGGTTTCGAGCTAGAGAAGCCCCTTGGTTACCTTCCATTTAGATCGAGGTAGAGAAGCCCCTCAGTCTCCGCAATTCAAGATTGAGATAGAAAAGCCTCTCAATCTCCCCAGGTCCCAAGGTAGAGAAGCCCCTTGGATACCATCCATTCAGATCGAGGTAGAGAAACCCCTTAGTTACCTCTCATTCAGATCGAGGTAGAGAAGCCCCTTAGTTACCTCTCATTCAGATCAAGGTAGAGAAGCCCTTTAGTAGCCGCAATTCAAGATTGAGATAGAGAAGCCTCTCAATCACCCAGGTTCCAAGGTAGAGAAGCCTCTTGGTTACCTCCCATTCAGATCGAGGTAGTGAAGCCCCTTGGTCGCTGCATTTCAAGATTGAGATAGAGAAGCCTCTCAATCACCCCAGGTTCCAAGGAAGAGAAGCCCCTTGGTTACCATCCATTTAAATCGAGGTAGAGCAGCCCTTTGGTCACCGCAATTCAAGATTGATATAGAGAAGCCTCTCAATTGCCCCAGGTTCTGAGGTAGAGAAGCCCCTTGGTTACCTTCCATTCAAATCGAGGTAGAGAAGCACCTTGGTCATCGCAATTCAAGATTGAGACAGAGAAGCCTCTCAACTACCCCAGGTTTCGAGGTAGAGAAGCCCCTTGGTTACCTCCCATTCAAATCGAGGTAGAAAAGCCCCTTGGTCATTCACAATTCAAGATTGAGATAGAGAAGCCTCTCAATCGCCCCAGGTTCGGAGGTAGAGAAGCCCCATAGTTATTGTGAAGTTGTGATTTTCAAATATGTATTTTGTTGGCTTTTATTCCGTGCCAAATTTGATTGTAATTTTATTCAATCTTATATACCCTGTATTTGTTGTGGGAATTTATTGTAAGGGTTGTGTGATAGTAAGAGAGAGTGTGAAGACTCAAGCAATTGAAGCAATGAAGGTTTTCGCGGGTATCTCGCGACTAAGCTTCCCGCGAGAGGATGCATGTGCCCTGCACATGATTGGAATGCTAAGAGTCAGTACAGATGGAGACAGCTGTGTCTCGCGAGTATCTAGTGGGTAAGGCCTTCCCGCGAGACACCCGCGAGACATTCTGTTCTGCTAGAATGTACTATCTGATACACACTTTCTGCACCCACACTGTATATACCCTCATTACCCACAAATGAAAAGGAGAGCCTCAGAGAAAACCCTAGCAAAAACACTTGAGAGTTAGAAATTGTTATACCAACAATTCTCTACACATTTGTTTGTGGAATTTCCTCATCTCCTACCTCTCCATTTCCATACCATTGAGAGGTTGATAGCCCAAACACTTACCACACCCTTTGAGAGTGTCAAGTGAAGTTTTGGTGCTGCTGGGAAGCATTGGAAGAAGCCAAGAATGGCAGATGCAACATGGAGCTTTTTGCGGGATCCGGATAGCTAGACAAGACACGGTTCCGAGAAGCCTTGTTGGAGTAGGAGCTTGGAGGGCTTAGGTACATCGGGTCGATTAGGCTTAGAGGGTCTCTTGCTAACCCATGTATCCCAACTGATTGTCTAGTGGATCGATTATCGCTTCGAGGGAGGCGGAGAGGTTTTACGCCGAGTACTTTTGTTTCCTCTTCGATAACACATCGGCGTGTTATCTTGTGTTTCATCTTTCTTCCCTACTCTTTTATATTTCCATTTTACTGCTGTGTTGCTTTTAATATGGATTAGAGTAGCTTGTTTGTTTATCCGCTCGCATTTACACTATTCCGCACTTAGTATTAAGTTAGTGTAAAATCTATCGAGCCGTAACTTTAATTTGGGGGTCTAAACAGCTCTTGTGTTTTCAACACATTTTCGAGCTTTCAATTGGTATCAGAGCGGGTACACTCGCTGTGGTTTAAATACCTGAGTGTGATCCTAGACCCTCTTGGTTTGCCATGGAAGGTGGTATGGTAAAAACCAACATGAAGCATAGTAAAGGTGTTTGTGAAAATGACTCAATGAGCATTTTTGGAGACTGTTCTAGTAATGAATTTTCAGAGTTATTCAAGTCAAAGAAACATGCTAGAATCTTTATACACATGCTGAAATCTCTAGTTCATAGGAATCATGATATTCATAACAGCTTATGTGAGTCAAATTCCTTAATTGACAAATATAAGAAAAGGAATAGACGTTTGTGTGACAAACTAGATTGTATGAAAAGAAAGATTCACTCATCTATGAATGAAGTAAAGAAAGATGAGTCCTACTTTGATGGTCAAGAATGCCTATCTCATGCTTGTCTTTTTGTTCATACCGCACTGAAAGTATTTAATTCATGTTTGTGGTATCTTTCTTGACAGCGGCTGTTCAAGACATATGACTGGAGATAAATCTTTGTTTAAATGTCTTAAAGAGAAGGAAGATGGTTTTGTGACTTTTAGAGATGGTAGTCACTCATAAGTTCTTGGAAAGGGAACCGTGGATATTCCAAGACTGCCTTTGTTAACAGATGTGCTGTACATTAAGGGATTGAAAGTGAACTTGCTGAGTATTACTCAGATCTGTGATGAAGACTACTTAGTCCAATTTTCAAAGAAAGGATGTCTAATCCTAAATGAAGAAGGTGTTCAAGTTTTGAAGGGCCTTAGGACCACACCGACAATTGCTATGAGGTTATTCCCAAACCAAGCATAGCGTGTCGAAGTGCCCGAGTGAATCTTTTGGAGTTGTGGCATCAAAGACTTGGACATGCTAATTACAAACAAGTAGCAAAAGTCGCAAAGCTTGAAGCTGTGATTGGTTTACCAAAGTTTGGAAAAATTGAGAAGAACATTTGTGGTTCATGTCAATTGGGAAATTTTGTGGCATGTTACTTATCAAAAAGGGGGAAAAAAAATATTTTGTGGCATGTTAATCGTACTGACATTCAACCCAGTTGCCATGTTCGTATCTGGTGTTTCTGTGAGTTTTCTTGGTTTGGGATTTGCTTGCTTATTGTTTCTTATTCTTTTTTCCTACCCTCACAAATTTTCTTCATTTTTCATTCGTTTAATTTTATTTTCGAACTTTAGATTATACATTTTTATTTTTTATGTTTATTATTTTAGCCATGCCTTGTTACTAGAGCATAAAATGTATATGCTTTGAAGTCAAAACTGCTTGCATAGGATGGTGACCTCTTTTTACATGTTCCTTTGTGCTTGGATTCCTTTATTTATCTATCCCTCATTTTGCAGAGAGATTAGACCAAGAAATGAGTGGAATTCTCACAACTATCTGCAATCATTCTTTTCATTGCTCTTGTATTTCAAAGTGGACAGATTCTTCTTGCCCGGTAAGCCTTTTTTCCAGTGGTGGCACAATCTCAGGGTGTGTGTTTACATTTGTCCTGTAATGCATCATAGGGCCATGACTGGGATTGAAAGAGAAGAATGTCGATTTCATTCCTAATGTACTAAAGCTTAGGGTTTATATATGTAGTCTTACTAACTAGGGGATGTCAATATCCTCCCCTGTTAATCGGCAATTAGTTGAGTTTCAAGTGAAAATGATTTGACTACTTTTGTAAGTTTATTATTAGCTGGAAAGAGAAAATCCTGTAAGCCTTCGATTGTGACAACCATCATCTATCATCTCTAAATCAGCTTTCCTTTCTACCACCACCTCTAAAGCTCCAGAACAAACCATTCCCTCTTGCAATTTAAGACTCATTTCAGAGCCATCCCCATAAAACATTGACAGCAAGAATTAAATATTTCTAATCTTATTCATGGATTTCAGTTCTTGTCATGGCTGCGATCACCACCATAACCATTTTTGAGTTTTGAGAGATAGAGAGGCTTAGCTACTCCTGGGCACGACTTATAGTTGATTTTGGTTGGAGGTTTTTGAACCTCCATAAAAGAGTTGGACATTGAAGTATCATGTAACATAAAATGTCATAATGCAAAGGTTGATCTTGAGGTCATAATTTAATGTGTTGGGAGCTTTTCAATATAAAAAACATCTTAACCCACAGTTGATGGTATAAGCAACCTTTGTCTTCATGATTTTATCAATTGTTTAGTTTTTAGAGGCTTACTGCAGCTATAATTTCTTATGAAATGACTGCTGCATCAAAAATTTGCTGAGTAGTTGTTTGTGAATTTGTTGACTTGTCTTCCACATATATTTCAGGTTTGTCGGTATTGTCAGCAGCAGCCTGAAAAATCCATATGTTTTGTTTGTCAAACTTCTGAGAATCTGTGGATTTGTGTTATCTGTGGCTTTGTTGGCTGCGGGAGGTAATTAGATTTTTCCCCATCATTTTTTTTTCTTTGATTTTAGAAGAAATAAAAGGGGATTTTCCTTGTGGTGTTAGTCACAAGTCTTTCTATAATTCCTTCAACGAAATTTGATATAGGTATAAAGGAGGACATGCCATAATACATTGGAAAGAAACACAACATTGCTATTCTCTTGAATTGGAAACGCAACGCGTGTGGGATTACGTGGGTGACAACTATGTTCACCGACTAATTCAATCCAAAACTGACGGAAAGTTGGTCGAGTTAAATGCCCATTGCGTGCATGCTAATGATGGGTGTGGAAGTTGTGAATGCGTAGATTCTGGATTTAACGAAGCCCTTTTGAACAGTAAAGTTGAAGCTGTAATGATATTCGTCTAAATTTTATCTCAAAAGATTGTTTTGATTTCAGTGTGATGATGTTCCTTCTAATTTGAAATACTCCATTTTCTTTTTCATGTGCAGATTGTTAGTGAGTACAATGAATTGCTTGCCACTCAACTTGAGAACCAAAAATTAGTAAGTGCATTTATTGGAGTTTGAAATACTCCATTTAGTGACTTCTCATTTGAATTTATTGGAGCTTGACTTTTGTTCATTTAGAATCATAACAAATCTATCCAGAATGCTTCCTTTATATAATTATTTGATGGAGAAGATAGTCCAAAAGTGGATTGTTTACTAGGCTGCCTATTCAGAAATGGTAAACCTCTGTTTTTGATCGTAGTATTTTGAGTCCTTACTGCAAGACGTCAAAGAAGAGACTGAAAGGGAAATTTCTAAAGCTGTTGGCACAGCTATCACTCAAAAACTGCAGAAGATGCAGGCCAAGCTAGACAGATGTGTTAAAGAAAAGGAAATTCTTGATGATGTAAGTATTAAGCTCTTCTGCTCCTGACTGAGAAATGCGCATTGCTAATGAAATAAGTGATCATGCGATGATATCTCTTGCGTTTTTTAGTTCAATCTCCTGAATTCTGAGCTCTATATTTAGACAATTTAAGTCTTCATACTTGTATATAGAAAAAATAATAATAATTAAGTTTTCGTGTGTCTGTGTGCAGCTTAATGAGAATCTTTTGAAAAATCAGGAGATTTGGAAAGCTAAAATACTTGAGATTGAAGAGAGGTAAGAAACATGAAGTGATACTAAGCAAAGATAATAAATTTTCTTGTGCATTTATATATATATTGTAAATTTCACATTGTCTCTAAGAATATGTAGCATGAAGTGATGCTAGGCTATTCTATTATCAACCAAAATTTAAGCAGACTTAGTTTTCCAGTTTATGCTCTAATCATTCTCTGTGGGCTTATTATGCCTTCATTGCCTACAAAGCATATCTGGAAGTCCCATTGAATTTGAATGGCTCCATTTTGTTTTATTGGAGCCATATACAAGAATAGTGTAAAAGGATCACATTTGAGTTTCATGAAACAGCACATATAATGCTGCATGATGCTATTTGAAATTCTTTGAAAGTTATTAATTTCAAAATTTTTTTTTCTATGTTTCCTTCCCTTGAGACGCTATTTGGAGCTTTTCAGCTTTGATCTACTTTTCCATAAGCAGTATTAGATTTCCACAACGTTTGTAGATGCCTGACAATATGACAATGAAAGTGGTTAATTCTTTGCTCTAATACCTTGAGTATGTTCTTTTACAGAGAGAAAAAGGTGTTGAAACTAAAAGATGATAAAATTCATGACTTGGAAGAACAGGTGACAAATGAATTCCAAATTTATTTTCCTCTTTCCTGGACGCAATACTTGGTCAAACATTGACCGGCTTTAATTTTCAGTTGGTTACAACAAGTTTAAGCTTGCATCTAATCTGAATTAATAAATACATGCATCTATACTAACGGGGGCTCGTGCTTTTCCACATATTTGCAGCTTAGAGATCTGATGGTGCACCTCGAAGCTGGACAGACGATGGAGGAGCTATCATTGTCAGATGAAGTGAAGGATGGCACTGTTTTGCCAATAGCAATAGAATCCTCTTCGAGTAATGAGTCTAAGGGGGCCAGGAACGTCAATAACAGGGGAAGGAGCAAAGGATGAAGGATGGATGATCCATCTTGTGTGGAAAAAAAGAGAGTACAGTACACTTCTTGTCTTATCAACATCGTGTAGCAACCTGGCTTATTTTTATATTGTTTGTTTTATCTGGTTGAAACTTATTGGTGATTAAAGAATCCTAAACCCCTTCTGTAGCTACCTGGCTTATTTTATACTGTTTGTTTTATAGCAATTTTTGTAAATATGTATCTAGACTATTGTTTTTTGAAGTATAGATTTACTGTAATTTTGGTTAAAAGTCGGAAATTATAATTATCTTTGATAATTTGTGTATGTTATAAAAATTAATATAATGATATTCTTTTGTTTGTTATTTTTTGATACAATTTTGTTTGTTATTAAAATGGGTGATAATATTTTAGAGTTTAGTAAGTTATTTTCAAATTGTAATTTCTGTTGGGTTAGAAGAGTAGGTAATTCTGCAGTGCATGCTATTGCTAAGCTAGCTGTTAGTCTTAGAAGTTCCTTCTGTTGTAATAAGCAATTAAGCCGAATCTCCCTACTGTCATCTCAGATGCATGTAGGCTGGATTGCTCCTGTGTTCTGGTCTTTTATTTGTTTAATAAATAGATGCAGTTTATCAAAAATAAAATGGTTGATAACAACATTAAAACACTACAATTGACAAATATTAGCATACCCATGAATTCCCCATAATATCTATTATATAGAATAAATTTGTGCTTTGCTAGTGCTCTCTTAATCACACTGCTGCTGAGTGCTGCACCTTCAAGCCATTTTAGTGTTCCAGGCAAGCAGCACATATATGTCCTTTTCCCCAATATGTTGGCATTTGAGATTGGGCATGAATTAATGATAAACTTACTGTCTCATTTAGATTTGATCTTTACTGAGACATGAAGATATAAAAATGAAAGAAGGAAGGAGTCTGAATTGAGAGAAAAATGGTTCTTATAGGGGAGGTGAATAATGTGAATGCTTTGGCATAGATTTTGGGTTGCAGGGTCGGGTCTTTGCCAATGACTTATTTTGCAATGCCATTGGGGGCGTCTCATAAGTCCCCCTCTATTTGGAATCCCATATTGGAAAAAATTGAACTGAAGCTAGTTGGGTGGAAGAAGTTGTATTTGTCTAAAGGTGGTGGATTGACTTTGCTTAAGAGTATATTATCTAGTATTCCTACTTATTTTTTATCTCTTTTACCATCCCTACTCATGTAGCTAACAAAATTGAGAAGTTGCAGAGAGATTTCTTATGGGGTGATTCCAAGACTCGTTTGTTGGGATGGGATAAGGTGTGTATACCTATTGCCAATGGTGGCTTAGGAATTAGGAAATTGACCACCTTCAATAAAGCTTTATTAGGAAAATGGCTTTGGCATTTTGGGATTGAGGAAACTTGGCTTTGGAGGAGGGTTGTAGTTTCTAAATTTGGGGAAGAATGGGGGGCGGGGGGTGGACTTCCAAGCTGGGAAGGGGTGTTCATGTGTGTGATTTGTGGAGAAATATCCGGATGGGGTGGGATGCTTTTAGCAAACACATCTAGATTTTAATATCCGCTCGTTTGATCATAAGTTACGTCGTTCCTCTTCCCTTTTTTTTTTCCCCTAAAAAGGTATTTGGAAGGTCAAGGCACTTAGATGTCTCTTTTTTGGTTTGGACAGTCGCCTAGGATAGGATTCTCACGAGTGATAATTTGCAAAGCTTGGGTGGAAAGCGCTATATTATGGTGGTTGTTGACGATTTCTCAAGGTACTCTTAGGTGGAATTTCTTAGAGAAAAGTCGGAAGCATGTGACAAAATGGAAAGGCTATGTAAGAGGCTGCAGAATGAGAAGGGAGTTCCCATAGCTAAAATTAGAAGTGATCATGGGAAGGAATTTGAAAATACAAAGTTTGAAGCATTCTACAATGAACATGGCATTAAGAAGGAATTTTCAGCTCCAAAAACTCCACAACAGAATGGGAAGGTTGAAAGAAAGAACCGAGTGATTCAAGAAATGGCAAGAGTAATGCTACTAAACAAAAGCATACCACAGAAATTTTGGGCTAAAGTAGTGAATAGTTCATGTCACATTGGGAATAGGATTTATATCCGGGCAGGAACAAAGAAGACATCGTATGAAATTTGGAGAGAAAAGAAGCCAAAGGTGAAATACTTTCGAGTATTTGGAAGCAAGTGTTATATAATCTTACAGATCTTTTAGTAATTTTATTGGCTCTCATTAAAAAAAAAAAAAAAAAAACACAAAAAACACAAAAAAAGAGGAAATAGAGGCAATTTTTTTTCTCTGTAAGACTGAGGAAATAAGTCAATACAAACTACAACCATTTTTTCTTATTGACAGCTCTAACATATTTTTGTATTCTTGTTTCCGAATCTTAAGAGGAATGAGGGTGATGACAACATGTCTCAAGGTGAGGATGATGAGAAAGAATCACCGGAACAGGAGTTTACACCTCCTATATCAAGAAGGGAGACTAGATCAACTCAAGGATCTTCTAGTCCACTCACCCCTCCTGTAGTCCAACCTCCAATCTCTCGTGATAAGGAACCTTCCACCTCTAAGAGACCATCGTCAAGGGTAACTCTCAATCATCCCTCAAGCAATATCGTTGGTGACTTAGATGAAGGAATTCGGTTAAGAAAAGGACTAGCCTATAGTGCAAATCATGTGACATACAACTGTTATCTTGCTCAATTTGAAGCAAAGAAAGTGGAGGAAGCTTTGAAGGATGAAAATTGGGTAGAGTCCATGCACCAAGAGTTACATCAATTTGTTAGAAAAGATTGCAACAAACTTAAGCCAACCGAGACGAGAGAAGGTTTTGTTGGGATAGTGTCTGAGACGAGGTGGCAAGGCCAAACTTGGGTTCCAGTTTTTCTGATGGATGGCATTCCTAATATCCAGAAGCTTTTGGATAGATCCACTCGGGGGATGGAGGTCTCTTCCTCGCAAAGACGCCTTAGATGATTAATTCGAATTCTTCTCTCCATAGCATGCATTATGAACTTCAAGTTATATCAAATGGACATGAAGAGTGCTTTCTTGAACAGTTTTTTAAACGAAGAAGTGTTTGTAGAGCAACCAAAGGGGTTTCAAGATCCTCACTTTCCGGATTATGTGTTAAGGCTGAAGAAGGCATTATATGGGCTAAAACAAGCTCCAAGAGCCTGGTATGATCGTCTCACCACATACCTCTTGAATCATGGTTTCAAGAGAGGTCAAGTCGATCGAACTTTGTTTGTCAAAAGAAATGAGGAATATCTCCTTGTGGCTCAAGTATATGTGGATGATATTGTCTTCGGATCCACAATCAATCACCTAGCTCATGAATTCTCAGAAGAAATGAAAAGGGAGTTTGAGATGAGCATATGTTGGAAGTATTTTGGTCTTTATTCGCAACCAATTTCAATCCCTTTACTCTTCTACCATGGTTCATATGTTGGCACCTATCATGAGCAGGTCTTGACATTGCTTCCACTCCCATGAGTTCCTCAGCAAAACTGAGTCGTGATGCAGCAGGTGTAGAAGTAGATCCAACACTTTATTGAAGCATGATCGGTAGTCTTCTCTATCTCACTGCTAGCAGACCAGACATCGCCTTCAGTGTGGGAGTATGTGCTCGATTTCAGGCAGCACCCAAAGAGTCACACTTGACAACAGTCAAACGTATTATCTGCTACATAAATGGCACATCTGACTATGGAATTTGGTATTCAAGAGACTCAAATGAGTGCCTAGCTGGATATTCTGATGCTGACTAGGCCAGGTGCATTGATGATAGAAAAAGCACTTCTTGTGGTTGTTTCTACCTTGGAAATAACTTAGTGTCATGGATGAGCAAAAAGCAAAATTCATTTTCTCTATCAACGGCTGAAGCTGAGTACATTGCAGCGGCAAGTTGTTGTGCACAATTATTATGGATGAAGAAGTATAAAGAATATAAGTACAATGTATGTCAAAATGGTCACAAGATCCATGTACAAGTGATAAATGTATCTAAAGTAGAAAGAAAAGAAAAAGATACATAAAATCCTCACTACATCCCTCAAAATCAACACTCCCCCTAACAAAAATCTCCTATACTAACTCTTTCCCTAACTATGACTACTCTCATAACCAAAACTACTTCCCCTTTTTGTCACGAGTGACAAAGGGTAAAAGTGTCAAGTAGACATCTCGTTAGCATTGGAAGAGCTAGAATCTCCATCATCCTCATCATCGGAAGCAGTAGCATCATCATCATCATTCTCATCCTCAAAAGTCTCTGGAGTAGGTGGAGGAGAAGTAACGAAACCACCTATGACCGCCTAGCGTCGTGCAATACGACCAACACGGGTGTTCACCTAACATAACTCATTACTGAGAGCGTCGAGGCAAGCATCCATGCGCTGAAACTGCGCCATTATGTCCTCGAGAGTCACACCGGTTGTAGAAGAAGAGGGAGCGGATGTGGATGGAGTCGAAGGAGTGGGAGAAGCTGCTGACCCGGACCACCTCAACTGAAACTGTGCCTCGCTCCGTTTAATGGTAGCGGCATCTATAGCACCCATAACAGAGAATGGGGGTCTAAACAGCTCTTGTGTTTTCAACACATTTTCGAGCTTTCAATTGGTATCAGAGCGGGTACACTCGCTGTGGTTTAAATACCTGAGTGTGATCCTAGACCCTCTTGGTTTGCCATGGAAGGTGGTATGGTAAAAACCAACATGAAGCATAGTAAAGGTGTTTGTGAAAATGACTCAATGAGCATTTTTGGAGACTGTTCTAGTAATGAATTTTCAGAGTTATTCAAGTCAAAGAAACATGCTAGAATCTTTATACACATGCTGAAATCTCTAGTTCATAGGAATCATGATATTCATAACAGCTTATGTGAGTCAAATTCCTTAATTGACAAATATAAGAAAAGGAATAGACGTTTGTGTGACAAACTAGATTGTATGAAAAGAAAGATTCACTCATCTATGAATGAAGTAAAGAAAGATGAGTCCTACTTTGATGGTCAAGAATGCCTATCTCATGCTTGTCTTTTTGTTCATACCGCACTGAAAGTATTTAATTCATGTTTGTGGTATCTTTCTTGACAGCGGCTGTTCAAGACATATGACTGGAGATAAATCTTTGTTTAAATGTCTTAAAGAGAAGGAAGATGGTTTTGTGACTTTTAGAGATGGTAGTCACTCATAAGTTCTTGGAAAGGGAACCGTGGATATTCCAAGACTGCCTTTGTTAACAGATGTGCTGTACATTAAGGGATTGAAAGTGAACTTGCTGAGTATTACTCAGATCTGTGATGAAGACTACTTAGTCCAATTTTCAAAGAAAGGATGTCTAATCCTAAATGAAGAAGGTGTTCAAGTTTTGAAGGGCCTTAGGACCACACCGACAATTGCTATGAGGTTATTCCCAAACCAAGCATAGCGTGTCGAAGTGCCCGAGTGAATCTTTTGGAGTTGTGGCATCAAAGACTTGGACATGCTAATTACAAACAAGTAGCAAAAGTCGCAAAGCTTGAAGCTGTGATTGGTTTACCAAAGTTTGGAAAAATTGAGAAGAACATTTGTGGTTCATGTCAATTGGGAAAACAAACAAATTCGAGCCATCCGAAAGTAAATGTGGTTGCTACTTTTCGTCCTTTGGAGTTACTACATGTGGATCTAATGGGTCCAACCAGAACCGAAAGCTTGGGTGGAAAGCGCTATATTATGGTGGTTGTTGACGATTTCTCAAGGTACTCTTAGGTGGAATTTCTTAGAGAAAAGTCGGAAGCATGTGACAAAATGGAAAGGCTATGTAAGAGGCTGCAGAATGAGAAGGGAGTTCCCATAGCTAAAATTAGAAGTGATCATGGGAAGGAATTTGAAAATACAAAGTTTGAAGCATTCTACAATGAACATGGCATTAAGAAGGAATTTTCAGCTCCAAAAACTCCACAACAGAATGGGAAGGTTGAAAGAAAGAACCGAGTGATTCAAGAAATGGCAAGAGTAATGCTACTAAACAAAAGCATACCACAGAAATTTTGGGCTAAAGTAGTGAATAGTTCATGTCACATTGGGAATAGGATTTATATCCGGGCAGGAACAAAGAAGACATCGTATGAAATTTGGAGAGAAAAGAAGCCAAAGGTGAAATACTTTCGAGTATTTGGAAGCAAGTGTTATATCCTCAATGATAGGGAGAATCCTGGAAAATTTGATGCTAAGAGTGATGAAGGGATTTTCCTAGGTTACTCAACAAACAGCCGAGCATATAGAGTGTACAATAAGCGCACTAAGACAGTGATGGAATCAATAAATATGGTCATCGACGAAGCTATTACTGAAAAGGATATTGATGATGATGGTGAAGGACCGAATCTTAAGAGGAATGAGGGTGATGACAACATGTCTCAAGGTGAGGATGATGAGAAAGAATCACCGGAACAGGAGTTTACACCTCCTATATCAAGAAGGGAGACTAGATCAACTCAAGGATCTTCTAGTCCACTCACCCCTCCTGTAGTCCAACCTCCAATCTCTCGTGATAAGGAACCTTCCACCTCTAAGAGACCATCGTCAAGGGTAACTCTCAATCATCCCTCAAGCAATATCGTTGGTGACTTAGATGAAGGAATTCGGTTAAGAAAAGGACTAGCCTATAGTGCAAATCATGTGACATACAACTGTTATCTTGCTCAATTTGAAGCAAAGAAAGTGGAGGAAGCTTTGAAGGATGAAAATTGGGTAGAGTCCATGCACCAAGAGTTACATCAATTTGTTAGAAATGATTTATGGGAGTTGGTACCAAGGCCCAAGGATACACATGTAATCGGCACCAAGTGGATCTTTAAGAACAAGACTAATGAAGATGGTGAAATTGTCAGAAACAAGTCTAGGTTGGTGGCTCAAGGATATACTCAAGTTGAAGGCATTGACTTTGATGAATCTTTTGCACCAGTTGCACGATTAGAGTCAATTCGAATTCTTCTCTCCATAGCATGCATTATGAACTTCAAGTTATATCAAATGGACATGAAGAGTGCTTTCTTGAACAGTTTTTTAAACGAAGAAGTGTTTGTAGAGCAACCAAAGGGGTTTCAAGATCCTCACTTTCCGGATTATGTGTTAAGGCTGAAGAAGGCATTATATGGGCTAAAACAAGCTCCAAGAGCCTGGTATGATCGTCTCACCACATACCTCTTGAATCATGGTTTCAAGAGAGGTCAAGTCGATCGAACTTTGTTTGTCAAAAGAAATGAGGAATATCTCCTTGTGGCTCAAGTATATGTGGATGATATTGTCTTCGGATCCACAATCAATCACCTAGCTCATGAATTCTCAGAAGAAATGAAAAGGGAGTTTGAGATGAGCATGGTGGGAGAGTTAAACCACTTTCTAGGGCTTCAAGTGAAACAACGGGAAGATGGGATATTTATCTCTCAAGAGAAATATGCCAAAAATCTTGTAAAGAGATTCGGCCTAGACTCTAAGAAACACACTTCCACTCCCATGAGTTCCTCAGCAAAACTGAGTCGTGATGCAGCAGGTGTAGAAGTAGATCCAACACTTTATTGAAGCATGATCGGTAGTCTTCTCTATCTCACTGCTAGCAGACCAGACATCGCCTTCAGTGTGGGAGTATGTGCTCGATTTCAGGCAGCACCCAAAGAGTCACACTTGACAACAGTCAAACGTATTATCTGCTACATAAATGGCACATCTGACTATGGAATTTGGTATTCAAGAGACTCAAATGAGTGCCTAGCTGGATATTCTGATGCTGACTAGGCCAGGTGCATTGATGATAGAAAAAGCACTTCTTGTGGTTGTTTCTACCTTGGAAATAACTTAGTGTCATGGATGAGCAAAAAGCAAAATTCATTTTCTCTATCAACGGCTGAAGCTGAGTACATTGCAGCGGCAAGTTGTTGTGCACAATTATTATGGATGAAGAAGCTTCTACATGATTATGGAATCACTCAAGATACTATGTGTGTGTTCTGTGACAATACGAGTGCCATAAATTTGTCCAAAAATCCAGTCCAACACTCAAAATCAAAGCATATCGAGATCCGGTACCACTTCATTCAAGATTTGGTAGAGGAAAAGACTGTGTATTTGGAGTTCATCAACACTAACAACCAGAAGGAAGACATCTTCACTAAGCCTCTGGATGGTCCAAGGTTTGAGTCCTTGCGTAAGACCATTGGTGTCGGTATCATCCCTTGAACTCTATCTCGTTTGTGAACCTATTCTGTGCATGATTAAACATCTGTTGTTTAGGTCTCACATGAGTTGATGTATTGCTTTTACAAGTTTTTGTTTTATACTTGTGTTTGTTGATCTTACGTTATTTGTTCTGTTTTTGAGTGTGTTCAAAAAAAAAAAAAAAAAAAAAAAAAAAATACCCATAAAAAAAATTGAAAAATCTTCAAAAAGTTTGATCGCTTGTGTTGTGTATATCACATGGGAGTTTGACCTAGTACCTTCGTACTAATGGCGTAGTGCATTTACGAGCATAGCTTGTTATGTATGCACATATATCTTTGTGGGAGAAATCTTGAAATCTCTGTGTGATTGTTGTAAATAGATCTTCAAGCTTGTCATGAATGATTGGTCAATAGTCTTGTTTGTCTTGATACTTGCATAGACTTGTGCCTATATCTTCCCACTTTTATTTTTATGTTTTTGCAAATAGAGCTCACCAAATGAAAATCTCAAAATGTAAAAGAGATTATGAGCTGCAAAAACTTGTCGCACATACTAGTATTTGACTAGGAAAAAGGGAAAGCGACCTTTTAAATTGAAATGTATGGTGCTCAAAAAGCCAAAGGCTAAATCACTATGTTGAAATATCAAAAATTTCAAGCACCGATCTCAAAAAGAGATGTATTTTTCAAAAAGGATCAAATGTTATGGTTTATGCAGAACCCAAATGAAAAGCTTCTAAGTCTTGTAATCATTCTCTTGTGGGAGGTCATATATGCTCATTTCTATAATTGAGATATACTACTTGATTTCGTATCAGTTGTGTATGACTTGATTGAATTGATCATTGAAGCTTCACTCTGGTCTAAGGACTATTCCACACTTGACACTCACCCACATCACACAAGTCTTTGATTCAATGAATGCTTATCTCATTTGTGTGATTGTACATGTTCAAATGTGATGTGTATGCTCAAATACTTGATGATCAAACTCAAAAATATTTTTGAGTGTTTTATTTGTTTTTGAAAGTGATTTTATACCTTCGTATTTTTAGTTTTTGTTCAAAATGTATTTTTGTGTTTTTTTCTTCAAAAACATGTTCAGAGGTTGTTTCGTGAGAAGCTCGCGACTTAGAGCTTCCCGCGAAAAGTGCTTGAGGGTAATTAAAAAGTTACATTTTCATACAGAAACTCTTGCTACTGCCTCGCGAGTACTTCGCGACTAAAAACTTCTCGCGAAATGACTTTTAGGCAAAAACTGAATTTTTCACAAAATCACACAGAGAGTTTCGTGACTGTCTCGCGCCTTTTTCACGACCAACAGCTTCTCGCGAAAGCTATTGAGCTTCAGTGGTCCTTTTCGCGACTGTTTCGCGACTGTGTCGCTACTCTCTAACTCGCGAAAAACGCGTGTTTTCAGTTTTATATAGCAAATGTGACAGTTTTTCAAACACTTAGTCATTTCCCTCGCACTAACTCTCTTCGAACCCTATTCAACCCAAATCACTATTTCATTCAAACCCCATCCTTTTCAAGCAAAATCTCTGCAAATTCCTCTTAAGGTATGTGTTTCTAACATTTTTCTCATCATTTTTTTTGGATTTTGCAGAATCTGTGCTTAGGGTTTTGAAATTTGGGGATTTTTGAAAATTGGGTTGGGATTCTAAATTTTGTGAAAATTTGTTCAATTCTTTGATTGGGCTGAGTCCCATTTGGTGTTTGTGCATCTGTGTTGGCCCTTTGTGGCAGTTTGAGAATGTATTGAGGCATTTTCCCATATGTTCATGCATTTTCCATAATTGTTTTGCATTGTTGCATGTCATGTGTTTGACAGATTGTCTAAATGACATTTCTGTGTTATTTTGGACTCACCTGAGTTCCAATCTTTGGTTTTGGTCTTGTTTGATCATATGAACCATGTTTTGATCTATTTGTGTGTGCTTTTCACACTTTGTCCATTTTGTGCCTTAATGCCATGTTATGCACACACTAGGCATTCTCTAGGCACACCCCCCATGCATCTCATACTGCATCCCCATGCATCAACACATGCACAGCCTATGCACACACTATTACACTCATGTCATTCATGAACTGTGAATCTAATTACATGTTTTCACACCTTTAGTATGCTGTTTGAGTTTATTTACTCTGTTTTGAGCTGGTTATGCTCTGTTTTAGGTTGTTTTTACTTGTACTTTGAACTAACTTGAAACTAATCAAGTTTTGTGTTCTATTTTGTGTTTCCACACTTGGCTCTTTTCTGTTTGTGTGTTCCTTTGCACAGATGGCTCCTACTAAGCATGCAGCCACCAAGAAATCAACTTCTAAACGTGCACTCACTGATTCTGATCGTTTCAAGTCTACTGAAGCTGATATGAAGTACAATGACTGTTACAATAAAGACACCATTGTCATGGAAAGGGTAGTTCAGTTGGAATCTCTTGAGGACACCTTCATCCCTGAGGTGTTCAAAGAAAGGACTTGGACCAAGCTGTTGAATCCAATTGGGATTGTATATTCAGAGATCATAAAGGAGTTTTTCTCCTATGTCGTTATAGTCGGAGATCGCATAGACTGCTGGGTGAGGCACAAAGAATTTGTGATCACAAGGGATAGCATTCAAGAATTTTTGGAAATTCGTCCTCCCTCTCAGCAAATCTTAGTCCAATATGAAAACAGATTGGGATCGACTGAGGAAATGATGGAATTACTTGGGGGTATATCGAAGAAGTCATCCATAAACACAATACCATTTTCACCAGAAATGAGGACATTGGCACATGTGATGATTCATAACTTGTACCCGGTTACCAACCTCACTACATTATCAGCTCCAAGGAAAAAGTTTCTGTACGATCTCTTCACCCACAAAGAAATTGACATTTGTGGACACATTTTCCATGTACTGACAAAGAGCATTACAAAGCAAAACTCCAGGACTATCATGCCCTTTCCCACTCTCATTATGGGCCTAATTGCAAAGACAAGGCTCCAACTACCGAGTGGTCTGACAGTAGTTCAGAGGGACTATCCCATTGGTGCACATACAGTCACCAGGAGCACAGCCCACATCAAAGGCTCCAAAATAGGTGTGCATACGATACCACAAGATCGTGTTGCGGACGAGGGTGGAGATATAGAGGAGGAGATTAATAGATTCAATTATGCTCTAGAAACATCAGCTCAGCCATCATCCTCAGCACCAGCCCGAGAACCAGACAGACTCGATCGTCTTCTTGATAAATTAGAGCAGATGTACACTATGCTAGATTCCCATATGCAGCACACAGAGGACCAGTTTTCTTATGTCCAGGGTCAAATCATAGCCTTATCCTCCCAGATCGATGATTTATCTGTCGACCATGGTTCAGACTCTGAGTCCGACCAGTTCTAGCCCTTTGGCCATTCCGGTCAAAAAGGGGGAGAAAATTTTGAGGGGGAGTTTGCTTGCACAGTGTTAGGGGGAGCATAGTTCAGGCTTAGAAACATTGGCCTTATTAGTTATCGGTTTATACCTTTGTTTATTTTTTACTTTTATAACTGCTGGTTCATGTCCATACTTTTACTGGTTTTTGTTTAAAATTTCAGTACACTTTGCTTTTAAATGTTTCAGTTTATATTCAGTATTTTTGTGACTATCTCAATGCTTTTGTAGCATTTTTTTGTACTTTTAGATATTGCTAATATGTCTTGAGTACTTCACACTTGTGCCTTAGTAGGATTGTTCCTAGATGCATATACTTTGTGTATTTTGCATTGGTAGTGTGATTGGACATGCAAGTAATCATATGTGATTGCTTCTTTTTACATGTCTGGATGAACATTTACGTGTTATATGTTCATTGGAGTCATTCTATAATGACTGCCCTTATTTGATCAAGCTTTGTGTATACATGTTATCAAATGTTTACAAACTTGGTCACGCTATACTTGCTCTTATACATACCTTGTGTTCAACTTGTCATAAGCTTAATGAAAGTTTTGTTTGTGTGCGAGTGTTTTAGGTTACAGGTATAAACGTGCAAGTGCTTCACAGTTTCTAGATAAGGTGTAAGTGAGTTTTGCCATTGTTCCCAAACTCACGTTTAAGTCTAGAGTCTGTTTTAGGGGTTTTGTCACGAAATAGCCAAAGGAGGAGATTGTAAAGTTGTGAATTTCAAATATGTATTTTGTTGGCTTTTATTCCTTGCCAAATTTGATTGTAATTTCATTCAATCTTATGTACCCTGTATTTGTTGTGGGATTTATTGCAAAGGTTGTGTGATAGTGAGAGAGAGTGTGAAGACTCAAGCAATTGAAGCAAAGAAGGTTTTCACGGGTATCTCGCGACTAAGCTTCCCGCGAGAGGATGCATGTGCCCTGCACATGACTGGAATGCGAAGAGTCAGTACAGATGGAGACAGTTATGTCTTGCGAGTATCTCGCGGGAAAGGCCTTCCCGCGAGACACTCGCGAGACATTTTGTTCTGCCAGACTATACTATTTGATACACACTTTCTGCACCCACACTATATATACCCTCATTACCCACAAATGAAAAGGAGAGCCTCTGAGAGAAAACCCTAGCAAAAACACTTGAGAGTTAGAAATTGTTATACCAACAATTCTCTACACATTTGTTTGTGGAATTTCCTCATCTCCTACCTCTCCATTTCCATACCATTGAGAGGTTGATAGCCAAAACACTTACCACACCCTTTGAGAGTGTCAAGTGAAGTTTTGGTGCTGTTGGGAAGCATTGGAAGAAGCCAAGAATGGCAGATGCAACATGGAGCTTGTTGCGGGATCTGGAGAGTTAGACAAGACACGGTTCCGAGAAGCCTTGTTGGAGTAGGAGCTTGGAGGGCTTAGGTACATCGGGTAGATTAGGCTTGGAGGGTCTCTTGCTAACCCATGTATCCCAACTGATTGTCTAGTGGATCGATTACCGCTTGGAGGGCGGCAGAGAGGTTTTACGCCGAGTACTTCGGTTTCCTCTTCGATAACACATCGGCGTGTTATCTTGTGTTTGCATCTTTCTTCCCTACTCTTTTATATTTCCATTTTACTGCTGTGTTGCTTTTAATATGGATTAGAGTAGCTTGTTTGTTTATCCGCTAGCATTTACACTATTCCGCACTTAGTATTAAGTTAGTGTAAAATCTATCGAGCCGTAACTTTAATTTGGGGGTCTAAACAGCTCTTGTGTTTTCAACACATTTTCGAGCTTTCACTTACCTTCCATTCAAATCGAGGTAGAGAAGCCCCTTGGTCATCCCAATTCAAGATTGAGATAGAGAAGCCTCTCAATCGCCCGGTTCCGAGATAGAGAAGCCTCTCAATCGCTCCAGGTTCCGAGATAGAGAAGCCCCTTGGTTACCTTTCATACAGATTGAGATATAGAAGCCTTTCAATCCACCCCAGATTTAGACTGAGATAGAGAAGCCTTTCAGTTACCTAGATTTCAAGATTCATTTCAAATTTATCAGTTATCAAGTAGGTTGAGTATTCATAATTCTCATTTTTTTTTTTCAAAACTACAAAACACTAGTTATATGTTCCAAGGTTTTAGGTTCTAGGGCTAGGTAATCTTTGAAAAGTTAACCTCGATTAAATCATGGCCGCTAAAATCAGTGTCTTTGTTTTATATTGACATTTGCTTTGCAAGCTCTACCAATGAGGGGCATTCTGTAGACACTCGATTTTGCACCCATAATTTAATCTTGGAAGATGACTAGAGTGACCATTCATATACCCCAAAATTTAGAATTGCATTACATGCATTAATTCATTCATTGGATATCATAAAAATGATCTTGAGATTCTAACGGTCACGACGGTATGTCCGATTTCCAAATCAAATCATCGGATTGAAAGATATTACATGATCAAGTTTTCACGGTCTGCATGCATTTTGTTTGGGTGGAGCCGATCAGGCATGATTAATTTTAATTAATTCTGATTGGTTAGACTTAAAATTAATAAAATAATTTTGTGATTGGTTGCTAGTTAGTGTAAAAAATAGGCCTACTTGCATGAGAATAAAGTGGATAATCAAATAACAAAGAAATTATGGATAATTAGGTCTTTTTGGAATATTTATCTACAAGATAATTATCACTTTAAAGACCTAAATATTAAGAAAAAGTGATTAATTTTTAGAATACGGATTAAAAACACATCTTGGTGCAATTCCTGGCTTAAAAATCCTCAAAAAAGGAGTCCAAATTGGACCAAAACTCAGACGCGAACTTGACACCCGAAAGAGCCATTTGGCACTCTTGGAGTGCCGACTGGCCTAAAAGCCTGGCCCAACCTCTATAAATAGAGGAAAAAGATCAGAATTAAGGGCTCTTCTTTTCTGACTTTTCTATTCCCCTTACGTTAAAGATGTTCTAGAGACTTTTACTTTAGGAACTTCTTTTTTGTAAGTAAAGTATTTTAGACTTCAAAGAGGTGAACAAACTTCTTTGATTTCTAAAATATTCTTTCATTAGAAGTGCACGCTCATGCAAGAGGTGTTCTTTTTTTTTTTCTTTCTTTTCTTCTTCCATTAATTAGTATGTTTTTGTTTGATGCATAAATATGTTTAGTATGTTTTATGATGTCTTGTTCTTAATATATAATTGCCATGCTTAGATATTGTAGATGATTGTTTATTTCAATTCTTTCTTTTTGACTTCAAAATCTGCAATGACTATCAAAACTCTTTTATGAATATTCAAAACTTATCTGTATTTTCATTAAATATAGATATGATTTTTTCTAAACTCAAAACTGATCTGTATTTTCATTAAATATAGATCTCAATTTTTTTTTTTTTCTGAAAAGTTTTCTTTGTTATAAAATTGTAGATTTTGAAATTCAAAAGAACGAATTGAAAGTTAGGTTAAAGTTTGTTAATATGTGATGCATGCATAATAAATTTGTCTCATGAATGTGGACCCTCTTTCAAGATTTTTATTTTTATTTTATTTTATTTTTTGTGTCCAACAACAAAACTGATTTTTTATAAATAAAATCATTTTTTTTTTAGTTTACACAAATCAGATTTGATTCTTTTCAAAATCTCTCTTTTTTTTTTTTTCTTTTTCTTTTTAATTTTATAAAAAACAGATCTGATTTTTCTTGATAAAATTACTTCTTCTTTTTTTAACTTTACAAAAAAAAAAAATCTGATTTTTTTAACAAACCAAAGTTTTTTCTAACTTCACACAAAACAGATCTGATTTTTCTTGATAAAATCTTGCTTTTTACCTTTTACAAAAATAGATCTGATTTTTTTTACAAACCAAGTCTTATTATTTTAATTTCCAAGACACATTTGAATTTTCTTTAAAAAGATGACACGTCCATAAGGCAAAATTATTTAAGTTAATTTTTGTCAAGTGTTTGTCATGTGCATTATAACATATCGTTCAACATCATTCAAAAATGGGTATTGGTCATTAGTGTCTAGAAGACCAGACTCTGTCTAAGCGGAATGGGTGCCTAACACCTTCCCATTCCGTAACCTAGCCCTCGAGCTTAGGATTTTTGGATAGGTAGATTAGTGTTTTGTCTTTTAATTTTGGTAGATTGTAACTAGGACCAAAGCTTTGTATTCTTTTGCATAGATTGTAACTAGGACCCAAAGCCTTATAAGGTTAATTTACCAAATTTGTATTTTTCTTTATTCAATCAATGACATTCGAAGTATTTTGAACATGTAATTTGTATTTTTTTTTTTTTTTGGTATAAAAAATAAGTGGCGACTCCACATCACTACCTAAAAGAGAGGTGCCCTTACAAGCACCAAAATCTCTATTTGAAAGGCCCTAAATTTTCCCCGGTCTCTCACAAGTAGGATGCTGTACATAAAAATGCAAACGACGGAAACAAGGGTCCCTTCGCTCTTCCTTCGTGGGTTCCCTAGACACATGGTTGGGCTTGAAGACTACATTTGCTATCCATTTGTCTAAAAGCACATCTAGTCCTTCTAGTCTCTTTCTCTTTTCGCCCGTAGACACCGCCATGGCTTATGGAACTGACTTCCATTCTTTTGACTTCTTTGAGGTGGGATTGATTGACTGAGCCGTCTTTCTGGCTTTTTACAGTAGCTAGGCAAATTGTGCAATGTCCAGGTTTTCTAGGACAGCTCTGTATGCCATCATCATATTGCCTATGCACATCTCCACTAGCATTTTTCTTAATAATGGTCATAGTAGTCAAGGGCTATGTCTCTGAACCTCTTAATGTATTCCAAGAGGTCTTCTCCGCTCTTCTGTTTCGTGCTTTGAAGGGTTGCTAGCATAATAGTCTCTTCCCCATGGAAGTATTTGTTGTAGAAAACATCCACCGTGTCGTCCCAAGTGGGAATGGATCTTGGCCTTAAGCCAGTGTACCAAGAGTAGGCACGGTCACTTAAGGACTTTGAAAATTTGCATAGACACAGGTCCTCGTCTCCTGCGTAGGGTCCCATTATGTCTAGAAACTTTCTCATGTTCTCAATAGCACTTCCCTTCCTGCCATCATATTGGGATAATGTTGGCGACTCATACCTACCATGGTAAGCCTTGTTGAGCAGCTTCATTGGTATGGTGGCCTTCTCAAGAAAAGTCTTTCCTTTAGCATTTTGGCCTTCTCCTGTTTAAGCAATGCTGCGACATCTGCCATGGTCACAAATCGTGGCTCTGTATTTTGTGGGCAACCCCCTTCCGGAGTTTCTTCCTTATCTGTTATGTTTTCGGGATTGTGTTGGCTACCTTTCTCTTTGGTCTTGTCAACTTTTAGCTTGCGGATTTCCTCTATCAACTACTGCTAAGTATGTTGCATCGACTGCATCATTTTAAATATAGGTGGGTTTCTTTGTCAATAGGCTGAAGCCTATCTTGCTACGCCTAGGCCCGTTTTGCTGTGGGTCGAGAAGTTGGGCCTGGCCCAATACTCTAGCAGGACCGTGTTGTGGGCTAGTCTTTGCACAAGCCTAGCATCCTATAATAGAGACAACAAAAACAAACAAATACGTATGCACTTTACTCAGCAGACATTAGCACACGTTTTATGGACTTAGCTATAGAAAATGGGTTAGTTACAACAGAAAGATTAGGTTAGTAGAACAAATGATACAGCAAATAAAGTGAAGATGCCACGGCAGAACAATTGATACAGCAAGTGATCTCTTTTTGCGAATTTTGAAATGAATGAATCCTTAAACCTAAAACATTGGTTAATCCAAATGAGGAATCAAAAGATGAGATTGTCTTAGTTCATTCGTTCATAAAGAGCAAGCATGAAAGTGAGAAAGAGGGTGAGAGTTAGAGAGAAATAAAAATAAGACTTCGATCAAGTGAGAGAGTACATAAGAATAAGAAGGATGAGTGATGAGAGACTCCTTGAAGCACAAGACATGAGTGAGACAAAGATAAGAGAAGCAATTAAAGGATTGACTTGTTCTTTTACATGGATGACATTACAATGATGAGAACTTGATGAGCAATATGGCTAACCTAGGTTTAAAAAGGCTAAGTGATCAAGGTTGAAAGGATGAGAGGCCATCTTTCTACTACCTTTTTTTTTACAATGAGAGTTTATTTCCACTTGCTAACCCCGTTAAGCCTAGATGAATTCCTTCAGTATACATATGCCAAGAGATTACTCCCTACACTAAGGGCATGTTATTAAGAGATGATGATTTGAAAGGGTCGCCCTTAGCATCAGGGGCATACTCTAATATTGGAAAGGATCAACCCTATACTAGAGGCAAATTTTGTGGATGAATGATAGAGGGATGTGAGGATGATTTTTAAGTGAAAGGATACCCTTTTCCTAACAAGGGGCATGGAAAAAAAAATGAGAAAAACAAAGAAAAGAAAAAAAGAAAAAAAAAAAAGAAAAGAAAAGGAAGAGATAGAAGAAAACAAGAAAGGAAAAGGAAATGAAAGCGAGAATCAAAAGGGACAAGAAAATGGATGAAGTGGAGGAAAACGATGCAAGCACAAGATGAGTAGTAATCCTTTTCATTTAGGATACCCTGAGAATGTAATTGAATTTGAGCCTCAAATACCCTTTTTTTCTTAAGGCTTAGAATCCCAAGCCTCGTTACGGTCCAGGAGCAAAGTCCCTTCTGATCAATTGAGATTGTTTAGCCCTACAAATTTTGGAAAGCCTAGCCTTAGTTGTGAAAAAAAAGAAAAGAAAAAAGAAAGGACCTCTAGGTTGAAAACCTGAAAAGGCAGCCTAGGCAAAAGTTAGGGCACCTTGAAAAGAAGTGAAGAAGAGCAACAAGGAAAATGGTGAACTTATTCTATACTAAGGGCAAATCATGAATGAAAATGACGAAGGAATGGACATACAAGAGAAGATGAGACTAGCTCCAAGCTAAAGTAACCATGATGAGGAGAAAAGTGACCATACAAGAGAGATGAGTTGATTTAGGAGAATACAAGAAGAGAGAAATGAGAGAAGTGAGGTGTGCAACAAGTACAATGATCAAGTTGACTAGAAATGATCAAATTTTAAATTCAGATTTGGACTAATTAATGAAGATGGTAGGTGATTCATGCAAAACTAGTTCAAAGAGAATACTTATTGATGTGCAAAGTCATCTGGATCTATGATCCCTTGCTTTTACCTCCTTTCTTCAACTCTTCCAAATTTTCTTCAAGGTCCTCTTTGTATTCAAATCATGTTGTGCTATACTATCTCTAAACTCTTGTTGTGTTTGAAACTTCTTTGGTCTAGAGTCTCTTCCTACTTGTTGTGTTCATAAATATTCATTTGTCTTAAAACTTGTGTCTCGTTTAGAACTTCATTGATCTAGAGTCTCTTTCAACTATCTTTGATCTCAATCTAGATGTGTTAGGAATTCTAAGGAATTGTTGGTCATACAAAGGTAAAATGTGCATAATAATAACAATGAAGTGAATGAATGATTTGTTGAGTAAACATGTGCCCCATAAAAAGAAAAGATTGCAATGAACCCATGGCCTAATCAACTTTTCTTTGCTAATGCTCTAATAAGAAAATGCAATTTTCAGAAGTCCAAAAAAAAAAAAAATGGGAAAGAAAATTAAAAAAAAAAGTGAGATGTTGAAAATAAAGAAAAAGAAAAACTTAATGAAAGAGGAATATTCAAAAAGAAAATGAGGACTTGGAAAGTGACAGAAGAAAAAGATAAAGATAAAAGAAAAGAAGAGAGAGAAAAAAAAAAGAAAGTAAGAAAAAGGTGAGAAGAGAAAAAGAAATGATGAGAAGATGAGAATGAGAGATTAGAAAAAAGAGAGGAGAGAGAAAACAAAAGAGAAAAGAAGAGGAAAAAATGACAAGAAGATAACAAAAGAAGAATAAAAAAATGAAGAGAAGGTTTTGAGGAATGATGTAACCTGTTGTGATTGGTTCAGTCCTGATGTGTTTGGATCAAACCTGATGTGACCCGTTGTGATTGGTTTTGTTCTGATGTGTTCAGACCTAACCTGATGTGACCCGTTGTTATTTATTCAGTCCTAATGTGACCCGTTGTGCCTTGGTTCCGTCTTGATGTGTTTGGACCAAACCTGATGTGATTCGTTGTGTTGATGTGAACTAATTGTTGTGAGAAATCTAAAAGACTCAAGAAAAATTCAAAATTAAAAAATGAATTCAATAATTCAAGAGAGAGATTGGCACTTCAGAAGAAAGTCATGAATTTCAAAAGTTTAAGGAGAATTTCAAAAGAAAGATTTCAAGTTTCAAAAATCCAAGAGAGATTTCAAAAATGGAAGAAAGTTTTCAAAGATGGATGGATTTGAATTATGAATTTCTTAAATGATTTTGATTTCCTTAATAATGAATTTTTCTAGAAATAAATGATGTATGTCTTGAATGATGAATTTTTTGGTGTGTGATGTTAAGTCTCTCGAGCTTTTTTATGATGATATGATGTTGTTTTGGTGTGCTTATGATGATTTTGTGATAATGTGTTGATGTGTTTTGGCTTAGGATAGTAGCTATTGATGTTGTGTCAATGATGTGTCGATGTGTTTTTTGGCTTAGGATAGTAGCCATTGATGTTATGTTGATGATGTGTTGATGTGTTTTAGGCTTAGGATAGTAGCCATGCTTGTTGTGTGCCTTTGTTTCTAAGTTTAGGGTAGCAAACTTAGGCTCTTTGATGATTCATGTTGTGTTTATGATGTGTTGACATGTTTCTGTTGGCTTAGGATAGTAGCCATTCTTGTTGTGTTTATGATTTGTTGTTGATGTGATGATAACATGATATGATGATGTGTTGAGTTTTCTTTTTGGCCTGGGATAGTAGCTGCTTTTGTTCATTTTCCCCCTTTACCTAAGGTTTAGGATAATGAACTAAGAAGAATTGGGACTCGTAGAATCCAGCGAGTGGATTTTGCACCCATGCCCCATGTTTGCTTGCATGTTTGTGTGTTTATGTTGTGTGTGTCTATGGGCTTAAAGTTTATTAACCTACAAAATGGTTCGTCGCTTCAGGCTTTTGACTACACTTGCGGAGCAAGTATAGCCAAAAGAAGGGCATCTGTAGACACCTCATTTTGTATCCGATTAATAAACTTTAGTCCCTGATCCTAATGATGAGCTTGACATGTCTACAAAAGGTAATTGAAGTTATTTTGATGGTTTGGAAGTAATCACAACTCAAAAGTGCTCAAATTGCTTTGAAAACAATCCTGAAAAATGACATTTTCTCACTGTTTTGACCATAACCTTTTAATCACAAATAAGTCTTGAGTGAAGTTTCTTTCATTGGAAAGTAGACATTCTGGGCTTCAATTTGAACACAAAATATGACTAATTTGGACTTAGAATGAGTGAGTTATGACCATTTGAAGTCGGGCCACCAAAGCTGTCAGAATAAGGGTTTCCGGGACGCATGCATACGCATGCATGTACCTGCGTACGCAGGCTGATTTCTAGGGGCCCATAACTTCATTTTTTTAGGGCCAAAAACCTCCCTCTTTGATGGGCCCCGGCCCCTAGACCCTTTGGAGCGTCCAAAACCCTCTAAATGAGTCTGAAAACCCTAGTTTAAACATATAAATACAACCTTATGCCTCCAAACTCAGACCCTAGCTAGAGAGAGTGCCTCTTTTCTTTCTAACCCTATTTTCTCTCTCAAAAACCCTAAGGCAGCAGCCACTAAGTTTTTTTTACCGAGGTATAAACCTTTTTCTAGCATAAAACAAAGGCAGAAACTTATTCTTAAGGGGATTTCTCAAAGCCCTTTTCAAAACCTTTTATTTTTGAGTTGTGATTACTAATGGACTATTGATATATATTATTCCCTTGATATTCATTCAATCTTGTTATGTAGGCACTGAGGGGCCGGTTAAAATATCAATCAAGTTGTGTTCCATAAGCAAGGTGAGTCTCACTTCACGGCTTTTCCTTGATTTGGATTTTTTTGTGTTCTTATTGTTCTTAATTTTATTTATGTGTTATATATTCTTAAAAATATGATATGATTTGTTTGGGATCAATTTGTTGTGTCCTATCATGTTTTGATTAATGAGTTGAATGATTGGATATATTAATGAACATGTTTTGATGTGTTAAGTGTTATTCTTGTTTGTTGTTAGATCCAATGCATGTTTAGGAATAGTTTTTTTTTTGTTTATCTTGGATATCTTTGTTGTTAGTTTAGGCTGTTTATTTTTATATTAGAAGCATGTTAGGTTGTTAGTCTCTTTAGTTTTTATCTTTGCTTTGTTTTTTGTATTTTAGTTTCTGGTTTAGGGTTTAAGGCGTGTATGCGCATGCATGCTTCTGCATGCGTATGAATACTCGATGTATGCGTACACATACAACTAGCCCACGTACGCAGGCTTATGTATACACACGCATACTCATGCCCAGAAACCCTAATTTGAGTTTTCTACTTCTGTTTCTTTATTTCTTTTATATCATATGTTTCTGTTTTTGACCTTTTTTTTATGTATTTTAGTCCATGCTTCTATTTTTGTCCTTTTTTATGCGTCTTTACCATGTTAGTTCAGGGTTTCCCTTTTATGTTTTCTTTGCTTTACAATGAACACGCAAATGATATTATCATGCATTGATGCATAGGTGTTGTGATGCAGTAAGGTAAGTAAGGTAAGGTATGCATTCATATGTACATGCATTTGATTGGGATATAATCTTGTTTAGGGTTGATGGATATGATATGAGAGTTTGAATAGGTATATTTGTGTTCTTAATATTCTTGATACTCTTTAATAATTCTTTGATTTTTCCATGATTCATTTGCTACCTTGGATGAGATAATATGAGAGCATGACAGATGTATGTTAGGGTTTTGGGATGAATGCTAGTGTGTATGTGAGTATAGAATGAAATATTGAATTTTCCATTAATAAAATTAAGACGTAAGACACAATGAGTGGAAGCCAATCGACAAGTCAGGTGGGGTTGCATGCCTAACACCGTCCCATCCCCATACCTAAACGCCGAACCTATACTCTGGTAGTAAGATCAGTCCTTCCACGTAAGGGCACTATATGTATGGTTCTTAGACCTAATCTAGGTGGTGACACCATTTCTTCTCCACCTTGGTCCATTCACTTAAGGCATACTCCCTTTTTAGGAGAAAAATGTTGCGCCCATAGTGAGAGAAAGAGAAACTCCTTGTTAAGGACATATTTTATGTAATTGGCTAATCCTTTGACAAAATGCACTTTACTTGTAATTGGGTAGATCTAGGATGGGTTTTGTACTTCAAGAAACAAGAGTACAAGTCAAGTATTAAAGCCATGAAGATTGGACAAAGAAACAAGTGAAGAAAAGGTGTTCATTAAAGCTCGACAGAAACAGTATCTATCGAGATTTAAGAACGAAGCTCGACAGAACCTGAATCTGTTAAGATCTACGAAATCAAAATTTTCAGATCTAATTTTTGGCCGTAGCTAACATGTATATGTAGGGTTTCTTTTCTCACAACCCTAGACACATATAAGGCTTATTTTAAAGGCCGTTATACATGGAGAACACATGCAAAAAGTGACCTAGTGTCTTATTCTCTCTGCAAGAAGTTACTGCGTCTTTTGCGCCTTAGGGTTTTGTAATCAAGTACTTCTTGATCTTCATTGTTGATGAAGTGAAGAACTTTGCAGCCAACAACATCTTCAAGTTGCTGGAGTTAGTCATGTATTGGGATCCATGCAAAAGGGTGGCGTTCATATATTGAAGAGTTCAGAGGTTCTGAAGCGGTAGAAGGTTTCTGCTGTAAGTTTATCTACGAGGATTGTAGAGTCTAGGGACAAAGGTTTTGTACTAGATCTGAAACTTCTCTTTACTATAGTGAATTGCTTTTTAGGAAGGTTTCCTCCCCGATTTTTTTTACTGTGAAACTAGTTTGTTTCATTGGTTTTCCTGAGTCATCATATCTTGTCTTATTTACTATTCCTCTGTGCATGATTTTGACATGATATTGATGTTTGTATGTTTTAACAAGGTTTATTTATAATAAATCTAATTAACAACTTTGGTTTAAAACTTGTTAATTATATCAACCGGGGTCTAAATTTCCCAACACTCCTTAAAGAGCTAGCTAAAAAAAGAGTATCCCTAACTAAGTGACCAAAGGATGATAGAAACATGTCGCCATTATGTAAAGCCTTGAATAGATAGAACGAATCCTTTCCTAAAACATAAGAATAAATTTTAATACAATCAAATAATAATACTAACCTAATACTACCTTATTCAGATAAAGATCTATCACTAAGCCTTACTTATGATTTAAATAACAATTTATCCAGCACATCAACTCAGGTCATAACATAACCCGAAGTTCCTTGTTCACTAATGTTATATTTGGCTTTGTTATGGGATACAAATCTGTTATCATTACAATTTTTGCTATTGCAATAAGCATTTTTATTAGCTTTGTTGCAATGCATGACATTACAGAGGCTTCTCTTGCGATGCTGAGCACCATTGCTACTGGGTTGGCTATTGATGGTTTTGAACCCATTAATGACAATGCTAGAGGCAATGTTGAGATAGCAGGTATGAGCCACTGAATCCATGAGAGAACTGATGCTCTTGATGCTGCTAGGAACACCACTTTGGCCATTAGCAAGGTAGGTATTGTGATATTGATATAGATTGGTTAAGGGAGAAGACAATATTTTAATATTTTATATTGTTTCATCTTTCCTAGTGGAATTAGGATTTATTTGTTTTTACAAGTTTAATTAAAATCATTTTCCTAGGTGAATTAGGATTTTAATTGTTTTTCTTTTCCTAGTTAAATTAGTTTTTCTTTCTCATGTAGAAGTAGGTTTATTATTTCTTTTCCTAAAAGGAGTAGGAGAAATTCTATTCCTATAAATATTCTTTATAGAGAGGTTGATTATTGTTATGTGTTGATTAATAAAAGCTTGTTAGAGAGGTTTTCTCTATTATTTTGCCTACTAGCCTAGTGTTCTTGTGGAACTTAGGTTTTGTGGAAGAGTTGTAGTAATTGTGTGTTATAGATTCTACTTTTACACACTCACGCTACATCAGTTGGTATTAGAGCAAGCTAGGTTCCTACCATGGCACAAAGAGAAGCACGTGGGGGAAGACTTGTTGCCATAGATGACGTGTATGAATGCGATAAGGTTGCACGCGATGCGCAATTAGAGGCATTCTTTCAATGAACAGATGAGTAGTTTGATGCGCTTTCAAAGCAGCTTACTGCCTTAGCCGTTGGAAATTGACCTCAAAACTGTCATCCAAATCCATGTTATGTGGAGGAGGAGGAGGATCTCGATATCGAGGAGGAGGACTATGATATCAAAGAGGATGACGAAGAAAGGGAGAGAGAAAACTGCCCGGTGAGGCTAGGCCTCTTAATCTATTGAACATTGCCCTTTTGTGGGCTTGCCTCTTCTTGCTTGCATCCTTGCCATTGTTGCTTGCCCCTAGGAGGTCACACCCATCCTCCAAGTGTCCATGCTCCAAGCGTGTACATGCAATGACAAAGGAAACAAGCCAGTGGACGAGCAAAGAAACAACTGGAAGGAAAGCATGCTAGAAGACAAACTATCAAAGAGAGTTAAACGAGGGCCAAAAAACATGTTATCAAACAAAGGAGGGAGTCCTAGATGGGCAAATGTAGGTTTGGGTTGGGTGTCCATAGTTCCATGAGATTGGAGTATGGACGACACATAGACTCATGCATGAACATGTAGGCAAGCATGCAAAAATGCAAAGAAGCAAAGAAAGCCAAACGGGTGGCACAAAGCAAGCAAGGCAAGTATAACATCATCGCATGGAGTGGAGAAAGGTGCATATCAAGCACACCAGTATCACGAAGATGTGTCTTATAAGCAGTCACATCCAAACAAGCCACAAGAGGGACGGATGCAACCACACAAGCAAGTGGCCCCAAAGACTGACAAGTACAAGCCCACGGTGGCCAAAAATCATGGCAAAGCCTAGATCTAGATAGGTAAACATGGATATAAAGCATAGAAGCAAGCAAGCAAACACATGCATAAAGGAAATGATCCAAACCCTTTGAGTTCTTGAGTTCGGAAGTTTGGTTACGTGTGGGGAAGGTGTTAGGCACCCCACAACGCCTGTCCGTAGACAGTCCTTTGTTTTGGTAAAATCATAATTTAAGGACATTGGCAATTGAAAATAAGCTATTGGCATTAGCTTTCGGGGCTTTTAATGTGTTGGGCTATGAAGTTTGGGTTTCGGAATGGTTGTGGTCTCGATCGATGCTTCCCAAGTTTGTTTGGAGTCGATGCCAAATTTCCATGGCGAAAATCCAGCAGCATTTCGCCTTATTTTCGTGGTGGAAATCCGGCAGCGCTTTTCCTAAGATGCATCGTATCACACAAAATGCTATCCTCACCAAGCTTTCAACGTGAGAATACGGCAATGGGGATGCCCCATTTTCACGACGAAAATCCGGCGGAGTTTCGCGTTTGGTGCGCCATGGCACACCTTCAGGGTTTCGCGTCTGTGTATACAACACGTATCGACATGCTTGTACTGTGATGAGCCAAAGCCCCTCAAAGAATCAAGCATGTTGATGCATCTTGTTGTGAAATTTTGAAGTACTCGCAAGTGTATGAACCGTACCGAAGTATAGTTTGACAAGAACGAGGTCGAACCCACAAGGACTTGAATGGATTTAGGAAAACTAATAAAATCTTAACCAAACTAATCCTAATCTAGTTTAATAAAAATTGGTTGTTTGAAATTAAATATACTAAGAAATTAATTAAACTAAGCAAAGATAAATATATAAAGCAGTAAAGAGATGTAAACAATCTAGAGAAAGGAATTAAGGTTTTGGAATCCGCCTTGTAAGTTATATAAGCATATATTTATGATCATTAATTTTTCCCAACTACTGCATGATAATCTATAAATCAATCTTGCTATCATTGAAAATATTATCATTAAAACTTATGTTTAAAAATCTAAAGCATGCTCTTCTTTGCTTCCAAGGTATAAAATCAAATCATCAATTGTATCCGTTGACAAACAAATCACAAGAGATATCCAATTTTAAAATCAAAAAATAATAAACCAAGCATTCAATTAATTAAGATAAATCCTAAATTATGAGCAAAACATGATTGAACTCATATCTAGAATCCCATCTTAGTCAATTGATATGAAGCAAGAACAATTTAAATCATTAAAAAACAACTGTTGTGGGAAAATTCAAATCACATAAATAATATTGATAATCCTTAACAAGGTTTCATCCTCAACCTCAATTATAAATTTTGCTACTCATAATAATTGAAATAAAACACAATAATAAAATACTAAACATTAAACTAGACAAATAAAATAGAGAAAGAAATAGTCACAATACTAGAGAAAAGCCACAGAGGAAGCCACATGCAGCACTGCCTCTTGCTCCAATTTTCTGTTTTGCATCCCAGCCCTCGCACTAGCCACTCTGAATTTTGCCCTAAAGAGCCTTTAAATAGGTCAAGGAATCTTATTACAAGTTGAATTCCTGTTTGGAGAAAATCTCAGATTTTTAGGCCCCATTTAACCGACAATTTTGGCCCATTTAAAATCCGAATTCAGACTTTTGGTAAACTAAAACGTTATAGCCCTTTAAGTTAAATTTCCAGCCCAACTTGAATCATCACGATTGGACATTTGAGCCGAAAGTTATGTCAAAAATACTAACTGATGCGCAGGCTGGAATCCTAATCCGAATTGGACCTGGATTTGGTGCAAATTTCCTTTGATTCCTTACTCCAATTGGACTAAAATTTAACTGGGTTGGCCTTCTTTAACTTCATCCTGGCCATTGTAAAAGTAAAGTTCACTAGCTTTCTTCTTTGCACAAATCAACTTATCTAATTTCATTTTCCTACAAAAGACAAATTCACGCAATAAAATTCAATTTAGCACAAAATTGATTATTCAGCATTATTCTAAAACCAAATATAAAATGCATGAATTAACTCAAAATAAGTATGATAATGCTTTCTAATAATGATATAAATATGAAAAATTAAGCTATTATCAATGCACATCACGTGTCGCATACATGCGGAAACCAATGTCACTTGGTGACATTGATCGAGACAATCACACCGCGATGATCGTGCACACAATATAGCATGAATATGCACCTACGGCAGTCGCCTTGAGCACATACCCACACTACAAGGTCAAGAGCTCTCATGACTAGAGAGGGTCACTCACACAACCACGAGAGTCCATCATAAAAAGCGCACAACTACCCACACACATGCAAGCATATATATATATATATATATTTACATACATCATGCACAACGCAACCACACAGAGCGGGAAAGTAAATCAGACATTGCCAACGTTCCAAGGTTATGGCCCACCAAGATATAGGAAATGTAAAATAGACATTGCCATACCTAGGGAGCGCGACCCAAGCAAGGAGCAGGAAAAATAAAAGGAGGTACATGGAGGGGGACCCAAATACATGCTCTAGAGAAGAGGCTTAGAAAGAGAAAGAAAGAGAAGACTGCTCTAGAGGGGCTAGGCCCTTTTATCTACTAATCATTACCCTTTGTGGGCTTGCGCCCTCTTGCTTGCATCCTTTCCCTTTTTGCTTGCGCCTAGAAGGTCGCACCCTTGCTCTAAGTGTCTGTACTCCATACGTGTACATGCAAAGACAAAAAAAAACAAGCCAACAGACAAGCAAAGAAACAAATGGATGGAAAAGCATGCTAAAGACAAACTAGGAAAAGATGCCAAATGGGGGCAAACAAAGATGTGAAGCACATGAAGAGGCAAAGAAACATGTTATCAAACAAAAGGGAGTGTCCTAGGAGCACAAATGTAGGTTTAGATCGGGTGTCCATAGCTCCATTGGATTGGAGTATGGATGACACATAGACTCATGCATGAACATGTAGGTGAGCGTGTAAAGATGCAAAGAAGCAGAGAAAGCCAAACGGGTGGCACAAAGCAAGCAAGGCAAGCATCGCACGGAGTGGAGAAAGGCATGAATCAAGCACACCAACATCACAAAGGTGTATCTCACAAGTGGTTACATCCAAACAAACCCTAGGACGGAAGGATGTAACCATGCAAGCAAGCCCACGGGGGGCACAATGTTAGGGTTTGTGCCCTAAAATCCAATTTATTGGCATGTCATAAATAATTAAATAGTTTAATTATATGGGACTATCTATAAATGAACTAATGAGACATTGTCTTAGTCCATGAGATGCATAGTATGTGATTTATGTGAAAAGTCACAGAAGATATAAATCACAAGTTCTTTGTAAACTCAGAATTTTAGTTCGTAGTTGGTGATGAAATTGGGCATTTCATCTGCGAAGACTATAACATATCAAGTAAGATGATTTGTCTTGATCATGGAAGTGAAGACTTCTAGTTGATATGTTGATATGTTTTAAGAGTTAAGACATATTGAACTGGACCGCTGTGAGATTTATTATTCTCCTAACGATTGTTAAATGAATAATAAATCTCACGACTTCTATTTACATCAACTCTAAATCCTGAGAGAATAATGGACTTGATCATGAGGTGTAGGTTGCTTTGATATATCAGGAGTGAGATCTATAAGTCACAATCAAAACCTCAGTATGTTGGGCAGTCACATTTAGTGTTGATGGAACATATATTCTCAAGATGGAATTCATAATCTCTTAACGGAGATATAAAATATTCCCTTGAGATAAGTTTAATGGGTTTGGTTATTCAGAGTGTTGGGCCCAACCACTTTAGTAAGGAGTTACTAAAGTATATATTTATGGAATTGGATTTCATAAATATATGATGAATAACTTAAAGGATTAAACCGGGTACTCAGGGATTAAGATGTAGTAATCTTCAAAGTGGCAATCTACATTCATGACTTTGTATTATTACAAATATTTTAATGAAGGGGTTGCATGTATAATAAAGTCTTGGGATATAATTTATTAATAAGGCCTAGAGTGCAATTATATTCATATAGTGGTATTGAATATAATTAATGATAACTTTGGACTTGTCAAGAGTGGACAGAAAAGCCCAAGGCCCATTGGAGCTAGAGTCTTATTTGTTACCTTTTGGTCCCACTCCAAGCCATATACTAGAGCCAATTGGAATGGCCCAAAAGGCTAGCCCAATTAGATAATCAGTTTTATATATAAGGAGAGAAACATACAGAATTTTATAAGGGCTTTCATTAAGATTATATTAGGAATGAAATGGTGTATGTGAGTGTTGGACACTCTTTTATTCTCTCCTTGGAAACTGATTGAGAGACCAAACTTCTTGGGCATTAAGTGGAATTGGAGTGAAGATTAAAAGTTTGCCCAAGTACTTTTAATCTTTTGTTTTGAATTTCACCGCACCAAGGTACGCTTTCTATTCTTTGTTCTATAATTCAAGGTTACATGTAATCTTTCATAATTGAAGTAGATCTGTGTTTGTTGCTTTTGCTGTGTGTTTTGTATGAGATACAAAACCAGATTTTCCAACAATTGGTATCAGAGTGTTCTTCAATATCATGCTTGTATAACATGTGATTGAGTTTTAGAATCAAAGAAAATCATTTTTTTGATGTTCTGGCATTCTGTAGTGATTGTTCTGTGTAGTCACGTTTATAGAATTTTTGAGGATTTCTTGAGGATTCCTCCTTATTCCATAAGGCCGATACCGGATACTTTGGTGCAGCGATTCCACGTAGAGACTGGAATCTTTCATCTGAGCTGTGGGGAATATGCAGTCCTTCCCCTTGACTAGACGGCCATTCTGGGTGTTAGATTCGCTGGGTATCTAGTCCCAATCGATTTTGTAGATTTTGATGTTGCGAGCGAGCTCTTAGGCATTCGCTATCCTCTTAACCCGGCGAGGAGACAGTATTTTGGACCTGCCGATGAGCCTCAAATTTACATGGAATGGCTAAGAGTGAGCATGCCTAGGGAGGCGGAGTCGGACGACATTGCTCTTAGGCGATTCTTCTTCAATTTATCGGTAGTTGCCTATTCAGCAACAACCGGTCGGTGCTGACTTGCAGGCTGCTAGGAGCCATGAGAGCAGTGTCAAATATAGGGGCCTATGATTGAGGGTCCCTTTCTTATGGATTCTTTATCGCTTTCCTGAGGCAGGCTTCATAACAGGGCTTCAAGAGCCTAGAGGGTTGCCGTCAGATTTTGACATAGTGGGCATATGAGTATATACTGGCCCTGCGCCCACAGTATTCTTGCCTTTCTTCAGAGGCATATCCTAGGGCATATGCTTGGTCCCTTTGTACGATCACCAGAGTTGTTTTGACACAGCTGTACACCGTTGGAACTACGTTTGATTATGTCACTAAGGGCGAGATACTCAACTGCCCCTATGATAGGTGGTTATTGGCTAGGCATGAGGTTACCCATGCCATGGATGAGTTGCATGTGCGGCACTGGTTCTAGGATTTGTTGAGCTAGGGGTTCTTCTTAACTAAGAGGACCTACCATCAGGTTATGTCGGTCATTAGAGTTCCCAAGGACCACTTTAGGAGCTTTCGTGTTCCAATGTGATTTTGGATGATCCTGACTATATGACAAGCTCCTTCGACGATTTCATCGCAGAGGACACTAATTACTTCTCTTGGTTCCTGCAGTTCTTCGCCAACCCTTCATGGATGATTGCCCTATGAGTGGGGGGATAGCACGCACTCGTCAAGCTTCAGAGGCCCACTTGAGGTTGCATGTAGATACCTTACAGGCTAAGGTGATAGATCTTGAGGGCACTGTCGCCACTAGAGAGGGGTCAACTTCAGGTTGCCAGGTCGCTAGCTCGAGAGGGGGACCTATGGCAGAAAGAGAGGCAGGCCCATGCTATTGCCATAGAGACAGAGAGGGGTTAGTTTCAGGTTGAGATAGGCTTGCTTCGCGAGTATATCAACGTTTTGATTGGTGAGATGAGGGGGCATAGGATGCCTGTACCTCCTGTACCTCATATTCCTGGTAGAGATACTTCTATTCGCCTACATGAGTCAGAGTATATGCCTGGTCCTCCCAGACCGGCTAGTAGTTGGGGATATGCCCCCTTAGATGATTGGGCACGGGGCCTTGTACTAGATCAAGCACCATTTCAGGCTCCGGGATACACCTCAGGTTCTCTGACGGATCGAGCTGGTCCTTCTACAGGTCCCACTGCCAGTGATGATGCCGATGACAGCAGCGTTGGGCACTTTGCTAATGACGCCGTTAGATATGATGATTTCCCTTAGGCCAGCCATGTATTGTTATATCATGATGATGTAGCCCCTACGTGGGCATGTTTTTCTCATTTTTCTTGTATTTTGTAGACATTGCCCCTTGGTGGCCTAGACATGTATATATTAGACTGCCTTTTGGTAGGCCTGGACTGTATGTATTATATTGCCTCTTGGTAGGCTTTGGACATGTATGTATTATATTGCCTCTCGGTTGGCTTTGGACATGTATGTATTATATTGCCCTATAGTGGGCCCTGATGTATTATATCGCCTCTCGGTAGGCTCCTGATGTATGTATAGACATTGCCTCTTAGTAAGCCTTATATGTATGTTTCTAGATTTAGCCTGTTAGTAGGCTCTTGTGTATGATTTTTGAACATTGCCTATTGGTAGGCTATATATGTATGTTTCTAGATTTCGCCTGTTAGTAGGCTTTTTATGTGTATGAACATTGCCTCTTGGTAGGTCTTACATGTATGTTTCTGGATATCACTTGTTGGTAGGCACTTGATGTGTGTATGAACATTGCCTCTTGGTAGGTCTTACATGTATGTTTCTAGACTTCGCCTGTTGGTAGGCTCGAATGTATGATTGGACATTGCCTTTTAGTAGGCCTCATGTAGCATTTAGGAGCCGGTTGCACCACTGTGGTTACTTTTCATCGCACCGTACTTTCAAGAATTTACCGATAAAATCTGATGTTAATTGACCCACTGAGGGACATGGAGAGAGGAAATAACGCATAAAATAAAACTGCCCTAGTGTAGGTATTATGCGGTTCTTATCATGAGAGGGAAGGTTCCTGGTGGGATGGACTTATTCTTGTGCATATGGATTAGCAGGAAACGGATTGAACCACGCAAAATAAACTGCCCCAATGTAGGGTTTGGTGTGGTTCTAAAATGATCAACCGACTTGAAGCGGGATTAGAATTGCACTAGAAGATACAAGTTTCTTGACAACCCTAATGATGATCGTGGATTTCCCTAGCGGGATTTCGGACTCACTGTGTGGCGAAATGCACTGATTGTCTCTGTTTACGACTGAATCGACCGATGCTTCGAGAAGAGTTCCCTTAAGGAATTGAACGTTGCAATCTTCATACCATGCTAGATGGACTGCTATTAGTGATTGGGAATAACCTTGACACTTTCCCATTACATATCTTGATGATGAGGCCTGAACCGACCCCTAAACCAGGTGAACTGAGTTTTGAAAACGAGGTTCAAGATATTCTTGGATGCTAGACGAGACGCTCAAAGATAAACTGCCCTAGTGTAGGCTTTGTGCGGTCTTGTTCGTGTGTAAAAATCTTTTGAAGGACAAGTTTGCTGCTGAACTGCCTATGTACCACTGCTCAATTGGGGTACTTGTTTGGTTTGCATGGCGTCCCTTTGGAGGGCATCTGTGGTTGTACAGGGTACTTTCCAGGTATGGCCTTGTGGCAGTTCGGGGGTGATCAGCATGTCCTTTGACTTAGTGATCTTTCTGTCATCACTTGTGATTGTGGGCTCCAGGACATCGATGTGGTCGTGATAGAGCATGCTTTTGGCTTTTGACAGGAGCGTAGGTCAACTATCGACTATCCTACTTGTCTTGGGGACGATCATGTGTGGTCCACTGTAGAGTTTAGAAAGTGGAGGGCTAGCGGGGACCTATGCTTCATTGTTGATCTATCAGTTCCGAATCCTTTCGATCCTTGCCTTTTGGCTAAGATATTGAGGGATTATGCACTGGAGTTTGAGGTAAAAGTTGAGAGTACTCTTAAAGACATGAGAGAGTGCTTAACAGATGCTATCAGGGACAAGGATTGCTGCAGGGAGCTTCTTGATGACACAGTGGAGGATTATGATGAGATAGGGAGAGCCTATGAGGCTGAGCTTGCCACCCATAGAGCAGAACTTGAGCAGAGGAGTCTGGCTACTTTAGCCACAGAGGCAGAGTGTATTCAGCTAAGATCCCAAGTCATTAGCTCAGAGAGTGAGTTGGCAGATCTTACTTAGAGATTCACTATCTTGGGCCAAACGAGCAATGTTGAGAGGGCCATAGTAGAGGCTAGTCATGTTGAGGTGAGCAGTAGGGCTGATGATTTAGCCTTAAGGCTATTGGAGGCTAGATCCTTCATTCATTCCCCTTTGAGCTTGGAGTATGGGTCGGCTAATGAGCCTAATGAGCAACTCTTGGCTTTTTGTTGCCTTCAGGCTGAGTTAGCCAAGAAGAAGGAGGCATTGAGTGTTACTACTACAGAGGTTGGTACCTTGTGGGCTTTGCATGATACAGAAAGGCAGGGCAGCACCTCGAGTCCTAATATGGAGATGGAGCTAGTTCGTCTTCGACACTCATATAGCTAACTATGAGATATTGCCAATGACCTGGGCTTTGATGTAGCAAGGTTTCTTCGTACACATTCTTCGAATGATTCGATTCTTCTTACCGGCTTTGGGAGGCCATGCAGGGCGGTATCAGACCATTTGGGCCATATTTGACTTGCTGAAGTCTTTTCTGTTTCTTTTCATTTCTACATATAAGCTATGTAGTTAGTACTCCACCATGTACAGAAAGGTTCGTCGTAAATTGATAGGCAATTTCGTACGGCCTTCCACTTTTGGGTTTTTAAAGCATAGTCTAGTTTGTAAGGCATGCTTAAAAACAAGAAACAGGTGGAAACATAGATGTTTTTGCGTATATTGATTATTAGGAGATATTTATATCTATGAGATTTGTGTTTTGGATGAATAATGATTGATGCATGAAAGGATTTGAAAGGCAAAAAAGGGCATGTTTAATGAAAATGTGCACAAATGCTTTGAAAATGCAAGATTATACAAATAAAATGGTAAATGTAAGTCTATGCATATCAATATCTCAGGTTCCAAAGGATACATCCTGTTCTCGACGGATCTTTTCCTTTCCCATTAGGGTACATCTTCCATTGGCATGGGCCATAAAATCTTTGAATAAAACCACAGTGGGCCACGCGTGTTGCAAACACAAAGCAAGCTAAGAGGGTGCATGCTTTCTTCCATTGATCTTGATTATAAACCCAAGCTAATTTAACTAACTAATTTTTCTTTTAAAACGTGACTGGGCCAAGGTGACTGCCTACGTACCTCCACTGGGAAGGATCAGGTCATCACGTAGTTCAACTGACATTTTTTATTGCCTTAATTTTTGCCTAGATCGCCCTTTCAGGTTTTCAATCTAGCAGGCTCTCTCAAGCTCTTTCTTTTGCTCTCTTTTTGCGTAGACCGCCCTTTCGAGTTTTCAATCAACCTTTTCATATATATATATATATTTTTGTATTTATGCTTTTTTGATTTTTTTGTATTTTATCAGTTTACATAGGAACATAGAAAAAAAGGTTGCACTTGGAGGCTCCCTAATGCAAAGCACTGTATGACAGCATCAAAATTGGTGGGCACATTGAAGTCGTGCCTATCCATGTTGGATAGGTTCAAGGCTCCTCCGGAGAAGGCCTTCTTCACCAAATACGGGCCCTCATAGGTCGGGGCAAACTTTCCTCTATGATCAGACATGGCTTGGTTGCGCTTTTTCAAGACTAGGTCACCTTCTTCAAAGACTTTGGCTCTTACTTTCTTGTTGAATGCTCGCTTGACGTGGCATTGGTACAACTATCATATTCAATTGCTCATATCGGGAATGGGCCCATTCAGCTTTTGACAGCTTTATTTGTGATAAGATCCAAAGATATGGGATCTCTACCTTTGTGGGGAGAACAACTTCCATATCGTAGACCGAGGAATACGGAGTCGCACCCGTGGAAGTACGAACAGAAGTGCGATAGGCGCACAAGTAAAACGGAAAGAACTTGTGCCAATCCTTATAGGTGTTTGTCATCTTCATTAAGATCTTCTTTAGGTTCTTTTTGCCGGCTTCTACTACACCATTCATCTGAGGACGGTAAGGAACCAAATTCTAGTGTTCAATCTTGAAATATTGGCAAAGTTGCTCGATCATTTTTCCATTCAGGTTTTTCCTAATATCGGTAATGAGTTCTCCTAGTACACCATAGTGGTAAATGATGTTCTGTTTCAAGAATCGGGCCACCACAGCTTGGGTGATGCTTTTGTAGGAAGTGGTTTCCATCCACTTGGTGAAGTAATCGATGGCCAGTAAGATATACTCATTCCCATTGGAGGCTTTTGGAATTACGGGTCCAATGACGTCTATTCCCCAGGCTAAAAAATGCCATGGCGCTGCTAAAGAATGCAGAGGCTGAGGTGAAACATTCTCTCTATTCTGATAGACGCCTGATGAACTTTCTCTCACTGTCTGTGGTCTTAGGCGGGTATTCACTATCTTTGATATAAGCCTTGATATCATGGTACCATGGCTTCCCTTCAACTTCAACTTCAACGTTCATGCATTCTTCGATATTCATACAGTAGGCCGGCACACCGCGAACTTCAATGCGTAATTATCGCATATCATCTCCTTCTGCTAACTTAACCATTCTAGCCAAGGTGGCTAAAGCATCTGTGAACTGGTTGTGTGCTCGGGGCAAATAGGTAAAGGTAATGTTTTGGAACTTCTGGATTAAACGGCTGACACATTTCTGATACAGAATCAACTTGGTGTCTCGGGCTTGCCACTTTCCCCCTATTTGGGAGATGACTAACAGGGAATCGCCAAAGACACTTAGATCGTATGCGCCAAACTCTAAGGTAACTTGCAGGCCTACTATGCATGCCTCGTACTATGTGACATTGTTGGTGCAATCAAAATTCAGCTTGACTGAAAAAAGGATTTGTTGGCCCTTTAAGGACACTAGAACTGCTCTCACTCCATTTCCAATGCTATTGGCAACTCCATCGAAATAAAGCTTCCAATGCCATAGTTCTACATTGCTTGGTTCTAGCTCTATTACCAAAACATCCTCATTTGGAAAGAGGGATTTTGGGAATTCTGGATCATTCAATGGCTGGTCTGCTAGGTAATCAGCTATGGCTTGGCCCTTGATGGCCTTTCACATCACAAACACAATATCGAACTCAGATGGCAACATCTGCCAACAGGAGATCTTCCCTGTAAGGGCAGGCTTTTCAAAGATGTACTTGATAGGATCCATGCGGGAAATCAACCATGTGGTAAAGTAGAGCATGTACTGCCGCAACTTGCGCGAGGCTCATGCTAGGGCGCAACACGTCTTCTCAATGGCGATATAATTGATCTCACAACTGGTGAACTTCTTACTTAGGTACTAAATCACCTTTTTTTTTTTTTTTTTTATTTATTGGGTTCATTTAGCTAGCCTAACATGCAACCCATGGATGCCTCTTGCACCGCTAGATAGAGATTCAATGGACGCCTCAGTGTTAGGGGAACTAGAATAGAGGGGTCAACAAATATTGCTTAATCTTGTCAAAGGCCACTTGACATTCATCTGTTCATTCTATCTCCGTATCCTTCTTCAAGAGCTTGAACAAAGGATTGCACGTGGCGGTCAACTACACTGTAAAGTGAGCTATGTAATTGATCCTTCCTAAGAAGCTTCGAACTTGTTTCTTGGTTTCGGTACAGGCATGTCCCTGATGGCTTGGAATTTTGCTGGGTCCACTTCAATTCCTCTTTGGCTAACTATGAAGCTAAGCAATATCCCTAAACTGGCTCCAACGACGCATTTGTTAGGGTTAAGCCTTAACCTGTACTTGACGAGGCGCTTGAATAGCTTTCTCAAATCTATCAAATGATCTCTAGGAGTGCGCGACTTGGCGATTATATCATCCATGTAGACTTCTATCTCCTTGTGCATCATATCATGGAACAGGGTTACCATGGCTTGTTGGTAGGTCACCCCAGCATTCTTCAAGCCGAACGGCATGACATTGTAGGCATAAGTTCCCCAATGAGTGGTGAACGCTGTTTTGGCTTTGTCTTTTTTAGCCATCTTGATCTGATTATAACCTGAGAATCCATCCATAAAGGAGAAGAACATGTTGGTTGCGGTGTTATCAATCAGGGTATCGATATGTGGCAAGGGAAAATTATCCTTCAGGCTGGCCCGATTCAAATCTCTATAATCAACGCACATACGTACTTTCCCATCTTTCTTTGGTATGGGAGCAATGTTGGCAACCCAATCAGAGTAGGCTATGACGGTAAGAAAACTGGCTTTCAACTTCTTTTCTACTTCTTCTTTGATTTTCAGGATAATCTCTTACTTCATCCTTCGAAGGGCTTGCCGCATTGAGGGGCAATCAAATTTAACTAGAATCCTATGGATAACGATCTCAGTATCTAGTCCTGGCATATCTTGATAAGGCCAAGCAAAGATTTCCTTGAATTCCATTAATAGACCTATGAGCTCATCTTTCATGTCTTCGAGAAAGTTTACCCCGATCTTGACGGGTTTTTTCGTCTCACCTTCATCGGCTAGGTTTATCACCTCTGTCTCCTGTATATTGGGCTTAGACCCTTTGCTCTCTTTGTTCAGAGCTTCTAGGATGTCTCAAGGTAAGTTCGGGACCTCTTCCATTCCTTCAATGTCATGATCCAACTCTATTGTCTCATTCACATCATCTACACATTCGTTATGGCAAAAGGACGATGTACCCACTTAGGAATCAGGACAGATCCTATAGAGCAGAACATATACATATTCATAGGAAAGCAAATAAAGAGAGATGCAAGAATTTCCGGAATAATACGCTGAATATTTCATTAATGGATTATGGGTAGGGGAAAAACAAAGTTCATGCCTGATAATGATAAAAGGGAAATGCTTTTTTGTTTTTGTTGTTGTTGTTGTTGTTGTTGTTGTTTCTGGGAAAACAAACTAGGGAAATGAACAGGGTAGGAAATAACATAAGCATGCAAAAAAAACTAGATATACTATTCCAACTCTCTCGGGTGATCGGGAGGCCCAATCACTCGATGATGGAATACTCCTTACTCAGCCAGTGCAACCACAAAGCAAGGCCCGATAGTCCAAAGGCCTGCCACCTCGCCTAGAATCCCTAGTCAGATAGTAGAAGTCGGATTATCTTCGAGAGATATGATAGCGTTGATGGAGAACTCTTCAGGACAAAGCCGAATAATGCAAGCCAAATCAGGCTCTTCATCTTCCAATTCCTTGAAAGGTTCTGGCATAATGACCTCTGCTGGAGCTGGAAAAGCAGTTCTGATATGGGGAATAGACATCCCTAAAGTGTCGCACTTCCTCTTCTTGCCTCTAGAACCTTGAAAGAGTTCTTCATGAGTGGGTTCATACCCCAAACCGAATCTTCCTTTGTTATCTGAGAGTTCAACGAAAACAGGGCTTCCCCGTCCTATGGCTCCGAGGCCTTAGCCTAGTTTGTACCCAACCTTGAGCATTTCCTTCGTGGCCATTAGAACTACTGCGGGCCAGTCGAACTCAGGCTCTGAAGCATTACGAATCATGGAGACTTGTTCGAAACTATGGAAGGACGCTTCTGAAAAAGCATTAGCATTGATGTAGGGAATAGATGTCTCTCGGAAGATAGTCATGGGCTCTTCAGCCATAATGGTGATCAACTTATTCTTAGATATGAACTTGAGTCTCCGATGAAGGGTAGATGCAACTGCACCTGCTGCATGTAACCAAGGCCTCCCTAAAAGCATTTTGTATGGAGAGTCCACTTTAATCACTAGGAAGTTGACCATGAAGGATCTCGGGCCGATCTCAACCATTAGCACAATTTTTCCTCACACTATAATCGGCCTTCCGGATAGTTTCCAAGATTTCCTCAGCTTCTTCAGTGGTGACCCTATTCTTAACTGGCTTGGTTGTGCCCTTGCCAATCTCTTTCCTTCTCTTTTTCTAGTTCCTCAAGAGTATAACATCAGCCACTCCTAGTAAGTCTGGATAGACCTAAAGAGACATTAGAGCAAACCTCTTCCTTTCTAGTTTGGGTGAAGATCAAAGTCACATCGTACTTCCATAGGACACGATGGCTATTTTTGTAAAGGAAGGGCTTTGGTATACGAATGACCAAGCCTTCTTGACTCTGTAGATTTGGCGCCAAGGAGAACATCTTTGGATCGATGAAGACTAGACTGGGCAGAGTGGCTTTCAAAGCCTTTGGGCTAGACGCCCAAAGATTCCTTGGATAGGTTTTAGTAGAACTAGAGGGTCGAAACCTCGAATGGTGGGGACAATAGGGGTTCCCTTCTGGACAAATCCTGGAGATGGCTTAGCGATCCCAGGCAAAGATATGATCAAAGGAACAAAACCCTCAATAGCTGGTATGGCTTGTCCCTTCCTTCGTTGACACTTTTGAATCCACGGGCAATTTTATAATCTCTTCGATAACAACCTAAGTCGGAGAAGCCAACGTCCTCATCCTTGGAGGAACCTTACAAAGGCACTCTCATAGGTATTCGTCCCAGTCTTTCCTTGATCCTACTAATATAGTGTTATGGCTAGTTCCTGCTTGGGTACTTGGAGGGGATAGGCTAGTTCCCATGCAATCATTCCTCCACACGACATCTCTTTCTATCTAGATAATGCCACGGTCAGCTAAACTCTAAACTCGTGCCCTGAGCACTCTACAATCGAATAGGGCATGTTGGTCCCCATTCAATCATTCCTCCACACGACATCTCTTTCACAGAATGAGCAGATTTCCTAGGCAAATCCTAGGGCTCTTATGTTCTCTAGAACAATGTGACTTTCTTGGGCTAGAGCCTGCAGCATGGCTTTCTAAGGGAATGAAAGGGATGAGAAATCTGGGATCCTCTCTTCGACTATAGAGATAGCGTTCACGTTCACTTCCAGATAAGGAGGCAAGGGTTTGGTGATGACATTTGACCCAACCATGTTGTCAAAATGTATTAGCTTATTGTTGATGAGATCTTCGATTAGATGTCTCAAATGCACACATTCTTCCAAGGTGTGCCCTTTGGCCCCAAAATGATGCTCACATTTCTTGGATGGGTCAAAACCGAGCCTAGGAGGACCGTTTCTAGGTTTCGCAAACAGTGTAGTCACTAGCTTTTTCTCCAACAGATTGGCATAAAGCTTTGCTATGGGTAAGGTGAATAGATAGAATTTCCGTGGTTCCCCTTTGGGATATTGGGGTTGATCGGGTCTTCCTCTTTGATTGAATGCTCGGAAAGGTGTTTGGATTGGCTGTACCTGTTGCTAATAAGGCCGGGTGTTCGGGGCTGTATAAGCAGATTCGACAACCCTTGGTCCTTCAAGCATTTTGTTAATCATGTGAACATCGATTGATTGCCTTTTTCACCTAATGTTCTATCATAGAATTCAAAGCCTCAAGATTGACTATTTTCTTACTCCTAATACCCTCATCAATACGCTCCCCAATAGGAATCGGGCTTGCAAAGTGGGTGACTTGGGCACTAATCATCTTCTCGTAGTATGGAGGCTTAAGGTTATCGATGAACCACTTGATCATTTCATCTTCCATCATGGGAGAAAGCACTTATGCGGCTAACTCGTGCCACCTTTGGGCATACTCATAGAAAGATTCCCCGCTTTTCTTTTTCTGTCCTCTGAAGAACTGTGCAGTTGAAAGCTATCTCCGTATTGAACCAGTAATACTCCAAAAATGCGTTGGCCATCTCTCTCCAGCTAGAGGTCTTTTCCAATCTCACATACCATGTGGCCGCAGTGCCAATCAAGCTGTTAGGAAAAATCTGGCAGAGAAAAGGTTGATTGTCTCTGTAGGGTGCCATCTTCCTATAGAACATGCACAAATGGGCGTAAGGATCTCCAATGCTATCATACTTGACAAACTCGGGTGCCTTGAACTTGGGAGGCATAATGACCTGAGGAAAATTGGTCAGGCTGTCCAAATTGGCACTTCCGTAGGCACCGGAGCCCTCTATGATACGAATTTTCTCAGTCAGGGTCTCCACTTGACTATTGACTTGACTGTAACCAAACTCTGAGGTCTTGTCCTTAGGAGGATTCAATTCTTGGTCACTTCCCTGTGGGACGAATGGCGGTGTGGCTTGACCTTGATTTGGATCTGGCGGCTCCCTCCTACAACCAGTTGTTACATCATGCGCATCATTTTGGCCATCTGCTCTTTTGGGAGAGTGATCTCATGAGTGTTTTCCTCGATGGGGGAAGGACCATCGGTAGACATTTCTTTAGCACGAGACCTAGTGATGATAGGATCATGATATGATGGTAACTTGGATTGTTTCCATTGAGCAATCTTTTCACTTTGTAATCCTAGAATGGAAAAGAATTGGATGGGAAAGAAATGGGCTACATTTGAAAATTTGACAACGTGGAAACATAAAACAAACACGAAGTTAGTTTAGGTTCTTGCTTATTTAAAATGCACCTATCATTTTCCAAATATTGGCTTGGACCCTTGAGTGGGTTTCTATCATGGTGAGTTTCTACAGTGATGCAGAATTAATGCACATGCTTGGCAAGTAACCGGAACTTTCATATCATGCTTGAAATTGCGGGATGGACCCTTCTCTTTTGATTACAACGGAAGCAATGCTTTTACAAAACTTTGGCTTTGTACAATGCCCGTAAAACATAGGCTATATACAATGGCTCCAATAGTGGGTCTTTTACAATACAAGGTAATTCAAATTTACAATGAAAAGGCTTTATTCTAGATGGCTTTGCCTTCTCAGAGAAGATCATGGACTCTTGGCAATGTCCTCCTTGGTGCAGAGTTTTGGCTACTTGCCACAAATTTTATCTGTACACATTTACATGACAGAGCCATTAGTGTATGCATGCATGCCCTTGTAGGATTGGAAACCCTTAGGGACTGGGTATGATCTAATGCGCAAGCAACGGGGTTGCTTTTCCCTAAAGGTTAATCACAAATGCTGTGTAAACAAGATGGATAGAATATAAAGTAGAGCACAACTCTTTGACGCAAGCAAAAAAGGCAAACTTGTAAACAAAAACTAGACACTTTCTCCTTGACTCATTTTGAAAACAATCCTAAGAAGGATATCCTACCCTAGGCTTATATGTTTACTCAACTTTGGCTATTTCAAGTCCTTACGGGTTTTGACTTACTCTAGGCCAACTATATGAGACACGGCTTAACTGGTAAGTTGGTCCAATTCTTAGGAGGGACCTCGATCATCTAATCTGTTAGGGACATATTTTATGTAATTGGCTAATCCTTTGAAAAAATGCCCTTTACTTGTAACTGGGTAGATCTAGGATGGGTTTAGTACTTCAAGAAACAAGTGTTTAAGTTAAGTATTGAAGCCATGCAAATCTAACCAAGAAACAAGTGAAGAAAGTGCTGCTCATTAATGCTCGACAGAAGTCTTTACAGAATCCTTTCTATTGAGAATTAGTGTTGAAGCTCGACAGATTCTTGACACAAGCTGTATCTGTCGAGAATTACGAAATCAGACTTTTCAGATTTGATTACATGCATATTCCTATGTATTTATGTAGGGTTTCTTTTCTCACAACCCTAGACATATATAAGGATTATTTTAAGGGCCGTCATAAGATGATGCAAAAATAATGCATGCAAAAAGTGCCCTAGTTCATCATTCTCTCTGACTGCGTCTTTACTCCAAAAGTTTTGTGACCAAAGAGCTTCCTGATCTTCATTGTTGATGAAGTGAAGAACTTTGCAGCCAACGTCTCCTTCAAGTTGGTGAGTTAGTCACGTACTGGGATCCGTGCATCATTGGTTAGTCACGTACTAGGATTCGTGCATTTAATGGAAGATTGTCGCTACAATACAAGTCCAATTGGGTATTGGGGTAAGGGTTCAACTGTAGGTTGGTATTTCGGGATAGGCCAAAGGGTTTGGTAAGATTCCTTATACTTGTAATTGCTTGTGATTGATAATAGTGGATTCTTGGGAGTGGTGACCTTAAAATCACCCGATGGGGTTTTGCCTTGGAGGTTTTCCCCATTCGTAAACAAATCACCTGTGTCAAATTTATTTTCCATTGCATTTAATTTTAGTTGGTGATTTGTTTGTGCTACCATGCCATTGCATGTAATTGAACTTAATTAATTAACTTGGGTTATTAATTAATTAACAAACGATCAATTCATTTTAACCCAACAAGTGGTATTAGAGCAGGCACACTCTAATTAGGTTTTAATCTTTGCTATGTGATCCATTGACCCCTGTTTGTCATGGATAGAGGACAGTCTCTTATTATACTTCCTTTATTTGATGGCACTAATTATGCATACTGGAAAGTACATATGAGAGCTTTCTTGCAGTCTTCAGATGAGAAAGTGTGGCAAGCTATGAAGATTGGCTGGACTAAGCCAAAGGAAGCGCTGGCTGATTAGGATGATACAAAGATCAAAGCGGCAAACTTCAACAGTAGAGCACTGAACGCCATTTTCAATGCGGTCACGAATGAGGAGTTTAAGAAAATATCCTCGATTGAAACTACAAAGGAAGCATGGACCATTCTTCAGATGACCTATGAAGGAACTAAGGCAGTTAAAGATTCCAAGCTTAAAAGGCTTACTACAAGTTTTGAGGAGATCAAGATAGAGGAGGATGAGTCATTCGATGAGTTCTATGCCAAACTGAAGGACATAGTCAACTCAACCTTTAATCTTGGGGAAATTGTTCCTGAACCCAAGGTAGTAAGAGAGGTGCTAAGGTCTCTGCCTGAAAGATTCTATGCCAAGATCACTGTCATTGAAGAATCAAAGGATATTAACTCTATTCCTTTGACAGAGTTGATTGGAAACTTGCAAACCTATGAATTGGGTTTGATTAGACTTGGGAAAGGAACCAAAAGTAAGAACATGACACTGAAGGCCAAAAGTAATGAGACTGATAAGTCTTCAGATGATGAAGATTCCAAGATGAAGTCCTACATCACTAGGCAGTTCAAGAAGTTCGTGAAGAATGCCAATGCAAAAGGTTTTGACAAGGACCGTAAGCAATCCAGTTCTTCTCAATTCAAAAGTAAAGACAGAGGGAAGAAGGATGCTAAGGATGACGGTTAGTACACTATTCCCTCTGGACCAAAGTGCTTCGGATGTCAAGGTTTTGGACATATGAAACAAGAATGTCCAACATATCTCAAGTCGATTGGGAAAAGCAAGGCTCTTGTTACTACCTTGAGTGATACCAAGCCTGAGACTGAGTCAGATGACAGTGATGACAAGGGAATCTTGAGTGCTTTTACTGTTACAGTTGATCCTACTAAAGGGATTACAGAAACAATAGATGATGAAGAGGACTTGGTGGAATCTAAGTTTGAGAAAATGGATGAACAAGATGACATCCATACAACCTATGCAAAATTGTACAAGGTTTCTGAAAAGCATGAGAAACTGTATAGGCTGGCCCCCAAGAAGCTAAGCGATGTGGAGCTAGATCGAGAGGAGCTCTCTACTAAGGTTGATGAAGCTAATCAAACCATTGGAGCACTGTGATTTGAGAACAATTTCTTGGCTGAAAGGACCAAAAAGCTTGAAGCGGAGCTATTTCAAGTCAGAGCTCAATTGGAGAGGACTTCCAATGCAAAGCTTGATGAGATGCTATGTTTTTAGAAAGCTGCTTATGACAAAACTGGTTTGGGGTATGAATTCTCTTCTCCTAATATTGCCTCTTCTAGTAAGATTTTTTTGTTTCAACTGCTAATGATAATGATGCTGAAAATAATGAAGCTAAAACTGAAATAGCTAGTGAGAACTTAGACAATGGCAAATCTATTCTAGGAGCACCCCCTAAGGTTGAAAAGAAAGAGACTAGAAATCCTAGGAATAAGAAGGATAATAATTAAAAGTCTCAACCAAAGAAGCCGCATTTTTGTCATCATTGTGGAGCTTCAAGACACACTCGTCCAAATTCCTATAAGTGGTTAGCCACTCAACAGAGCAATAGTGTGTCATCATCTAGTGGTCAAGGTCAGATTCCACCATCTTTGGGTCCTCTTAGAGATCTTCTCAAGGCCCTCATGTTTCTTTCGAACTTAAACGGTTTCAATTCTTCCCTCTCACCTCTGGAACAAAGGTTCAACTCTAGGAAAGGATCTTCCTCCAACTCCAAAGTGTGGAAGGAAAAAGGCTCTAAGTGATTAAGTCACTTTCTCTCTCTTTTGTTCTTGCATGTTCTATTTGTTTGTTTTTAAGCTTTTGAGTCAGTCTAGTTTTATGCTTTGTGTGTTTTCTTTCATGTTTTTGTTTTGGTTGTTTTCAATTTTGCTTTATTTGTTTTTCATAATAAAAAAAATGAAAAATCAGAAAAATACAAAAATAGTGCGTGTTTGTATATTGGTATTTGTGTATCTTGGATGGCCATTGAAACAAAGTTTCTAAACTGTGTATCCCTTGTAGCATAGATGAGCATCTCCATGCACAGCTAAGCAAGTGAGCTTTGTGGCTCGTGTTTATAATGAGTACAATTAAGATTGTCTCTTATATCTCATAATCATATCACTCTTTTTGACGGGAAGGACTAGAAAATCCTAAGAGAAAGGCATAAATAACCATCTCACCTTTAAAGCCCGCCAATCATGTATAACATTAGTGTGCTTCAGCATAGCAAAATTGTGATGTTTTGGCTTACATAATTGGGTATTTCTTCTCTCTTATATGCCCATGCATGATATGTTCAAAAAGAAAATATGCAAAGAAAAATAAAAGCAAAAAGAATCAAAATGCTTTTAAAATGGTTGCAAGCATGTTTCTAGGAGATGTAGGAGTTATAGGATGTACCTCAAAGGTGATAGTCTCCATCAAGCAGTTATGATTGTGTGTGAGTGTATTTGATTTTCTCATGTCTCAAATCTTCTTAATATGAGACACTTATGCACTCTTGCTATGTTTCACACACAACATGCAAATTCTTTGCTACTCTTGATACATGTGCAGGTACAATGTGATTTGGCCATCACAAGGAATACATGTGTTAATATATGCTTACTAAACTGCCTTAACTTGTTTTTGAAATATAAAATTAGTTAGACTTGTTTAGTGTGTGTGTGTGTTTTTGGATCTATGTATGCTTTGCATATATGTTGAGAGATGTTTTGAAAGCTTAATATGTTGATTGAATGTTTGTTTGAGTGGCTTGCTTGTTGCATTCATCTTTATGTGTTTTTCCTCCCTTGAAAAACCTTCTTTCTTCAAGCTCGACAGCTCCTTGACAGATCCTCGATAGATTCCTTTCTATCGAGCTCTTCTTTCTCTTTTCTCAATAGATCCTCAACAGATTCTTGATCCATCGAGATTTCTGGGTTTCTTCTCGATAGAATCACGACAGCTTCTCTATTTATCGGAGAAAATTTCTGAGCTCTCTGTCTGCTCGATAGATTCTCAACAGATCCTCGATCCATCGAGATCAATCTTTTGCCATAGATTCTCGATAGAAACCTCGACAGATTCTCGATAGAAACCTCGATCCATCGAGATGTGTTTTCTAATTAAAGGATGGGCGCATTTCAAAATTCATTTCTCTCATTCTCTCTTGACAGAAATCTCTCTTTATCTCGATCAAATCTTCTCTCCCTCACTCAAATCTTCTCGGACTATTCCTAGCCTAAAACCTTCTTAAAACCTTCTTTTTCATGCATTCATGCATTTTAAACCTAGGTTTTGGGGTTTTTCAAATATTTTGGGGGTTTTTGAGTTTTTCATGAAATTTTTAGGTTGGGTTTTGTGAAATTTTTGATATATGATCATGCATTGCACTCTCATTGCATTATAACAATGTTTCATGCATTTTAGAATTGTGTGCTTGATTATTGTTGTTGAGTGCTATTAGGTTTGGATTGGGTTTTACCCATGATGCTTTTAAATTCTCATGACACATGTTCATGCATTTTTCATGCGTACGTTCTTTCTTTTCTTAGGTTTTGATAAAATACGTGCTATTAGGTTTTGATAAAACCTTAATTTTTGGAGATTGGCAGTAAAAACACGATTTTGGCTTTGGCTTTATGGCTTTGCATGCACGGGGGCTTTGAAGTTTTGGCTTTTGAATGAGAGTGGTCCCAATCTATGCTTTCCTAAGGCATTCGAGCAAAATGCCAGATTTCTACCGCGAAAACCCGACAAGAAGTCACCTTACTTTTGCGGCGGAAATTAGGCATTGCTAGCCTTAAGTGACACGGATCACGAAAGTCACACCGAAAAGGGGCAAGCAGGTATATTTATACATGCATCATGCACATTGCAAGCACATAGAGAAGGAAAGTAAATGCCTACATCCCTAGAGCATGGCCCAAAATATGAGTGCAGGAAAGTAAACAAGGGTCGCCATAATCTAGAGATGTGGACGAATTGTACACAACATGATATACCTAATATAAACCATCTAAGAGAGAAACGGATGAGGAAGAGAGGGGTTTAAAAAGTACATAACCAAAGGGAAAAGCTAAACCCTAGACCTACTGAACGTGGCCGCTTAGCCCGACCGCATGCTTGCATCCTTGCCCTTTTTGCTTGCGCCTAAGAGATCATTCCCTAGCTCCGTGTGTCCTCGCTCCATGTGTGTACATGCAAAGGAAAAGACAAGAAAACCAGCAGACAAGTAATGGAAGGAAAATGCGTAGATAATAGCAAGAGGACACAAAGCGAACAAGCAAGATAGATATGGCAAGCATAGAAACAAGGATGCGGGTAAACAAGCAAAGGAGATAGCAAACAAACAAGCAAGAAAGGCAACAAGCAAAGAAACAAACAAAAGGTGGTGTCCGCAAGGGACAAATGTAGGTTTGGATCCGATGTCCATAACTTCATTGTGTTGAAGTATGGACGACACACTAGCAAGCAAGACTCATTCATGGACATGTAAGCAAACGTGTAAATATGCATAGAAAGCCAACGAGTGGCATAAACAAGCATGGCAAGCATATCATCGCACAGAGCAGAAAGGGAGAAGTATGCATGAAGCAACCGGCATCACGGCGATGCATCCCCAAATGGTTACATCCGAACATGGCCTTATGGGCATCGGATGTAACCATACAACCACAAACCCGCTAAGGGCATCAAACGTGGCAAAGCCTAGAACTAGAGAGGCTAACACAAGCATAAAGCATAGAAGCAAACAAGCATAGACATGCAAATGGGGCAATCCAAACCCTTTGATATGGGCCAAGGTGGACAGATGATGACTAAGACCATAGGGTCTAGATCGTGTCCTAACCAATAGGCCAAAACACAAGAAAGAAAGATAAAGCGACAAAAGGGCTACAATAGCACATGGCAAGACAAACATAGCCTAGGTCTAGGCACGCAAACATGGCATGGTGAGCGCAAGCACATGGAAGATGGCATAAAGCAAGCAGAGCATAGATCTAAGCACACAAGCATGTCAAAACCTAGATCTAAGCACGCAAACATGCGAAAATGTAGATCTAAGCACATAAACATGGAAGAACGTGAATCCAAGCATATAAGCGTGTATGGATGCAAATCTAAACACAAAACATGGAAAAAAGCAATGAGCACACAAATCTGAGCGAAGCATAACCATAGACATAGTATCAAGTATGTGAGCACATAACCCTAATCATCAACATAACGCAAAAAGAGGAGCAAAACCAAGGAAACATGGTATAAGACCCTAAGCATGTAGAAACATAGATATAAGCATAAAACATGGCATAAAGGCACACGAACATGTAGATCGTGACAAATAAACATGTGAACAAGCATAAAAGAACATGGATCTAAGCTAAAAACACGCTAGAAACAAGATAAAGCAAGAAACATGTCAAAGAAAGTAATAAAACATATTATTATGGCAAAAGAGAAAGAACATGCTAGGAAAAAGATATAGAAGGTTAGGGGTGTGGATGATAGTTAAAAAAGCTACATCCACACCCCTAAACCCCAAATCCAAGATGTAGAACCAAGGAAAGGAAGATTGGTTCAAAAACAATACCTTGTGTTCTTGGTGGAGATGCAAGAGTCAAGAAACTTTGATGTGTTTTTTGAAGTGTTTTTGGGTTTTTTTTTGGTGTTTGGAAGAGAGAAAAAACATGGAGAGATGTTGGGCAGAAGGGAAATTTCAAAAAAATCTCTGTCGTCCCTGTCTGGGACGTGCCTAGGGCTATTTATAGCCCCAGGCACGAAAATTGAGGCAGCAGCCATTATAGGGCCGCCGGCTGCCTTTCAATGGCCTCTGGCCTCAATTCTCCTCTGATCGGGCTGATCTGGACTCCATTGGATAGATCATGATTTTTGGTTTCTAAAAAGGTATTGAACTCAAAAATCCAATGGTCAGATCAAAAGTTATGGCTCTCGGAAGTTTGCGGTGCATCGATTAGTGCATCATTCTGGTTTTCATGATATCTCGGCCGTTCTAACTCTGATTTCGACCCATGAGCAGTCGTTGGAACAAGAATTTGATAATCTTCGCAATGGCATTGGTTTCCACCCATTTTGACAGCCAGATCAAAATTAGGATTTTTGGACTCACCTAAGATCGACTTCGGGTCAAACTTGGTCAAAGTTTGTTAAAATCTCCGAGAATCTCGGGTTTGAAGTGAAATTGTGAAAAATGTTGTTTTGTGAGAATCTCGGGTTTGTGTGTGGAGACTGTTCATGGATCGAGACCGAACTTTACCTACTTGGCCCGATCTGTTGTAGCTAGTATTGGAATATTTTTGGACGTGCCTTTGAGCTCTAGGAAAGGAGAAGGGAGAGAGTTTTTTTTTTTTTTTTTTTTTTTTTTTTTGGGTTTGATCGGGTCAGCGTTGACTAGGTCAACGCTGCCCGGTGGCCTTTATAGGGCCGCTAGGCAACCTAGGCCCTATAAAAGGCCTTTCAAGCCCCTTTTAGCTCATTTCAACTCTTTCTCTCCACTTCTCACTCTCCATAAGACTTCCTAGAGTGTTCAGAGCTAAGCGGGTTCATGCTTTCAACTTCCGTCTACCATTTCAGTCAGCCGTTTGTCTTTTCTGCACTTGAGGTCAGTGTTTGTTCTTCCTTCTTCTCTTACTTTTTATGCAAAATGTTAGTAGCAGTACTACTAGAGATGCATGCTAGTGTTTATTTTTGTTTTTGGAATTTTTATGAGCATATATTTTTTGCCACTATTTATGCCATGCTATCTTAGAAAAATGCACATATATATTTTTTTGTCTTTTTTGATATGTGGGTGCAGGATATGCGGGAATTTAAATTTTGAAAATAAAATGCGGGATATGGGTAAGGGGATTTACCTGGTAGACGGGAATAACAAAAATGTGATTCAGAAATTCTTAGATGAACGTGGGCCCGGGGACGTGTGTCACTGGTGCACCCAAAATAGATTATGGGTTTCTAGAAAACTTCTGAGCGAATGTGAGCCGAAGGGACGCTTGTCGTTGGTGCACCCACTGTAGAACGCGAGTCTAGGGATGTATATCGCTGGTGCGCCCGCTGTAGATTAGGGATTTCTTGGAAAACTTCTGAATGAATGTGAGCCCGAGGGACGCTTGTCGTCGGTGCACCCACTGTAGAATGTGAGTCTAGGGATGTGTATCGCTGGTGCGCCCGCTGTAGGATGTGAGTTCAGGGATGTATATCGCTGGTGCGCACCCACTGTAGAATGCGAGTCCAGGGATGTATATCGTTGGTGCGCCTGTTGTAGATTAGGGATTCTTGGAAAACTTTTAAATGAATGTGAGCCCGAGGGGCGCTTGTCGTCGATGCACCCACTGTAGAATGTGAGTCTAGGGATGCATATCATTGGTGCACCCGCTGTAGAATCTGAGTCTAGGGATGTATATCGCTGGTGCGCCCGCTGTAGGATGTGAGTCCAGGGATGTATATCGCTGGTGCGCCCATTATAGAATGCGAGTCTAGGGATGTATATCGCTAGTGCACCCTCTGTAAGATGTGAGTCCAGGGATGTGTATCGCTGGTGCGCCCATTATAGGATGTGAGTCTAGGGATGTATATCGCTGGTGCGCCTACTCTAGGATGTGAGTCTAGGGATGTATATCGCTGATACGCCCATTGTAGGATGTGAGTACAGGGATGTGTATCACTGGTGCACCTACTGTAGGATGTGAGTCCAAGGATGTATATCGCTGGTGCACCCACTGTAGAATGCATGCGAGAATCTACTTCTTGTGAGATCATGTGCTTGACATATACCTGTATAACATGTTTAGGAAAAGTGTTAGTTCATTTGTACTGCCATTTACTTATGGGCTTACCACTAACCTCTGAATTTCTTGCTATTTTGTAGATTATGTCTCAGATAGCAAGCTCCAAGGGAGATTGGGGGAAGGCCCCCATGTATGTGACATCCCAGTGGGTGATTCTTTTGATGACGAGACCACTTCAGCTGGTGTGCAGGTGGCTCGGGTTCTGCAGAGCTGGTTCGATCATGGGGAGAAGGATGCTGGTCTCGTCGGCGGCATATCTATTGAGACTAGGTCTAGGAGACGAAGTTCCGTTGAGACGGCCAGTGTTTCATTTGAGTCCCGTACCGTTTCTAGTGGGACAACTTCATGGCACAGACCGGTTGGAGGGAGGGGAGCCTCTTGAGGAGCGGTGCAAGATGATGACATCTTTATAGACAGGGATGAGGTCTTTGCTAGGCCCGAGGTCCTACTGGAGTTTAGTGCTCAGAGGCATAGTCTGGGACCGAGGTTTCCATCGCACTAGGCCGGGGCCGACACTCGTAATTAGGCCATAGATAGAGACATCCAAGATACTCACCTCCAGCATGGGCTGAAGGATCATCCTTCTGCACCGGCGCGGAGGGGACAGGTATGTTGCATTTCCTTCTTGGTCGTTCAGCTTCTAATTATATGCATGTGCAAACAAGTAAAGTCTGATTTCAAATGCAGGGGAACGAAAGGCTCTGTGGCTAGGGCCCCTGGTCCACTTTCTTTCGGACATTCTTCGCTCTTGGGACCCATCCATGGTACGCCGCGTTTCTGAGATAGTAGGGACTTAAGGACTTCCTGCGGATTCCCCTGTTTACCATGAGGCAGGAGATTGCTGAGGCTCTGGTGTGACGGTTTCACGCCAAGACAGGCTCGGGGAGTATGCTGTCCTTCCTATTGACTAGACCGCCATTTTGGGCATCAAATTTGGTGGCCATCGAATTCCAATGGATGAGATGATCTTTGAGACGTACGACTGGGGCGAGGCCCCCGCCGATGCACATATTTGTCGGTGCTTCCTCTGGTTCCTCGGTAGTTGCTTCTTGGGCAACAACCGATCGGTGTTGACTAGTCAACTGTTGTGGGCTGTAGGGGTAGTCTCCGGCATCAGGACGTACGACTGGGGGTCAGTGACCTATAGCTTCTTCATTTCCTTCTTGAGGCGGGCCTTCCAGCGAGACTTTAAGAGTTTGGAGGGATGTTAGCAGATATTGACAATGTGGGCATATGAGTACATCCCATCCTTGTGGCCTTATTATACAAGATTTTCCTTGACAGCATACCCTCGAGCATATGCATGGGCTCATTATAGAATCACGAGGGTAGTAGTAGTGCAACCAGCCACCATCTTCCTCGCTCTAGACTGTGTCACCCGGGATGAGATCGTAGTTCGTCCATATGATGGTATGTTACTGAAGAGACAGGAGCTCATTATAGCTATGGGCCAGTCGAGGATCCGACGTTGGTTTTGGGCCCTGATGAGTTGGGAGTTCTTTCTAGCGGAGAGGACCTTTCATCAGGTTATGCTAGTATGTATAGTACCCAGGGATCTGCCTCCTCATGGTTTGTCATTCAAGGCCATAGTTTTGGATGACTTGGAGCATGCGGTGGGCGCCTTTGATGCTTATGTGGACACAAGTAGAGACTATTCCACTTGGTTTGTAGAGTCTTCTGTGGGGCCTATCATCGGAGGTGTTCCCGTGAGTAGGGGTAGAGTGTTGGGAGGTGTTGTTCGCGCTCAAATAGCCATCAAGATTGAGTAGGGAGCATGTGTAGAGACCGCAAAGGCTAAAGCAACAGAGTTTGAGGCCCTATTTATTGCTAGAGAGGCGCACACGCAGGAGGAGATAGGTCTAGGCTAGTCGATGTGATGGGCGAAGAGCGGAGCCAGTTTCAGACTGAACTAGCCCTTCATTAGGGCTATTCCATGCTTTTGATGGGATAGTTACGAGCGGCTCGTATTCTTGTTTCGATTGCGCCTAAGATTCCCGGTCGAGGGCTGATCGTTCCTCTGTCCGGGCACAGGTATGTGCCCATTCCTCCAGGCCCGCCGGGCGATTGGGGTTCTTTTGCTCAAGCTCTGGGGCGTTCCTAGCGTCCCGGGTATGCTCCCGACACTTTAGGTGGTGCGGGTCCTTCCACCAGCCCTTTTGTAGGCAGCGTTGATGGTGATGACACTGATACAGATACGGACCAGTTCATTGGCAGTGATGATTCTCAGTAGAGTTAGCCATTTGTTGTATCATGATGTAGCCCCTACGTGGGCATGTATTTTTCCATGTATTCTATAGACAATGCCGCTTTGGGGGCCAGCTATGTATGTATACTATGTATTGCCTCTTGGTAGGCCTGGACTTGTACGTATTGTATTGCCCCGCAATGGGCTTTGATGTATGATATTATCTCTTTAGAAGGGGGGCTGATGTATGTGTAAGACAATGCCTCTAATTTGGACTTACATGTATCATCTGGATAAAACGCCTTTAGAAGGGCGGCTAATGCGTATGGAAGACAATGCCTCTGATTAGGACTTTCATGTATCATCTAGATAAAACGCCTTTAGGAGGGCAGCTGACGTATGTGTAAGACAATGCCTCTGGTTAGGACTTATATGTATGATCTTATATAATCTCAAAAAATGCCTTTAAGAGGACCGTTGAGACGTACGCATTAACCATTGCATATCCATGGTGGATGGTGGTATTGAGCCAGCTTATGTGATAGGCCAAGAATGTATTGACCCCTTGTGATAAATTAACCAATTAATTAGCCAAGTTAATTAATTAAATTAATTAGCCAAGTTAATTAATTAAATTAATTAACATGCAATACGCGTGGTAGCACAAAACAAATCACCAATTAAACTTAATGCAGCGGAAAACAAATTTGACACAGGTGATTTGTTTACGAATGGGGAAAACCACCGAGGCAAAACCCCACCGAGTGAATTTAAGGTCACCACTCCCGAGAATCCACTATTATCAAAACAAGCGATTACAAGTAAAGGAATCCCAGTACCTTATACCAACCTACAGTTGAACCCTTACCCCAATACCCAATTGGACTTGTTCTGTAGTGACAATATCTCCTTTTCAATGCACGGCTCCCAGTACGTGACTAACCAATTTGATGCGCGGATCCCAGTACGCGGCTTACTCCTTTGCACGAATCCAAATACGTGACTAACTCCACAACAACCCTTTGATTGTTGTAGTTGATTTGTAGCAGCTTCACATAGAAACACCAATTAGATCTTCAATGTTGGTGCAAGAGACTTTGCTTGGTTACAGAACCCAAAGGCGTACAAGAAACGCAGCAAGAACTCTTTCTTCTGTAGGAGGAGGCTAGGGTTTTCAATCTACCTTTTTACATATTTTCTCACACTCTCTTTCTTTTGGCTCTCCTTTTGCGTAGACCGCCCTTTCGGGTTTTCAATCTACCTTTCCACATATTTTTTGTTTTTCCTTTTTTTTTTGTTTTTTGTTTTTTTGACATAGAAATAAAAATGAGGTGCACTGCAAGGCCCTTTCATGCAAAGTACTGTCTGACGGTGTCATAAATGGTGGGCATATTGAAGTTATGCCCGTCCATGTCGGCTAGAATCAAGGCTCCTTTGGAAAGGCCTTCTTTACCACGTATGGGCCCTCGTAGGTTGGGCCAAACTTTCCCCTGTGATCAGGCATGGCCTAGTTGCGTTTCTTCAAGACTAGATCACCTTCTTGAAAGACTCTGGGTCTAACTTTCTTGTTGAATGCTCGCTCAGCGCGGCGTTGGTACAATTGTCCATGGCACATTGCGGTCATGCGCTTCTCATCTATCATGTTCAGTTGTTCATATCAGGAACGGGTCCATTCAACTTCTGATAGCTCTGTTTGAGATAAAATTTGGAGAGACGGGATCTCTACCTCTGCGAGGAGGACGGCCTCCATGCCATATACAAGTGAATACGGGGTCGTACCCGTGGAAGTATGGACAGAGGTGCGATATGCACACAGAGTAAATGGCAAGTATTCGTGCCAATCCTTGTATGTGTCTATCATCTTCACCAAGATCTTCTTTATGTTCCTATTAGCAGCTTCCACTGCACCATTTGTCGGACCGTGTGCCTTACCGATCCATCCAACGACCAATTGGTGAAGGATGAGGGGGCACAAATCTTTTATACCATTCGATCGCAGACCAAGCCCATTGGTATTGGAGCAAATTGTAAAATCCCTCACACCATTCATTTAAGGGCGATAGGGAATCGAATTTCTGTGCTCGATCTTGAACTGTTGGCAGAGTTGCTGGATCATTTTTCCAAAGACGCTCAAGTCATAGGCTCCAAACTCTAGGGCCACTTGTAGGCCAACTATGCACGCTTTGAACTCTATGACGTTGTTGGTGCAACCGAAATTCAGCTTAACTGACACAAGGATTTGCTGGCCCTTGGGGGAAACTAAGACTGCTCCCACTCTATTTCTTGTAAAGTTGGCGACTCCATCAAAATAAAGCTTCCAACGCCATGGTTCCACACTGTCTGGTTTTGGCTCTAGTGCCATGAGATCTCGTCAAGGAAGAGGGATTTTGAAAGTTTTGGACCATTCAGCGGCTAGTCCGCTAGGTAATTGGCTATGGCCTGGCCCTTGATGGCCTTGTTACAAACACAATGTCAAACCCAGAGAGCAACATTTTCCAACGAGAGATCTTTCCTGCAAGGTCTGGCTTTTCAAAGATGTACTTAATGGGATCTATGCGGGAAATGAGCCGCGTGGTGAGATAGAGCATATACTGCCGCAACTTGTGTGATGCCCACGCTAGGGCGCAACATGTCTTCTCAATGGCGATGTAGTTATCTCGAAACTGGTGAACTTCTTACTTAAGTAATAAATCGCCATTTCTTTCTGGTCAAGATTAGCCACTTGGCCTAACATGCAACCCATGGAGGTTTCTTGCACCACTAGGTAAAGGATCAACAGATATCTCGGTGTCGGAGGAACTAGAACAGGAGGGTTCAACAAATACTGCTTGATCTTGTCAAAGGCCACTTAGCACTCGTCTGGCCATTCTATCTTTGCGTCTTTCTTCAAGAGCTTGAACAACGGATCACGTGTAGTGGTCAACTGTGCTATGAAGCGAGCTATGTAATTGACTTTGCCTAAGAAGCTGCGAATCTGCTTCTCGGTTTGCGGTGTCAACATATCTTGGATGGCTTGGAAATGAAATAGTGCATGACTGTCTTTGCTGTCACAGAATGAGCAGATTCCCTAATCAAATCCTGGGGTTCCCATACCTTTAAGATCAAGGTGGCTCTCCTAGACTAAGGCTCGAAGCATAGCCTTCTGGGGGAATGATGGTGAGGAGAAATCCGGAACCCTTTCTTCCACTGTGATAATGGCATTCACATCCCCTTCCTAATGGAGAGGTAAAGGGTTTGTGAGGATGTTCGGAGCGGCTACATTATCGAACTGTATCAACTTGTTGTCTATGTTGTCTATGAGGTAACATTCCTCAAGGGTATGACCTTCGGCCCCAAAATGGTGTTCACATTTCTTGGACGAATCGAAACCCCTAGGCCTTTCTGATGCGTTATCAACCATATGAACATCGGCTTCCTTAGTCTTGCGACCAGTCATTCTCGTGACTTGCTGTTCAACCATGGAACTCAAAGACTTGGCATCCATGATCTTCTTGCTCCTAATACCCTCGTCAATGCGCTCCCCAATAAGGATGAAGCTAGCGAAATGAGGGACTTGGATGCTGATCATCTTCTCATAGTAAAGAGGCTTAAGGTTATCAATGAACCACTTGATCATTTCGTTTTCCATCATGGGGGGTTGCACTTGTGCGGCTAGCTCACGCCGCCTCTGGGCATACTCACGAAAGGATTCCCCACTCTTCTTTTTTGTCCTCTGAAGAACGGTGCGGTCGGGAGATATCTCGGTGTTGAACTCGTAATACTCTAAGAAAGAGTTGGCCATTTCCCCCCAACTAGAAGTCTTTTCCAATCTTGCATACCAGGTGGCTACGGGGCCAGTCAAGCTATCAGGGAAAATCTGGCAAAGTCGAGGGTGATTATCCACATACGGAGCCATCTTCTTACAGAACATGCGCAAGTGCATGCAGGGGTCTTCTGTACCATTATACTTGACAAACTCTGGTGCCTTAAACTTGGGAGGCATAATGACCTGAGGGAAGTTTGTCAGACTGTTTAGATCAATGCTTCCATGGACGCATGAGCCCTCTATGATACGAAGCTTCTCGGCTAGAGTTTCCACTTGGCACTTGACTTGGCCAAACCCAGATTCAAGGTTCTTATTTTTAGAAAGATATGTTTCCTAGTTATTTCCCTGGGGTGGTACATGGTGGCCCTATTCCTGTACTGGCGGATGCAGATTTTCATTCTCGGTCTGGGGACCTCTTTGGCTATGACTGGAAGAGTTTTGTCCTCCTCCTACAACTAGTTATTGCACCATGCGCATCAATTCTGACACTTGCTCTTTCAGAAGAGCGACTTCCTGAACAGTTTCCTCATGGGGAGAAGTACCACTAGTAGACATCCCTCTTGTGCAAGACCTAGTGACAATGGGATCACAGCGTGGCAGTAGCTTAGCCTATTTCCTTTTAGCAATCTTTTGATCCTGAGAAAGCAGGAAGTGGAAGAAACGGGGTGCGTTTGACAAAGCAGAAACATAACACCAAAATCAAGTTAGTTTATGCTCTTGGTATTTAACGTACACCTACCATTTTTCGAAAAATTTGGCTTTGCACCCTTGCTCGGGTATTTATCATGGTGAGTTTCTACTATGATGCAAGACTAATGCACAAGATTGGCAAGTAATCGAAACTTTCATGATATGCTTAACAATGTGGGAAGGACCCTTCCTTTGATTACATGCTTGTACAAAATTTGCTTTTACAACACTGGGTTCATCGGCTCCAATAATGGGCCTTTTACAATACAAGAAATGCGACTGCGAGGAAAAACTCGACTTCTGATGGTGTCGAATTCTTGAGGAAGCTCTTGGATACTTGGACAGCATGGATCTCTTGGACCTTTAGATCTCTTGGGGGAGCCCTTGGATTCTTGACATCTAGGACCTTTGGCATTTTTGACATCTTGGCGATTCGGATTTCTTGACAATTTGGACATCACAGGCCTCTTGGCAATTTGGATCTCTTGGGAAAGCCCTTGGATTCTGGCATCTAGAACCTCTTGGCAATTTTGACATCTTGACAATCTAGGCGACTTGGACATCTTGGACCTTTGGATCTCTGATAGTTTTCCGGCAACATCTCATCCTAAACGGAGTTTCGGTTACTTGCCACAAATTTTATCTTTGCACAATTAGGTGACAGAACCAATTAATGTATGCATGAGTGCCCTTGTAGGGTTGCAAACCCTTAGGGATAGGGTATGGTCTAACATGTACAAGCATCAGAGTTGCTTTTCCTAGGGGTTTAATCATGGATGTTGTGCAAACAAGATAGAAAGAACCTGGAGTAGAGCATAATTTCTTCGGCGCAAGTAAAAAGGGCGCACTTGTAACAAGACACTTTCCCCTGACCTCTAGCCCTACAAGGGTATCCTTTCCTAGGCTTGGATGTTCACTCTTAAGGTTTCACCTAATCCTGATGGGCTCTAGCTTGATCTAGTCCTCACGGGTTTGACATAACTAGGCCAACCATATGCAAAGGCTTAACTGGTAGGTGGTTCCTGTCCTAGGGTACTCAATCGCCATACCCCTCCCTTCATTGAAGCTATGGGGTAGGAAGGATCGAGGGGGCCTTTTCAGCTACTCTTGTCCACCCATGGACCCAGAAGTGCCTACAACATCAGCCCCGAACTAACTATGGGTAACACTGCCGATGTTTTCATCTAGGCATCTATAGATGGGGTGATGAAATTCCCAAAGAGATGTGACTACACCAGCAGTGCGGAGTCCGGGTTTAGCTCAAAAAGGGTGTATATGTCATGCAATTCTTAATGAAGGGGAAAGACTTTTTCAAAGCACAATAGATATATATATATATGGAAAGCAGATAAAGGTGTAGCGGAAATTAAATTTTGCTACCCTATGTTTGCATGTGATGGAAAGCGGTAAAGCATGTGAGGAAAGCGGTAAAGCCCATATGAAAATACCTTAAAGCCCCCCCTTTTGGAAAAGGATTTTCTAGAAAAAGATTTTTGCTCTTCTGAAAACGGTCTACTAGGATATAGTAGAAGTCCTTTTCAAAAGGAGAGCCTTGGAGGCCAATGCCAATTTCTGTGTTTTGAAAGCCAATGTCCAGAGATTATGGTTTTATCAAAAGCTCTAAAGGCTAAACTCTCATCGATCCCCAGCAGAGTCGCCAGTTTGTCGACACCCAGCCTCGATCTTTGGGTAGCGGAAAAGACCGCCGCCGCCGTGGGCCTTTGTTTGACCACTCGTCGTGGCGATAGTTGGCGTAGCGCGGGGCCCATTAGAGGCCCCTCTCAATGCGAATGGTGTGTATGGTTCGCGCGGAGCTTCGGGTGCCCTCTCTCTCAGTGGAGGAAGGTAGGTCTACCTTTGGTTTCGCCACCAATCATTGGGTTTTTCTAAGGTGTGATTAGTCACTTGTTTCTAGTTGATTTTATTACCAATCCTAGGTTAAGAAAAATGTCATTTTTCCTAATCTAATGTGGATGGCAAAAAATCTTGATTCTTAGGTCCGGAAGTTTGGTTACGTGTGGGTAAGGTGTTAGGCACCCCACAACACCTATCCAAGGACAATCCTTTGTTTTTATAAAACCTTAATTTTTGGAGATTAGCAGTAAAAACACGATTTCGGTATTGGCTTTTGGGGTTTTGCATGCATGGGGGCTTTGAGGTTTTGGCTTTTGAATGGGAGTGGTCCCAATCTATGCTTTCCTAAGGCATCCAAGCAAAATGCCAGATTTCCACCACGAAAACCTAGCGAGAAGTCACCTTACTTTCGCGGTGGAAATTAGGCATTGCTAGCCTTAAGTGACACGAATCGCGACAGTCACACCGAAGAGGGGAAAGGAGGTATATTTATACATGCATCATGCACAATGCTACCACACAGAGCAGGAAAGTAAATGCCTACATCCCTAAAGCATGGCCCAAAATATAAGTGTAGGAAAGTAAACAAGGGTCGCCATACTCTAGAGATGAGGACGAATGGTACACAACATGATATACCTAATACAAACCATCTAAGAGAGAAATGGAGGAGGAATAGAGGGGGTTTAAAGAGTACATAACCAAAGGGAAAAGCTAAACCCTAGACCTACTGAACGCAGCCGCTCGGCCCGATTGCATGCTTGCATCCATGCCCTTTTTTCTTACACCTAGGAGATCGTGCCCTAGCTCCATGTGTGTACATGCAAAGGCAAAGACAAGAAAACTAGTAGACAAGCAATGGAAGGAAAATGCGTAAATAATAGCAAGAGGACACAAAGCAAACAAGCAAGATAGATATAGCAAGCATAGAAATAAGGATTCGGGCACACAAGCAAAGGAGATAGCAAACAAAAAAGCAAGAAAGGCAACAAGCAAAGAAACAAACAAAAGGTGGTGTCCACGAGGGACAAATGTAGGTTTGGATCCGATGTCCATAGCTTTATTGTGTTGAAGTATGGATGACACACTAGCAAGCAAGACTCATGCATGGACATGTAAGCAAGCGTGTAAAGATTCATAGAAAGCCAACGAGTGGCATAAACAAGCATGGCAAGCATATCATCGCACGGAGCGAAAAAGGAGAAGTATGCATGAAGCAACCGGCATCACGGCGATGCATCCCCAAATGGTTACATCTGAACAAGGCCTCATGGGCGTCGGATGTAACCACACAACCACAAACTCTCTAAGGGCGTCAAATGTGGCAAAGCCTAGAACTAGAGAGGCTAACACAAGCATAAAGCATAGAAGCAAACAAGCATAGACATGCAAATGGGGTGATCCAAACCCTTTGATATGGGCCAAGGTGTACAAACGATGACAAAGACCATCGGGTCTAGATCGTGTCCTAACCAATAGGCCGAAATGCAAGAAAGAAAGATAAAGCGACAAAAAGGCTACAATAGCACATGGCAAGACAAACATAGCCTAGGTCTAGGCACGCAAACATGGCATGGAGCGCACAAGCACATGGAAGATGGCATAAAGCAAGTAGAGCATAGGTCTAAGCACACAAGTATGTGAAAACCTAGATCTATGCAAGAAACATGTGAAAACGTAGATCTAAGCACATAAACATGGAAGAACGTGAATCCAAGCATATAAGCGTGTCCGGATGTGAATCTAAGTACAAAACATGGCAAAAAGCAATGAGCACACAGATCCGAGTGAAGCATAACCATAGACATGGTATCAAGCATGTAAGCACATAACCCTAATCATCAACATAATGCAAAAAGAGGAGAAAAACCAAGGAAACATGGCATAAGACCCTAAGCATGTAGAAACATAGATCTAAGCATAAAACATGGCATAAAGGCACACAAACATGTAGATCGGGACAAATAAACATGTGAACAAGCATAAAAGAACGTGGATCTAAGCTAAAAACACACTAGAAACAAGATAAAGTAAGAAACATGTCAAAGAAAGCAATAAAACATATTATTATGGCAAAAAGAGCAAGAACATGCTAGGAAAAAGATATAGAAGGTTAGGGTGTGGATGATAGTTAAAAAAACTACATCCACACCCCTAAACCCCAAATCTAAGATGTAGAACCAAGGAAAGGAAGATTGTTTCAAAAACAATACCTTGTGTTCTTGGTGGAGATGCAAGAGTCAAGAAACTTTGATGTGTTTTTTGAAGTGTTTTTGGGTGTTTTTTTTGGTGTTTGGAAGAGAGAAAAAATGTAGAGAGATGATAGGAAGAAGGAAAATTTCAGAAAAATATCCCTATCTGGGGTGTACCTGGGGCTATTTATAGCCCTGGGCGCAAAAATCGACAAGGCGGCCATTGTAGGGCCGCCGGAGGCCTTTCAATGGCCTCCGGCCTCAATCCTCCTTTGATCAGGCTGATCTTGACTCCTTTGGATAGATCTTGATTTTCAGTTTCTAAAAAGCGTGTAAAACACTATGAACGTTTAGACCCCCAATTAACAAATTACCAAATCAAGCTTATTATCAAACAATTGATGTGCGGAATATGAACATAAGCGTATAACAGAATTGATAAACAATCTAGACCAAATAAAATCACATCCACAGCAAAAATTAAATGGCAATGATTAAGTGAAGAGAGATGCAAACACAAGGACAACACAGCGATGTGTTATCGAAGAGGAAACCGAAGCTCTCGGCGTAAAACCTCTCCGCCGCCCTCCAAGCGGTAAATAATCCACTAAAGAATGTAGTTGGGATACATGAACAGTAGAAGACCCTCCAAGCCTAATCTACCTAGTGTACCTAAGCCCTCCAAGCTTCTTGCTCCAACGAGGTTACGCCGAACCTATTTCTTCTTTAGCTTACCGGATTCCACTACTAACCATAGCATCAACCAATGTGAATTGGTCCCTTCCTAACTGCTTCCCAAAGCACCAAAAAGCCTTCTTACAGATGTGGGTATGGTGAGAAAATGATTTGGCTAAGAACCTCTCAAGGATGTAACAATGGAGAGGGTGAGAGTAAAGGAATTTGAAGAGTCTCTATGTGAAGATTGGGGATGAGTTAATCTTGTTTTTCTCTAGGGTTTCTCTCTCAAAATTCTCTCTGGAAACTCTTTACATTTCATGGTTATAAGGGCTATTTATACTGGGGTGAGAGTGGAATGCGAAGAGACAGGTTTTTCAAAACAGAGCTAGCTGGCCGACTTGGCCTCGCGACTTGACTGAATCGCGAGTTCAAGCCGCGAGCTAACAGAACGGCCAGGCTGGACTTTTTGTCCTGTAGTGCTCTAGTTGGGGTGACTATTCATCTTCTCTGCACGCTTCACTCGTGTGCTGCAGTTGGTGACTTGCCAGTCGCGAGTCACCCGCGAGTCCCAGCCGCGAGTCTCTGCATCCTTGCACAATCTTGAGTATTTCTTCACACTCTCTCACACACTACCCTTACATGTTTCCCACCTAAATACAGGGTTACTAATTGCTAAAATACAAGCAAATTTGGTACGAAATAAAGCCAACAGAATGGTTAATTAAATTCAACCTTACAGGTATGTAACTCAAAAATCCAACGTTCGGATCAAAAGTTATGGCTCTCGGAAGTTTGCGGTGCATCGATCAGTGTGTCATTCCAGTTTTCGTGATATCTCGGTTGTTCTAACTCCGATTTCAACCCATGAACAATCGTTGGAACGAGAATTCGATAATATTTGCAATGGCATTGATTTTAACCCGTTCCAGCAGCCAGATTAAAATTAGGGTTTTTGGACCCACTTGGGATTGACTTCGGGTCAAACTTGGTCCAACTTGGTCAAAGTTTGTTAAAATCTTCGAGAAGCTCGAGTTTGAAGTGAAACTGTGAAAAATGTTGTTTTGTGAGAGTTCGAACCATGTTTGACCTTCTGTCAAACCTAGGGCTGACTAGGTGCATTTTGGTCATTTCAGTGGAAAAAGGCACTTCAGGTGCTCCGTTGTCCAAACGGGTTGCGCCACGTCGTCCTAGATGTTCTCATGGCCTCGTAGAGAGAAAATAATATTTTTAGATTTCCAGGGGTCCAACACGCAAATCGAGGGCAGATAAAATACGGTATCAACATTTATGACCAAAGAGCTTCCTGATCTTCATTATTGATGAAGTGAAGAACTTTGCAACCAACATCTCCTTCAAGTTTGTGAGTTAGTCACGTACTGGGATTTGTGCATCATTGGTTAGTCACGTACTGGGATTCATGCATTGAACAGAAAGATTGCCGCTACAATACAAGTCTAATTGGGTATTGGGGTAAGGGTTCAGCTGTAAGTTGGTATTTCGGGATAGGCCAAAGGGTTTGGTAAGATTCCTTATACTTGTAACCACTTGTGATTGATAATAGTGTCTTCTTGGGAATGGTGACCTTAAAATCACCCGATGGGGTTTTACCTCGGTGGTTTTCCCCATTCGTAAACAAATCACCTGTGTCAAATTTTTGTTCCGTTGCATTTAATTTTAGTTGGTGATTTGTTTGTGCTACCACACCATTGCATGTAATTGAACTTAATTAATTAACTTGAGTTATTAATTAATTAACAAGGGGTCAATTCATTTTAACCCAACATAATCCTTCATTTCATATAAGTTGTGGGATAGAGCAGATTAAGAGGGCCTTTTCAGCATAATCCTATACACCCATGGACCCTTGAAAAGCCTACAATTCAACATCTAGTAACTATCTAAGGTATACGCATCCAGCATTTGCTTTCATCGCTGAGTCCGGGTTCAACCTAATATGAGGGTTGATGTCATGCATTTTGAAATGAAGGGGGAAAGACTTTCCAAGCACAACAGATATATGAATAAATAAAGGTATAGCAGAAATTATGTCTACTACCCTAGTTTTGCTCATATGAAGGAAAGCTGTAAGGCATGCTTAGGAAAGCAGAAAAGCTTCACACGTATGAAAATACCTCAAAGCTGGTTTTTTGGAAAACCATTTGAAAACATTTTTTGAAAATACTTTTGAGTTTTGAAGATAGTTTACTTGGATATAGTAAAAGCATTTTTCAAAAAGAAAGCCCCGGAGGCTAATGCCAATTTCAATGTTTTTGAAAGCCAATGTCCAAAAATTAAGATCTTATCAAAAGCTCTAAAGGAAGTGTCCCTAGTGGAGTCGCCAGTCTGTTGACGCCTCACGGCGATTCAACCACCCATTGCGACGACACTCTAACGGGCGCCCGCGAAATTGAGGGCCCAGGAGCTCAGGTTCTGTGGAGAAGGGTTATACCTCTGGTGTGTGACTGGAAAATGAGTCAATTTTAATGGATTTACCAAAGGTAACTGAAGTCGCCACCAATCATTGGGTTTTCTCTAAGGTGTGATTGGTCACCTGACTCTATTTGATTTTATTACCAATCCTAGGCTAAGAAAAATGCCGTTTTTCCTAATCTAATATGGATGGATAAAAAATCTTGATTCTTGAGTTCAGAAGTCTGGTTATGTGTGGGGAAGGTGTTAGGCACCCCACAACGCCTGTCCAAGGACAGTCCTTTGTTTTGGTAAAATCTTAATTTAAAGACATTGGCAATTAGAAACGAGCTATTGGCATTAGCTTTCGGGGCTTTCGTGGTGAAAATTCGGCAGCAGTTCGCCTAAGATGCGTCATACCATGCAAAACACTATCCTCACCATTCTTTCACTGTGAGAATATGGCAATGGGCCTCATTTTCAAGACAAAAATCCAGCAAAGTTTCACATTTGATGCGCCATGGCGCACCAGCAAGGTTTCATGCTTGTGTATGCGGCACGTGCTAACATGCTCATGCTAGGACGAGTCGGAGCCCCTCAAAGCATCAAGCATGTTGATGCGTGTCGCATACACGAAGATCACACAATATAGCATGAATCTGCACCTATAGCAATTGCCTTGGGCACATACCCACACTACAAGGTCAAGAGCACTTATGGCTAGAGAGGGTTGCTCACATAGCCATAAGGGTCCATCATACAAAGTGCACAATCACCCAGATACAAGAATATATAGATATACATACATCATGCACAATGCTATCACACAAAGCGGGAAAGTAAATAGACATCGCCAATGACCCAAAGGTATGGCCTAGCAAGGTACAGGAAATGTAAAACAGACATTACCATAGCCTGAGAATGCGGCCCAAGCAAGGAGCAAGAAAGATAAAGGGTACATGGAGAAGGGAATCCTAATACAACATTTCCTTTTTATGGGCTTGCATCCTTATCCTTGTTGCTTACGCCTAGGAGGTCGCACCCTTGCTCCAAGTGTCCATGCTCCAAGCATGTACATGCAATGACAAAGGAAACAAGCCAGTAGACAAGCAAAGAAACAATTGGAAGGAAAGCATGCTAAAAGACAAACTATCAAAGAGAGCCAAACGGGGGCAAACAAACATGTTATCAGAAAAAGGAGGGAGTCCTAGGAGGACAAATGTAGGTTTGGATCGGGTGTCCACAGTTCCATGAGATTGGAGTATGGACAACACACAGACACATGCATGAACACGTAGGCAAGCGTGCAAAAATGCAAAGAAGCAAAGAAAGTGAAACGGGTGGCACAAAGTAAGCAAGGCAAGCATTACATCATTGCACGAAGTGGAGAAAGGTGCATATCAAGCACACCAACATTACAAAGATGTTTCTCACAAGTGGTCACATCCAAACAAGCCACAAGAGGGACAGATGCAACCACACAAGCAAGTGGCCCCAAAGACTAACAAGCACAAGTCCACGAAGGGAAAAAAGCATGGCAAAGCCTAGATCTAGACAAGAAAACATGGATATAATGCATAGAAGCAAGCAAGCATATACACGCATAAAGGAAATGATCCAAACCCTTTGATATATAGGCCTAGGCATATAAATGTAGGCCTATACCACAAGATCTAGATCTACACCCTACCTAAAGGGCCAAAACACAAGAAAAAATAGATAACAAGAGATAAAAAGGCTTTAGATGTAGGTGACATAGCAACAAACATGTAGATCTAGACATAAGAACATGGCACGGAGCACACATAGACATAGATCTTAGCATAAGCATGCTAAAAGGCGCCTAGGCACATGGATCTAAGAACAAATACAATATTTAGGCATATCCTAGCCCAATAAGGCTAGCCCAACATCATCAAAGAAGTAAATCATGGCTTTAAAGGCTATTAAAACATGTTAGGAAAGCTATAAAACATGCTAGGAAGCAAGATAAAGCAAAGATATACTATGGAAAGCAAATAGTCATGTTATGAAGAAAGATAAAGCAAAGGGTGTAGATTGTATCTAAAAAGCTACATCAACACCCTTAAAAGCCCAAATCCAAGGTCCTAAGACCAAGGAGAGGAGAAAGAGTGCAAGAACACTACCTCTTGATTGTTGAGAAAAGAGAAATCAAAGGTTTTTGGATGTGTTTGGAAGAGAATTTAGAGAGGAAAAGAGAGAGAATCTGCCCAGAAAGTGCTCCAAAAATGTCTGGAAACTTCTTTTTTATCTAGGGGGTCTAGGGGTCTTTATAATGAAAATCTGACCTTTCATGGCCCTTTAGTGGCCGCCACGTCCAATGCTGACATCAGCAATCCCAGCTTCTTCCCTGGTTCGACTTCGGATGCATATTTGAAGGCCTTCTCAAACTCCGATGGAGCCAATCTTAGTGTCCCTAGAAATATTTGGATATCTAGTTTCCAGAACACTGAAGAAATTGAAATTCCAATGGTCGAATCAAAAGTTATGGCATCGGGAAGCGAGTTGACGTGCTTTGCACGATTTCCAGGATATCTCAACCATTCTAACTCCGATTTTGACCCATGAGTAGTCGTTGGAAAAAGAATTCAATAATATTTGTAATGAAGCTGGTCTCAACTTGTTCTGATGGTTAGATCAAAATTAGAGTTTTTGGGGACCTCGGGAGTCAAACTTGGTCAAAGTTGATGAAAATCATCGAGTAGCTCGGGTTTGATGTAGCAACATGAAATATGTTGTTTTGGGATGATTTTGACCAATTTTGACTTTCGGTCAACCCAGGGTTGACTAGGGGCATTTTGGTCAATTTGACCTGAAATGGCACTTTGACTGCTCTGATACCCGAACGGGTTACGCCACGTCAATCCAGATGTTTCCGTGGCCCCATGGAAGAAAGTTAATATTTTTTAGAATTTTTGGGGTCCTACACACAAATCGAGGGCGGACAAAGTACGGTATCTACAACAAGGAAAGAGTTTTTGCAGTGAATTGGGATTCTCCACCAATTTATGATGACTATCCTGAGGATTTTAGTCAAGGAGACAAGATTGAGCTTGATAAAATTAAAGTCATATACATACAAGGTGAGCCCATAACTCACACCGTTGATGAGACATTCGACATTCAAAAACAAAAGGTTATTGATTTTATTGATTACAATCATACATTAGTACAATTGGTTTGTTTAGTAGTAGATGAGCTCTCAATTGATGAACGAAGTTTCAATCTACTAAAGCTTGAACTTGAACACATTAAACACTATGATTTCATTAGGGTTGATGAGCTTCTCTCAAATCTTTTTGGTAATACAGTTAACATTAATTTGGAAATATTAATGGAAAACGTTATTGATCCCTTTTGGGAGGATTTTATTGAGCAAGAATTGAAGTTTATGGATGTGTGCATGGATTCCTTTTTAGTACTTGCTTCATATATCCCGCTATGGCAAAAAAGGTCAAGAATAAAAATTCGTACATCAAGATTTATTATGAGTGAGCAAAGTTTGATAAGTAGAAAATTAATTTGTCTTGTCTTGCACAGAAGAATAGGATGGAGAGGATTATTCGGGGTTCCAATTGATCATGGAAGATTGCCATAAAAACTCGAGGACGAGTTTTCCCCAACCCCAAGAGAATGATGCAGATTGGTTAAGGAAAAACAAAATATTTTAATATTTTATGTTGTTTCATCTTTCCTAGTGGAATTAGGATTTATTTGGTTTTACAAGTTTAATTAAATTCCTTTTCCTAGTTGAATTAGGATTTTAATTGGTTTTTTCTTTTCCTAGTTAAATAGTTTTTCCATTCTCAAGTAGAAGTAGGTTTATCATTTCTTTTCCTAAAGGAGTAGAAGAAATTCTATTCCTATAAATACTCTTTATAAAGAGGTTGATTATAGTTATGTGTTGATTAATAAAAGCTTGTTAGAGAGGTTTTCTCTATTATTTTACCTACTAGCCTAGTGTTCTTGTGGAACTTAGGTTTCGTGGAAGAGTTATAGTAATTGTGTGTTATAGATTCTGCTTTTACATGCTCACGTCGCATCAGTTGGTATCAGAGCGAGGCTAGGTTCCTACCATGGCACAAAGAGAAGCACGAGGAGGAAGACTTGTTGCCATAGATGACGTGCATGAATGCGATGAGGTTGCACGTGATGCTCAATTAGAGACAATATTTCAACGAACAAATAAGTAGTTTGATTCACTTTCAAAGTAGCTCACTGCCTTAGCCATTGGAAATTGACCTCAAAACTACCATCCAAATCCATGTTATGTGGAGGAGGAGGAGGATTGTGATATAAAAGAGGATGATGAATACATGAAAGAGTTTTTGCAATAAATTCGGATTCTCCACCAATTTATGATGACTATCCTGAAGATTTTAGTCAAGGAGACAAGACTGAGCTTGATAAAAATAAAGTCATATACATACGAGGTGAACCCATAACTCACACCGTTGATGAGACTTTCAACATTCAAAGGTTATTGATTTTATTGATTACAATCATACGTTAGTACAATTAGTTTGTTCAGTAGTAGATGAGTTTGTTAGGATTAGTGCCCTAAAATCCTATTGTCTGATGCTATGTATGTTATTATGTATGACTTAATGTTGTGATTAATAAAGTTGCTTTATTATTATCTAAAATGATGATAACATGAATATTTAGACATTATCATATAGTCTATGAGATGCATAGTATGTGATTTATGTGAAAAGTCACAGAAGATATAAATCACAAGTTCTTTGTAAACTCAGAATTTTAGTTTGTAGTCGGTGATGAAATTGAGCATTTCATCTACGAAGACTATAACATATCAACTAAGATGATTTGTCTTGATCATGGAAGTGGAGACTTCTAGTTGATATTGATATGTTTTAAGAGTTAAAACATATTGAACTGGACCGCTGTGAGATTTATTATTCTCCTAACGACTGTCAAATGAATAATAAATCTCACGACTTTTATTTACATGAACTCTTAATCCTGAGAGAATAATGAGCCTGATCATGAAGTGTAAGTTGCTTTGATATATCAAGAGTGAGATCTAAAGTTACAGTCAAAACCTCAGTATGTTGGGCAGCCACATTTAGTGTTGATGGAACATATATTCTCAAGATGGAATTCATAGTCTCTTAACGGAGATACAAAATATTCTCTTGAGATAAGTTTAATGGTTTGTTATTCAGAATGTTAGGCCTAACTAGTTTAGTAAATAGTTACTAAAGTATATATTTACGAAATTGGATTTTATAAATATATGATGAATAACTTAAAGGATTAAACCGAGTACTCAAGGATTAAGATATAGTAATTTACAAAGTGACAGTCTATATTCATGACTTTGTATTACTACGAATATTTTATGAAGGGGTTGCATGTACAATAAAGTCTTGGGATATAATTTATAGATAAGGCCTAGAGTGCAATTATATTTATATAGTGGTATTAAATATAATTAATGGTAATTTTGGACTTGTCAAGAGTTGATAGAAAAGCCCAAGGCCCATTGGAGCTAGTGTCTTATTTGTTCCCTTTTGGTCCCACTCCAAGCCACATACTAGAGCCCAATTGGAAAGGCCCAAAAGGCTAGCCCAATTAGATAATTAGTTATAAGGAGAGAAACATACAGAATTTTAAAAAGATACATGAAATGGTTTTGTATGTGAGTGTTGGACACTCTCTAATTCTCTCTTGAACAAATTCATATAACTGATTGAGAGACCACACTTCTTGGACGTTAGTGGAATTGGAGTGAAGATTAAAAGTGTTCCCAAGTACTTCTAATCTTTGTTTTGAAATTCACCACACCAAGGTACACTTTCTTGTTCTTAACTTCTGAAATTTACATAGTACATATTAACAATTGTGAATGAAGTAGATCCGTTAATTTTTCCGTTGCGTATGTTTTGTATGTGATACAAAGATGTATTTTTCCAATAGAGTTCTTAATTGATGAATGAAGTTTCAATCTACTAAAGGTTGAACTTGAACACATTAAACACTATGATTTCATTGGGGTTGATGAGTTTCTCTCAAAGTTTTTTGGTAATACAGTTAACATTAATTTGGAAAGATTAATGGACAACGTTATTGATCCCTTTTGGGAGGATTTTATTGAGCAAGAATTGATCGAGGTCAACAAGAGGCGTGAACGAGTGATTTTAAGTAATCTTTGTGGACGAGGCAATATGAAGTTTATGGATGTGTGCATTGATTCCTTTTAAGTACTTGCTTCATATATCCCGCCGTGGTAAAAGAAGTCAAGAGTAAAAATTCGTACATCAAGATTTATTATAAGTGAGCAAAGTTTGATAAGTAGCAAATTAATTCATTTTATCTTGCACAGAAGAATAGGATGGAGAGGATTATTCGGGGTTCCAATTGATTGTGGAAGACTGCCACAAAAACTCAAGGACGAGTTTTCCCCAACCCCAAGAGAATGATACAGATTGGTTAAGGGAGAACAAAATATTTTAATATTTTATGTTGTTTCATCTTTCCTAGTGGAATTGGGATTTATTTGCTTTTATAAGTTTAATTAAAATCTGTTTCCTAGTTGAATTAGGATTTTAATTGTTTTTCTTTTCCTAGTTAAATTGTTTTTCCTTTCTCAAGTAGAAGTAGCTTTATTATTTCTTTTCCTAAAGGACTAGGAGAAATTCTATTCCTATAAATACTCTTTATAAAGAGGTTGATTATTGTTATGTGTTGATTAATAAAAGCTTGTTAGAAAGGTTTTCTCTATTATTTTTCCTACTAGCCTAGTGTTCTTGTGGAACTTAGGTTTCGTGGAAGAGTTGTAGTAATTGTGTGTTACAAATTTTGCTTCTACATGCTCACGCTACATCAAATACGCCTCTAGAATGTGCCTGGCCTTGAATCTAGTTATGGTTTTGATTGTGAAAATGATGAACGGTTAGTATTGAGTTTTGCAATTTCATTTTCAATGGGACTAGACTTAATTTTAGCTGATTTACTGCCTCCCACAAGGCTTAAACCCCCTTCTGTTTCTCGTAGCTAACACTGCTACCCCAAATGTTGCATAACTTAAAAGTAGGACTGCATAACGTTTCCTTACTGATTCTCTGTCATGAACATGAAGAGTGTGGGAAGTGCAGCCATGAAAATGGCCGAGGAGTTTCATAGGCAATTCAATACTTTTCCAAGTCTCATGGAGTGTCATGCCAAGCCTGACTATGCTACCTGTGTGAAGATCACTGATGCATCCATCAGGGCGATGATTCCTCCTGGTGCCCTTGTCATGCTTACACCTCTTATTATTGGAATCTTCTTTGGCAAGGAGACCCTATCGGGTGTTCTAACTGGTTCCCTTGTTTTTGGTGTGTAGGTAATGTTAAATTATTAATTTATTCAACCATTGCAGTAAGGGGTTGTTTGGTTCGTTGTGATGTGCTCTTGATGTGATGTACATTACGATAATGTGACATTAAGGTTTTTGGTTTATTTTATTTTTCTAACATTACTATTATTTAAAATTACAAAATATATCACATCATCTTAATCTGATCACATTCCTAAATAATGTAATGTTGTATTCTTGTATTGAAATTACATTAATGTAAAATTACAATAACGTAATATTACGGCGTAATGTAACATCACGGTGAACCAAACACCACGCTTCCCAAATCATATACTATAATAGTAACTAATATAAATTGGAATTTTAGTCAGAGAAATTTAATGAATGCCCAATAGGACTTCATATTACTTATAAATATTTTTGTAGATTTACATTGTACTAGAAATGTAAACTAAGAATTTTCTTAACTTTATAATTAGTGTATTTGTTTGCTAACCTTACTTTGCATCTTGGCTGCAGGTTTGTGCTTTTACAGTGGTGCTTGGGATAAATAATAATGCAAAGGAGTATATTGAGGTAAACATTAAGTGGCTAATTTGTTTTCTCTACATTCCTGGTCATCATTATTTGACCAATTCAGGGTAGTAATGATGTTTCTCTGGGATTGTATTGTTAGGCCGGTGCTTCAGAGCATGCAAGGAGCCTTGGCTTGAAGGGGTCTGACTTGCACAAGGCAGCTGTGAGTGGTGACACACATAAGTAAACCTCCAGCTCATCACTTAACTGTTGGGTCCCAAATTGATAGGCCAAGAATGTATTGACCTCTTGTGATAAATTAACCAATTAATTAGCCAAGTTGATTAATTGATAGATTAACATACAATATGCGTGGCAGCACATACAAATCACCAACTAAAATAAAATGCAGTGGAAAAAAAGGTTGACATGGTGATTTGTTTACAAATGGGGAAAACTTACACGGCAAAAACTCCACTGGGTGATTTTAAGGTCACCACTCCCGAGAATTCACTATTATCACAACAAGCGGTTACAAGTAAAGGAATCCCAGTACCTTATACCAACCTACAATTGAACCCTTAGCCTAATACCCAATTGGACTTGTTCTGTAATGACAATCTCTCCTTTCAATGCATGGCTCCCAGTACGGGACTAACCAATAGGTGCGCGGATCTCAGTATGCGACTTAATCACCAACTTGAGAAGGATGTTGGCTGCAAAGTTCTTCAGTTCATCACACGATGAAGATCAAGAATCTCCTTGGTCACAAAACCCTACGGTGTACAAACACAGCAGCTTTTTCAAGAGAAAGATGAACTAGGGCAAATTTTGTCTTAGGTCACAATTTGCATGAACAAAACTTTGCTTCACACTTGTGCAACTATGTGTAACCTTTGACGGCCCTTAAAATAATCCTTATATATGTTTAGGGTTGTGAGAAAAGAAAGCCCAAACATATATCCATGGATTGGATGAAAAACAGCTCTGAAAAACTAAGTTTCATAAACCTCGATAGATAGCCATCTATCGAGCTAGCTGTCGAGCCACGGGCTGAAATAGCTTTTAAACCTCGATAGATGCTAGCTGTCAAGTCATAAATCACTCAACTCATACTCACTTGTTGAATACAATAAAATCTATCCTAACACAAACTCTTGAAAAACTTTGCAAGAAGAGAGTTTATGGCAAGAAGACTTTGACAACCTGTATTTCTGAAACACTTTAAACAAAACTCATCATGGCATCTTAGTGTAAAACAGAAATAATAGATTACATACAAAGAATAAGAAACATGTGTATAAAGAAAAAAAAGAAACAACACATGGAAAAATAGGTGAATAACATACATCAATATATATATATATATATAAACCAAATATAAGTACAATGTATGTCAAATGGTCATAAGACCTATGTACAAGAGATAATGTATCTAAAATAGAAAGAAAAGAAAAGATACAAAAATCCTCACTACATCCCTAAAAAAAAACACTCCCCCTAGCTCCTATAGTAACCCTCCCCCTATAAGTATGACTACTCTCATCTCAAAACTACTCCTCCTTTTTTTCACGAGTGACAAAGGGAAAGTATATCAAGTAGACATCTCATCATCACTAGGCGAGCCATCATCATCATCCTCATCAGCATCGTCACTCTCATCCTCAGATGCCTCGGGAGAAGGAGAGGAAGCCATAGTGAAACCACCCATGACAACCTGTTGTCGCACGATACGACCAACACGGGTGTTCACCTGACACAACTCATCGCTGAGAGTGTCAAGGCGAGCATCCATGCGCACAAGCTGTGCCATGATGGCCTCAAGTGTCACTCCACCCGCTGAAGACGAAGGAGCGGAGGTGGATGGAGCGGTAAAAGCTAGAGGAGCTGCCGTCTTTGTCCGAGGCTGTCTCGGTCTAAGCTGTGCCACACTCTGTCGAACGGTAGCTGCATCTATGACACACATGAATGTGAAGTGGGGAGACTCAGGATAGGAGATAGAAAAATGGCGAAGGAGCCGCGTGATAGTCGAAGGAAAAATGAGCTTATCACGGGTCGTCGTATCCTTATAAACATCTATAAGGGAGAGTATAAAGTGAGAAGGAAAGTTAATAGAAAGATCCTCAATGAGGGATAACAAAAAGCGAGCATGAGGCTCTGTGATAGTGTTATAGTGTGACAAAGGATGAAGAATAAATGTCATCACCATATTAAGGAATCTCGGATCTTTTGCAAAGGCCGAGCAAGGGGTGTTTTAATGCTCACCCTAAGATGATGGTGTCTCACAAAAGAGAGACGCGAGTTCGTCTTTGGACACTGTCCTCAGACGCTCATAGCCAGGGTAGTCAGGATGCACTACCCTGGGAACGTGTAGTACATCGGATACAATATCCGAAGTAACTACCATGCGTATACCCCGAACGCAAATGACAAACTGGGGTATAGAATAATCAAATCCATGCATATTGGAGTAGAACTCCTGTATGATCACAGAAGGTCACGTGATCGGGACGCCACACAGTGGCTCCCAACCTCTACTGTAGATGACAGTGGGTAGGTCAGTGTCAGAAAAATCTGACAGAACGACTTGGCGTTCCGAGTGAATGCCTCGTCGTGAAAAGTTCTCCAAGAAGTCCGATTTGGCCTTCTCATCACAGAACCGTACGTAAGATGGAGTGGGGTCAGAAGGAGAAGAAGAAGAAGCCCCGAATCGAAGAGGGTTCCAAGACGGAATGGATTTACGTTTAGGTGCCATGATGCAACTAACGTAAGAAAGAGAGAGAGAGAGACAATCAGAAAAGCACCAAACAAGTTTAATATCAAAAGGAAAAAACATGAAGGTACGTATGCATGAAAATGCATGAACATGTGACATGCAAATTTAAATACATCATGGGCTCAGCCCAATCCAAACCTAACAGCACACAAACAGTTCAACATATATAGCACACATCTAAAATGCATGAAAATATAGTTATAATGCAAATGTGATGTAATGCATGAAGTTTTAAACATCATTTTGACAAAACCCATCCCAAAAATTGAGCAAAAACTTCATTGATTTTGAAAAATCTCAAAACTTTCCAAAAATCCCAAAAGTTAGGTCAAAAATATGAAATGCATGATGAAGAGAGGGATTAAGGACCTTTCCAGTGAAGAAGAACAAGATCAAGGTCGAAGAACTCTTGGGAATGAAGTTTGGAGTGAGTGAGAGGTGTTTGGGAGGTGAAAAGACTCAAAGCAGTCGAGAGAGATCAAGGAGAATGAATCTGAAATCGTGATGCGCCTATATATAGAATCTTCATAAACCTCAATCGATCGAGAGCTATCGAGATTTAAAAGGCGTGTTTTAGCTATCGAAGAGCTATCGACGAGCTAATGAGAGGTGTCCACAGCAAAGATTCTCGATGGATCGAGACAGCTATCGAGAAGGTATCGAGAGGACAGAAAGTTTCTCGATGGATCGAACTAGCTATCGAGAGCTATTGAGAATGTGATAAAAAGCAGCTAAAGGGTCTCGATAGATTGCCTAGCTGTTGAGAGCTATCGAGATTGCTTAAAAATAGTTTTTCAAAGAAGAGAAAAACACAAATATGAATGCAATCAAGCATGCTACTCAACCAAAGATCAAAACAACATTTTAAGCTCTCAAAATCATCTCTTAATCAAGAAAAATGTTAAGCACATCGATCCCAAAACACACACACACACACTAAACAAGTCTAACTAATTTTATATTTCAAAAACAAGTTAAGACAATTTAGTGAGCATACATTAACACATGTATTCCTTGTGATGGCCAAATCACATTGTACCTGCATATGTATCAAAAGTAGCAAAGAATATTGCGTGTTGTGTGTGAAAAACATCGCAAGATTGCCTAAGTGTATACATGTTATGAAGATTTGAGATATGAGAAAATCACTTTAACTAACACACAATCATAACTATTTGATGGGGACTATTACCTTTGAGGTACATCCTATAACTCCCACATCTCCTAGAATACACGCTTGCAATCATATATAAAGCATTTTTATCTTTTTGCTTTTATTTTTCTTTGCATATTTTTCTTTAAAAAGCATATCATACATGGGCTTATAGGAGAGAGAAAAGAAATACCCAATGATGTAAAGCTTTTGACATTGTACTTTTGCTATGCCGAAGCATACATATGTCTTTTCATGATTGGCGGGCAACAGTGGTGAGATGGTTATTTATGCCTTTCTTTTAGGATTTTCTAGTCCTTCCCATCAAAAAGAGTGATACGAGTGTTAAGTATAAGAGATTATTTAACCTTACTCATCACAAACACGAGCCACAAAGCTCACTTGCTTAGTTATGCATAGAGATGCTCATCTAAGCTACAAAAGATACAAAGTTTAGAAAACTTTGTTTCATTAGCCATCCAAGGTACACAAGTACCAAGGTACACATACACACACTGTTTTTGTATTTTTCTGATTATTCAAAAAAAAAATTATTTTTATATGAAAAACAAAATAAACCGAAACTGAAAAGTAAACAAACAAAAACATGTTAAACAAAGTAATGCATAAAACTAGACTGACTCAAAACATGAAAGCAAAACACACAAGTAATGCAAAAACAAAAACAAGAAGGGGAGAGAGAAAAAAGTGACAGTATCACTTGGAGCCCTTTTCTTTCCATACCTTGGAAGAACCTTTCCGTTTAGAAAACCCTTGATCTGGCGGTGAGGGGGAAGAGTTAAAACCATTCAAGTTCAAAAGGAACATGAGGGCTTTGAGAAGATCTCCAAGAGTAGCAAAGGAGGATGGAAACTGATTCTAGTTTCCCGACGCGATCATGCTGTTGCTTTGTTGAGTGACTAACCACTTATAGCAATTAGGTCGAGTATGTCCAGCTGCGCCATAGTGATGACAGAAATGCTGCCTTTTCTGTTTGGGCTTTTGAGTATTTCCCTTCTTAGCCCTAGAGTTCCTAATCTCTTTCTTATCAAGCTTAGGGGGTGATCCTAAGATGGATTTACCCTTGTCTACTTTCTCACTAGCTAATTCATTCTTAACATTATAGTTCTCAATTTCAACATTATTAGCAGGAGGAACAAAAATAGTAGTACTAGTAGAAGCAATACTAGGAGAAGAGAAATCATACCCTAAACCGGTTCGATCGAAAGCAGATTTCTAAAGATTGAGCATCTCATCGAGCTTAGCGCTTGAAGTCCTCTCCAACTAAGCTCTGACTTGGAATAGTTCTGCCACAAGTTTCTTGGTCTTCTCAGCCAAGAAATTATTCTCAAATCTCAATGCTCCAATAGTCTTATTGGCTTTATCAAACTTTGTGGAGATTTCTTCTCGCTCAAGCTCCATATCACTAAGCTTCTTGGTGGCCAACCTATACAACTTCTCATGCTTTTCGGAGACCTTGTATAACTTTGCATAGGCTGTGTGGATATCATCTTGTTCATTCATCTTTTCAAACTTAGACTCCACTAATTTATCTTCTTCATCCACATCTTCAACAATCCCTTCAGTAGGATTTACAGTGGCAGTAAAGGCATTTAGGATTCCATCATCCTCATTATCAGAGTCATCCTCAGGCTCGATGTCGCTCAAGGTAGCAGCAAGTGCCTTGCTCTTCCCAATAGTCTTGAGATACGTAGGGCACTCTTGTTTCATGTGACCGAAACCCTAACACCCAAAGCATTTTGGTCCTGAGGGAATAGTGTACTAACCGCCATCCCTAGCATCCTTCTTCTCTTTGTCTTAACTCTTGAACTGCGAAGAACTGGATTGCTTTTGGTCCTTGTCAAATCCTTTTGTGTTGGCATTCTTCATAAACTTCTTGAACTGCCTCGTGATATAGGATTTCATCTTAGAATCTTCATCGTCTGAAGACTCATCGGTGTCACTGCTCTTGGCTTCAATGCCATGCTTTTGCTCTTGCTTGATTTCTCGATCCTTGTCAAGCCTAACTCATAGGTCTGCAGATTGCCAACCAACTCTGTCAAAGGAATTTTGTCAATATCCTTTGATTCCTCAATCGCAGTGATCTTGGCGTGAAATCTCTCGCATAGAGATCTGAGCACCTTTCTCACAATCTTGGGTTCAAAAATGGTTTCCCCAAGATTAAAGGCTGAGTTCACTATGTCCTTGAGCTTGGTATAGAACTCATCGAATGACTCATCCTCCTCCATCTTGATCTCTTCAAAGCTTGTAGTGAGCCTCTGAAGCTTTGAATCCTTGACAGCCTTGGTTCCCTCATAAGTTGTCTGGAGGATGGTCCATTCTTCCTTTATAGTTACAATGAAGGATATTTTCTTGAACTCCTCATTTGTGACTGCATTAAATAAAGCATTCAATGCCCTACTGTTGAAGTTTGCCGCCTTGATCTTAGCATCATCCTAGTCAGCCGGCGCTTCCGTAGGCTTAATCCAACCTATCTCCACAGCTTGCCATACTTTCTCATCTAAAGACTGCAAGAAAGCTCTCATGCGTACTTTTCAGTATGCATAGTTAATGCCATCAAATAAAGGAGGTATAATAAGATACTGTCCTCTATCCATGACAAACAGGGGTCAATGGATCACACAAGAAAGATTAACACCTAATCAGAGTGTGCCTGCTCTGATACCACTTGATAGACTAATAATGTATTGACCCCTTGTGATAAATTAACCAATTAATTAGCCAAGTTGATTAATTAATAGATTAACATACAATATGAGTGAAAAAGATCATACCAGATGAAAAAAGATGATCTTTAGGCCGAAAAACTTTTGGGAATGAAGTTTAGAGAGAGAAAAATGTGTTTGGGAGGTGAAAAAACACAAAAGTATCGAGAGAAGTGAGTCTGAAATCGCGCGGACCCTATATATAGAACCTCTTAAATCTCGACAAATCGAGAGGTGTCGAGAGGTGTCGAGGTTTAAACTTTGACAGATGCATCTATCGAGAAGCTATCAAGAGGTGTCCACGGCAAAAAGAGGCTCGATGGATTGAGGAGCTATCGAGCATCTATCGAGGAGACATAAACTTTCTCGATGGATCGAGGAGCTATCAAGAAGCTATTGAGATTGCGATAAAAAGAAGCTGAAGAGCTCGATAGATAGCCTAGCTGTCGAGAGGTGTCGAGGAGCTGTCGAGATTGCTTAAAAACAGTTTTTCAAGAAGAGAAAAACACAGATATAAATGCAATCAAACATGCAACTCAACCAAGGATCCAAATAACATTTTAAACTCTCAAAAACATCTCTCAACAAGAATAATGTTAAGCACATAGATCCAAAACACACACACACACACACACTAAACAAGTCTAACCAATTTTATATTTCAAAAACAAGTTAGGACAGTTTAGTGAGCATACATTAACACATGTAAACCTTGTGATGGCCAAATCACATTGTACCTGCACATGTATCAAAAGTAGCAAAGAATATTGCGTGTTGTGTATGAAAAACATCGCAAGATTGCATAAGTGTCTACATGATATGACGATTTGTGATATGAAAAAATCACTTTAACTCACACACAATCATAACTGTTTGATGGGGACTATCACCTTCGAGGTACATCCTATAACTCTCGCATCTCCTAAAATACACGCTTGCAATCATATATAAAGCATTTTGATCTTTTTGCTTTTATTTGCTTTGCATATATTTTTTTTAAAGCAAACCATGCATAGGCATATAAGAGAGAGAAAAGAAATACCCAATGATGTTAAGCATTTGACATTCCACTTTTGCTATGCCGAAGCATACAAATGTCATTTCATGATTGGCAGGCAATAGTGGTGAGATGGTTATTTATGCCTTTCTCTTAGGATTTTCTAGTCATTCCCGTCAAAAAGAGTGATACGAGTGTTAAGTATAAGAGATCACTTAACCTTACTCATCACAAACACGAGCCACAAAGCTCACTTGCTTAGTTGTGCATAGAGATGCTCATCTAAGCTACAAAAGATACAAAGTTTAGAAAACTTTGTTTCAATGGCCACCCAAGGTACACAAGTACCAATGTACCCAAACACACACTGTTTTTGTATTTTACTGATTTTTCAAAAAAAAAAATTATTTTTATATGAAAAACAAAATAAAGCAAAACTTAAAAGAAAAACAAACAAAAACAAGTTAAACAAAGCAATGCATAAAACTAAACTAACTCAAAATAATAAAGCAAAACACACAAGTAATGCAAAACAAAAACACGAGGGGGAGAGAGAGAATAAGTGACAGAATCACTTGGAGCCCTTTTCCTTCCACACCTTGGAAGAACCTTTCCGTTTAGCAAACCCTTGATTCGGCAGTGAGGGGGAAGAATTAAAACCGTTGAAGTTTGAAAGAAACGTGAGGGTTTTAAGAAGATCTCCAAGAGGAGCAAAAGAGGATGGAAACTAACTCTGGTCTCCCGATGCGATCATGCTGTTGCTCTTTTGAGTGGCAAACCACTTGTAGCAGTTAAGTCGAGTGTGTCCAGTTGCGCCACAGTGATGACAGAAATCCTGCTTTTTCTTCTTAGGCTTTTGAGAGTTTCCCATCTTAGCCCTAGGGTTATTAATCTCATTCTTATCAAGCTTAGGGGGTGCTCCTAAGATAGATTTACCCTTGTCTACGTTCTCACTAGCTAATTCATTCTTAACATCATTGTTCTCAGTTTCAGCATTATTAGCAAGAGGAACAAAAACAGTAGTACTAGTAGATGCAATACTAGGAGAAGAGAAATCATACCCTAAACCGGTTTGATCGGAAGCCAATTTCTGAAGACTGAGCATCTCATCAAGCTTAGCGCTTGAAGTCCTTTCCAATTAAGCTTTGACTTGGAACAATTCTGACTCAAGCTTCTTGGTCTTCTCAGCCAAGAAATTATTCTCAAACCTCAGTGCTCCAATAGTCTAATTGACTTCATCAAACTTCGTGGAGATTTCTTCTTGCTCAAGCTCCACATCACTAAGCTTCTTGGTGGCCAACCTATACAACTTTTCATGCTTCTCTGAAACCTTGTACAACATTGCATAGGCTGTGTGAATGTCATTTTGTTCATCCATCTTCTCAAACTTAGACTCCACCAATTCTTCTTCTTCATCCACATCTTCAACAATCCCCTCAGTAGGATTTACGGTGGCAGTGAAGGCATTTAGGATTCCATCAACCTCATTATCGGAGTCATCCTCAAGCTCAGTATCACTCAATGTAGCAGCAAGTGCCTTGCTCTTCCCGATGGTCTTGAGATGTGTAGGGTACTCTTGTTTCATATGACCAAAATCTTGACACCCAAAGCATTTTGGTCCTGAGGGTACAGTGTATGAACCGCCATCCCTAGCATCCTTCTTCCATTTGTCTTGGCTCTTGAACTGTGAGGAACTGGATTGCCTACGGTCCTTGTCGAAGCCATTCTCATTGGCATTCTTCATGAACTTCTTGAATTGCCTTGTGATGTAGGAATTCATTTTAGAATCTTCATCATCTGAAGACTCATCAGTATCACTGCTTTTAGCCTTCAATGCCATGCTCTTGCTCTTGCTTGATTTCCCGATCCTTGTTAAACCCAACTCATAAGTCTGTAGATTGCCAGCCAACTCTGTCAAAGGAATTTTGTTGATGTCCTTTGATTCCTCAATGGCAGTGATCTTGGCATGGAATCTCTCGGGTAGAGATCTGAGCACCTTTCTCATAATCTTGGGTTCAAGAATGGTTTCCCCAAGATTAAATGCTGAGTTTACTATGTCCTTGAGCTTGGCATAGAACTCATCAAATGACTCATCCTCCTCCATCTTGATCTCTTCAAAGCTTGTAGTGAGCCTCTTAAGCTTTGAATCTGTTAGGATTAGTGCCCTTAAATCCTATTATATGATGCTATGTATAATATTAAGTATGACATTATGTATGACTTAATATTGTGTTTAATAAAGTTGTTGTATTATTATCTAAAATAATGGTAACATGAATATTCGGACATTATCATATAGTCCATGAGATGCATAATATGTGATTTATGTGAAAAGTCACAGAAGATATAAATCACAAGTTCTTTGTAAACTCAGAATTATAGTTCGTAGTCGGTGATGAAATTGGGCATTTCATCTGCGAAGACTATAACATATCAATTACGATGATTTGTCTTGATCATGGAAGTGGAGACTTCTAGTTGATATGTTGATATGTTTTAAGAGTTAAGACATATTGAACTGGACCGCTGTGAGATTTATTATTCTCCTAACGACTGTCAAATGAATAATAAATCTCATGACTTATATTGCATGAACTCTTAATCCTGAGAGAATAATGGACCTGATCATGAGGTGTAGGTTGTTTTGATATATCAGGAGTGAGATCTAAAGTAACGGTCAAAACCTCAGTATGTTGGGCAACCACATTTAGTGTTGATGGAACATATATTCTCAAGATGGAATTCATAGTCTCTTGACGAAGATACAAAATATTCCCTTGAGATAAGTTTAATGGGTTTGTTTTTCAGAGAGTTAGACCTAACCACTTTGGTAAGAAATTACTAAAGTATATATATTTATGGAATTGGATTTCACAAATATATAATGAATAACTTAAAAGGATTAAACCGGATACTCAAGGATTAAAATGTAGTAATTTACAAAGTGATAGTCTACGTTTATGACTTTGTATTACTATGAATATTTTATAAAGGGGTTGCATGTATAATAAAGTCTTGGGATATAATTTATAGATAAGGCCTAGAGTGAAACTATATTTATATAGTGGTATTAAATATAGTTAATGGTAACTTTGGACTTGTCAAGAGTTGACAGAAAAGCCCAAGGCCCATTGGAGCTAGTGTCTTATTGGTCCCTTTTGGTCCCACTCCAAGCCACATACTAGAGCCCAATTGGAAAGGCCTAAAAGGCTAGCCCAATTAGATAATCAGTTATAAGGAAAGAAACATACAAAATTTTAGAACTAACAACTTACATGAAATGGTGTATGTGAGTGTTGGACACTTTTGAATTCTCTCTTGAACATTTCATATAACTGATTGAGAGACCACACATCTTAGGCGTTAGTGAAATTGGAGTGAAGATTAAAAGTATTCCCAAGTGCTTACAATCTTTGTTTTGAAATTCACCACACCAAGGTACACTATCTTGTTCTTGTATTCTGAAATTTACATAGTGCATGTTATCAATTGCGAATGAAGTAGATCCGTTAATTTTCCGCTGCGTACATGCATATTTCCATCAAACGGTATCAGAGCGGTCTTCAATTTCGAATTGTATAACATGTTTTATGAGTTTTGGAATTAGAGATTATAGTTTCAAATTGTTTGAAGATTATGCATTTAATTTTCTGCATGGTTATTGAAACTATGATTTGATAAAAACTTATACTGATGTTATGATGTTGTTTAAATTTGAATTTAAGTATGTTAAATTGATCTTTAAGGCTATAGCATCAATGAATTTCAGTTTTGATATCATTCTTTGACTATCACATTCGTATGTTAGTTGTTTGTTCAAGAAAAATCGTAGAAAACTGCCTTGGAAAATTTCTGAAAATTCGAGTTTCACGAGTTTTGATCAATCAAAAATCACTTTCGATCGATCGAGTGAAACAGTGATCAGAGTTTTTAAATAGATTGATTTTCAATTGCTAGTCGATCGATTGATCGAATTTGTTTTTCGATTGATTGAGAGGCAATCGAGTATCGATCGAACAAGTCAGGTGGTCAAGTTTGAATTTTTTAATTTTTTCGATCGATCGAGGGGCACATTCGGTCAATCGAAAGAAGGAAAATCAGAATTTTTTCTAAGTGTTTTCACATGTAAAAGGAGTAAGACTATGTGTAATTAGATTATGCATGTTTTAAAATTAAAAACCTTTCCTTTAAAACATCTAGTGGGAGAGAGATACAAGGGTTGCATCTCACGGCCTCCATTGTCGGTTTATAGTAGTGTGGAATATATACTGTCTTTCCCTCGAGCTTAGCATTCCATGCGGAGAGTATTTATTTCATGGTCCTACAAGATTGAATTTCTTGGTATATAGTGGTTTGATCAAACACCTTGTCTTAGCCTCGAGCTTTGCATTCCATGCGGAGGGTGTTTTGTATCATGGTATTACAAAATAAGCCTGTTAAGGGGATGAAATGTGGCTACACATGATTCTAGACAATGGTATACACTAGATTAAATATTATAGTATCCTCTATGCTGAGTTCTTACTATCATTATTTAGAGGCCAAATGTATAACGACATATTATTAGTGTTTGATAAGAGTTATCATGATAGCACTAATAATGAGAATAGTTCTCAATCAATCATAGTATTTTATATTCACTCTTGCTGAGGGATATTGAATATGGGATTGGGTTGTCGTTGCATATATTATATTATGGTTTTATTAAGATTCCATACTATATGTTCATATGCTAAATTGATAATGTCCAGTTTACTTATTATATTCATGTTTATTGTTTTCAGATTTGAACATGACATCATTTAGCCCACTTGTTACTATTCTTAATCAAAACAAACTGACTGGATCCAATTATGTTGACTGGAAAAGAAATTCGGACATAGTTCTCACAACTGAAGAGCACAAATATGTGCTTACTAAACCATGTCCTAGCTTTCCTTCATTAGATGCTCCTCTTGAGGAAAAACAACGATATGATCGTTGGCAGAAATCTAATGAGATGGCCAAATGTTACATTCTAGTATCTATCTCAAATGTTCTACAGCATCAAATGCAGGATGTAGAACTAGCTTCGGACATTATGCTAAGTCTGAAGGAGATGTTTGGTAAGCAAGGCCGTTTTGCAAGGCAAGAGACCATGAGGCAAATTTATAATACCAAAATGGCTAAAGGTAGTTCAGTAAGAGAGCATTGTCTTACAATGATCTCTAATCTAAATACATTGGAAGTTTTAGGTGCCGATATTGATGGAGAATCCCAAGTGGATATGGTACTCCAGTCACCACCATAATCATTCAAGAAATTCAAACTTAACTATAATATGAACAAAAAGATTTATACATTGTCTGAATTAATGAATGAGTTGGTAGCAGCGGAAGGCATCCTTGGTACTTCTAATGTTGAAGCCAATATTGGTGAAGCTTCTACTTCTCAACCTAAGTCGAAAGGCAAGGGTAAGAAGAAGAAGAAGAAGAAGGACTTCACCAAGCAAGAGGGTAAACAAATTGCCTTAGGGGTTGCTGACAAAGGAAAGAAGCTCAAAGGAAAATGTTTCCATTGTGGTGAAAAAGGACATTGGAAGAGGAATTGTCTAAAATTCAAGGCTGCCAACAATAAGGGTATGAAAAATACATTCCTTCTAGAAATATGTTTGGTATAGAATCCCACGGATTCCTGGTGTGTGGATTTAGGTTGTACTAATCATATCTGCAATTCCTTGCAGGGGTTTGAAGATACCAGAAAGCTTAAAGAAGAGGAGTTGTTTCTTACTTTGGCTGATGGGAGCAGGATTCCGGTTGTAGCTGTTGGAGTGTTTAATTTATGCTTTGAGAAGATTTTTAGTATTGGAAGACTGTCTATATGTACCTAATATTCATAGGAATTTAATTTCTGCTACTTACTTATGTAAACATGGATATTGTGTTATCCTTAAAGACAATGTTGTAATAAAGAAGGGTAAAGTGTTTATCTGTTCTAGCAATATTGTGGATGGTCTTTATATTTTAACTCCTGATAAGCATGAATTATATAATTCTGAATTAGATAATGACTCTCATGTAAAATCATTAAAAAGAAAGTTTCCTTCTACTAGTGATGCATATCTTTGGCACTTGCGTTTAGGTCATATTAATTTAAACAGAATTCAAAGATTGATTAAAGATGGACTCTTAGAGCCCATGGACTTTGATGAATTTCCAGTTTGTGAATCTTGTTTTTGGAAGGTAAAATGACCAAACAACCTTTTAATGCAAAAGGTAGGAGAGCACAAGATTTGCTAGAACTAGTGCATTCAGATGTATGTGGTCCTATGTCAATCTAGGCAAGAGGTGGCTATGAGTATTTCATTACTTTCGCTGATGATTACTCTAGATTTGGTTATGTGTACCTAATGAAATGGAAGTCCGAAGCCTTTGAAAAGTTCAAAGAGTTTAGGGCTGAAGTTGAGAATCAATTGGGTAAACACATAAAGGCCATTCGATCTGATCATGGTAGCGAATACCTTATTGGGAATTTTAAGGATTACTTAATTGAGAATGGGATTGTATCCCAATTGACTGCACCTGGAATTCCACAACAAAATGGTGTAGCGGAAAGAAGGAATAGGACTCTTTTAGATATGGTTAGGTCCATTATGAGTTATTCGACTCTACCTATTTCTTTTTGGGGATATGCCTTAAACACGGCAATGTATCTTCTGAATTTAATACCTTCGAAGTCTGTTCCTAAAACACCTGTGGAGTTATGGAATAGGCGTAAGTCTAATATGAGACATCTCCATATTTGGGGTTGTCCAGCACATGTGTTAAAAGGAAAGTCTGACAAGTTACAGTCTAAAACAGAAATTGTTTTCTTTGTTGGGTATCCAAAAGGAACTGTTGGAGGTTTATTCTATAGTCATAAAGATAATAAAGTATTTGTTAGCACAAATGCCAAATTCTTGGAAAATGACTATATGAATGATTATACTCCTAGAAGTAGAGTTGTGTTGGCTGAAATGAATGAACTTGTAAATGAACAACCAATGGATGAAACTAGGGATGATGTGGCTGTATTAGATACACAATAAGATACTATTCATGAGATGTCTAGTACACAGGTGCCTCGTCGTAATGGGAGAATTGTTCAGCCTCCTATATGATTCATAGGTTTGGGAGAAACTTATGAGGCTATCTCAGAAGAGGCTGAATTTGATCCCTACACTTATGAAGAGGCATTGAATGATATAGATGCACATCATTGGGTCCAAGCTATGAAATCTGAATTAGATTCCATGTATTCCAATCAAGTTTGGGATCTTGTAGAGGCGCCTAACGGCATTAAACCTGTTGGTTGCAAATGGGTTTACAAAAGGAAGAGAGGGATAGATGGAAAGGTTGAAACCTTTAAAGCAAGGCTAGTGGCGAAAGGGTATACACAAAAAGAAGGTATTGATTATGATGAAACTTTTTCTCCAGTAGCAATGCTTAAATTTATCAGAATTCTCTTATCCATTGCTACTCATTATGATTATGAGATTTGGCAAATGGATGTCAAGACTGCATTTCTCAATGGCAATCTTGAAGAGGAAACCTATATGATGCAACCAGAAGGTTTCATAGCAAAGAACCAAGAGCATATGGTATGCAAGTTGAAAAGGTCCATTTATGGACTTAAGCAAGCATCTAGGTCATGGAACATTAGATTTGATCAAGCAATCAAGTCATTTGGTTTTGAGCAAAATCTTGATGAACCATGTGTGTACAAAAGACATCAAGATGAAGTAGTAATGTTCCTAGTGCTTTATGTTGATGATATTCTACTCATTGGAAATGATGTAGGGGTAATGTCATCAGTAAAAGTTTGGTTGTCAAGCCAATTTGATATGAAGGACTTGGGTGAGGCTAACTTTATTCTAGGGATCAAGCTTTGGCGAGATCGCAAGAATAAGATGTTAGACTTATCACAAGCTGGATATATAGATAAGGTTCTAGAACGGTTTAGCATGCAAAACTCCAAGAAAGGATTACTTCCTTTCAGACATGGAGTTCCTCTGTCTGATGACCAAAGGCCTAAGACTCAAGAGGAAGAATATTTGATGAGACAAGTTCCTTATGCTTCAGTAGTAGGAAGTCTCATGTATGCCATGCTTTGTACTAGACCAGATATTTGTTATTTAGTTGGCATGGTCAGCCGATATCAATCAAACCCAGGACCAAAACATTGGCAAGCTGTAAAGCATATTCTCAAGTATCTACGGAGAACGAGAGATTATATGCTTGTTTACCGAAGTGAGAATTTGATACCTATTGGCTATACAGATTTAGACTTCCAATCGGATCTAGATTTCAGAAAATTCACTTCAGGATGTGTTTTCACCTTGGGAGGTGGAGCCATAAGTTGGCGGAGTATTAAGCAATCTTGTATTGCGGACTCCACCACGGAAGCTGAGTACGTTGCTGCTTGTGAGGCAGCAAAGGAAGCTGTATGGCTCAAGAAATTCCTTTCTGACCTTGGTGTAATAAGAATGGAGCAAGTTCCAATCACATTGTTTTATGACAATAGTGGAGCAGTTGCATAATCTAAAGATCCAAGGAATTATAAGAAAAGAAAGCACATTGAGAGGAAGTACCATATCATTTCAAGATATCGTTGCTCGTGGAGATGTGGTGGTAGCAAAGATTGAAAGTGCAAATAATCTAGTAGATCCATTTATCAAAACTTTGCCTCAAAGGACTTTCGAGTCACATTTAGAGGGAATGGGAGTTTAGATTAGTGCACAATAGTTTTTAAGGCAAGTGGGAGATTGTTAGGATTAGTGCCCTTAAATCCGATTATATGATACTATGTATAATATTAAGTATGACATTATGTATGACTTAATATTGTGTTTAATAAAGTTGTTTTATTATTATCTGAAATAATGGTAACATGAATATTCAGACATTATCATATAGTCCATAAGATGCATAGTATGTGATTTATGTGAAAAGTCACAGAAGATATAAACCATAAGTTCTTTGTAAACTCAGAATTATAGTTCGTAGTCGTTGATGAAATTGGGCATTTCATCTGCGAAGACTGTAACATATCAATTACGATGATTTGTCTAGATCATGGAAGTGGAGACTTCTAGTAGATATGTTTTAAGAGTTAAGACATATTGAACTGGACCGCTGTGAGATTTATTATTCTCCTAACAACTGTCAAATGAATAATAAATCTCACGACTTATATTTGCATGAATTCTTAATCTTGAGAGAATAATAGACCTGACCATGAGGTGTAGGTTGTTTTGATATATCAGGAGTGAGATCTAAAGTAACAGTCAAAACCTCAGTATGTTAGGCAGCCACATTTAGTGTTGATGGAACATGTATTCTCAAGATGGAATTCATAATCTCTTGACGGAGATACAAAATATTCCCTTAAGATAAGTTTAATGGGTTTGTTATTCAGAAAGTTAGGCCTAACCACTTTGGTAAGAAATTACTAAAGTGTATATATTTATGGAATTGGATTTCATAAATATATAATGAATAACTTAAAATGATTAAACCGGGTACTCAAGGATTAAGATGTAGTAATTTACAAAGTGGCAGTCTACATTTATGACTTTGTATTACTACGAATATTTTATGAAGAGGTTGCATGTATAATAAAGTCTTGGGATATAATTTATAGATAAGGCCTAGAGTACAACTATATTTATATAGTGGTATTAAATACAGATAATGGTAACTTTGGACTTGTCAAGAGTTAACAGAAAAGCCCAAGGCCCATTGGAGCTAGTGTCTTATTGGTCCCTTTTGGTCCCACTCTAAGCCACATACTAGAGCCCAATTGGAAAGGCCCAAAAGGCTAGCCCAATTAGATAATCAGTTATAAGGACAGAAACATACAGAATTTTAGAACTAACAACTTACATGAAATGGTGTATGTGAGTGTTGGACACTCTTGAGTTTTCTCTTGAACATTTCATATAACTGATTGAGAGACCACACATCTTGGGCGTTAGTGGAATTGGAGTGAAGATTAAAAGTATTCCCAAGTGCTTACAATCTTTGTTTTGAAATTCACCACACCAAGGTACACTCTCTTGTTCTTGTATTCTGAAATTTACATAGTGCATGTTATCAATTGCGAATGAAGTAGATCCGTTAATTTTCCGTTGCATACATGCATATTTCCATCAGAATCCTTGACAGCCTTGGTTCCCTCATAGGTTGTCTAGAGGATGGTCCATGCTTCTTTTGTAGTTTCAGTGGAAGATATCTTCTTGAATTCCTCATTAGTGACTGCACTGAATAAAGCATTCAGTGCCCTGCTGTTAAAGTTTACCGCCTTGATCTTACCATCATCCCAGTCGGCCGGCGCTTCCGTAGGCTTAGTCCAACCTATCTCCACAGCTTGCCAAACTTTCTCATCTAAAGACTGCAAGAAAGCTCTCATGCGTACTTTCCAGTATGCATAGTTAGTGCCATCAAATAAATGAGGTATAATAAGAGACTGTCCTCTATCCATGACAAACATGGGTCAATGGATCACACAGCAAAGATTAACCCTAATTAGAGTGTGCCTGCTCTGATACCACTTGATAGGCCAAAAATGTAATGACCCCTTGTGATGAATTAATTGATTAATTAGCTAAGTTTATTAATTAATCAAATTAACATGCAATTGTACGTGGCAGCACAAATAAATCACCAATTAACTAAAGTATGCATCGGAAAATAAATTGACATGGTGATTTGTTTATGAATGGGGAAAACCTACACGGCAAAAACCCCACCGAGTGATTTTAAGGTCACCACTTCTGAGAATCCACTATAATGAAAACAAGCGGTTACAAGTAAAGAAATCCCAGTACCTTATACCAACCTACAGTTGAACCCTTACTCCAATACCCAATTGGACTTGTTCTGTAGTGAAAATCTCTCCTTTTCAATGCACGGCTCCCAATACATGACTAACCAATTGCGTGGATCCCAGTACGCGACTTGATCACCAACTTGAAAAGGATGTTGGCTGTAAAGTTCTTTAGTTCATCACACAATGAAGATCATGAAGTTGGTTGGTCATAAAACCCTATGGTGCACAAACACAGCATCTTCTTCAAGAGAAAGAAGAACTAGGGCAAACTAGGTTTCTTGTCACACTTTTCTTCACACTTGTGGAATTGTGCTCTTGTGCAACTTTCATCACCTTTTACAGCCCTTAAAATAATCCTTATATATGTTTAGGGTTGTGAGAAAAGGAAGCCCAAACATACATTCACGGATTGGATGAAAATCAGCTTGAAAAACTGAACTTCATAAATCTCGACAGATACTCTATCTGTCGAGCAGCTGTTGAGCCTTGGGCTGAAACAGCTCTCTTAAACCTCGATAGATACTAGCTGTCGAGCTAGCTGTTGAGATTTAATGAACAACACTTTTTCACTTGATTCTTGGACAGACTTGCATGGCTATAACACTTGAACTTGAAACGTTGTTTCTTGAAGCATTAAACACATCCTAGATCTACCTAATTACAAGTAAAGTGCGTTTTGTCAAAGGATTAGCCAATTACATAAAGTGTTGACATATGTTCCTAACATGAATCACATATGTCCTAACACAAAGAAACTCTTTAGTTGAAGGATGTTTTTGGAAGAAAGAAAAACCTTACAGTTACAAGAATTACAAACCCATATGGACACCCTAATATTCTCGCCGAATTTGTAGCCATAAAGGTGCGAACGCAGACACGAGCATGCACTAGGGTTTCAAAGAAGCTATGTAAGACAAGTTTTATTGGAAAATGAAGCAGAGCTAATCCTACATCACATGGGGAAAGCCCTGTCCCTTCTCTTTGAACACTATAAAAAGGCCCCACGACCTTTTTCCCAAAAACACACAGTATCTACTCCAAAAAAGTGATTCAAGAGAAGTTTTTTACTTTGAAAGCATCCTAAAACTAAAGTTTTTTAGCTAGGACTTACTCCGGTCCCAAGCCTTCTAGTTAAACTTACTAACCCTTTGGGTATTTTGTTTTGTATATTGACTGAGGAGAACGATCAAAATCAAGCTCTAGAAACTCTTTGTGTGAGGTACTTGTTCTTGTCTTTGTCTCCTTTTTCCTTTGTTTTCATTGCTGTTTTTTTTTTTGCATTAATCTTCTTCTATGTAGTTTAGGTTTATTGCTTTAAAAATTAGAAAGCATGCTAGATTGTTTTGAGTGATTTTGATTGGTGTTTGTCTTCTATGTTTCTGGATAGGGATGCATACGCATCTTCATGACCCTGCATGTGCATGGTTAACCTAGTAATCCATAAATGTTTGTTCCTAGTTTTTATCCTGTTTTTCTGCATGTTTTAGCTATCGTTTAGGATAGTTCTCATATGAATAGGTCCTTAGTCAATAGAATAACATGTTTTACCTTCTTTTTAGTTAGATTAATAATTAGGATTTATGTTTGGATGAATACTATGAACATGCATAAGAACATGAACATGTGTTGATGCATAGGTGTTGTAATGTAGTAAGGTAAGTCATACATAATCATATGAACATTTGATTTGGTTGATGAACTTGATGAATATGTTAGATAAATGCCATGATGCTTGAATGATTGAATACACATATTGTGATTGTGATGCTACTGCCTTATGGATGTTATTGCAATATGATGGTTGCTACCCTTGGTTATAAAGCATGAATTGAATAGATAAATGATAGGAATATGTCATGTTGTGTGTTAGATGCATGTTAGGATAGACTTAGTTTGTGTGTGTGTGTGTGTGTGTGTGTGTGTGTATAGAACAACCTATTAGAGGACACTTTGATGGGATTATGATTTGGAACACAATGAGTGAAGGCCGACCTATAGGTCAGGTGGGTTTGGGTACCTAACACCTTCCCATCCCCATACCTAAACTTCGAACACGTGCTCTAGTAAGATTAGTTCTTCACATAAGGGTGCTACATGTACAGTTCCTAGACCTAGTCTAGATAGCGACTCCATTTTCACCCTCCACCTGGTCCACTCCAGGCCGAGGCGTACTTCCCACAAGGAAACCACTTGATGCATGCACTTGCACCCACCATATTTGTAAACTTCTTATTATGCAAACTACAGTGATATAGAAGTAGATTCTCTTTCCTTAATAGGCATTCCCATGCGATTTGCAACCATTTTACTAATAATTGTATTTTTGGTCTATGATGATACTGCCACTACTTAAGTGTAAATTGCTAGAGATGTTTAGATTGGTTCCACGGTCTTCACATGCTAGTGCCCAATAGATGCCATTAAGAACTCAACGGGACCTATCCCTCTTTATTTATTTGATTTGAGGGCACTGGCAGCTCTACATGCAAACTAGGGTGGTTAAATGACCATCCTAACTTACAAAAAATGGCATATATGCACTTGCCAAAAAATATTATATGTTAAACTAACCTATTGTGACTACCCTAATAAAAATGTTGAACACCCTGACTTGAGAATTACAAAAAGTTAAGTTAAAAAAAATAAGAATAATGCTACATTTACAACATTTTCATAATAATTTTCCAACAAATTCAATGTGGTAAGTTGTTACCGATTCTAATTTGGGCTCAATACTGATATTATTTTTTTACCCACCAGTAACAATTTTTTGCATAAGATTTATTGTAAAAATATTATGGACGTAGCATTACTCTAAAATTAATTCTGCCCCCCAAATATAATCCTTAATCTCTTTTATAAAATTTAAAAATAAATAAATAAATAACAACAATAAATATTATCCCAAATAATAACAAACATTAACCAAACAAAAACAAGACGAGACTAAACAACAACAAGAGATCTAATTATTCAACAAAAAAACTACTATAAAATAAAAAGATAAAAATCGTTAAACATTCAAATTTGTAGTTCATTCAACATATTCAATAAAAATAATCTCTAATTTCATTTGTCCATAAAAAATGGTACCAAGAAAAATATTGTGGTTGTCAATTCACTTTGATGGTGATGATAGTTATATTCTTTTTGGCTTTGAAGTCACAACAATTTTACTCTCCTTAGTGACTCAACTCACTATTGTAGCAAATATTTAAGTTATCGTTTTATTAGATTTTGTATAATTTAAATTTCTTAGTGACCACCTTAAAAAAAATTCCTAGTGCCACCACTGTTTGAGGGAGATCCCATTGAGTCTACAAACTTCTGCCTTGACAAAAATTGAGCTCTAGTAATAATAGTTTTCACAAAGGAGATCTCTATGAGAATTATGTTATGTAGTTTCACACGCAAATTTATGAGTATGCCATTTAGATTACACAACAATTTAACTGCACATATACCATACCTCTATTTGATCACTTATGAGGATAAGGATAGCATAAGAAATTGCAGGAACTGTAAAGCATTTCTCATCTTTGAGGGCTTGAAGACCTTCTAGGCTTCTGTATCTTCTTGCAAGTTAATGGTGCATGCTGAACCATCTACATGGGGCTTTGGGCCTAGAACAAGATCAGGCCTTTCACAACATGAATTGTAGTTGAAATGCGCTTGCAGAGTTCCTTATTCAGCAAATTGATTCAGGAAGCATTTTTCTTCTTAACTCAATGATTTTTGATGATGCACAAAAATCGTCAGTGACTTGATCGTCCACACACATGCCAATAGGTGTACCTGAAAAACAAAAGAGAAGAACCAATCAAAAGGCATCGATGGGGTACCGGCCAAAGACCCTCCAAAGGTTAAGTCACTGATAGAAGAATCTCCAAAAACTCAAGAGTGCAAGAGCTAGGGAGAATTCACGTACCTCAAGAAAGGCACCTTTCCATATACGAGAGAATTCACGTAGAGAGCTGACCCGAATCCCTTGATATGAGGGAATTTCCTTGTAGAAAGAAGGGTCCCAATATACTCGAGATCACCTTTCCATATATAAGAGATCTAATTGCGTGGTAAGGCCTTTAGTCGTGATGTGCAAGTAATTTCCATGTAAGGATTCATGAGTGGGCCTCACGAAAGCCCCATGGAAACCCTAGGGTGACGAATCATCAGGATCGGGGGTTGCCTGATCCGTCAGCCCATGGGTTGGTCATCCCTCTTGGGATTGGTCATCCTTTTTGGGGTTGTTAGGGAGGTTCGGCACCCCCATACTAATCAGCCAAAAATTATCCTCATGCTTTGCCTTAGTTGTCCCCTACTCCGTGAGTCATCAGGATGGCCAACGGGTCACGGAGTTGTCATAAATGCTTTGCCTTAGTGTCATGCGTCATAAATAGGGGTAATTATGTCCTTCTGACAGGGCTTGAGACACGTGTCACTTTCTGATTTGAGGAGCCAAACGTCGCGACGCTTCATCTTCTGTGCCAAACCGCCCTATAAATAGTCCAATGCCATTATTGTCTTCACCATTTGAACATTTTCCATTTCTGATCTCAGAAGTCACTCGTCGGTACTCCTACTTCGTCGGTTTTCTCACGTTCGTCTGTTCTAGGTATAACTCGTCAATTATATGTTTTTTTTTTTTTTGCCCTTTTGGTCTTTTTTCATTGTTAGCTACATATTTAGGAGGTAGAGTAGAATCTTAGTTTGCATTCGTTGCTTGTAGGTGAGAGATGTTTGGAGATAGTGAAGCGACGAGTGATCGTACGCCGTAAATCCGCATGGGTTCGAACGACGATTTGTGCAGTCTTAGGCTTAAGTCCACATCACAGGGCTTGTCGATTTCTGATAGGGAGTTAGCATCTGATCCTCCCTCTGAGGAAGCTAGTCCCTTTAGGCGACGTCCCAGGGAGATTGTCCTTCTCGACGATTGGTCCATCCATGACTTTCTAGCCGACATGAGTGGTGAGGTCTTCAATAGGTTAAGGCCTCGCTTCCAAATACCTGGCAATGTGCCCATTAGGAAGGGCGACATAGGGGAGAAATGCTATGTTGGGAGATCGTCGGATGTAGGTTTTTACGAGGCCGCCTTTATAGCGGGGCTTCGTCTGCCCCTATCTACCTTGCATCGTCGGTTGGCTTCTTACTTGGGCATATCTGTCAGTCAGATAGCCCCAAATGCTTGGAGGATCTTCATCGGGGCTGAAGTGTTGTAGGGTCAACTTAGTGGAGGTCATCACTCCCTAACTTTAGAGGAGTTTTTCTATTGCTACGAACCTCAAGAGATCCCTCAATCCAAGGGCTTTTACAACTTCGTGTGTCATCGGGCTGCCCTGAGATTGATATCTAATATGCCTGACTCTAATCGTCAGTGAAAGGCTAGGGTTTTTTTCATGCAAAGGGTCAATTGGGTGTGTCATCCCGACGAATGGGGTAGCATAGGGTCTTTTTATGACCATTCTTGGGGACTCTAAACAAGTCTGGTAAGTCGTCGAGACTGTCTAGATCGTCGGTTTACACTTTTAATTTGACTAACATGTTCTTCTTGTTTGTTTCAGCCACAGTGTGCTCGACGATCCTTCCTGAGCAAGAGGTATTCTTGGAAAGAGTCTTTAAGATACCCTTTGAGGAGAGGCCTTGGAAGAAGCTCGTCAATTTAGACACACTTCATGCCTTCTGTGGTGGACTTGTCCCTTTTGAGGAAGCCCGACGATTAGATCGTATCTCGAGAGTTCGTAAGTACTTTTACTTGTCTCTTTCACTCTATTTTAGTTTGAACTTGTATACTTCCGAACTTATTCGTCAGTTTTAGAGATGGATTCCCTAAAGAACAAACAAGTTGCCAAGAATAGGCAGGAGGAGATCAAGAAGGCTGCCGCCTTGAGGGCTCAAGGTAGGGGATCGTCGGCCTTGCCCCATCATGTCTCCAAAAAGAGGAAGCACGCCTCCGATGTTTAGTCGTCAGGCAAAGGTGCCAGTGGCTCATTTGTTCGTCCAGAGACACGCGAGGTTGCTACTGATGCTCCCCGCCATAGGATTGGGAAAGGTCTCATGACTTCTCAAGGAATCGTCCCCCCTCCTCCTCTTCCTCTGTTGGTGAAGGACAAGGAGTATGCAGTGGATACTGCACGTTCCATTGTCCAGGATGCTAACTTGGACGAGTGCTCGAAGCATGAGACTGACCCTTTGGGAGACTCTGGTCTCCATGACATGATGAGGGTATGTTGCATTTCTACCCCCTTCATCCTTTTCTCTTTCTTTAGTCGTCCCTATTTGAATTAGACTCGTCCCTTCTTATCAGGGGTTGGTGAAGATACGAGCTTTACAAATCCGTTGTGCATCTCATAAGGCGTCGATCAAGTGCCTAAAGGATCATCTAGAGTCTGAAGCAGATAACTTGAAGAAGTTCAAGGATTCTTCTTGAACTCTTGGCCAGGAGGTGGTTGATCTGAAGGCCAAGTTAAGCGGGATAAGCCACAAAACCGACTAGCTAATGAAGAAGAACGCCAACTTGAAGTCTGAGGTAGTTGTGCTTCATGAGAATATGGATAAAGTGAAGCAGGAGGCCATTGAGGAGTTCTAGGTATCCAACGAAATAGGGGGTTACTATGGGGACGGGTTTGAGGACTTTCGCAAACAAGCTATCCTCATGTTCCTAGACTTGGACTTCTCCCAAATCCAAATCAAGCTTAATGCCTCGACGACTCCTATTGCTGAGCCCACTCCCAACGATGTGGAGACAGATGAAGAGGTGTTGGTGATCGATGGGCCCGGTGATGTGGCTGACGACCCTATTAACCCTCAAGGGTAAACCGACAATCCCCCTGCTGATCCTTAGAGATTTTACTTTTCCTTCTCTCCTTTTTTTTTATTTATTTTTTTTTTGCTGGTCTTTGGTTTATAATTTAGAAACAATGATGGTGCCCTATTTTGGGCTTAACTTATCCTTGCCCTTTGTTTTGGGTTGACACTTATACTTTTTAGCAATTAATTTTATAATTCAGTTTACTTTATAATTAATTTTCTTGCATTTTGTACAAGTGTTTATACTCATCGGTTTCCCTTATACCACATCAGTGTTTATTTAATCGTCGATTTGGAAGGTTTTATCTCTGTATTGGGCACTGAGGGCTACGACTTGTCGGTTTAAGTCGTTGGTTTTCCCTTTGGGTAGGGTTTTGAGTTTTGATGAGGATCAGGTGCACGAGGGCATCCTTGATCGTCTGTTCACCCATTAGGTAGGACTTATGATTTAATCAAGTGCACAAGGGCATCCTTGATCGTCTGTCCACCCCTTAGGTAGGACTTAGGATTTGATCAGGTCCACGAAGGCAACCTTGATCGTCTGTACACCCCTTAGGTAGGACTTAAGATTTGATCAGGTGCATGAGGGCATCCTTGATCCTCTGTCCACCCCTTAGGTAGGACTAAGGATTTGATCAGGTGCACAAGGGCATCCATGATCATCTGTCCACCCATTAGGTAGGACTTAGGATTTGATCAGGTGCATGAGGGCATCCTTGATCATCTGTTTTCCCTTTAAATAGGGCTTCATTTTCTATAAGCATTTCCTCATAATAATAACTTCATTTGAAAAGAAATTGAATAAAAATGTTGATAACTTGTTGTTTGATCAACCAAAAACTGGTCTGTCAACTACTTAAACAAAACTTTAAAGAAAAACGATAATATAAACGATAACATAAGCGATATCACAAGCTGCTGCTGATGCACTACTGATAGTATCTTCTGAGGTGCTCAGCATTCCAAGGATGGTGCAGCCATTGCCCGTGAGCGTTTCTAAGCAATAGGTGCCCTTCCTATTGCAATCAATGATTCTGTATGGACCTTCCCAATTGGGTCCTAACTTCCCTTGCATGGGATCTTTGGTGGCCGTGGTCACGTTCGTCAAGACAAGGTCCCCGATGCTGAAGTGTCGAGGCTTTACCTTGGAGTTATAGTGTTTAGCCATAAGGTCTCAGTATCAGGTCATTCGTTGCTTAGTGGCCACCCTTACCTCGTTCAGTCAATCCAAGTGCAAACAAATCCCCTCTTCATTCTTTCCTTCATCATGGTGGGCTATCTTGTAGCTTGCTATTCCCACTTCCATGGGGACGACAACCTCACTCCCGAATGCTAGACGAAACGGTGTTTCTCCTGTAGGTGTCCGAGCGGTTGTCCTATATGCCCATAAGACGCTTGGTAGCTCGTCTGGCCATATCTCCTTTACCCCTTCCAGCCGAGTCTTGATCAGTTTGAGTAAGGATTGGTTTGTAACCTCAACTTGTCCATTGGCTTGTGGGTGGGCGGGTAAAGAGTAATGGTTTTTGATCCCCAATTGGTTGCAAAAGTCTCTGAACGCATCGTTGTTGAACTGTTTGCCATTGTTAAAGACGAGGACCTTAGGGATCCCAAATCAGCAAATGATGCTTTTCCAGACGAAGCTATGAACATTCTTTTCCATGATGGTTGCTAGTGGTTCTACTTCTACCCATTTGGTGGAGTAGTCGATCCCCACAACAAGGAACTTGAGTTGTCGTATTGCCATCGAAAAAGGTCCCATGACGTCCAGTCCCCATTGAGTGAAAGGCCATGGGGCGTTCATCAGGGTGAGTGGTTCTGGCAGTTGTCTTACGACATTGCTGAAGCGGTGGCACTTGTCACATGCCTTTACGTAGGATTGGGCATCCTTCTGTATTGTAGGCCAGTAGTACCCTGCTCGTATGAGCTTGTGGACTAATGATCGCGCCCTTGAGTGGTTTCCTCACACCTCTTCATGGACTTCCCTCATGACGTAGTCTGCTTCATCGGGGATCAAACACCTTAGGTATGGTCGGGAGAAACCTCTCTTGTATAACATATCCGCTATCAGCACGAAGCGTGTTGCCCGAACTTTCAATCATCGGGATTCATTGCGGTCTTCGGGAAGTGTCCCGTTCTTAAGGTAAGGGATGATCAGAGTTGTCCAATTAGCACCCTTTGGAATCATCTGTATCTCCAATTCCTTAATGGCGGGGGACTACTAAACGAAGGATAGGACCTGCCAATCGACCATATTGTGTTCCGCAAATGCATCTTTGATCAATCGATAGGCGTGTTCATTTTCTTCTCTCAGAACTTGTAAGAATTTTACTTCAAAGGTTCAATTCGCCTATCTTCTAATAAGGTCGATATACTTTTTCATTTGTTCACCCTTGGCTTTGTAATCCCTATTGATATGCCTAACGAAAACCTAGGAGTCGCTATGAAGGACAACTAGTGAGGACCCAGCTGCTTTGGCCAAATCAAGCCCTGTGAGAATGGCTTCGTATTCGGCCTCATTATTAGTCGTCAAGTATTGGAGTCGGATGGCACATTCGATGATGTCCCCTTTAGAGGATTGAAGGACCACTCCAATCCCTCCAGCACGTTTGTTGGACAGCACCTTCCAAGGGGTTGCCCCCAGTCGTCGGTTTCGCCCGTTGTGAATTCTTCGATGAAGTCAGCTAAGGCCCGGGCTTTGATCACCATCCTCGGGCGATACCGTATGTCCAATTCACTCAGCTCTACTGCCCATAAGATCAATCATCTGACGGCCTCTGGATTATCCATTATTTTCCAGTGGGGCTTATCTGTTTAAACCACTATGGTATGTGCTTGGAAGTATGGCCTGAGCTTATGGGCTGCTGTTATCAAAGCGAAGGCCAACTTTCCATAGGGAGATATCTCTCTTCTGCCCCCCTTAGTGCTCGACTAGTGTAGTACACGGGCAATTGTACGCGATCTTCTTCTCGGATCAAGGCTGAACTGACGGCCGTGGGGGATACGGCCAGGTATAGGAAGAGTTCTTCATCAGGTTTAGATGGACTTAGGAATAGTGGGGACGCCAGGTATACCTTCAACTCCTTGAATGCCTTTTTACATTCGTCGGTCCATTCAAAAGCTTTCTTTAGGATTCTAAAGAATGGCAAGAATTTGTCCGTTACCCGCGAGACGAATCTGTTAAATGCCGTGACTCTTCCGTTTAGGCTTCATACCTCTTTGACGTTTTTCAGGGGGCTCATCTCTAGGATTGCTTGGATCTTATTGGGGTTGACTTCGACACCCCGTTGGGATACCATGAAGTCAAGGAACTTTTTCGATGATACCCCGAACACACATTTGCTGGGATTGAGCTTCATTCTGTAGAGGCGAAGAGTTTCGAACATCTCCCTAAGATCATTCAGGTGATGGTCCTCTTCTTTGCTCTTCACTAACATGTCATCTACGTATACCTCGACGTTCCATCCGATCTGTCGGACGAGCATCTTGTTTACGAGCCTTTGGTACGTTGCCCTCGCATTCTTTAATTCGAATGGCATGACCTTGTAGCAGAAAAGGCCTTGGCTTTTGACAAATAATGTCTTCTCTTGGTCAGACTCCTCAAGCTTGATCTAGTTGTAACTAGAGAAAGCATCCATGAAGCTTAACAACTAGTGTCCAGCCGTCAAGTCTACAAGGAGGTCAATCCGTGGGAAGTGGTAGCTATCCTTTAGACAGGCTTTGTTTAGGTCGGTGAAGTCCACACACATCCTCCACTTCCCATTTGCCTTCTTAACCATTACTACGTTGGCCAACCATTCGAGGTAGTAGACCTCTCTAATGAAGCCTGCGTCCAATAGCTTGTGAACTTCTTCAGCTATGACCTTGTCCCTTTCTTGTACGAAGACCCTCTTTCTTTGTCGAACGGGTGGAAAGGACGGGGAGACGTTAAGCTGATGGACCATGATATTTGGATCGATCCCGAGCATGTCCTCCTGGATCCAGGCAAAGACATCTAGGTTGTCCCTTAGGAAAAGGATCAACCCATTTCGGATCGAAGGGCTGGCTTGTGCGCCAATGCGAGTGATCCGATCTGCATGTTCATCGTTTAGGGAAATGGTTTCTTATCCCTCCATCGGTTATACATTCATTCATCGCTCCTCAATATTCATGGTGGTCATTTGTTCGTCCATCTCCAGTATGGCTACATAGCATTCCCGCACCACCATATGATCCCCGCGAGCCTCTCCTATTCCACAATCTGTAGGGAACTGCAATAGTAAGTGATATATGGATGTGGCTGCCCTCCATGTGTCGAGCATTGGTCGCCCGACGATGGCGTTGTAGGTTGACGAGCAATCCACTACCAAGAAGGTGACATCCTAAGTGATTTGTTAAGGATAGGTGCCGATGGTGATCGGCAGCATGACAGATCCGACAGGTATGACCTTCATTCCGCAGAAGCCTACTAGAGGGTCGTTTGATGGCATGAGTTGTTCCTTACCAATCCTTATTTGTTGGAAGGCTGGATAGTAGAGGATGTTGGTTGAGCTTCCATTGTCCACTAGGACTTGTCGGGTATTGAAGTTTACAATGGTCAGATTGATCACCAAGGCATTGTCATGGGGGTGGTGGACTCATCGGGCATCCTCCTCAGTGAAGTTGATCACCGGGTCATCCATCCGAGTAAGCTTAGGCGGACGGCCGATGAGTTGGACATTTTGCACCATTCGTAGGTAGGTCTTCCTTTCCTTCCTCGAGGATCCGAACATTGTGCTCCCCCCGAAAATCACTCTTATCTCTCCAAGTGGGGCCCTAGGTAGTTCCTCAACTCATCGGTTCGGCTCTTGGTCCGTGGTAGGTTTTCTCCTGCTCTTTCTCGCCCTACGAACATTTACAATTTTCCTTGTCTAATGAAGGCTTTTATCTGTTGCTTTAGGTCATAGCAATTAGAGGTGTCGTGCCCATGGTCGCGGTGGAAGCAACAGTACGTATTCCTCGGCCTTTTGTTTAGGTCGCCCTTTAGCTTATCGAGCCATGCCAAGGCGGGGTCGTCCCTAATCTGCATCAGGACCATATCAAGCGGGCCATTAAGTGGAGTGAAGTTGGTCATTCGTCCTGACGGGGGCCTTGACCTTCGTTCATCCCTTCTGTCACCCGTGCGGGTTGCCTTCCTTCCCCTATCTAGACAAGGATCGTCATGCTTTTCTCGCTTCTTCGGTCCGTCCCCCATGGTGGTCACAGCATCCTCGGCATTCATATACGTCGTGGCTCGGTACAGCATGTCAGCCATGGTCTTCGGATCGTTCTTATAAATAGAGAATAAGAACTTTCCGGATCGGAGTCCATTGGTAAAGGTTGTGACCAGGACTTTATCATCGGCTTCGTCGATCAGTAGTTCCTCCTTATTGAACCGAGTGACATACAACCTTAGGCTCTCATCGTTTTGCTGTTTGACATTCAGGAGGCTTACCGAGGACCTCTTGTGTTGCTTACCCCCAATGAAATATGTGACGAAGAGCCCACTTAATTCCTTGAAGGTTGAGATGGAATTGGGGGCTATCTTGCTGAACCATACTCGGGCTAGCCCGTTGAGTGTGGTGGGGAAGGTTCTGCCCATGATCTCATCCGGGACTCCTTGCAGGTGCATGAGAGTTTTGAACAACTCCAGGTGGTCGAGAGGGTCCTTTGACCCATCGTATGCCTCTACTTGTGGCATTCTGAACTTGGCTAGTAGGGGGAAGGATGTGACTGGTGCAGTGAAGGGAGAATTGGTACGATGTACTAGTTCGTCCAAGCTAGTGGACAACCAACCCTTCGGGGGCATTCATCATCATATCCATCTTCTCTTCCATCATTTGCATCTCTTGCATCATATGCAACGCGCTGACTTCCAGCTCAGAAGGACGACTGGTATCCTGCTGGTCCTATCTACTGACAGCATTGCTTTCCTCTTGGTCGTCCTTCTCTTGGTGATCGTTCGTCGGGGGACGATCATTGTCATGTTCATCCCTTTCCTGTCCGTCATTCTGATCGTTTGACTCTCGATCATTCTGCTGCTCCAACTGTCATTCCAACTCATGGTTCCGCTGAGCCGTTCAACTACTGCGGCGAGGGTTTGCAGCTGCCTCTCCAATGCGTTGGGTAGGTTTCTAGTCTCTTGGTTGATGGTAGCCATTGATCGTGTCAGGACCATACAACTCTTTGTCTTTGAAACGGCGATATGGCTTATCACTCGTTCCCACAGACAGTGCCAACTGATGATGCACAAAAATCGTCAGTAAGTTGATCGTCCACACACGTGCCAATGGGTGTACCTGAAGAACAAAAGAGAAGAACCAATCAAAGGGCACCGGTGGGGTACCAGCCAAAGACCCTCCGAAGGTTAAGTCAGTGATAGAAGAATCTCCAAGAACTCAAAAGTGCAAGAGCTAGGGAGAATTCACGAACCTCAAGAAGGGTAAGGTTTGTGGTTTATATAGTGGTAGAGAGTTAACCCAAATCCCTTAATACGGGGGAATTTCCTTGTAGAGAGAAGGGTCCTAAGATACTCGGGATCATCTTTCCATATATAAGAGATTTGATTGCATGGTAGTGCCTTTGGTCATGATATGCAAGTAATTTTCATGTAAGGATTCGTGAGTGGGCCCCACAAAAGCCCCATGGAAACCCTTGGGGGACAGGTCGTCAGGATCGGGGGTTGCCTGATTCGTCGGCCCATGGGTTGGTCATCCCTTTCGGGGTTGGTCATCCCTTTTGGGGTTGTTAGGGAGGTTCGGCTCCCCCATACTGATTAGCCAAAAATTATCCACATCAATTTTGTTATGGCTTTGGAAACAATCTCAGTGACCATCTTCATCTTGATAGTGTATTCTTCTAGAGCATCTCAGCGCAATTGCAAGTAGCACAAACATATTTATATTTTCAAAATTTTCTCAATGTAAATAGAAACCCATTTAAGAGGGGACACTGAAACAACATAGAGCACCTGATGGCATCGGGCCGATGCTAATGTGCAGGCTCCTTGTTTATCTGTTCAGCATTCCATAATTGTGTTTGATTGCTATATCTTCTAGCACTGTTGATGATTACATTGCTTTTGACTGATTGTGTGCATGCGCGGGGTTAATTATTTGTAAATATATGATTTCTACGATGCTAAGCAGTCAAGTATTAAGCAGAAATTAATGACCTTAAGAAGTTGCATTTTAGCTATTAACTAGTTGCTAACCCGTGCGATGCAGGAGACAATTAAATTTAAAACCACATATATTTAAAAAAACAAATAGAGAGTTCTGTATAAAAAAACTATTAATTAAAAGTTAATAGAAAAATGATTTTATAATTTAAAATAGTTTCCCATAAGTATTGTATAGATATCAACCAAGTAGGATGCATATTTTAATTTTAATTTTTTTTAAAATGGGGGGCGGTGGCTGCTTTTGTTTTATTATTTATCCAAAAAAAAAATTTTGATAGGATATGAACAAATAAATTGTAGTAGAATTTGAATAGTTTCGCATAAGTATTGTATATGTATCAACAAAGTAGGCTGCATATTTAAAATAAATAAATAAGACAAAACTTTGTCTTCTAATTCTCACATGCACCAATGCTACACCATCACCATATGTATAAAGGTTATTACACGCTCTTGTTTAGTTTCTTATCAATGTGAATTGCCACTTTTAGTATGAATAATGCACCTCCTCACTCCATATTATTCTACTAATCAATCTGAGATTCCAAAATCAAGTAGGAAACATCTAAACCATTCTCATATGGACTATACTTCTCATTTAAAAATAATACCTATGGACTATATTACAACATTAATATAAAATTGATTATTGATGACAGGAAATTTGTGGTTTTAATGGGGAGGGATAAGCTCTTCTTCTTGTTATTGATGACAATTTTTTTTATAGAGTGGTTTTTCCAAGATCATATGAGGGTTCTATATATAACATACATAGTAGTACAAATTACACCAACGTTAGAGAAAATTTGATTGATGAAATTGATGAACACAAGGAAATTAGTAAGGCTGAATGTCTCGAACGTTGATGATCTGTGTTACTTATAGCCTGAAAAGATAAAAAACATTCAGAGGAGACCGGTGGAGGCCGGCCAAAGGTCCTCTGATGATAAAGTCAGTCGCTCTCTCAATTTCAAGTAAAAAAGAGTATGTACGTTTTTTGGTGGAAGTTTCAGAATCCCTTACCCTCTTGTTGGCGAGTGCTTATATAGCATGCGGGGAGCAGTTATTTATTCGATAACCGTTCCTATTGTTGAGGAGTTCGATAGATTCGGAGGTAACTTCCATAACCGCCATGGAAGTTACATCATTTGGATATGCATTCTGCGACGGTTTGTTGGACTTGACTTGCACTGGTTTGATTTCCTCATGCCTGGTGATAATTTGGGTTATCTAGGGCTAAAAGCGTTTAGGATGCCATAACCTAGTCCGTCATTTGAGGATGGACGGACGAGGTATCAAAGGACGAGGTTGACATGGACGAGGTTGTTAAGGACGAGGTTGACATGGACGAGGTTGTTAAGGACGATGTTGACCTAACAACTACATTCCTGTGCCTTTCTTTGGACGACGAATATGGACGAGATAAGGTTGGTTTGCTACATCATCAGAAATTGTTAATTATTAAATCAAAATTATGATTAAATCTAATGTTTTAATCGTAAAAACAAATTTTTACAATTAAAATTTTCACATGTAGATTTTTCATACTAATAAACTCACTCACAAGTCACAACAATAACAATATTATAAAGTAGTAATCATAGAGAGTTAGAGTATGAAAGATGGCAACATGTCCATACCTCTGCATTTACTCTGAGCAACTCCATGGATACAACATTACAAAGTGGTCTCATGAAGTCCCGTACCCTCTTTGCAAAATCTTCAATTTGCTATGTGTGTTTTCTTTGTGAAAATTTGAGTGAGTATGAAGGGTTTCGACCTTGGCAGAGGTTTATTTTTGTTGAAATTTTTGTTATAGAATTTTAGTTGAAGTAGAATTTTCAAGCTCTTGAAACATATATCTAATAGAGTTTTACTTAAACTAAACTATTGTAACACTTGATAAGATAATTACACATCGAATAGAAATAATAAATATATAAGATATAAAACCTAAAATAAAAAGAATCTAAAATAAAAAGAAAAAGAAAATAGCAGTGACGTGGAAAATTGTGGGAGCTCCAAAGGCTTCGATTTTATATATATTGTTATGCCTGTGCAATGCACGGCTTAATAAAAAAATTATATATAAATTTTTAAAAATGTATATATTTTTTGATAATATAATTAAATTTAATAACAAATAAAATAGTAAAAAAATTTTAAAGATTATGGAAAGTTTTAAATTTCTAAAAGCTATTAGTAGTAAACAGGTTGCGCTTTGCACGGTTTTGGTCATAAACTTATAACATAAATATTTTTATCGAGAAACAGTAATTAATGATTGAAGAGAAATGCTATACCCGGTCGAACTAAGGCATAACTTTTACTTATTCAAATAACAATTAAGGTGAAGTAGGGTGAGGAACAACAAATAATAATTATAACATATCGGCATAATAACATTTATATTTAATTATAATGAAGCATTTGCATCTCAAAATGTCAAATTAATATCAACACTAAACATGCTAAGATCTTTATGTTAATTAGTGTAAATAAGCATAAAATTAATATCAACATCTAACACCCTACTATTGCATGAATTATGATTAAAATTGTCCTAATATTTTTACTTTAACCCCAAGCAATCATCCCGAATTTACAAATTAAAACTACCCAAATTTATAATATTTTTAAAAAATATTTGAAAGCAAAATTCACAATAACACACACATAAATATATAGACACAAAGAAACTCTGAATTCAATAATTACAAACAATATTAATTTCTAAACATAAAAAAAAAAAAAATTTGAATTAACTTTGACAGCAAGGGGGAGGCAGCGAAGTCATGGAGATTTTGATAGCTTTTGCAGAAGCAATATAAAACAAAAATTTATATTTTCATTTAAAGATCGTTGTACCACACAACCATAGATTCTAAATAGAACAAAATTGCGTACCTCTCTTAGCAACCCAGGCGTGTTGCCTCCTAAGGTATTCACGTCTCTCTCTCTATTTCTTTTGAGTTTTCAGAAGACTGCAGTATCACTCAGTAGTTCTGATGGCCAACCACTAAATATGATATTATAAAATCTTATTTTATAATAGACTTCTAAAACCCTAGAGAGAGATTGGATGTGGGATCCTTAGGGATCCTAATCTTCAGCCGTAGGATTTTATCAATAACTTTTTGAACGTTATTGACTTATCTTGAAACTCTTTCAAAATTATTTCTTAATTTTCTCAACCATATCAAGAAAATATCTGAACTTCTACATATTGCAATAATGTCCATCAACACATTGCAATTGACCCCTGAAGATTAGAGAATTACAAATGAGGTCCCATTTCATACAATTTTATATTTATGTCCTTCCACCATACTATATTCCCACAAGCCACTAGGATTGGATAAATATCACTATCATGTCCCTAGCTTATGTGACCCTTAATTTCTTGATTTCATAATTTCTATTAGACTCCAAAATATCTTTTTTTTTTTTTAAAAAAAAAAAACTCTTTAAATATATATATACAATATTATATATATGAAAAACATTTTTGAAAAATGTCACCGGCCGGTTTTGTTTTGAGTCCAACTTCAATATGAAAATCAACTGAATATACTATCTTCTTTAGAGACTGGTGAATTCATTGTTGAGCATTTATATATTTTACACATTACACACATAACCCAACGTGTCTGTATATAGCCTTTAAAATTGGCATCACCAGTTGACATTGTCAAAGTTATGTGCATAATAAATAAATATACACAAACCCCTCATATTTGAGGACAATAGAAATATTGTGATAGAACAACCTTTTAATTAACAATGATCACTCCATAAGGTGTCCTTGATCGGATCCAATTCAGTGTATGTACTTGTTACATTACACCCACTTGTTTGCTTAAAGTCACTACTTCAATGATGGAGTAAATCATCCGATCATATAGCAGCACAACAAGTGTAGGATTCAGTGGTAATATTCAATTAATATCCACAGCCTAGAACAATTTAATAATATATGAAAAATCATTACTCCCTGTCTTTGGTTCCTTAACCATTAACATGATTTTTCCTACAGAGGTGACATCACATGCCACATTTAAACAATGAAATATACCTATAAAAGTTATGAATGTGAAAATAAAATTTTATCATCAAATAAAAATGCATAGTATTATTTTTAAGGGCACATAATTCTAACAAATTTCACATCACCTTAAATATCCATTGTTTTTACATCACCCTTTTTATATTTAATCAATTTTCTGTCTCCATTCTTTGTGGAGTGATGTTCATTATCATGGTTTTGGATGCTCAAATCTTGGTCTCATGGCTACCTGTGGGATCTACACATATTGGAAAACAGATCTTTCAAAAAGTGAATAAGATTTTTGTTAAAATTAATCTGTTAGTTTTCATGGAAGATATACAATTGATTTTGAAGACCATAATAAGCATATAAATTAGATCAAAGTTAACAAAAATAACTTAAACAAAAGGCAACCCGCACACAAAATATATTCAATTTGATGAAAAAAAAAAATAAACAAGGGAATTTTATGAAAAAACAAAAAGAAGAAGGCAAATACATACATGCAAGTTTCATAGGTAAGGTAAGTATGAGAAGGAAAGAATACATCAAGAAACCATAAAGTAGGAAAAGGAAAAAATATACAAAACCGTATATATACCCCCACTTTTATATTAGATAATTTTAAGTTGTGACGAAGTTGATAACTTGATATGAACAAAAAGAAAAATGAGTTTACATAATTAAGAAGTTTATGTTAATTACATATTAGTTTTTTTTTTTTTTTTTTTTTTTACTTTATCCCAAAAAAATAGTTAATGTTATAAGATTGTTATTAGAATTTTTTTTAGTTTACGTTAAAGTTAATAAATATTAGCTATTTTTTTGTTATTTATTCCAAAAGAAAAAAATTTTGAGAAGAAAAAAAAATACTTTTAAATTTGTTACTTTATTATTAGGAAATAGATGATATAGGATAAATGTTTCTCCCCCCCAAAAAAAAAAAAATACTAACATAAGCTAGTAAAATTGTTATTTTTTAAATTAAAAAAAAAAAAAAGAAGAAGAAGAAATTCATTAGAACACTTACAGTTACTTTATCCAAAGAAGTTGATAAAGATCAAAAACTTCTTCTTTTTTTTATCGAAAAACTTAAGTGAATGAATTTATTGAAAAATCTAAAAAAACTTCTGCAATTTGGTGAAGCCACTTGGCGTAACCACGACTTCTAAACCCAACTTTTATTATATACGGTAAGAAATGGAAAAATATACCAAACCATATATATACCTCCACTTTTATATTAGATAATTTTAAGTTGTGAAGAAGTTGATAACTTAATATGAACAGAAAGAAAAAAGAGTTTACATAATTAAGAAGTTTATGTTAATTACATATTATTTTTTTGTTTTTTTTTTTAACTTTATCCCAAAAAAATAGTTAATGTTATTAGATTGTTATTAGAATTTTTTTTAGTTTACGCTAAAGTTAATAAATATTAGCTATTTTTTTTGTTATTTATTCCAAAAGAAAATAAAAATTGAGAAAAAAATAATATATTTTAAATTTGTTACTTTATTATTAGGAAATAGATGATGTAGGATAAATGTTTATCCAAAAAAATAAAAAATAAAAATGCTAACGTAAGCTAGTAAAATTGTTACTTTATAAAATTATTAAAAAAAAAAAAAAAAGAAGAAGAAGAAAAAGTTCATTAGAACACTTATAGTTACTCTATCCAAAGAAGTTGATAAAGATCAAAAACTTTTTGTTTTTATCTAAAAGTTTAAGTGAATGAATTTATTGAAAAATCTAAAAATCTAAAAAAAAATCTGCAATTTGGTAAAGCCACTTGGCGCAACTACAGTTTTTAAATTCAACTTTTATATATTATATAATATAATATATAGTATATGATATATATAGATTAAAAAAAATTATGATGCACGTTTTTTATTTCCCTAATGTGGCGTTTGGTACGGGGGAATCCACATTACTCCTAGCATCCAGATTCCTAGGAATGTAGCTATTCCTATGTTTGGTTTCATTGTGAATCTCTTAAGATTTCTAGGAATGTGAGCTGATAATGTTTGGTTTATTCCCAAAAATCTTAAATGAATTATTTATTTTTCCCATTCTATCCTTAGATTTGAATGTGAACTACCAAGTTCGTTAAAAAAAATCTTCCTCTAAATAAATAATGAAAAAAAAAATATAAACTATTAATTAGTCCTTTAAAAAAATATCTTCCTCTAAATAAATAATGAAAAACAAAATATAAACTTTTAATTAGCAACACATTCATTAAAACTGTAGTCTAACATTTCGACAAAAATAACTATTTAAATTCTCAAATGCTTTATTCTTAATAATAATTTTTCAAATAGCTTAATCCATAACAACAACCTAACATTGTTAAAAAATATATTAACAGAGTTGTCTATCCTGTTTATGTTGTTTTGGCGGGAAAAGATAAGGATAAGAGAAAAGATATTGATGATTTGTTTATATTTTATCTTAATTGCTTAAATGATAAGGAAAAAGTGTTAAAATTGTCAATTTATAAAAAATACAATTTCCTTTAAGCTTGGGAATCTGGATACCCACCTGTTTTAAAGGGAATCACATTCCTACTGAGAGAGGTTTAAGGGGGGAATCCAGACTCCCCTGGCGTCTGATTCCCTGGCGTAATTTGTAACCAAACATGGGAATCTTTAAACATTACTGGGAATCCTAAAACATTACCTCATACCAAACGCCACATAAGGGTGGGAGCACCTGAAGTCTGCTGGGCCTTCTGGCCAAAATTTGCACTTCCTTATGTCTTCTTGGTATACATACATCAACAAACAAACGATTGGACTAGTCAGGAAATTGACCTTCTTCAGGGACAGGATGAGCCCCACAGCCTTCAAACTCTTCAACTCGTTTAAATTTTATTTTTCTCTTTCATTGGCTGCAGGAAGAATTCCCTTGTGACTTGACGTATCTCATCTAGAAATGAACTTGAAATCCCATGTCCTATTGCCTGCAAAACCAGAACAAAACCTGTAATTAATACTGAGAGCTTTAAATAGATGGCCTGAAACACAAACAATTCACTCCTCAATAGGAATCAGGCTGGAAGGATCTCTCTGAGAACTTGATAATGTTAGTAATTTAAGGTGGTAAGTTTTAAGTGAAAGGTTGGAGCATATGTGAACTCTTTGTGCTTATGGCCAATTTAAACCAACCACTCGTTCCTAGTTACAAGCTTAAAATTTTTAAGCTTATAATAGAGTTGTCAAAGGAAAAACTAACGTGGCTTACTCAGGTGGATGTTGGCATTTGGTTTGCTTAGTTTTCAGCCGATTGTTGTTGGTTGTGTCTAGTACACAGTTGGCATCAGGATTCAGGATGCAGCTTATTGCAACTCATATGCAGGCAAGGAGAGCTAAACATGTTTTAACAAATATCTATGTAGACTTTTTTATAGTGTTCCATGAATCAAAAATATATACTCTGCTGAACTGATTTGTAGGTTGATCAAGTTCAACTATGTTGATTTTGATGGATTTTCTCCTTCAATAAAATTTATATATATATATATATATATATAAAGGTGATAGGCCACAAACTGAATTGACCCCTTGTGATAGAAATTAATTAATTAATTAGCCAAGTTATTAATTAATCAATTTATCATGCAAATGCGTGGTAGCACAAACAAATCACCAATAAACTAATTATGCAGCGGAAAATAAATAACACGGTGATTTGTTTACGAATGGGGAAAACCTAACGGCAAAAACCCCACCGGGTGATTTTCAGGTCACCACTCCCGAAACTCCACTATTATCACAACAAGCGGTTACAAGTAAAGGAATCCCAAGTACCTTACCAACCTACAGTTGAACCCTTATCCCAATACCCAATTGGACTTGTTCTGTAGTGACAGTTCCCCTCTTTTGATGCACGGCTCTCAAGTACGTGACTAACCAATGCGCGGATCCCAGTACGCGACTTCAAATCACCAACTAAGAAGGTTGTTGGCTGCAAAGTTCTTCAGTTCATCCACACGATGAAGATCAAGAAGATGCTTGGTCACAAAACCCTATGGTGCAAATACACAGCAACTTCTTCAAGAGAAAGTGATGAACAAGGGCAAGGACTTTGTCTCCGGTCACAATTTGCTTGAACAAGGTTTGCTCAATGCTTGTGCAACTTGCGAACTTTTTGACGGCCCTTAAAACAATCCTTTTATATGTTTAGGGTTAGGAGAAAAGAAGGCCCAAACACATAATCACGGATCCCAAGAAAATCAGATCAGAATTCTGAAATTCATAAACCTCGACAGATAGGAGGTGTCGAATAGCTGTCGAGAAGGTGTCGAGCACACGGGGTTGAAACAGCTTTCTTAAGCTCGATAGATGCAGCTGTCGAGCCAGCTGTCGAGCTTTAGTAACTTTGCACTTTCAACTTGTTTTCTTGGATAGACTTGAAGGTTTTAACACTTGGTCTTGAAACATGGTTTCTTGAAGTATTTAAAACACATCCTAGATCTACCCAAATACAAGTAAAGTGCGTTTTGTCAAAGGATAAGCCAATTACATAAAATCATGACATATGTTCCTAACAAGTGAAACATATATGTCCTAACAATCTCCCCCTTTGGCAATCCGTGACAAAACCACAACAAAAAAATGAACATATGAGAGAAGTCATAAATCACTCAACTCATACTCACTTCTTGAATACAATAAAATCTATCCTAACACAAACTCTTGAAAAACTTTGCAAGAAGAGAGTTTATGGCAAGTAGATTTTGACAACCTGTATTTCTGAAACACTTTAAAAAAACTCATCAAGGCATCTTTGTGTGAAACAGAAATAATAGATTGCATACAAATATAAGAAGCATGTGTATAAAAAGAGAAAAGAAACAACACATGAAGAGGTAGGTGAAAGAAACAACATACATCATCATATAAAAAGATAAGTCCAATGTATGTCATAAATATGGTCACAAGACCTAATTTACAAGAACAATGTATCTAAAAAGAAAGAAAAGAAAAGATACATAATATCCTCACTACATCCCTCAAAAAGAAACAACACTCCCCCTAACAAAAAAAACTATACTAACTCTCCCCACCATGTTCAAGAATCTAGGACCTTTAGCAAAGGCCTTACATGGTGTAAACTGACGCTCACCCCAATCAGAAGGGCGCTCACAAAAAGCAGAAATAAGCTCATCTTTGGACACAGTCCGCAGACGCTCACAATTAGGTTAGTTAGGAAACTCTATCTTGGGAACTCGAAGCATAGCCGCAACAAGCTGCGGTGTGACATGAATGCTAACACCCCTCACATGAGTGAAGAAATGAGGGACAGAACGGTCAATCCTGTGCATGTTGGAGTAGAAATCCTGAATAAGCATGATAGGACAAGTGACGGGCTCGTCACAAAGAGACAGCCATTCCCGACTGTGAATGACATCGGGAAGGTCGGTGTCGGCAAAGTTTGCCAGAATAACTTGGCGTTTCGAATGAACACCTCGTTTAGAAAAGTTCACCGAGAATGCCTTGTGGGCATCATCATCACGGAACCGAAGAGATAACGGGGCAGAATTTGAAGACGAAGAGGATGCCCTAGAACGAAGAGGGTTCCGGGACGGAGCGGATTTACGTTTTAGTGCCATAGATACTACTAACATAACCAACAATAGAGGGAGAGAGAAAAGGAGACAATCAAAAAAGTCCCAAAACAGTTCACATTATTAAGAATATGTGAAAAAAAGTACGTATGCATGGAGAATGCATGAGCATGTGACATGCAAAAGTAATTGCATCATGGGCTCAACCCAATCCAATCCAATCAGCACACAAACATATAACACACATCTAAATGCATGAAAATATGGTTATAATGCTAATGTGATGCAATGCATGAGATTTCAAACTCATATAAGTGAAAAACTATCCCAAAATTTCAACAAAAAACTCATCAATTTTGAAAAACCCCAAAATTTTTCAAAAACCCCAAAAACCTAGGTTTCAAAACATGAAATGCATGAAAATGAAAAAGAATAGAAGCTTACCAAGTGAAGAAAACTTGAAAAAGCTTGAAGAAACCTTGAGAAAGAAGTTTGGAGTAAGATGAGAGTGTTTGGGAGAGGAACAGACAGAACAAACGAGAGAGATCGACAGAAAAGAGAAGCGGATCGCACGAGGAGCTTAAATAGAACCTCAGTAAATCTCGACAGATAGAGGTGTCGAGAGGTGTCGAACCATCTGTCGAGGTAGGTGTCGAGAAAATGGCCTTCGACAGAAGCAAGTGTCGAGAAGGTATCGAGGAACACAACATCAAACACAAGAAGTGAGGCTCGATCGATCCACCATGTGTCGAGGTGCAAGCGAGATTGCGATAAGAAAAAGCTGAGGAATCTCGACAGATAGCCAGCTATCGAGGAGGTATCGAGGAGGTGTCGAGCCAGTTTTTCAAAAATAGTTTTTCAAGGAGAGAAAAACACAGATATGAATGCAATCAAGCATACAACTCAACCAATGATCCAATCAACATAATAAGCTCTCAAAAACATCTCTCAACAATAATTTTTAAGCACATGGATCCCAAAAACACACGCACACACTAAACAAGTCTAACCGATTTTATTTTTCAAAAACAAATTAAGACAGTTTAGTGAGCATACATTAACACATGTAAAACCTTGTGATAGCCAAATCACATTGTACCTGCACATGTATCAAGAGTAGCAAAGACTATTGCGTGTCGTGTGTGAAAAACATCGCAAGATTGCATAAGTGTATACATGTTATGACGATTTGAGATATGAGAAGATCACTTTAACTCACACACAATCATAACTGTTTGATGGGGATTATCACCTTTGAGGTACATCCTATAACTCCCACATCTCCTAGAAAACACGCTTGCAATCATATTTAAAAGCATTTTTTATCTTTTTGCTCTTGATTTTTCTTTGCATATTTTTCTATAAAGCATATCATGCATGGGCATATAAAAGATAGAAAAGAAATACCCAAGTATGTTAAGCATTTGACATTCCAATTTTGCTATGCCTAAGCACACAAATGTCATTGACACTGCACTTTTGCTATGCCGAAGCATACAGGTGTCATTATGATTGGCGGGCAACAGTGGTGAGATAGTTATTTATGCCTTTCTCTTAGGATTTTCTAATCCTTCCCGTCAAAAAGAGTGATACAAGTGTTAAGTGTAAGAGACAACTTAATCTTACTCATCACAAACATGAGCCACAAAGCTCACTTGCTTAGTTGTGCATAGAGATGCTCATCTAAGCTACAAGAGATACAAAGTTTAGAAAACTTTGTTTCAATGGCCATCCAAGGTACACAAGTACCAATGTACACATAACACACACTGTTTTTGTATTTTTCTGATTTTTCAATTTATTTATTTATTTATTTTATATGAAAAATAAAACAAAGCAAAACTGAAAAATAACCAAACAAAAACATGTTAAACAAAGCAAAGCATAGAAACTAGATTGACTCAAAACAGTAAAGCAAAACACACAAGTAATGCAAACAAAAAACAAGAAGAGAGAAAGAAAGTGATAGAATCACTGGGAGCCCTTTTCCTTCCACACCCTGGAAGAACCTTTCCTTTGATTAAACCCTTGAACCGGGGGTGAGGGGGAAGAATTGAAACCGTTCAAGTTTGAAAGGAACATGAGAGATTTGAGAAGATCTCCAAGGGGAGTAAGAGAGGATTGAAGTTGATTTTGGCTTCCAGATGCTATCATGCCGTTGCTCTGTTGAGTGGCAAGCCAGTTATAGCAATTTGGTCGAGTATGAACGACAGCTCCACAATGATGACAGAGATGCTGCTTCTTCTGTTTAGGCTTATGAGAGTTAGCCTTTTTAGCCCTAGGGTTCTTAGCTTCTTTCTTATCTAGCTTAAGGGGTGCTCCTAAGATAGATTTATTCTTATCTAAGTTCTCACTAGCTAACACAGTTTTTACTTCATTGTTCTCAATTTCAACATTATTAGCAAGAGGAACAAAAACAGTGGAACTAGTAGAAGCAATATTAGAGGAAGAAAGACCATACCCCAAACCTGTTCAATCAGAAGCAGATTTCTGAAGATTGAGCATCTCATCAAGCTTTGCACTTGAAGTCCTCTCCAGTTGAGCTCTGACTTGAAACAACTCTGCTTCAAGCTTCTTGGTCCTCTTAGCCAAGAAATTATTTTCAAATCTCAGTGCTCCAATAGTCTGATTAGCCTCATCAAACTTTGTGGAAAGCTCTTCACGATCAAATTCCACATCAATGAGCTTCTTGGTGGCCAGCCTATAAAGTTTCTCATGTTTTTCTGAAACTTTGTACAATTTTTCATAGGCTGTATGGATATCATCTTGATCATCCATCTTCTCAAAATTGGACTCCACCAAGTCCTCTTCATCCACATCTTCTACAATCCCTTTAGTAGGATCTACAGAGGCAGTGAAGGCATTCAAGATTTTGTCATTCTCATTGTCGGAATCATCCTCAGGCTCAGTGTCACTCAAGGTAGCAGTAAGAGCCTTGCTTTTCCCAATGCTCTTGAAATATGTAGGACACTCATGTTTCATGTGACCGAAACCTTGACACCCAAAACACTTCGGTCCTGCAGGGACAGTGTACTGACCACCTTCCTTAGCATCCTTCTTCCCTTTGTCTTGGCCCTTAAACTGAGAAGAACTAGATTGCCTGCGATCCTTGTCGAAGCCCTTTCCCTTTGCGTTCTTCATAAACTTTTTGAACTGCCTGGTGATGTAGGACTTCATCTTGGAATCTTCATCATATGAAGACTCATCTGTCTCACTGTTCTTGGCCTTTAGTGTCATGCTCTTGCTCTTGCCTGACTTACTAATCCTTGTTAACCCTAGTTCGTAAGTTTGTAGATTGCCAACCAACTCTGTCAAAGGAATCTTATCAATGTCCTTTGATTCCTTGATTGTCGTAATCTTGGCATAAAATCTCTCAGGCAGAGATTTGAGCGCTTTCCTCACAATCTTGGGTTCAGGAATGGTCTCCCTAAGATTGAAGGCTGAGTTCACTATGTCCTTTAGCTTGGCATAGAACTCATCGAACGACTCATCATCCTCCATCTTAATCTCTTCGAAGCTTGTAGTGAGCCTCTGTAGCTTTGAATCCTTGACAGCCTTTGTACCCTCATAGGTTGTCTGGAGGATGGTCCAAGCCTTCTTGGCAGTTTCAGTAGAGGATATCTTCTTAAACTCCTCATTGGTGACTGCACTAAATAGAGCATTCAATGCCCTGCTGTTGAAGTTTGCCGCCTTGATCTTGGCATCATCCCAATCTGCCGGCGCTTCTGTAGGCTTAGTCCAGCTTATCTCCACAGCTTGCCACACCTTCTCATCTAGAGACTGCAAGAAAGCTCTCATACGTACTTTCCAGTATGCATAGTTAGTACCAATCAAATAAAGGAGGTATAATTAATGACTGTCCTCTATCCATGACAAACAGGGGTCAACGGATCAAACACAGCAAAGATTAAAACCTAATCAGAGTGTGCCCGCTCTGATACCACTTGATAGGCCACAAACTAAATTGACCCCTTGTGATAGAAATTAATTAATTAATTAGCTAAGTTATTAATTAATCAATTTATCATGCAAACGAGTGGTAGCACAAACAAATCACCAATAAACTAATTATGCAGCGGTAAATAAATAACATGGTGATTTGTTTACGAATGGGGAAAACCTAACGGCAAAAACCCCACCGGGTGATTTTCAGGTCACCACTCCCAAAACTCCACTATTATCACAACAAGCGGTTACAAGTAAAGGAATCCCAAGTACCTTACCAACCTACAGTTGAACCCTTACCCCAATACCCAATTGGACTTGTTCTGAAGTGACAGTTCCCCTCTTTTGATGCACAGCTCCCAAGTACGTGACTAATTAATGGGCGGATCCCAGTACGCGACTTCAAATCACTAACTAAGAAGGTTGTTGGCTGCAAAGTTCTTCAGTTCATCCACACGATGAAGATCAAGAAGATGCTTGGTCACAAAACCCTATGGTGCAAATACACAGCAACTTCTTCAAGAGAAAGTGATGAACAAGGGCAAGAACTTTGTCTCCGGTCACAATTTGCTTGAACAAGGTTTGCTCAATGCTTGTGCAACTTGCGAACTCTTTACGGCCCTTAAAATAATCCTTTTATATGTTTAGGGTTAGGAGAAAAGAATGCCCAAACACATAATCACGGATCCCAAGAAAATCAGATCAGAATTCTGAAATTCATAAACCTCGACAGATAGGAGGTGTCGAGTAGCTGTCGAGAAGGTGTCGAGCACACGGGGCTGAAACAGCTTTCTTAAGCTCGATAGATGCAGCTATCGAGCTTTAGTAACTTTGCACTTTCAGCTTGTTTTCTTGGACAGACTTGAAGGCTTTAACACTTGGTCTTGAAACATGGTTTCTTGAAGTATTTAAAACACATCCTAGATTTACCCAAATACAAGTAAAGTACATTTTTTCAAAGGATAAGCTAATTACATAAAATCATGACATATGTTCCTAACAAGTGAAACACATATGTCCTAACAAAGGGGAACGACTGACCATAAGAGTACTAAGAGAGAATGAGGGACAAGTATTTTGGAAATAATAATAGAATATGTATATAACTAAGATATGTAGAAGTGATTAAATTATGTTGTTAAATAATTTAAATATATATTAAATCAACTATGTATTATACCCTCATCAAATATATATAGGTGGGACAAGACGGAGATGGGTGAGTAAAACCTGTCCCCATCCTATCACCTCTTCCAGGAATGTTTATGTGGGATGAAGTGGAGTAGGGCGGGTGAAGCATGGCGAGATGTTTTTACCATCTATAGGTTTGTTGCAAATTCCTATAGCTTAGAGCATTAGCATCCAATTTCTACAAATTATTCCATTTTACCATCTCAAAAACTACTTTACCTATTATACCATACCACTTTACAACACACCCAACATTCCAAACTCTATTTTTTTGCCATTTTATTTAAATATTCTTTTTATTTATTTATTTTTAATATTTCTCTCTATCTCTCTTCCTCTTCCTCTTCCTCTCTTGCACCACGGGTTGGGGTTTATGCCCTAAAATCCAATTTATTGGCATGTCATATATAATTAATTTGTTTAATTATATGAGACTATTTATAAATGAACTAATTGGATATTATCATAGTCCTTGAGATGCATTGTATGTGGTTTATGTAATTTATTCACAGAATATAAAAATCATAAGTTCCTTGTAAACTCAAAACATAGTTTGTAGTCGGTGATAAAATTGGGTGTTTCATCTGCGAAGACTATAACACCTCAACTAAGATGATTTGTCTTGATCATTGAAGTGGAGACTTCTAGTTGATGTATTGATGTGTCCTAAGTGTTAAGACATATTGAACTGGACCGTTGTGAGATTAATTATTCAATCAACAACTGTCACCTGAATAATTAATCTCACGACTTCTGATTTCATAGACTCTCAATCCTGAGAGGATAGTGAACCCGATCATAAAATGTAGGTTACTTTGACATATCAGGAGTGAAATCTAATATTCACGGTCAAAACCTCAGTATGTTGGATAACCACACGTAGTGTTGAGGGAACACATATTCTCAAGATAGAATCCATAATCTCTTTTTATAGAGACATGAGATATCCACTTGAGATAAATTTAATGGGAACTGGTTATTCAGGGCGCCCACTTTAGTAAGGAGTTACTAAAGCTTATATTTATTGAAATCGAATTTCAATAAATGTGAATAACTAAAAGATTAAACTGGGTACTAAAGGATAAAATAGTTGTTTACAAAGTAACAATTCATTATGACTTTGTTTACTATGAATATTTCATTGAGGGGTCAAATGATATCATTAGAGTCTTGGGATATAATTTATTAATAAGACCTAGAGTATAATTATATTTATATAGCAGTATTAAATATAATTAATGGTAACTTTGGACTTGTCAAGAGTTGACAGATAAGCCCAAGATCCATTGGAGCTAGAGTCTTATTTGTTCCCTTTGGTCCCATCTCAAGCCATAAATTAAAGCCGAATTGGGCAGGCCCAAAAGGCTAGCCCAATTAGATAATCAGTTATGCATAAGGAGAGAAACATACAGAATTTTCAGAATAAGAAAATAGATCATGGAAATGGTGTGTATGTGAGTGTAAGTCATTCTCTTATTCTCCCTTAAATACATACGTGTAAACTGATTAAGAGACCACACTTCTTAGGCACCATGTGGAATTGTGATGATGATTAGAGGTATTCTCAAGTCTTGGTTTTGAATTTCACAGCATCAAGGTACGCTTTCTATTCTTTGTTCTAGAATTCAAGGTTACATGTTATCTCTCATGAATGAAGTAGATCCGTAATTGTCGCTTCCGCTGTGTGTTTTGTATGAGATGGAAAACCAGATTTTCCAACAATTGGTATCAAAGCGGTCTTCAATATCATGCTTGTATAACAAGTAATTGAGTTTTAAAATTAAAGAAAAACAGTTTTCTTGGTGATTTTATTTTCTGCATAATTATGTCTTTGAATCCATTTGCTATGTTATATATATGAGATATATATGTTGGATTCAGTTTTTCAAAGTGGACCATGGTATATCTTTTAGTTACGGTGCCGACTTTGCTAGTTTTTGTATTAGTAAGATACACCGTTAATGTTCATAAAGGATTGATGGTCTGACTTCATTAGGATGAGATTGATAAAACAATATGTTAATGCTAGAATTAAAGTATTTGGTTACTTGTTAAAATCCTTTAATGAAATAGCAAAAACTATCAAAAACAGTTGCTGGAAAATTTCAGTTTTTGCGAGTTTCAATCGATCGATAATTCCTTTCAATCGATCGAATGTACTTTTCGATTGATCGAAGAGGAATCGAGAACCGATCGAGTCAACAGAAACTCTATGATGAAATTATTCATTGTCTCGATCGATAGAGAATTCCTTTCGATCAATCGAATGTTAATTTCGATCGATCGAACAGGAATCAAGAATCGATCGAACGAGGTAGAAGCTTTGTGATGAATTTCTTCATTTTTCGATCGATCAAAAAATAGGTTCGACTGATCGAAGGTACTGAATTTTGAATTTTTCACTTGCTTTTTGATTAAGTGTTAAAACTTTGATAAAAGGCAAGGTTGTGTGTGATGAGATTACACATGGTTCTATATATAGTGATTAATTTTATAGTCCTTAAAAATTAAGGACATTTATTAATCATTATTTAACTAAAAGACCTAATGAAATCAAAGATGTTAGTTAAATAGAACTCTTAGTCCTAATTTGTGTAGGACCTTTCTTTTAAGAAACATTCTAATGAGATTGGGATTGTTGCATGATTGAAAGTCCTTAATTTATTTTAATTAGAGGCTTTTAATGAGATCAAGATTCTAATTAAAGTTATATAGTTTCTAATGAGATTAGAATTCTTTATCTAGTAAGTTAAGGATAGAGTTCTATATAACTAATTTTTGATTCATTAGTGTTTAAGGAATCCTAAATAGTTTAGTACTTCCATTTTAGTTAGTGATTCTAATGAGATTAGAGTCTTCAACAAGTGCAAGGTTATTAGTTGTGATGAGATCATAATTATTTAATAAAAACCCAAATAATGAGTGGGAGTGCTGAAATAACCCTTTTGTTAAGTTTATTGTAATATGAATATTTCCTTTGTCTTGGCCTCGAGCATTGCATTCCATGCAGAGGGTATTTACTTCACAGATTACATGATTAAACTTCTTTGTGATTACGTGAATGTTCGTTACGCTACTATGACGTGATTTAGTCAAATCACATCAAATTTAAACAATTAAACACATTTGATGTGTAAGGTTAAAATTGTGATAAGATCGCAATGATTTCAAGACAACCCACTTGTTTTAAAATTTCTAGTGGGAGAGAGATACAAAGGTTGGATCTCATGGCCTCCATTATCGGTTCATAGTGGTGTGGGATAAACATCTCGTCTTGGCTTCAAGCCTTGTGTTCCATGCGGAGGGTGTTTATTTCATGGTACTACAAGATTGAACTTCCCGGTTTATAGTGGCGTGGGCAAGCACCTCGTCTTGGCCTCGAGCATTGCGTTCCATGCGGAGGGTGTTTTGCATCATGGTACTACAAGATTAAACCTTACAAAGGTAGAGTTATGTGGCTACACATGGGTCTAGGCAATGGTGTACACTAGACTACGTTTGATAGTATCCTCTATGCTGAGTTCTTGCTTTATTACTTAGAGGCTAAAGGAAAAGCGGCAAATTATTTTTGTTTGGTGAGAGTTACCATGATAACATTAATAATGAGAATAATTCTCGCCTGATCATAGTGGTTGGTATTCACTCTATGCTGAGGAATATTAATTGCGGGATTAGGTTGTGGTTGCACCTAATATGGTATGGTTTTCGGGTTCTATATTATATTGTTATGGATGCAAAATTATAATGTCCTTGTATTTATGTTCATAGTCTCAAAATAAAGTTATCATAAAGTTTTGTTCTCTAACTACTATTTTAATTGAATCACATTAACTAAGAAATAATTTTGGACATGGTGCTTAAAGGAGCTGAAGTACATAAATATGTTTCGATTCAGCATTGTGGTGTGCTGTCACAGGCAACCAAAAAAAAAAACCTATACTCCTAAAAATATATGTAGTAGTACGAGTAAGGATCGTTCCCACAGAGAGTATCTAGCCTAGATTTATGCTACGTGAACAAGGAGGGGGGGTGTTTTGAGTATAAGGCAAAGAATTTTAAGAAAAACAACTAAGGAACAATTTAAATCAAAGTATCAAAATCAATCAAGAGAACAAACCTTGGTCTAAGTCAACATCCACCATCGGAATTTTACAACTGATCATCGATGCAAGTATATATTAATTCACACTTTGAATATACCGTTGGAACTATTTTTCTATCTCTCCTTAGTCGTAGTTAATTAGAAAACAAGCGATCTAATAAACCCTAACTACTAAACAACCCAAGACAAGCGCTAAAGGTTTAATCTAGTAGCAGCCTTAAGAATTAGAGAGATCGATGAAACTAAACAACACAAGCACAAGCGGTTGTATTTAATTTGGTCGAGTGTTCTTTCTAAGATCTAATAATTTATGACGCAGCAAATCATTAAATCTTGGTTGCTTCACAAGTTAGAGAGATCAAACAATTACAGATTTGATATCTAACCTAGCAGTAGATTGCAACGAATAATAAACTAGTAGGCCTCCTAGTAATTAAATGAGACAATCATGAAAATAGGCAAAGAAGAACATCCGATATTCAAAACATAAATTGAACAATAAAAACAAATTAGATCTCACAGTTTTATTGATTCCGAGGCTTCAGTTTCCTTCGACCAAGTATAAAAGTTTAGCCACGTAGGGCCATGATAGAAAACTCAAAGGAGAAAATCAAAGAAGAAGGGAGAGAGAGGCGTGTGTGTCCAATCTGATTTCTCCTCCCCCTTTTACACGTTAATTCTCCCTTTCCCAAGCCTACAAAATCTCCTAAAAATATTCTAAATAATAATATCCAAATCTCACTAATTAAGGAAAAATATTAAAAATAAAAACAAAGTCCTAATATAACTAGGAAAGTGGTGTTTTTCAGCTGGAAATTTCGTGCACCAGATCTGGAAGCTTCTAAAAATAAACCCCATCAGATCTGCGTATTAGAATTGCAAGCAAAGGAACATTCCAGAACGTCAGCAGTGCAGGTGCAGCAACTTCAAGCCCGATTTAGACCTTGATTCAGCCTGTATCTCTCAAAACTCAAAACATAAAAGTTGTAGAGCTTTGTCTTGGCGTTCCATAACATCTTGAATCATCTCAATCGGAGCTTGGATGAAAGCGTTATGCCCAGATTACGAAGAGATGTCAAAGCTGTCTAGAATCGCCCAATTAGCTACGTTTTGCACTTCACGCCTCCATTTGCATCCTAAATCAAAATATAAGAATAATGAGTACATTTAGGCACGAAATAAATATAAAAGACTAAACATTAAGGGAGAAAAATATGACAATTTGCATTCTCATCACATTGTCATAATTTCCTATGCATGATGCATTTATGGAATATAGCTTATGATGTGATCATAGTCTCCATTGAAATGCTAAAGTGTTACATTGGCTTCTATCTCAATTATACTATAGCATGAGATGCAAGAGTTAATTATAGACTTAGACTTTATATTAAGTCTAAATGAGATGTTTGGTATGAATCATATTGAGTGCTATTAAAAATCTTAAGGAGTTCCAGTTCTATCTCATTTTATGAAAATGTTTTATTTCAAATGAATTGAAATTCTTAGATGTAGAGGTTAAATGTTAATCTCATGTGGAAATGATCCACAAGTCCTTGTTAGAATCATTTGATCAATTCAGATTGTTTTGAAAATAAATAAATTCTTTTTATATTATCTGAATTGATAAGTGAGCTCTACGCAACAGAAGACATCCTAAAAGCTAAGGCTAGGATCAATATGATTTAATTCAAATTCTTAGCCCGAACCGAAAGGTAAAGGTGGTAAGAAGAGGAATTATAATACCAAACAGTTGGACAAGCTAGTTGCTCTAGTAGTTGCCAAAAGGAAATTAGACTCAAAAGTATGACCAAAAGGAAAGTGTTTCCGTTTTGGTAAAGCTAAGCATTGTCCATGATTATTTTCAAGATAAAAATTTACATGTTTTACTTTTTAAAGAGAGTTTTCATCCTTTGGTGTTGTATGTTTTGACACTTATATCTAGATCTTATTAATCTAAATGAAATTCAAGATTGGTGAAAGATGGGCTTTAAGGACTATTATTTTGTTATATTCCCAGTCTATGAATTCTATTTAGAGGATAATATGATCTAGGGCTCATTTTTGTAAAGGAATGAAGTTCTAATGACTTCTTTAAAGTCAGTGCATACATAAAGGAGGAATAGAGCTCTTTTAAAGGTAGAATGTTCTAGAAGAAAAATGTTAGATTTTGTTGTAGGACAACTATAAAATACATTTAGAAATGAGATGTTTGTATTAGATACACCACAAGAAATTATTCTGTAGATAACTATTACACCGGTACAATATTGTAGTGGGAGGATTATCAATTACCAATTAAATTCATACTTTTGGAATAAACTTTTGAAGTCATTCCACAAGGATATGAATTTGATCCTCAATCCTACATAAAGGCAATAGATGATATGAATATGTATTACTGGATCAAGGTTATATGAATAGTCTAGAACTTGTAGAGGCTCCTAATGGCATTAAGCTTATTGTTTTCAAATAGGTCTACAAGAAAATGAGATTGATAGATTTGAAGGTGTAAACCTTCAAAGTCAAGACTAGTGGCGAAAAAATTTATACAAAAAGAATTGGTTCGACTATGAAAAGCTTTTTTCACCAATAGTCAAATTTGACTCTATCTAGATTCTCTTATTCATTATATTTCACTTGGATGAAATATGACAATGGATATCAAGAAAACTTCTTTCAATAGCAATCTTGAGGAAGACATCTATATGATGTAACTAGACTTGTTCATAGCAAAGAACTAGTAGTGTTTAGTATGCAAGTTGCTTAAAGTCCATCTATGAACTAAAGCAAGCATCTGAATCATAAAATATCATTTTTGATCGAGCAATCAAGTTGTTTGATTTTGATCAAGTATTAAAAGGCCTTATGTGTGTAAAAGCTATATAGAATATTAAATTTCTTAATGTATGTTGATGACATTCTAATCATTTAGAGTGATGTAGAGTTATTGTCATCAATGGAGTTTTTTGTTGTTTAGTCCAGTTTGATATAAAGTACTTGAGAAAGACTGGTCACATCCTAAGAATTAAACTTTGTTAAAATTCAGAAATTAGGATGTTAGGTCTATCTCAAACTACTTAAATAGATTAGATTCTAGCCAAGTATAGCATGTAATATTTCAAGAAATGATTCTTTCCTTTTAAAGTTTAAAGTTCCTTTATAAAGGACTATAGTCTTAAGACATATAAAAGGAAAAGCATATTAAGACGGTTCCTTATACCATATCAATAGGAAGTCTTTATGCTATGCTATATACTAGGCTAAATATCTATTTTGCAGTGGGCATGGTAAGCAAATATCAATTGAACCTAAGAGATTAATGGTGAGTATTTTAGTGGAGTAAAGCATATATTCAAATATCTTAGGAGAATGAGGGATTATATGCTTGTCCACCAAAATGAGGATTTGATGGTTACTGGTTGTACAAATACTGACTTGTAGTTTGATTGTGATTCATGAAGTTGGACTTCAAGATATGTGTTCATCCTAGGTGGTGAAGATACACATTAAGCGTAAGTATTATCTCATTAAAGAGATATGAGTACGTGAGATGTAGTAGTAGAAAAGATAATTTATGCAATAAATCTGGCTGAAACTTGTTTCCAAACCTTGTCTTAGAGTGACTATGAATTACTCTAAAAGGAAATAAGTGTCAGATATATGGTAAATTGTCTTTGAGGGCAAGTGGGAGATTGTTGGGGTTTATGCCCTAAAATCCAATTTATTGGCATGTCATAAATAATTAATTTGTTTAATTATATGAGACTATTTATAAATGAACTAATGGGATATTATCATAGTCCTTAAGATGCATTGTATATGGTTTATGTGATTTAGTCACAAAAGATATAAATTACAAGTTCCTTATAAACTCAAAACATAGTTCGTAGTCAGTGATGAAATTGGGCGTTTCATCTGTGAAGACTATAACACATCAACTAAGATGATTTGTCTTGATCATGGAAGTGGAGAATTCTAATTTGTGTCTTAAGTGTTAAGACATATTGAACTAGACCGCTGTGAGATTAATTATTTAATCAACAACTGTCACCTGAATAATTAATCTCACGACTTTTAATTTCATAGACTCTCAATCCTGAGAGAATAGTGAACCCGATCATGAAATGTATGTTACTTTGATATATCAGGAGTGAGATCTAATATTCACGGTCAAAACCTCAGTTAACCACACGTAGTGTTGAGGGAACACATATTCTCAAGATGGAATCCATAATATCTTTTTATAGAGACACGAAATATCCACTTGAGATAAGTTTAATGGGAACTGGTTATTCAGGGCGCCCACTTTAGTAAGGAGTTACTAAAGCTTATATTTATTGAAATCGGATTTCAATAAACGTGAATAACTAAAAGATTAAACCGGGTACTCAATGATAAAATAGTTGTTTACAAAGTGACAGTTCATTATGACTTTGTTCACTATGGATATTTCATGGAGGGGTCAAATGATATCATTAGAGTCTTGGGATATAATTTATTAATAAGGTCTAGAGTGTAATTATATTTATATAGCGCGGTATTAAATATAATTAATGGTAACTTTGGACTTGTCAAGAGTTGACAGATAAGCCCAAGACCCATTGGAACTAGAGTCTTATTTGTTCCCTTTAGTCTCATCTCAAGCCACAAACTAAAGCCCGATTGGGCAGGCCCAAAAGGCTAGCCCAATTAGATAATCAGTTATGTATAAAGAGAGAAATATACAGAATAAGAAAATAGATCATGGAAATGGTGTGTATGTGAGTGTAAGCCACTCTCTTATTCTCTATTAAACACATACATGTAAACTGATTGAGATACCACACTTCTTGGGCACCATGTGGAATTGAGATGATGATTAGAGGTATTCTCAAGTCTTGGTTTTGAATTTCACAGCATTAAGGTATGCTTTCTATTCTTTTTTCTAGAATTCAAGGTTACATGTTAGCTCTTATGAATGAAGTAGATTCGTGATTGTTGCTTCCGCTGTGTGTTTTGTATGAGATGCAAAACCAGATATTCCAACACCACGAACCCACATCAACCTCCACCACAATCAATCACCCATCCCCACCACCATGACAACCCTCCACCACCACCATGAACCTAACCCATAACACAACAGCAAACACAGTGAAACGCACCCCGCATAATCAACATGGCAACCCCCACCTCTACCACCATCAACCACAACCATGATCACAATCCCCACCAACAACAACACAAATACCACCCATACCCAAATTAACTCAACCAAACCATGACCAAAATAATTCACAGTCAAAACCCATCACTAAAAACCAATTAACAAACCCATCACTACCCATGATCAAATCCAATTATACAACAACCACACCACCACAAACCACTAGACCCACGCAACTAGACCCACCAAGCAAACCCATACCTATAAACCCACCATAGCCAACACACCCACCAGCTTGCCAAACCCACCACCCATCCCACCACCACAACAACAACCTACCCCACTTCGGTACCCAGCCAAAACTAAAACCCATTCGAAAACTGAAACCTACCCAAAACTAAAATCCATCCAATCCGGTGGGGTTTGTCTCCATGCTAATCTGAGAGAGAGAGAGAGAGAGAGAGAGAAGAAGAAGAAGAAGAAGAAGAATCAGTAAATAAATCTCCATTATTTTATCATACAATCCTGCTATAATGCCATCTTAGATATAAGATAGTACTGTAACAAGATTGTAAAAAATTTTACAATTGTAAGACTGGATAATGTATGTTTTTTGTATTTTGATACTAAAATATAACGTATTACTGCTTTTAGAAGACTGGAGACTGACGCTCAAAACATCCAATGCTTTATAAAAAAAATAAAATAAAGAAAGATCCAAAGCACATCTTATCTGATTACTTACAGTGACAAAACAAGGCTAGGTGGGACTGCAAAAAGCCATAAAGTTGATTAATTTTCATTATTTTTCCAATGAATTTCTTTGTTTTAGTCAGTTTTTTTTTTTTTTTTTTTTTAGTGCGATCTAACTGTCTATTTGGGAGCTTGCATTATTAAAATCCTTGTTCTTTGCAATCTTTTAGAAACTTTTGAAAGCTGATGCTGCTGATCCTCTTTGGAAGATCCCAAATGCCAACAACCAATCTTTGATTTACTACCAGACAATATTTAATTCAACAGCTGAAGCTTTCGTACAATATTATGCGAACACGTAACCAGTTTAGACACATATATCGATTGAGCCAAACCAAATCCTAATTCAACAACCATCACACAAGATGGATAACGTACGAATGACAACTAACAAATCGTCAACTACCAAGTACCAACCAGTCATTCTCAATTTCTCATCCCCAAATAAACCCAATAATCTGTACTATGGACACAATTATTTTTATTTTCAATTTCACAACTAATTGATTAATAGGATTATGAGGATTATAAATAGTCTACACAAAGTGGTAAGTTGCACAGAACAAAAAATATTCACTCAATCACACAAATCAACGAATTGTGAAATTGATTGTACGAGTGATTGTGTTTTTAGAATTATTTAGGAGTGTCAAATAGGTAGGTTTAGGGTAGACACAATTAGGTTGGGTACATAAAACTCATTTACCCATTTATTGCCCATTTAACTAAGTATTTCTAACTTAAATCCAACCCAACCCAATTATTATGGGTAAACCCCATCCCACCCAATTACCCAATAATCAAAATTACCAAAATGCTGTTAAAACTTGAAAATGACCAAAGTACTCCTAAAATCCTTTAAAATTATCAAAATACTCCTTAAACCTAAAAAAAGACCAAATATGCTCAAAACCCAATAAAAATTACCAAAATACCCACCGAAACCTAAAAAATTACCAAAATACCCCCAAAACCTAAAAATTGACCGAAATACCCCCTAAACCTAAAACTTGATCTAAATACTCCCGAAACCTAAAAAATGACTAAAATACCCTCAAAACCAAAAAAATGACTAAAATACCCCCAAAATTAAAAAAATTACCAAAATACTCATAAAACCTAAAAATTACCAAAATACCACCTAAACCTAAAAAAAATGACCAAAATACCCCCAAAACATTAAAAAAAAAAAAGTACCAAAATACGCCTAAAACCTAAAAATTAACCAAAATACCATCAAAACCTAAAAATGAAAAAATACCCCTGAAACTTATAAAATGACTAAAATACCCCCCGAAACCTAAAAATGATAAAAATAACTCCAAAACCTAAAAAATTGACCAAAATACCCCTAAACCTAAAAAATGACCAAAATACCCGTAAAACCTAAATAATGACCGAAATATACCCAAAACCTAAAAAATAACCAAAATACTCCTGAAACCTAAAAATTAGTAAAATACTTCCTAAACCTAAAAATGACCGAAATACCCTCTGAAACCTAAAAATGAACCAAAATACCACATAAACTTAAAAAATGACCGAAATACCCCCAAATTATAGAAAATGACCAAAATAACCCCGAAACCTAAAAATTGACCAAAATACCCCTCTAAAACTTTTATAAAAAAAAATGACTGAAATACCTCTTAATCTTAAAAATGACCAAAATACCAGAAACCTAAAAAAATTACCAAAATACTCCCAAAACCTAAAAATGATCGATATATTCCCAAAACCTAAAAATTAACAAAACACACCTAAAACCTAAAAAATTACTGACATTCCCTCGAAACTTACAAAATGACCGAAATACTCTTATAACATTTAATTTGACGAAAATACCCTCAAAACATCCAAAATATCCCAAACCTCTATTTTGGTAATTTTAGAGGCTTCAGGTGTATTTTGTTCATCTTATGGGTTTTGTGGCATTTTGATCATTTTAGATATTTTGAGGGGTATTTTGGTCGTTTTAGAGGTTTAGAGTTATTTTATAGTTTTTAGGGTTTTATTTATTTATAATTTTATAGGTTTCAGGTTATTTGTGGTCAATTTAGAGATTTTGGGTGTACTTCAGTTATTTTAAAGGTTTAGGGGTGTTTTCATCATTTTATAGGTTTGATGGTATTTTGGTAATTTTTTTTGGTTTCGGGGGTATTTTGGTCATTTTAACAGTTTAGGGGTATTTTGGTCTTTTTAGGTTTCGGAGGGTATTTTGGTCAATTTATAGATTTCGGGGGTATTTAGGTCATTATAAAGGTTTTAGAGGTGTTTCGGTCATTTTTTATGTTTAGGGGTATTTTGGTCATTTTTTAGGTTTCGGGGGTATTTTGGTCATTTTTTAGTTTAAGGGGGTATTTCAGTCATTATAAAGGTTTCGATGGTATTTCGTCATTTTTTATGTTTATGGGAGTATTTTGGTCATTTTTTAGGTTTCGAGGATATTTTGGTTATTTTTTAGTTTTAGGAGATATTTTGGTCATTATAAAGGTTTCGAGGGTATTTTGCCATTTTTTTTTTTAGGGATATTTTGGTCATTTTTCAGGTTTCAATGGTATTTTGGTCATTTTTTTAGTTTTAGGAGATATTTTGGTCATTTTTAGGTTTCAGGAGTATTTTGGTATTTTTTAGGTTTTGGTGGTATTTCAGTAATTTTTTAGGTTTTGTGGGTATTTCAGTCATATTTAGATTTCAGGGGTATTTTGGTCATTTTTTAGGTTTTAGGGGTTTTCAGTCATTTTTTAGGTTTTGGAAGTATTTTGGTCATTTTTTATTATTATTTTGAGTAGGTATTTTGGTTATTTTTAGGTTTCAGGGGTATTTTGATCATTTTTTAGGTTTTAGGAGAATTTTGGTAATTTTATAGGTTTCGAGGATATTCAGTCATTTTCTAGGTTTTAAAGGGTATTTCAGTCATTTTATAGGTTTTGGGGGTATTTCAGTCATTTTTAAGTTTATGGGGTATTTAAGTCCTTTTTTAGGTTAGGAGGTAATTTGGTCAATTTTAGGTTTTGAGGGGTTATTTATGTCATTTTGTAGGTTTAAGGGGTATTTTGGTATTTTTCTTAGGTTTAATGTGTATTTTCGTCTTTTTAGTGGCTTTAGGATATTTTAGAGTTGGGTGATTTGTATAAATAATACTTGGTTCATAATTGAGTACCTAGTTAAAACCTAATAAACATTAATGTTAACTCGGTTTAATTGGATTAATACTCATTTAACCCAACAAATAATTAGGTGAGTTTGGATCTTATTTAAGTGTGTGGGTTTGAGTAGACAAATAAATTTGGGTTGATTTTGCCATGGCTAGAATTATTCCCCTTACCTAATATGAATATCCTTCACCTTCAACTGTCAGAAATTACCCATCATTCATTCATCAAAATATATGCAATACATATCACAAAACACTGCATCACAATTCACAATTAAAAAAAAAAAAAAAAAACCATTAAAACTCTATATCAAACTAAAGATTCTATGTTTCTAACTAAGGTCTATGTGATCGTATAGGACTTACTATAAAGCCCCTTAAAGTTAGTGACAGTTGTTCTCACCCTGCCAACTCCAAATAATGTCTTTGAGCGCTGGCCTCACATCTTCCTCACAGAACTTCTTGTACTCAAGAGTGTCTCCGGCCGACTTTGAGAATTCGACCACCGCCACCTCTGGCGCCACCTCGAACACCTCCGCCGTCACAGCCAACTTCCCTTTCCTCCCTTCCATTTTCCCCTGCATTTTCACCTTGAATTCCTTCACACCCATCACACTAAAATTCAGCCTCTTCGCCACAGCTTCCAACTTTGCAACAATAGCTGCTGCTGAGCATTTGGACGTGAACATTGACCCAGATTTCCTCTTTTTTTCGAACAAATTCGACAAGTCGAAACCTGAAGACATGGAAGAAATGAACTCAAAAGCGTTATAAAAGGGCGGTGACGAAGAAGTTGTTTTTTCCAATTCCATTTCCTCAATAATCTTATCATCATCCTTGTCATTGGTCTCTCCCAGTGGCTCTGGGATTGAAATAGCGATTGGCTTTGAAAACCCCTTTTGGAACCAAGGATTTTGCATAATCTCCGGGATTGAAATTCTCTTTTCTGGATCAGAAACAAGGAGCTTGGATATCAACCGCTTTGCATCAGTGGAAAACCATGGAGGAAAATCATACTCAGCCTTGAAAACCTTCCTATACATTTTCATAACATTCTCAGCTTGAAATGGCAAATACCCAGCAAGCAAAACAAAGAGAATTACACCACAAGACCATATATCAGCCTTAGCTCCATCATACCCTTTTTTTCTCAACACTTCAGGAGCCACATAAGCTGGTGTGCCACAGCGTGTGTGTAGCAAACCATCATTCCAGAGCTGCTCAGGCAGTGCGGACAAGCCAAAATCAGAAACTTTCAAGTCCTTGTTATCATCCAGAAGAAGATTTTCGGGCTTCAAGTCTCGGTGTGAAACACCACGGCTATGACAGAAATCAATTGCGCTAACTAACTGTTGAAAATACTTTCTTGCCAAGTCTTCCTTGAGCTTTCCCTTTGCTACTTTGGCAAACAACTCACCACCTTTCACATATTCCATCACGAAGTATATCTTTCCCTTGGTAGCCATGACTTCCTTCAGTTCAACTATATTTGGGTGGCGAACCAAGCGCATAATAGAGATCTCTCGCTTGATTTGTTCCATTAAGCCTTCTCTCTTGATGTGGTCCTTGTTGACGACCTTGATTGCAACGCTTTCGTTGCTGATGAGGTTCTTGCCGTAGTAGACTTTGGCAAAGGTGCCTTGGCCTAATAGCCTTCCCATCTCGTATTTTCCGAACAGAATGTTTCTTGGAGGATTGAGATTGCTGGTAGTTTGTTGCACACTTTGTTCTTCCATTTCAGACCAAAATGACAAAAATTGGGTATGGTTTGGAAAATTATGAGTCAAATTAGGCTAAGAAAACATTTCGATACAGTGAAAAAGGCCATGACCCAGATGGGAAAAAAATGGAATTATCCCAGAATTTTGTGTCAAAATGTCGTGCACAATATAGAAAAAAGTGGGATTTGCTTTTCTAGGAAACTTGTGTTATTAAGGAGTGGACTGTGTTGTGGAGCTCGATGATTACTACAAGGTTGGTGGTGGTGAATTGGATAAGATTTGGAGAGAAAAGGAGGTGATTGGTGGTCAGGGAAATAAAGGAGAGAGACGAAGTAGTGATGGTAGAGAGAGTGGTTGTCCTATTAGGCTATTACCATTGGAGGACATAGTTTTTGGCCTTTTTGGGTGGTCTGGAAGGAGCGGCAAGCACATAGAAATCAATCAATGAAAATATCTTGGAATTATATAATTGGATAAGTGGCTCAACTGAGTTAAGTCAAGTTGAAAGCATGTGGGTCCAGATTATTTATGACTCTTTGGGAATGGGCCAGTCATGGGGCTCTAGCCTCTAATGCTCTCCATATTTCTTCCATTCTACAGAAATGGAAATTCTTCTGGCTTTGTCATACACAACACAAGTGGAGGAAAGGAACCGAGGGCTATTGTGAAGCTTCCGGTGGTTTGGTTGGTGTAGTTGTATTTTCCAAATAAGTACTATTTTCCAGATTCAGACACATATGGACTGGGAACTTACTGTGTCTGCAGACACCTTTCCATCTATGCCCCAAAAATCAGGATACACAGTACAACTTTTTCTTTTGTTTTGTTATCACATGGGTGCCCTGAGGCAGCCCACAAGCACAAACTAGGATGAACTCTTTATGCCATGTTGTGAAATTGCAATTTGGAAGAATGTACAATTTAAAGAGTTAAGCCAATTACTTACTATATGATGAGTAAAAAATAACTTGGGATCGTCATTCAATGTCAATGACGACCAAAACGAGCGCTACACATTTATTGCATGCATTGATGGCGAAACGTGACGGACAGAGCAACGGTAACAAGTGAGCTGTGTACTTCAGGGTTCCTATTGATGACATACTAGCCGTTGCTCATAAATGCCAGAATTCATTATCAATAAAGACGGGAAACAACTATAAAAGAAAGGGACAACATAATCCAAAGGTACACACAAATACGAGGTCCTCAACTTGGTGATTTTTTGCATCATCAGTTTGGCGCCGTCTGTGGGAATCACTGATCATTCAGGCCATCTTCCCTAAGTGACAAAAGAGAACCTCGTAGCACGAGATGGATGCCGAACAAGCTGCACAACAAATCCAAGCCCTGACAGCCAGCTTGGAAGAAGTGACTCGCTAGAATGAAGAGCTGAGGAGAGCCGCTAAATCCTAGAATGAGGAACGACAACAAACCATGGAGAACCAGAATGAAGAAGAGCATTAGAGGATCGAAGGAAACCATAATGAGGAAGGATCGGATAGCCAGGCCAACAAGAGGTCAAGAACGTCAGAAGAAAACTCATCCAGAATGGAGAGCGAGCTTCGTAATATGAGGAAAGAGATAAGCGAAAGGAATGCGGTAAAAGACAGAGTCGTAGAGAGCTTAGACGGAATGATCCGAAGGACAGATTCACCATTCACCACAAAAGTATTGAACCGCCTACTCCCACCGAAGTTTCGTCTTCCTCAACTAGAGTCCTTTGACGGCTCAAGAGATCCCTTGGATCACATTGAGTCGTTCAAGACTTTGATGCTTTTACAGATGACTCCAGACGAAGTAATGTGCAGGGCCTTTCCAACAATGCTAAAGGGCGCAGCTAGGGTGTTGTTTGGCAAGCTGCCCTCAGGCACCATTGCGAACTTAGACCAGCTCAGCAAAGATTTTGTTCGTCATTTCATTGGCGAACAATGACACAAAAAGCCAACTGGGCATCTTCTTAACATACGCCAGGTAAAGGGAGAGTCGCTGAGGCAATACGTGACGTGCTTCAACAAAGAGTTGTTGCAGGTGGACGAAGCGGAAGATCAAGTCATCCTGGCAACCTTCCAAGCAGGGTTGCTACTAGGAGATTTCTTCTTCTCAATCACCAAGAGTCCGCCAAAAAAAGTAGCAGAATTACTTCACAAGGCCCAAAAGTATATGAACGCAGAGGACGTAATAATAGCTAAAGGAGTGGCGACTAAAAGGAAAAGAGACAAAGGAACTAGTCACAACCCAGATAGGAAGAAGGAAACACGGGGTACTGGGCATGCATTAGACAAAAAGAAGAACCTCCCAGATCGAAGACCTAAGTTTACTAGTTTCACTCCCCTAGTGATGCCTATCAAGCAAGTATTGATGCAGATAAAGGATGAACCCTCTTTGCAATGGCCTAGACCCATTCATGCTTCAGCAGAAGTAAGAGACAAAAGCAAGTATTGCAGATTCCACTAGGACCACGAGCATCGCACTGATGAATGCAGGCATTTGAAGGACCAAGTAGAAACATTAATCTGTTAGGGAAAATTGTAGAAGTTTGTACGAAGAACAAAGCTGTATAGAAGACAACAGAGGGACGAGAAGGAAAGGAAGCCAGAGATGAGGGGCAATAAAGCCCCCATAGGAGAAATAAGGATGATCTTAGGAGGATTGGTAGCGGGAGGATCCTCCAAATCACTGAAAAAGGCGTATGCAAGAGAAGTGAACAGCGAGCATTCAAGGTTCCCACCTTCAAAAGCGCTTAGGTGCAGCGAACCAAAATCGTCTTTTTCGAGAAGGACGCCTGTGGTGTTAGACAACCCTTTGACGACCTGCTGGTTATAATGCTCAGGATGGAAGAGTTCAACATGCATCAGGTACTAGTAGACAATGGAAGCTTAGCAGATATCATCTATTTGCCTGCCTTCCAACAAATGAAGCTGAACAAAGAAAGGCTTCAACCATTCACTTCCCCATTGGTAAGTTTCACTTGGGACAGGGTTATCCCTAAAGGCGTTGTTAAGCTAACCATAGTTGCAGGCACTTATCCAGGACAAGTCCCCAAAGAGATTGATTTTCTCGTGGTAGATTGCCCATCAACGTACAATGTCATCCTTGGACGACCAACACTCAACAAGTTGAAAGCGGCAACGTCAACCTATTATCTAAAGGTGAAGTCCCCTACAGCCTACGGCATAGGAGAAATCAGAGGAGACCAAGTTCTCGCAAGGGAATGCTATCAAGCTGCCCTAGCATTAGGGGGAAACCACACATGGATGATAGACGAACCTGAACCAATCCCCGAACCTTCAGAAGTGCCACAAGAGGTTGAGGTTGTCCCTGGAGATCCGTCCAAAGTCTTGAAGATAGGTTCAGCACTTTCAGCCTTGGAGAAGACGAAGATAACGAACTTCCTAAGAGAAAACCAGGATGTTTTCGCTTGGAAGCACGAGGATATGCCAAGAATCGACAGAGGAGTCATCCAACATCGTCTCAATGTTAATCCGGAGTGTAAGCCAGTGCAGCAGAGACAAAGAATATTTGCGCCTGAACGCAATAAGGTAGTAGTAGAAGAGGTTGAGAAACTCCTGGAGGCAAGCTTCATAAGGGAAGTGTTCTACCTTGAATGGCTAGCCAACGTAGTGATGGTAAAGAAGAACAACAGCAAGTGGAGGATGTTTGTCGACTTCACAGATCTCAACAAGGAATGCCCGAAAGATAGCTTCCTTTTACCCAGGATTGACCAACTGGTAGATTCAACTGTCGGACACAAGCTTTTAAGCTTTAGGGACACCTTCTCTAGTTACAATCAGATCATGATGGACGAGGAAGATCAAGAAAAGACCGCATTTATCACTAGCCAAGGGTTATACTGTTACAAGGTGATGCCTTTCGGACTGAAGAATGCTGAGGCCACATACCAGAGGTTGGTGAATTGCATGTTCTCTCATCAGATAGGAAGAAATGTTGGTGAAGAGAAATGACGAAGCAGACCATTTGGACGACCAAAGGGAAACCTTCGACACACTACGTAAGTATAAGATGAAACTGAACCCAACAAAGTGTGTTTTTGCTATTTCATATGGGAAATTCTAGGGATTCATCGTATCTCAAAGGGGCATAGAGGCTAATCCAGACAAGATAAAGGCAATAATGGAGGTGAAATCCCTAAAGACAATGAAAGAAGTACAAAACTTAATAGGAAAAGTAGCAATGTTGAACAGATTCATCTCTCGAGTGATAGATAAATGCCTACCCTTCTTCAAAGTCTTGAAGAAGGCCTTCCAGTGGATTGACGAATGCAAAGAAGCCTTGATGAAGCTAAAAGAATACCTAACACAGCCACCATTATTAAGCCCATCAATAACAGGAGAGAAGTTGCACCTCTATTTGGCAGTATCAAATACAGTGGTAAGCTCGACACTGATTAGAGAAGAAGAGGAGGTGCAGAGGACAGTGTACTACACTAGCCAAGCATTTCAAGGAGCTGAAGCGAATCACCCAAGGCTAGAGAAGATTGCCTTCGCTTTAGTGGTCGCCTCCAAAAAATTACGCCACTACTTTCAGGCACATCCCATTGTCATCATGACAGACCAACCAATAAGAAAGACAATGAACAAAATAGATACAGCAGGGTGCCTCGTCCAATGGGCTATAGAGCTTGGCCAATTCGACATAGAATATCAGCCTCAGGTAGCAATCAAAGCCCAGGTCCTTGCCAATTTCATTGCAGAATTCACTTATCCTCAAGGAGAAGAAAAGCCCCCAAAAGAAGACATAGACAGTCTAGACAGATGGATCTGCCACCAAGAAAGCCGGATGAGCAGGTGTGGTCCTCATATCACCAAAAAGAGAAATCCTGAAGTAAGCAGTCAGATTGCAGTTCCTAGCAACCAAAAATGAAGCCGAGTATGAAGCACTTCTAACAGGATTGAATCTTACAAAAGTGCTTGAAGCCAAGACCCTCATCATCCAAGCTGATTCTTAGCTTGTAATTGGCCAGGTAAGAGGAGATTATGAAACGAAGAAAGAAAGAATGCAGAAGTATCTGAAGATCGTTAAATAACTCCTACAGTATTTCGATAGTGTCGAGTTCTAGCAAATCCCTCGTGGAAAGAATGCTGAAGCTAATTTCTTAGCATGGCTAGCCTTGTCAGACGAACATGGCATATCTCCTAAGTCATGGATGGAAACAAGGGGACAACCCAACACAGAGAGCGAACATATGATGAAGATGTAGGAACAAGACGAATGGATGACTCCCATCATCCGTTACTTGAAACAAGGACAACTCCCAGAAGTAAAAAATGAAGCATGGAAGGTACAGATTAGAGCTATTCGCTTCATCATTATTAAAGATACCCTATACAGACGAGGACACTCCCTCCCTTATCTCCGTTGTGCTAACAAGGAAGAAGCCAACTATGTACTTCGAGAGATACATGAAGGAATCTGCAGTAACCATGCGGGAGCAAGGTCTCTTAAGGGAAAATACTCAGAGCAGGTTATTATTGGAAAACATTACAGAAGGATGCATATGACCTCATCAAAGCATACAACCAGTGCCAACGCTTCGCGAACGTCTAAACACAACGAGGTGAGCCAATGACGCCAATAACCGCTCCATGGCCTTTCGCTCAATGAGGGATCGACATAATGGGACCACTCCCTATAGGAAGGAAGCAATACAAGTTCCTCATCGTCACAATCAATTACTTCATGAAATGGGTAGAAGCTAAGCCAACAGCGACAATCACGGAAGCTAAGATCACCAGCTTTGTATGGAAAAACATAATCATATCAGACAATGGGAAACAGTTTGACAATCCCAAGTTTCAAAAATTTTGCCAAGACTTAGGAATCAAGAACCACTACTCTTCCCCAAGACACCCTCAAGCTAATGGTCAAACCAAAGTGACGAACAGAAGCTTGCTCAAAATTATCAAAACTCAGCTTGAGGGGGCAAAGGGTGCATGGCCAGAAGTGCTGCCTAACATTTTATGGGCATACAGGCCGACCATAAGAGTGCCAATGGGAGAAACACTATTCAGACTGACATTTGGAACTGAAGCCGTCATACTAGTGGAAGTAGGATTGACAAACATCTGGATCAAGGCGTACAAAGAGCAGAGGAACCACCAAGAACTGAACAATAATTTGGATCTGATCGATGAGGTGAGAGACGAAGCTATGAAGCGAATGGAAAAGTGCAAGGGAGCAATGGCCAGGTACTACAACAAAAGGGTGAAGGTGAGAAGATTCAACATAGGTGATCTCGTCCTTAGAAAAGTCACACAGGCCATAAAGGACTCGTCTCAAGGTAAATTATGTCCAGCATAGGAAGGACCCTACAAAGTCACTCGCCACTCCAGAGAAGGATCATACTACCTGAAGACCTTGGACGGCTAAGAACTACTTCGTCCATGGAACATAGAACACTTAAAGAGATACTATCAATAAGAATCCCCAAGTATTTCAAAATGCTTACTTTTATTTAGATGTATTTCCTCTTTTTATTATTGTTTGTCTTACATAGACGAAGGAATATTTTGTCTTTATATCAATAAAACATGGGCAGAAGTACTATTCAGGAACTATGCGCAGCTGATTTTTTATGGCCAAATCGTCATTGATACATGACTTAAGAAAACTATTAATACGTATTAACAAACACCATTCATGCATGAGAAAAGTTATTAATACATAACAAAACTGTCATTCATACATGACTTAATAAAAGTTACTAATACATAACAACTTCATCATTCATACATGACTTAATAAAAATTATTAATACATGACAACTTTGTCATTCACATATGACTTAATAAAAATTATTAATACATAACAAAAGCGTCATTCATACATGACTTAATAAAAAAGTTATTAATACATAACAAAACCGTCATTCATATATGTCTTATTAAAAATTATAAATACCTAACAAAATCGTCATTCATACATGACTTAAAAAGAAGAAGTTGTTAATTCCTAGCAATGTTGTCATTCATACATGGCACAGGAATAGTTTGAAATAAATTATATGCTCAAACAGACGAGCCCAAAAGATTATTCAATAGATTGTTCAAAGGAAATAAATAGACATGCTCAAAACAATGAGTCCCAAAAATAACAATGTTTTTCCTTACAAAACAAAAAGGTAATAAAAAATTTTCAAGGAAGACTGGAAGGAGAAGGATTAGTAGGGACACTCTCGGTTACATTTGGCACAACCTCATCAGTGGGGATGCTCTCAGCTATACCTAGCATAACCTCGTCCTCCGCCACAGCCTTAGAAGCATGATCCTCCAAAATTTCCTTCTCCACTTCTTCCATATCAAGTTGGGAGAAGTCCAGCGTAGGGTGATGCTTGGCCAGATACTTACGAAAGAGTTCAAAACCGTCCACGTAATACTCACAAAGCTTGTTCAAAAACTCATCTGAAGCCTTAAACTTCTCAACTGCTTTAAAACCTGCCTTCTCGACCTTCATGAGGGTCTCGTCAATTTGATTATCCTTCAGTTTTGAAAATGCCTTCTCAGTATCGATATTCTTCTCCAAAGTCTTCAGACGATCCTTGTCCTTCTTGGCCTCATCAGCAAGAGCGGAGATTTGGATCGTCAATGACTTATTCTTGGTAGAAAGAAAAGCAATCCCAGATTGGGCCTCAACCAACTTCTTATCATAGTCCAAGTACTTTCTGGAGATGTACAAGGACTTTTCCAACACCTGCAACGACAAATAAGTGATAGTTTAAAAAAAAAAAAAAAAAAAAAAAAAGGGAGAAAACAAATGTGTGCATAAGAAGAACGCCTACCTACATGAGCTTATGAACGTGTGATGACATCAGCTCTGAAGGAGGCTTTCCCATCAAAGGCTCCAAATCCTCCACGGAGATTGCGTCATGAGCCTTCTACGTCATAGTCCCTACATCTTCCCAAAAGGAGGCAATCGAGATCTTGCTTGAGGCTTTGGCCTTAGAGCCCCCCCAGGAGAGACGATCAGCTCCAAGGAAGAAGTAGGCGAGGCAGGGCAGCAGACTTGAAACTTGGCCACCAAAGAGGTCACCATAACATCATCCTTGGATGGTTCATTCTCCCTCTGGCATTTCCTCGACAGAAGGCCACCAGATAGATCGGTCTTGGCTTTCTTCTCCTGAGCCTCGGTGAGTTTTTCTTTGCTAAATCTGGTTGTCATTCCTGAAAAAAGGATAGAAGAGATGATTCTTAAAAAAAAAAAAAAAAAAAAAAAAGAAAAATAAAAGGAAGAAGAAGAAGAAAGAAAATATCATTGGTGCACTTACTCTTCTTTACGGTCTCAATATTCTTTCTAACCTTGCTGGAAGGTTCTTGGAGCGTCTCAGGTGGTACAAGTGCAAAAATTCATCCATCCTAATGGTGTCTCCGTCATTAGCTGACATCCACACCACTATACAACAAATAACTATCCTCCACGAGTTGGGGACTAGTTGGGCAGGAGCGAGCAGCAAATGGAAAAAAGCTCCCTAAGAAACAGTTGGATGGGAAAATGAAGACCACTGATGAAGTTAGCCTCATAGAAGCACACCTCATCAGCATAAGAATGGCAAGCTCTATCATCGTCATTAGGGATCTTGACCCTGACCAATGAAGGAAATTGAAACCTATATCTGATTCTATCCTCATCTTTCCCTTTCAAAGCACAGCCAATATCCCAAGCTTTGTAGGGAATGGATGGAGAAGTGACCTCAAGAGCCCTACGGTCCTCAGACAAGGACAAACCTGTCTCAAGTTCACTAGACCTAACTTCACCCTCTCCAGACATTATCAAAGATTGGGCAATCCCCATAGAACGATGAACTAAAGGAAAAAGGAAACACAAGGCGAACCTAAAAGGACAATCTCTACCCACGAAAAGGCCAACCTCGAGGCGTTGCCTACCTACAACCTCAAGCAAACTACCCAAGTGAGCGAAGAAAAAAGAAATTGAGGGACAATTCGACTTAACCACAGAATAGTCTACCATTAAAGAACAGAGAAAGAAAAAGTGAAAGACTTACCCGAAGATGAGAGGGGAACGAGGGAGGCTTAAGGAAAAAGGAGGCTCCAGGGCAGTTAAAACACCATAAAGAAGGAAAGATTGAAGCAAAAAATGGAAAGAGAAGAAAAGGAGGGAAAAAGGTAGAATAAATGGAAGAACGTGCGCAGGAATGCCAAGATTTGCTAACACAAATAAGACATCCTAACTGTACACGTGGCATGCAGTAGACAACGCAATAAATGCGTTGAACGCGGGACACGAAACGACAGACGGTTATGTTCTTATCTCTTCTCAAAGACGAGAATATGAACAAGGGGCAGCTGATGAGTCAAAAATAACTTAAAATCGTCATTCCATGTCAATGACGACCAAAACGAGCGCTACACATTTATTGCACGCATTGATGGTGAAACGTAATAGATAGAGCAACGGTAACAAATGAGCTGTGTACTTTAGAGCTCCCATTGATGACATACTAGTCGTTGCTCAAAAATGCTGGAATTCATTATTCATAAAGACAGGAAAACAACTATAAAAGAAAGGGACAACATAATCCAAAGGTACACACAAATACTCATTGAAAAACTGCTCCAAGTCATTTTTTCTCTCTAAATCATTTTCTTCATTTCTGACTTAAGCATCAGAGTGTTTCTGGCAAACACCACACCAGTGTATTACATTTCTTTCTCAAGCTTTCTTGCAGGTTTGGACCAGAGACACAACCCATCACGGGATCGTCCATCCAGTGAGACGAGGTCCTCAACTTGGTGATTTTTCGCATCATCACTATATAAATCTGAGGCTAAAATACCATTTTTAGTTCCTACATTTTTAGGTTTTGGTTTCTGTTATTTTCAATTTGTAATCAATTTGATTCTTACCATCAACACATTAACGAAAAATGCATATATGACAAATGGTTTGCACAAAAACTTACATGGCTTTTAAACTAATAATAAAAAAATGACACAGCAGAATTTCAATTATTAAAAAAAATCCAAATCAGTAAAGAAAATAACACCAAAATAAATTTTTTAAAAAAAATTAAAACATCAAGTAAACCTTTTTGGGTATCCAAACATGTAAAAACATAGAAAAAAAAAAATCAAACGGAAGATTCAAGATGTAGTACATCTTGAATGTGTAGGAAAAATGCAATCAAAGTGCGTAGCGGAAAAATTAACAGATCTACTTCATTCACAATAGATAACATGTGCTATGCAAATTTCAGAATTAAAGAACAAGAGAGCGTACCTTGAAGCGATAAATTTCAAAACAAAGATCGAAACACTTGGGAATACTTTTAATCTTCACTCCAATTCCACTAACGCCCAAGAAGTGTGGACTCTCAATCGGTTACAAATGGAGAATTTTAGAGTGACTTACACTCACATACACTTTTCACAATGTTGTTTCTCTTACTTAAAATTCTGAACGTTTTTCCCTTTGTATCTAACCAATTATCTAATTGGGCTGGCCTTTTGGGTCTTCCCAATTGGGCTTAAGTATGTGGCTTGGAGTGGGACCAAAAGGGACCAATAAGACACTAGCTACAATGGGCCTTGGGCTTTTCTGTCAACTCTTGACAAATCCAAAGTTACCATTAACTATATTTAATACCACTATATAAATATAGTTGCACTCTAGGCCTTATCTATAAATTATATCCCAAGACTTTATTGTGCATGCAACCCCTTCATAAAATACTCGTAGTAACACAAAGTCATGAATGTAAACTGCCACTTTGTAAATTACTACATCTTAATCCTTTTAAGTTATTCACCATATATTTATGAAATCCAATTTCATAAATATATATTTTAGTCTTACTAAAGTGGTTAGGCCTAACTCTCTGAATAACAAACCCATTAAACTTATCTCAAGGGAATATTTTGTATTTCCGTTAAGAGACTATGAATTCCATCTTGAGAATATATGTTCCATCAACACTAAATGTGGCTGCCCAACATACTGAGGTTTTGACCGTTACATTAGATCTCACTCCCTATATATCAAAGCAACCTACACCTCATGATCAGGTCCATTATTCTCTCAAGATTAAGAGTTCATGCAAATATGAGTCGTGAGATTTATTATTCATTTAACAGTCGTTAGGAGAATAATAAATCTCACAGCGATCCAGTTCAATATGTTTTAACTCTTAAAACATATCAACATATCAACTAGAAGTCTCCACTTCCATGATCAAAATAAATTATCGTAATTGATATGTTATAGTCTTTGCAGATGAAACGCCCAATTTCATCACCGACTACGAACTACAATTCTGAGTTTACAAAGAACTTGTGACTTATATCATCTGTGACTAAATCACATAAATCACATACTATGCAACTCATGGACTATATGATAATGTCCAAATATTCATGTTACCATTATTTCAAATAATAATAAAACAATTTTATTAAACACAATATTAAGTCATAAATAATGTCATACTTAATATTATACATAGCATCATACAATAGGATTTAAGGGCACTTATCCTAACAGAATGGTGGGGAGAAAATCGGATGCAAGCATTGTGGAGGAGATTAGATGCAGACGATGGCTGGACTTTTTCTTTCGGGGTCCCTGGAGTGGGTTACAAAGTTCCGATCTGCAATATTTCCTTTTGTTTTCTGTTTGGTTCTCAAGAAAAACAAAGAGGAAAATGTGCTGGGAGAAACAAAAATTTATCTGTCAGTTCTTACTGGCTTTATATAATAGTCTGATCATTTCATTTTGTTCTTATTTTCGTTTTGCCTAAGTTTTACTGCACTAAAACTCTTGTATTTTTTTAAATGTCTCTTTGATATTTATTATTTGTTCACTTTCCATTTCATTTTTGAGAAAATGAAAATGTATTTATAAAATAATTTAGACTTCTTTATGATGGTTTTAGTTTGTTTATATTACTGTTGGTTGCTGGGAAAGCGTGGTAAACGAAAAGAATGTGTGTTGCTGTGATTGTGAATAGGTGAATAATTATGTACGGAAGAAAATTTTTGACAGTATTCAATGTATTGTGAATTTGTGTTTGAGTGTAGAAGGGTCATCCTGTGAGAATGAGCATTTTTGGGATTGATGGGATTTTTTGGGGTGCGATTTTGGTGAGAAGGAAATATATATATATATATATATATATAAGCCATTTTTTTTAATGTCAATTAAAATTTTTTATTATTATTTTATAAGCCATGTAAACTTTGATTGTGTCAATTTTGTACATCATTTGCCATATAGACACTTTTTATTAGTAAGTTGACAATATGAACTAAATTTACTACAAATTGAAAATAATATGGGCCAAATTGACTATGATCTCAAAATGTAAGGTTCAAAATGACATTTTTACCTAAATCCTAATTGTCAAGCATTACAGTGTGCCACTTTAAACCATAGTCAAATAGCAAAGTAAGCTTGCACTGGATTGGGTCTATATGGTCGAGCATTATTATTGGTCGCTGACTAAAACTCCTTATAGGCTAAGCGAAGCTTTGCTTAACAAGTAATAGCAAAGTGGATGGTTCAATTGGTCAAGTTTTGTAAGTAGATTTCACAAAATAGAATGAAAAAGACTCCAATGTTCACTTCACCCATAGTTGTGAAAAGGTTTTACTACGTGTATGTTGGTGACTCTCATAATTATGCAAATAAGTAATGGAGGGATTTTGATTGGAAATTTGATTTGGATAGGCTAAGTTGCTTAGATTAAGTAGGACTAGCTTGTAACTCCATGCACATGCATGGACACACACTTAAAGATATACAATAAGATGTATAATATAATTCTTATATATATATATATAATTTAAATACTATTGATAGTCATTTTTATATTTTGTTAACTCTTTAAAAAATTTTGTAAGGATATTATTAGGTATAAAATGTAAATTTTCCACGTTTTTAATTTTTATTTATTTATCGTGAAGCACTTTTTTTTTTTTTTTTTTTTTTTTTTTTTAAGATTCATTTATTCTAAACTCTTTGGTTTTTGTACTTAATAACTCACTTGGATGAATATTTATAATGTGGTCCCACATTTGATTCTAAAATTAAGAAATAAAACTCTTTAAGAATAAATAATTTAAGACACATGGCGCAAAATTGGAACTCTAATTTGAAATTATAATTTGAGTTTCTCTCAGCTTCACCTATTATTATATATATAGATTAGGATAGCTCTTCATGAGACACACTAATACCTCTTAGGTATGGGGTTATTCATGCAAAGTCAACTAGTTACAATGGTGGCCACCTTACTTGTTTATCTTCTAATGGGAACCGACTTAACCATTTTGATTCCTGGTTTTGCTGATTGAACTGGTGGTTATCGATTATTCCCTTTTCTTTAAAAAAAAAAAAAAAAAAAAAAAAAAAGATTCCATTTTTTACATAATCGAACTGGACTACTAGCTTGTTCACAGTCGAATCGACTAGTCCGATCTGATCTGTTTTCTAAGAACTTGATGTTTACTTATTTAATTATAAATACCCAAAAATATAATACCTTGGAAAGACTGTTTTTGTCCTCGAAATAGCTACGTAGTGATGGAAAAATACATGTTTGTATCGCATACAAAACATACGCAGCGAAAAATTAATGGATCTACTTTATTCGCAATTGATAACATATACTATGTAAGTTTCAGAATATAGAATCAAGAGAGTGTACCTTGGTGCGGTGAAATTCAAAACCAAAGATCAGAAGTTCTTGAGAACACTTTTAATCTTCACTCCAATTCCACTTGTGCCCAAGAAGTTTGGTCTCTCAACCAATTATATATGTGTGTTCAAGAGAGAATTAGAGAGTGTCCAACACTCACATACAAACCATTTCATGTACTTGCAAAATTCTGTATGTTTCTCTCCTTATAACTGATTATCTAATTGGGCTAGCCTTTTGGGCCTTTCCAATTGGGTTTTAGTATGTGGCTTGGAGTGGGACCAAAAGGGAACAAATAAGACAAGAGCTCCAATGGGCCTTGGGTTTTTCTGTCAACTCTTGACAAGTCCAAAGTTACCATTAATTATATTTAATAACACTATATAAATATAATTGCACTCTAGGCCTTATTAATAAATTATATCCCAAGACTTTATTATACATGCAACCCCTTTATAAAATATTCATAGTAATACAAAGTCATAAAAGTAGACTGCCACTTTGAAGATTACTATATCTTAATCCTTGAGTACCCGGTTTAATCCTTTAAGTTATTCATCATATATTTATCAAATTCAATTTCATAAATATGTACTTTAGTAACTACTTACTAAAGTGGTTAGACCTAACACTCTGAATAACCGAACCCATTAAACTTATCTCCGTTAAGAGACTATGAATTTCATCTTAAGAATATATGTTCCATCAACACTAAATGTGGCTGCCCAACATACTAAGGTTTTGACTGTAACTTTAGATCTCACTCCTGATATATCAAAGCAACCTACACTTCATGATCAGGTCCATTATTCTTTCAGGATTAAGAGTTCATGTAAATAGAAGTCGTGAGATTTATTATTCATTTGATAGTCGTTAGGAGAATAATAAATCTCACAGCGATTCAGTTCAATATGTCTTAACTCTTAAAACATATCAACATATCAACTAGAAGTCTTCACTTCCATGATTAAGATAAATCATCTTAGTTGAAATGTTATAGTCTTCGCAGATGAAATGCCCAATTTCATCATCGACTACGAACTAAAATTCTGAGTTTACAAATAACTTGTGATTTATATCTTCTGTGACTTTTCACATAAATCACATACTATGCATCTCATGGGTTATATGATAATGTCCAAATATTCATGTTACCATTATTTTAGACAATAAAATAATTTTATTAATTACAATATTAAGTCATACATAATGTCATACATAATATCATACATAGCATCATACAATAGGATTTAAGGGCACTAATCCTAACACGTAGTAGATAATCAATTGATTACCAATTGATATAATTACCACAAAGCAACAAGTCACCAAATTTATAAAGCATGTAGATAAAGGAATAACAATATAAGACAAGTCATATCATAATTGTTGGAGAATCTGGTTTTGCATCTTATACAAAATACATAGCGGAAGTAACAAACACGGATCTACTTCATTCATGAGAGATAACATGTAACCTTGAATTCTAGAACAAAGAATAGAAAGCGTACCTTGATGCAGTGAAATTCAAAAGCAAGACTTGAGAATACCTCTAATCAACATCCCAATTCCATATGGTGCCAGAGAAGAGTGGTCTCTCAATCAATCTTTATGTACGTTGATTCTCAAAGAAAGTTCTTCTTCTTATAGTAGAGAAAAACTGTTTTCTTTTCTTTTTATCATACGTACTATTGGGAAATTTAGACCCTGGTTGATAGAATTAACAAGTTTTAAACCAAAATTGTTAATTAGATTTATTCTGAATAAACCTTGTTAAAACAAACAAATATCATTATTATGTCAATATCACGCACAACGGAAAAGTAAATAAGACAAGATATGATGACCCAAGAAAACCAATGAAACAAACTAGTTTCATAGTAAAAAAACCTAGGGGGAAACCTTCTCGAAAAGCAATCCACTATAATAAAGAGAAGTTTTAGATCCAGTAAAAAACATTTGTTCCTAGACTCTACAATCCCCGTAGATGAACTTACAGCAGAAACCTTCTACTGCTTCAGAACCTCTGAACTCTTCAATATATGAACGCCACCCTTTTGCACGGATCCCAGAACGTGACTAACCAACAATGCATGGCTCCCAGTACGTGACTAACTCCAGCAACTTGAAAATGTTGTTGGCTGCAAAATTCTTCACTTCATCAATAACGAAGATCAATAAGTACTTGGTTACAAAACCCTAAGGCGCAAAATACGCAATAACTTCTTGTAGAGAGAGTAAGGCACTCGGTCACTTTTTGCATGTGTTCTCATTGTATTCTAATCTATGACGGCCTTTAAAATAAGCCTTATATATGTCTAGGGTTATGAGAAAAGAAACCCTACACATACATGTCAACATGGGCCGAAAATCAGATTTGAAAATTCTGATTTCGTAGATCTCGATAGATATTTCTGTCGAGCTTCTGTCGAGTTTCTGTGAAGCTTTCTTCATTAAACTTGGATAGATATGAATCTGTCGAGCTTTTGTCGAGATTCTGTCCAGCTTCTATCCAGCTTTAATGAACAACTTTTCTTTACTTGTTTCTTGGTCCAATCTTCATGGCTTTAATACTTGGCTTGAACAAAATGTTTCTTGAAGTACTAAACCCATTTTAGATTTACCCAATTACAAGTAAAGTGTATTTTGTCTAAGGATTAGCCAATTTACAATTACATATGTTCTAACAAGTTCCATATATGTCCTAACAATCTCCCCCTTTGGCAATCCGTGACAAAACCACAACAAACAAATGAAGTATGAGAGAAGTCATAAATCACTAAGCTCATAATCACTTGTTGAGTACAATAAAATCTATTCCTAACACAAACTCTTGAAAAGCTTTGCAAGAAGAGAGTTCATGACATGATAGATTTTGACAACCTGTCTTTCTAAACACTTCAAACAAAACTCATCAAAACATCTTAGTGTGAAACAGAAATAAAAGATTGCATACATAAATAAACATGTGTATAAAGAGAGAAAAGAAACAACACATGTAGAGGTAGGTGAAGAAGACATACATCATCATATATATATATATATATATATATCAAAGATAAGCACAATGTATGTAAAAATGGTCACAAGATCGGTGTACAAGAAGCTAAAAGAAGCTCATAAAACAACAAGGAGGTAAAAACTCCCCCTAACAAGATGAAACACAACTCCCCCTTACAAAGACATGTATTTCTCCCCCTAACATGTAGAATCTTAAAAAGAAACCACATTTTCTCCCCCTTTTTGTCATAATTGACAAATGGTACAAGAAGCTATAAAGCTTCACCCGAGAAACAAAGGGGCACAACGAATCCATATAAATGCATGAATGTAATGAAACAAGATGCTATGGATGACAAGATAATAGAAAGATGCAAAACATGTGAAAATAAATGAATGCAAGAGGGTCTCTACAGATTGAGAAGCTGTCGAGCTGCTATCGAGCAGAAGCTAATCTCGATGGATAGAGAATCTGTCGAGGATCTATCGACCAGACAGAAAGTTTCTCAATGGATCGAGAATCTATCGAGAAGCTATCGAGACTATCGAGACAAAGTCCAGAAACCTCGATAAATCGAGTATGCAATAACTTCTGTCAAGAAAGGAAGTCTAATGGGCTCGATAGATAGAAAGCTGTCGAGCTTGATAAAAAGTAGTTTTTCAAAAAGAGGAAAAACACAAAGAGATGAATGTAACAAGCAAGCTACTCAACCATAGATCCAATCAACATTTTAATCTCTCAAAAACATCTCTCAGCAAAAAAATGCAAAGCATTCATAGATCCAAAATACACACACACACACACTAAACAAGTCCAACCAATTTTATATTCCAAAAACAAGTCAAGATAGTTGTGTTTGAAAACATCACAAGATTGCATAAGTGTCTCATGTTATGACGATTTGAGATATGAGAAAATCAATTTCACTCACACACAATCATAATTGCTTGATGGGGACTATCACCTTCGAGGTACATCCTATAACTCCCACATCTCCTAGAAACACGCTTGAAACCATATTTAAAATTTTTTTGATTCTTTTTGCTTTTTATTTTCTTTGCATATTTTTTTTTTTGAGCATATCATGCATGGGCATATAAGAGAGAGAAGAAATACCCAATTATGTTAAGCTTAAACATCACAATTTTGCTATGCCGAAGCATACAAATGTTATTCATGATTGGCGGACTTTAGTGGTGAGATGGTTATTTATGCATTTCTTTTAGGATTTTTTATTCCTTCCCATAAAAAAAAGTGATATGAGTGTTAAGTACAAGAGATTACTTAATCGAACTCATCATAAACATGAGCCACAAAGCTCACTTTCTTAGTTGTGCATTAAGATGCTCATCTAAGCTACAAAAGATACAAAGTTTAGAAAACTTTGCTTTAATGGCCATCCAAGGTACACAAGTACCAATGTACACAAACATACACAGTTTTTGTAATTTTTTTTTTGAAAAAAAAACAAAAAAAAACTAAACAACCAAACAAAAACAGACAAACAACATGAAAGCATAAAAGAGAGATACATATGCATGAAAGCATGATTCCAAAGTAGATAAGAAATCAAGCAAAGAGAGTCCTACTTTAAATAGAAAGAATTAAAGTAGAGGACAAACAGAAAAGACAATTAAGTCTTAGGCTCGAAGATGAAAAGGCACGTGTCCTAGTATGTCTACTAAAGGACATAGAAGAATTAGAATTCTTGTAAGGTTGAATTTAATCAACCATTCTGTTGGCTTTATTCCGTGCCAATTTGCTTGTAATTCAGCACTTAGAAACCCTGTATTTAGGTGAGAATCATGTAAGGGCAGTGTGTGAGAGAGTGTGAAGAAATGCTCATGACTGTGCAGTGAAGTAGGGACTCGCGACTGGATCTCGCGGGTAGCTCGCGGCTTGTAAGCCGCCAGAAGATGCACACAAATGAAGCATGCAGAAAAGCTGAACCATCATGCCAGCTATAGCACTACAGGACAAAAAGTCTAGACTGGCCATTCAGTTAGTTCGCGGCTTGAACTCGCGACTTAGTCAAGTCGCGATGCCAAGTCGCCAGCCAGCTTTATTTTGTAAAAACTAACTCTTCGCATTCCATTCTCACACTAGTATAAATACCCCTTATACCCACGAAATGTAGAGAGCTTCCAGAGAGAATTTTAAGAGAGAAACCCTAGAGAAAAACAAGATTGACTCATCCACAATCTTTACATAGAGACTCTTCAAATTCCTCTACTCTCACCCTCTCCATTGTTACGTCCTTGAGAGGTTCTTAGCCAAATCCTTTTCTCACCACACCCACATCTGTGAGAAGGCTTTTTGGTGCTTTGGGAAGTAGTTAGGAAGGGACCAATTCACATTGGTTGATGCTATGGGCTATAGCGGAATCCGGTAAGCTAAAGAAGAAATAGGTTCGGCGCAACCTCGTTGGAGTAGAAGCTTGGAGGGCTTAGGTACACTGGATAGATTAGGCTTGGAGGGTCTTTTGTTGTTCATGTATCCCAACTACATTCTTTAGTGGATTATTTACCGCTTGGAGGGCGGCAAAGAGGTTTTACGCCGAGAGCTTCGGTTTCCTCTTCAATAACACATTGTTGTGTTGTCCTTGTATTTGCATCTCTCTTCCCTTAATCTTTGCCATTTAATTTCTACTATGGATGTGATTTTATTTGGTTTAGATTGTTTATCAATTTTGTTATATGCTTATGTTCATATTCCGCACATTAATTGTTTGATAATAAGCTTGAATTGATAATTTGGAAATTGGGGGTCTAAACGTTCAAAGTGTTTTACACACTAATTGAACATTCAATTCTCTTGAAATTGAGTTAAAAAGTTCAAAGCTTTTAATAAATCTCCAAACAAAGGTGTAGTTCCTTGAGTGGAAACCTGTGACCGTTTAGACACTTGTTTTTGAGGATACAACTTAAAGCAATTAGGATGAATATGCTCAAAAACACCACAATGGTGACAAACATGAGGTCTAAAAAAGGATTTAGAATTAACCAAATCAGTTTTGGATTTTATACCTTTATCACTTTTCTCAAATTGGGGCACAAAGACAGTCTTTGATCCAGAAGCCGTGGAAGAGGACGGATCGAAGGAGTCAACATATCCTAAGCCAGCCTTATCAAGCTTTGCAATAGACATCCTCTCTATTTGATTTTTAACTTGACTAAACTCTACCTCAAAATTCTTGACTTTCTTATCTAATGAGGTGTTCTCCACAATAAGAGTCTCAACCAACCTTGTAGTCTCATCTAATTTGACTAATAAATTAGCTTTTTTAGTTTTTACATCATTAAGCTCTTCTCTACAATGATAAGAAGTCTTTTCAAATTTTATAAATTTAGTGCATAGCTTATCATAGGCTTCTTGAAGGGTCATCTTCTTGGGTACATCATCATTAGAAGAATCCTCACTGTCACTAGTACTCTCCATAATCACCTTATCGGTTATGGCAGCAAAAGCCATAAAGTGACCATATTCATCCACATACTCACCAGAAGAGTCATTCTCAGTATCACTCTAGGTAGCAACCAACCTTTTATCTTTTGACTTCTTGGTCTTTTCCTTCATAAGGTAGTTTGGGCACTCTATCCTCATATGACTAAAACCTTTACACTCATGGCACTAGATAAGGGGTTTCTCACTCTTACCCTTCCTAGAGGATTTAGATTTCCTATGAGGTTTGTCCTTATCCTTTTTCCTAAATTGAAGAAGCTTGATAATCTCATTAGCTATAAAGGTTAGATCCTCATCCTCATCATCATCATCATCTTCATCTTCGCTTTCATCTTCATCTTCAAAGTCATCAATCTCTTCCTTTATACCTTTAAGAGCCAAGTTTCTACTCTTTCCACCTTTTCCCATTAAACCTAATCCCATCTCATAGGTTTGAAGGTTCCCTACAAGCCCAGTCAAAAGAATTTGATCAATGTCCTTCACTTCTTCAATGGTAGTGATCTTGGCATGGAATCTTTCAGGTAAGGACTTAAAGATTTTCCTAACAATTTTAGATTCTGCTATAGATTCTCCAAGGTTGAAGGCAGAATTCACAATATCCTTAAGTTTAGCATAGAACTCATCAAAGGTCTCTTTCTCCTCCATCCTTATTTCTTAAAACTACTAGTAAGTCTTTGAAGCTTCACAGTCTTTATTGCCTTGGTACCTTCATAGGTGGTCTCAAGAATGGTCCAAGCTTCCTTGGCAACTTTCGTGAATGATATTTTCTTGAATTCCTCATTGGTCACCCCACTAAACAAAGCATTTAAGGCCCTACTGTTAAAATTTGCCGCTTTGATTATTGCTTCATCCCAATCCACCGGTGCTTCCTTAGGCTTAATCCAGCCAACTTCAATAGCTTGCCATAATTTTTCACCTAGAGCCTGCAAAGAAACTTTCATACGAGCTTTCTAGTACGCATAATTAGCGCCATTAAATAAAAGAGGAATCAAAAGAGATTGTCCACAACCCATGACAACGAGGGTCAAGGATCACACTCAAGAAATTAATCCAATCAGAGTGTACCCGCTCTGATACCACTTGTTAGGAAATTTAGACACCGATTGATAGAATTAACAAGTTTTAAACCAAAATTGTTAATTAAATTTATTCTAAATAAACCTTGTTAAAACAAACAAACATCAATATCATGCACAACGGAAAAGTAAATAAGACAAGATATGATAACCCAGGAAAACCAATGAAACAAACTAGTTTCACAGTAAAAAAACCTGGGGGGAAACCTTCCCGAAAAGCAATCCACTATAATAAAGAGAAGTTTCAGATCTAGTACAAAACCTTTGTTCCTAGACTCTATAATCCCCATAGATAAACTTACAGCAGAAACTTTCTATCGTTTCAGAACTTCTAAAATCTTCAATATATGAACGCCACCCTTTTGCACGGATCCCAGTACGTGACTAACTCCAGCAACTTAAAGATGTTGTTTGCTGCAAAGTTCTTCACTTCATCAATAATAAAGATCAAGAAGTACTTGCTTACAAAACCCTAAGGCGCAAAAAACACAGTAACTTCTTGTAGAGAAAGTAAGGCACTCGGTCACTTTTTGTATGTGTTCTCCTTGTATTCTAATCTATGAAGGCCTTTAAAATAAGCCTTATATATGTCTAGGGCTGTGCGAAAAGAAACCCTACACATACATGTCAGCATGGGTCGGAAATCAGATCTAGAAATTCTGATTTCGTAGATCTCGATAGATATTTCTGTCGAGCTTCTGTCAAGCTTTCTTCATTAAACCTCGATAGATATGAATCTGTTGAGCTTATGTCGAGATTCTGTCCAGCTTTAATGAACACCTTTTCTTCACTTGTTTCTTGGTCCAATCTTCATAGCTTTAATACTTGGCTCAAACAACATGTTTCTTGAAGTACTAAACCCATCCTAGATCTACCCAATTACAGGTAAAGTGCATTTTGTCTAAGGATTAGCCAATTTACAATTACATATGTCCTAATCTTTTGGGCCTGCTCAATTGGGCATTAGTTTGTGGCTTGAGATAGGACCAAAGGGAACAAATAAGACTCTAGCTCCAATAGGCCTTGCGCTTATCTGTCAACTCTTGACAAGTCCAAAGTTACCATTAATTATATTTAATACCACTATATAAATATAATTGCACTCTAGGCCTTATTAATAAATTATATCCCAAGACTCTAATGATATCATTTGACCCCTCCATGAAATATCCATAGTGAACAAAGTCATAATGAACTGTCACTTTGTAAACAACTATTTTATCCTTGAGTACCCGGTTTAATATTTTAGTTATTCATATTTATTGAAATCCGATTTCAATAAATATAAACTTTAGTAACTCCTTACTAAAGTGGGCGTCCTGAATAACTAGTTCCCATTAAACTTATCTCAATGGGATATTTTGTGTCTCTATAAAAAGAGATTATGGATTCCATCTTGAGAATATGTGTTCCCTCAACACTATGTGTGGTTACCCAACATACTGAAGTTTTGACCGTCAATATTAGATCTCACTCCTAATATATTAAAGTAACCTAAATTTCATGATCGGGTTTACTATCCTCTCAGGATTGAGAGTCTATGAAATTAGAAGTCGTGAGATTAATTATTCAGGTGACAGTTGTTGATTGAATAATTAATCTCACAGTAGTCCAATTCAATATGTCTTAACACTTAAGACACATCAACACATCAACTAGAAGTCTCCACTTCCATGATCAAGAAAAACTATCTTAGTTGATGTGTTATAGTCTTCGTAGATGAAATGCCCAATTTCATCACCGACTACGAACTTTGTTTTGAGTTTACAAGGAGCTTATAATTTATATCTTCTGTGACTAAATCACATAAATCACATACAATGCATCTCAAGGACTATGATAATGTCCCATTAGTTCATTTATAAATAGTCTCATATAATTAAACAATTTAATTATTTATGACATGCCAATAAATTGGATTTTAGGGCATAAACCCCAACAATCTCCCACTTGCCCTCGAAGACAATTTACCATATATCTGACACTTATTTCCCTTTAGAGTAATTCATAGTCACTCTAAGGCAAGGTTTGCAAACAAGTTTTAGTCAGATTTATTACATAAGTTATCTTTTCTACTACTACATCTCACGTACTCATATCTCTCTAATGAGATAATACTTACGTTTAATGTGTGTCTTCACCGCCTAGGATGAACACATATCAGTCCAACTTCACGAATCACAATCAAACTACAAGTCAGTATTTGTACAACCAGTAACCATCAAATCCTCACTTTGGTGGACAAGCATATAATCCCTCATTCTCCTAAGATATTTGAGTATATGCTTTACTCCCACTAAATTAAGCGATCTTAGATTCAATTGATATTTGTTTATGATGCCCACCGCAAAATAGATATTTAGCCTAGTATATAGCATAGCATAAAGACTTCCTATTGATATGGTATAAGGAGCCGTCTTAAAATGCTCTTCCTTTTATATGTCTTAGGACTATGGTCCTTTATAAAGGAACTTTAAACTTAAAAGAAAATAATCATTTCTTGAAGTATCACATGCTATACTTTAGCTAGAATCTAATCTATTTAAGCAGTTTGAGATAGACCCAACATCCTAATTTCTGAATTTTAACAAAGTTTAATTCTTAGGATGTGACTAGTCTTTCCCAAGTACTTTATATCAAACTAGACTAGACAACAAAATACTCCATTGATGACAATAACTCTACATCATTCTAAATGATTAGAATGTCATCAACATACATTAAGAAATTTTTTATTCTATATAGAATTTACACACATAAGGCCTTTTAATACTTGATCAAAATCAAACAACTTGATTGCTTGATCAAGATGATATTTTATGATTCAGATGCTTGCTTTAGTCCATAAATGGACTTTAAGCAACTTGCATAAACACTACTGGTTCTTTGCTATGAACAAGTCTATGGCTGACTTGCGGGCGTGGCGTTGGTTCTTGGCTTTGTTGAGCTGGGAGTTTTTCCTGGCTGTGAGGACCTATCATTAGGTTATACCGGTCTTCAAAGTACCTAGGGACCCCCCCTTAGGAGCTTACATGTTCTGAGATAATTTTGGACGATCCTGACTATATGACAAGCTCCTTTGGCGGTTTTGTCACAGAGAACATCAACTACTTCACTTGGTTCTTACAGTCCTCGCCCAAACCTGTCATGGATGATTGCCCTAAGAGTGGGGGTAAAGTTCTCGGCGGCATGGCATGTGCTCATCAGACTTCGGAGGCCCACTTGAGGCTACAGGTGGATACCCTACTGGCTAGGGTAAGAGATCTTGAGGGCGCTGCTGCCGCCAGAGAGGGGTATATACAAGAGGAGATTGCCAAACCGCTTGCTCAAGAGAGGGACCTATGGTAGAGAGAGAGGGAGACCCATGCCATTGCCATAAAGAGAGAGAAGGGTCAGCTTCAGGTTGAGATAGGCATGCTTCGTGGGTATATCAGCGTTCTGATTGGCGAGATGAAGGCACATAGGATGCCTGTACCTCCTACACCTCATATTCCTGGTAGAGATCCTCCTATTTGCCAACATGAGTTAGAGTATATGCTTGCTCCTCTCGTACCAGCCGGTAGTTGTTGATATGCCCCCATGGATGATTGGGCTTAGGTCCCTGTTTTTGGATATATCCCAGGTTCTTCAACGGATCGAGCCGGTCCTTCTATGGGTCCCACTGCGAGTGATGATTTCGATGACAGCAGCGCTAAGCGCTTTCCTGATGATGCCGTTATAGATGATGATCCCCCCTAGGCCAGCCATGTATTGTTGTACCATGATGTAGCCCCTGTGTGGGCATGTTTTTTCATTTTTCGTTGTACTTCGTAGACATTTTTGTATGTGGACATTGCTCCTTGGTGGGCCAAACATGTGTATATTAGACTGCCTCTTGGTAGGCCTGGACTATATGTATTATATCGCCTCTTGGTAGGCTTTAGACATGTATGTATTATATTGCCCCATAGTGGACCCTGATGTATGATATTGCCTTTTGGTAAGCTCCTAATGTATGATGAACATTGCCTCTCGATAGGTCTTACATGTACGCTAGTAGCACTTTAGCATTTAGGAACCGATTGCAACACTATGGTCACTTTGCATCGCCTCATATTTTCATAGATTTATCGATAAAATCTGATGTTGATTGACCCGTTGAGGTAAATGGAGAGAGGAAATATTGCATAAAATGAAACTGCCCTAGTGTAGGTTTTATGCAGTTCCTATCATAAGAGGAAAGGTTCCTGGTGAGATGGACCCGTTCTTGAGCATATTGACTAGCCGGAAGTGGATGGAACCACAAACATAAACTACCCAAGTGTAGGGTTTTGCATGGTTCTAAAATTATCAACCAACTTGAAGTGGTATTAGAATCGTATAGGACAATACTGGTTTCTTTGACAACCCTAATGATGATCGTGGATTTTTCCAGCGAGATTCTGGACTTGTCGTGTGGCAGAATGCAAAGAATGTCTCAATTTTCGACCGAACCAACCGACACTTTGAGAAGACATCCCTTGAGGAATTGATTGTCGCGATCTTCATACCATACTGGATGGACTACTATTAGTAATTAGGAATGGCCTTAGCACTGTCCCATTACATGACGACGAGGGCTGAACCAACCCTTGAACCGGGTGAACTAGGCTTTAAAATATTCTGGGATGCCAGACGACACGCGCAAAGATAAATTGCCCTAGTGTAGGCTTTATGCGGTCTTGGTTGTGTGAAAAAATCTTTTGAAAGGCAAGTTTGCTGCTGAACCTACTGTGCACCACTGTTAGTGAAAAACCAAGGGAATCTTCGCTCTAAAGTAGTCCAAAACCCTCCATTTAATGGATTTAAGTTCAGAATACATGTAGGTTTGTGCTAAGGGGGTTGAAAACCCTGACACCTATCCCAAGGGGCGACGGCCCTTGTAGGTGCCTGCCTAGGGCCGGTAGCCCTACAAGGTGTGTTGGCCTCGGGAAGCATGCATAAAAGCAAGACGCCCCCCAAACCATCTACATTTTGGTCTACGACTTCTAGGGTCTTTTTTTTTTACCCTTTTTCTTCACTGAAAACTTCCAAAAACTCCATTTTTCTTCACTTTTCTGTGCAGATCTGCATCAGAACACCGAATTCTTTCAGATCTGAGCATGGATGTTCTTGGGCTCAAGACTTATGATACTGTGGTGGAGCTTGAGTGGGAGACTTTTCATGAGAGGGAGCTCAAGAGATGGTTGTTAGGGACATATTTTTATGTAATTGGCATATCCTTTAACAAAACGCACTTTACTTGTATTTGGGTAAATCTAAGTAGGTTCAAGATGATCATTACAAGTGGTTAAATTGAAGACATTAAGATTACTCAACTGCTCAAGAAAAGTGCAATCTGCAGGTCTCGATACCTCCTCGACATAATCTCGATCTGTCGAGATTCATTAAAGCTTGACAGATGTCTTGATCGATCGAGCTTACGAGATTCAGATTATAGCCAGCAACATTTTTATTCTAAAAGGCTATTTGTTTATGGGTTTGTATAATCCTTACTGGACTAGGAAAGCCCAAGGTTTGTGTAAACCTATTTGGAATAGGAGAGCTCATTAAGCTCTTATTTAAAGGAGGTAGAAAAAGAAAAACCTAACCCTAAAGAGCTTCATAAGGTTTTCTTTTTGAAACCCTAGCCTCCTACTATAGAAGAAAGAGTTCTTGCTGCGTTTCTTGTACGCCTTTGGGTTCTGTAACCAAGCAAAGTCTCTTACACCAACATTGAAGATCTTATTAGGTGTTTCTATGTGAAGCTACTGCAAATCAACTACAACAATCAAGGGGTTGCTGTGGTGTTAGTCACGTACTTGGATTCGTGCAAAGGAGTAAGTCACGTACTGGGATCCGCGCATCAAATTGGTTAGTCATGTACTTGGGAGCCGTGCATCAAAAGGGGGAACTGTCACTACAGAACAAGTCCAATTGGGTTCAACTGTAGATTGGTAAGGTGGGGTTTTTACCACAAGGTTTTCCCCATTCATAAACAAATCACCGTGTCATTTATTTTCCGCTGCGTATTTAGTTGTTTGGTGATTTTTTTGTGCTACCACGCGTTTTGCATGATAAATTGATTAATTAATAACTTGACTAATTAATTAATTAATTTCAATCACAAGGGGTCAATCCGTTTGTGGCCACACTCTAATTAGGGTTAATCTTTGCTGTGTGATCCATTGACCCCTGTTGTCATGGTAACTTTTGATTGTTTTGATTTGCATGATCTTATGTTGAATGATGATGATGATGATATTCAAGATGCCTATTGCAAGCTTTATGATTTTTGTATGAAATCTCTTGAATATTCTACAAAATTAAAGGCTAAATTTAAAAAGGTCAAGCTTGGAAAAGATGATTTGGTTGCAAAATTGGATAAAGCCAATAATTTGAATGAGAATTTTAGAAATCAAATTTCATCTCAGGTGGACAAAATTAAAAGTTTGGAAGAGCAACTAGTTGAATCTAAAACTGAAGTTGAAAAATTAACTAGTACCAAACTTGTTGTTGAGCCTAACTCAAATGAAAAGGATTTTAATATTCCCCCATTTAAAAGGAATAATGAAGAGTTGAAGGCTAATATTGCTAGGATAGACAAAGGTAAAAATTATGATGTTAACACTGAAGTTTCTAAACCTATGTCTAAAACTCCTCCTAGGTTGAATAAAAATTCTGAATTTGTCCCCACTTGTCCTCATTGTCATATTGTTGGTCATATTAGGCCAAATTGTCCTAAGTTGAGATCTCTGTCTACCTCTAAGGTTAGACCTCCTTCAAGGAAGCCGAGTAGTCCTAAAACTGCTCATGTTTGTCACCATTATGGTGTTTCTGGACACACGCGTCCTAATTGCTTTAAGTTGTGTCCTCAAAAGCAAGTGTCCAAACGGTCACAGGTTTCCACTCAAGGACCTATACCTTTTTTTGAAGAGTTATTAAAAGCTTTGAGCTTTTTAACTCAATTTCAGGAGAATTCTAATTCTTCTATGTCCTTTAGTAGACATACTAGGACACATGCCTTTTCATCTTCACGGCCAAAGGCTCGTGCTGTGTGGGTGAGAAAGGAGCCTAAGACTTAATTGTCTTTTTCTGTTTGTCCTCTACTTTATTTCTTTTTATCTAAAGTAGGACTCTCTTTGCTTGATTTCTTATCTGCTTTTGGAATCATGCTTTCATGCATCTGCACCTCTCTATCATGCCTTCATGCATATGCATTTTTTTTATGCTTTCATGTTGTTTGTCTGTTTTTGTTTGGTTGTTTAGTTTTCAAAATAAAAAAAAATAAAAAGGAAAAATAAGAAAAATACAAAAACAGTGTGTGTTTGTGTACATTGGTACTTGTGTACCTTGGATGGCCATTGAAATAAAATTTTCTAAACTTTGTATCTCTTGTAGCTTAGATGAGCATCTCTATACACAACTAAGCAAGTGAGCTTTGTGGCTCTTGTTTGTGATGAGTACGATTAAGTTATCTCTTGTACTTGACACTTGTATCACTCTTTTTGACGGGAAATACTAGAAAATCCTAAGAGAAAGACATTAATAACCATCTCACCACTGTTGCCCACCAATCATAATATGACACCTGTATGCTTCGGCATAGCAAAAGTACAGTGTTAATGACATTTGTGTGCTTCGGCATGGCAAAATTGGAATGTCATATGCTTACCATCACTGGGTATTTTCTTTTCTCTCTCTTATATGCCCATGCATGATTTGCGTAAATAAAATATGCAAAGAAAATGAAAAGCAAAAAGATCAAAGATGCTTTAAATTTGATTGCAAGCGTGTATTTTAGGAGATGTGGGAGTTATAGGATGTACCTCGAAGGTGATAGTCCCCATCAAGCAGTTATGATTGTGTGTGAGTTAAAGTGATTTCCTCATATCTCAAATTGTCATAACATGTATACACTTATGCAATCTTGCGATGTTTTTCACACACAACACGCAATATTCTTTGCTACTCTTGATACATGTGTAGGTACAATGTGATTTGGCCATCACAAGGTTTACATGTGTTAATGTATGCTCACTAAACTGTCTTGACTTGTTTTTGAAAAATAAAATTGGTTAGACTTGTTTAGTGTGTGTGTGTGTGTGTTTTTGGGATCCATGTGCTTCAAATTGCTGTTTGAGAGATGATTTTAAGAGGCTTATATGTGATTGGATCATTGGTTGAGTTGCATGTTGGATTGCATTCATGTCTTTGTTTTTCACTTCTCGAAAAACTGTTTTGAAAAGCTTGCTCAACACCTCCTCGATACCTCCTCAACACCTGGCTGTCTGTCGAGCTTTTTATGTTCTTTTCTTATCGCAATCTCGCTAGCTTCTCGACACCTGGTGGATCGATTGAGAAAGTTCCTGTCCCCTCGATAGCTTCTTGATAGCTGTTCGATCCATTGAGGTATGCTCGATATCTTCTCGACACCTCTTGATCGATCGAGGTCCTCTTGCATGCATTGTTTTTCATTTGTTTTGCATATTTCTTTTATCTTTATGTCCATAGCATCCTGATTCTCTTTTTCTTGTAGGTCTATGGTTCCTTGTTCTCCTCATTCCCTTTATGTCAGTTTTCTGTCTGTCTCCTTTCAAGTCTTTTGGCTTTTTAAGCCCTTTGACAATCGTGTCAAAAAGGGGGAGAAATTTGATAATTGAATGTCATTCCTCAGGGGGAGTAATAGACTTAGGGGGAGAACTTCATGTTAAAGGGAAGAAACTTTTTGTTGTAACTAACTTAGGGGGAGAGTTAGTTTGATACACATTGATATTGATATATTTTTTTGTGTTGTGTAACCATTTACATACATCATGTGTTGTTTCTTTTCTCTCTTTACATACATGTTTCTTGTTTATTTAACTTGTCATTATTTTCCACATGGTACCTTGATGTGTTTTGTTTAGTGCCTTTCAGGAAAGACAAGTTAAAGCCAAGTCAAGATTCCCAACCTTTTTCTTGTAGCAACTTCCAAGGTTCAGATCTTTTAGACTAGGCTTATCTATTCTGTAATCTTGAGTATAATGTATTCTAGGACATTCAATGTACTCTTGTGGTTTCATCACGGATTGCCAAATGGGGAGATTGTTAAGGACATATTTTTATGTAATTGGCATATCCTTTGACAAAACGCACTTTACTTGTATTTGGGTAAATCTAATTAGGTTCAAGATGATCATTACAAGTGGTTAAATTGAAGACATTAAGATTACTCAAGAACTGCTTAAGAAAAGTGCAATCTGCAGGTCTCGATACCTCCTCAACAGAATCTCAATCTGTCGAGATTCATTAAAGCTCGATAGATGTCTCGATCGATCGAGCTTACGAGATTTAGATTATAGCCAGCAACGTTTTTATTCTAAAAGGCTATTTGTTTATGGGTTTGTATAATCCTTACTGGACTAGGAAAGCCTAAGGTTTGTGTAAACCTATTTGGAATAGGAGAGCTCATTAAGCTCCTATTTAAAGGAGGTGGAAAAAGAAAAACCTAACCCTAGAGAGCTTCATAAGGTTTTCTTTTTGAAACCCTAGCCTCCTACTATAGAAGAAAGAGTTCTTGCTGCGTTTCTTGTACGCCTTTGGGTTCTGTAACCAAGCAAAGTCTCTTGCACCAACATTGAAGATCTTATTGGTGTTTCTATGTGAAGCTGTTGCAAATAAACTACAACAATCAAGGGGTTGTTGTGGTGTTAGTCACGTACTTGGAATCGTGCAAAGGAGTAAGCCACATACTGGGATCCGCGCATCAAATTGGTTAGTCACGTATTTGTGAGCCGTGCATCAAAAGGGAGAACTGTCACTACAGAACAAGTCTAATTGGGTATTGGGGTAAGGGTTCAACTATAGGTTGGTAAGGTACTTGGGATTCCTTTACTTGTAACCGCTTGTTGTGATAATAGTGGAGTTTCGGGAGTGGTGACCTGAAAATCACCCGGTGGGGTTTTTGCCGTAAGGTTTTCCCCATTCGTAAACAAATCACCGTGTCATTTATTTTCCGCTGCGTATTTAGTTGTTTGGTGATTTGTTTGTGCTACCACGCATTTTGCATGATAAATTGATTAATTAATAACTTGACTAATTGATTAATTAATTTCAATCACAAGGGGTCAATCCGTTTATGGCCTATCAATGGTGGACTTCATTCTCTTCCAAGGATCGAGCCTAAATCAAGAAATTCCTCGAAGATGCCACTTCACTCTTTTGTAATTCTTTGGATTGGCACTTACTGAAGACCATTGTTACTTGTTGGGATCCCACTTTGAGGTGCATCACCATTGGGGATGTGGACTTGGTCCCTACTTTGGAGGAGTATGATCGTTTTCTTTCTCTTTCTACCCCTGTGAGTCGAGTTTATCAACCACCTACTCAATCTCGCTTCCACAAGCAGTTGGCAGAGCTATTAGGCTTGAAGATGCTTGTTGTGGATGTTTTGACCTGATATGGGAGCGGCTTGGAAGGTAGCATCCCTTTCAATTTTTTGCTTTGTCGGTTTGGTGAAGCTGAGTGGCCTGCTGCTTACTAAGGAGACTTTATGGATTTGGAGGAGCATTGGACCTTCTATTGGCACCAGGCCTTCATGGTAGCCTTCCTTCGACTCAATGCTATTCCCTTCTTAGTCGGGTTCCATCAGCTTTGCAGTTCTACCCCTGGTGAGTACTCTGCCTCATAGCACTTCTTTTATTCCCTCTCTCCTTTCTGAGACTATTTGGTCTCTTTCTCTATGTCGTGAGACAGGTAGTGATATGCTTGGTTGTTGTGTGCATCTGTTGCAGTTGTGGTTTCGTAGTCATCTAAGTGTGATATCTAGGGCACAACTTGCTAGGTTCTTGAGGAAGAATAGAGTTAAGATCACTGTGGCCCTTAATCTTCCTTTTACTAGGGACACCGCTGGTTGGTTGCGGTATTTGTTTGGCTTGTGTCCCTGGACCTGAAAAGTTAAGTAACGAGTCACTAGGTGGCAGGGTTAGACTCATTGTGTTGGTTTGCTTGGCATCCCTTTGGTGGGCATCTGGGATTGTATAGGGTACTTTCCAGGAATGGCCTTGAGGCAATTCGGGGGCGATTAGCATGTCCCTCGATTTAGTGATCTTTCTGTCATCACTTGTGATAATAGGCTCCAGGATATCAACATGGTCATCATAGATTGTACTTTTGGCTTCTAGCAGGAGCGCAAGTCGACTATTGATTATCCTACTTATCTTGGGGATGATTATGAGTCCACTGCGGAATTTAAAGAGATGAGGACTAGCAGGGAACTATGCTTCATTGTTGATCTATCGGTTCTAGATCCTCTTGATCCCCACCTTCCGGCTGACATATTGAGGGATTATGCACTAAAGTTTGAGGTCAGAGTTGAGAGCACTCTTAGAGACTTGAGAGAGTGCCTGACAAAGGCTATTAGGGATAGTAATTGCTATAGGGAGCTTCTTGATGCCATGGCAGAGGATTATGATGAGATGGGGAGAGCCTATAAGGCTAAGCTTGCCACTCTTAGAGTAGAGCTTGAGTAGAGTCGTCCAGCTCCTTTAGCCATAGAGGCAAAGTGTATTCAGTTGAGATCCTGAGTCACTAGTTTGGAGAGAGAACTGGCAGATCTTACTTAGAGGTTCACTATCTTAGGCTAGACGACCGATAAGGAGAGGGTCATAGTGGAGGCCAATCGCGCTAAGGCGAGCAGCAGGGCTAATGATTTAGCGCTGAGGCTATTGGAGTACGAGCCAGCTGATGAGCCTAGTGAGCCATAGTTGGCTTTTTGTCGCCTTAAGGTTGAAATAGCTGAGAAGGAGGAGGCAATTGTTTCGGCTTTACTTGATATAAAGAGGTAAGGTTGCACCTCGAGTCCCAGTATGGAAAGGGAGTTGGTTCGGCTTCGAGATTCATATGGCCGACTTAGAGAGATTGCCAAAGATTTGGGCTTTGATGCAGCAGGGTTGCTTCGTACTTATTCCTCAAATGATTCAATTCTTCTCACCGGCTTTGGGAGGCTATGCATGGCAATATTAGACCATTTGGGCCACATTTGACCTGCTAAAGTCTTTTCTGTTTCTTTTCATTTCTGCACATGAGCTATGTAGTTAGTATTCCACCATGTATGGAAAGGTCCGTCGTAAATTGCTAGGCAATTGCGTAGTCTAGTCTGTAAGGCATAGTCTAGTCTAGTTAGTATTCCTCTTTTGGATTTTTAAAGCATAGTCTAGTCTGTAAGGCATGCTTAAAAATGGAAAACAGATGGTTATAGAGATGTTTTTGCATATATTGATTATTAGGAGACATTTATATCTATGAAAGGATTAGAAAGTCACAAAACAAGCATGTTTATTGAATATGTGCGCAAATGCTTTGAACATGCAAGATCATACAAATAAAATGGTAAATGTAAGTCTATGCATATCAATATCTCAGGTTCCAAAGGGTGCATCCTGTTCTACACGGATCATTTCCTTTCCCATTGGGGTACATCTTCCACTGGCATGGGCCATAACATCTTTGAATAAAACCACGGCGGGCCACGCGTGTTGTAAAAATAAAGTAACCCAAGAGGGTGCATTCTTCTTCCATTGATCTTGATCGTAAACCCAAGCGGATTCAACTGACTGATTTTTCTTCTAAAATGTGACCAGACCAAGGTGGCTGCCTACGTACCTCCCCTAGGAAGGATCAGGTCATCACGTAGCAGGCTCTCTCAAACTCTTTCTTTTGCTCTCCTTTTTGCCTAGACCGCCCTTTCGGGTTTTCAATCTAGCAGGCTCTCTCACACTCTTTCTTTTACTCTCCTTTAGCGTAAACCGCCCTTTCAGGTTTTCAACCTACCTTTTCACATATTTTGTTTTGTATTTTTTTGGTTTTTTAGTTTATTTTATTTTTGTCTATTTACATAGGAATGTAGAAAAAGAGGTTGCACTTGGAAGCTTTCTTATGCAAAGTACTGTATGACAGCATTAGAATTGGTGGGCATATTGAAGTCGTGCCCATCCATGTCAACTAGGATCAAGGCTCCTCTGGAGAAGGCCTTCTTCACCACATACGGGCCTTCGTAGGTCAGGGAAAACTTTCCTCTGTGATCAGGCATGGCCTGGTTATGCTTTTTCAAGACTAGGTCGCCTTCTTCAAAGACTCTGGGTCTACCTTTCTTGTTGAATGCTCGCTTAATGCAGCGTTGGTACAACTGTCCATGGCACATCTCGATCATGTGCTTCTCATCTATCATGTTCAATTACTCATATTGGGAATGGGCCGATTCATCTACTGACAGCTCTGTTTGTGATAAGATTCTGAGAGATGGGATCTCTACCTTTGTAGGGAGGACGGCTTCCATACCGTAGACCAAGGAATACGAGGTTGCACCCGCAGAAGTACAAAAAGAAGTGCGATAGGCACACAAGGTAAATGGCAAGAACTCATGTCATCTTCACTAAGATCTTCTTTATGTTCTTGTTGGCGGCTTCTACTAAACCGTTCATCTGAGGACGGTAAGGGACCAAATTCAGGTGTTCGATTTTACATTGTTGGCAAAGTTGCTCAATCATTTTTCCATTCAATCCTCTGGTGGTACACCGTTGTGGCAAATGATGTTTTGTTTCAAGAATCGAGCCATCACAGCTTGGGTGACATTTTTGTAGGAAGCGGCTTCCACCCACTAGGTGAAGTAATCGATGGCCACCAAGATATACTCATGCCCATTAGAGGCTTTCGGAATCACAGGTCCGGTGACGTCCATTCCCCAAGCTAAAAAAGTTCATGGTGCTGCTAAAGAGTGCATGGGTTGAGGAGGAACATTCATCTATTCTAATAGACTTGGCAATGGTGGCACGTCTTGACATGCTTAATGCGGTCGCTTTCCATGGTGAGCCAATAGTAGCCAGCTCTCATGATCTTTCGGGCCAATAAGGGTCTACTAGCATGGGCTCTAAGTGTTGGAAAATTGCATGTTTGTATCGCATACAAAACTCACATAGCGGAAAAATTAACGAATCTACTTCATTCGCAATTGATAACATGTATTATGTAAGTTTCAGAATTTGAGAACAAGAATGCGTACCTTGGTGTGGTGAAATTCAAAACCGAAGATCAGAAGTTCTTGGGAAGACTTTTAATCTTCACTCCAATTCCACTTGATGCCCAAGATGTGTGGTCTCTCAATTAGTTTCCTAAGAGAGAATAAAGAGTTTCCAACACTCACATACAAACCATTTCATTCTTTGTATGATCTTAATGAAAAGCCTTATGAAAGTCTCATATAAAAACCTTTTTCTTTTCCTTATGAAAAAGTTCTTATGAAATTCTATATGTTTCTCTCCTTATATACAACTGATTATCTAATTGGGCTAGCCTTTCGGGCCATTCCAATTGGGCTCTAGTATGTGGCTTGGAGTGGGACCAAAAGGGACCAATAAGACACTAGCTCCAATAGGCCTTAGGCTTTTCTGTCAACTCTTGACAAGTCCAAAGTTACCATTAACTATATTTAGTACCACTATATAAATATAGTTGCACTCTAGGCCTTATCTATAAATTATATCCCAAGACTTTATTATACATGCAACCCCTTCATTAAAATATTCGTAGTAATACAAAGTCATGAATGTAGACTGCCACTTTGAAAATTACTACATCTTAATCCTTGAGTACCCAGTTTAATCCTTAATGTTATTCATCATATATTTATGAAATCTAATTTCATAAATATATACTTTAGTAACTTCTTACTAAAGTGGTTGGGCCCAACTCTCTTGAATAACCAAACCCATTAAACTTATCTCAAGGGAATATTTTATGTCTCCGTTAATAGATTATGAATTCCATCTTGAGAATATATGTTCCGTCAACACTAAATGCGGCTGCCCAACATACTAAGGTTTTGACCGTGACTTATAGATCTCACTTCTGATATAACAAAGCAACCTACATCTCATTATCAGATCTATTATTCTATCAGGATTTAGAGTTAATGTAAATAGAAGTCGTGAGATTTATTATTCATTTGACAGTCGTTAGGAGAATAATAAATCTCATAGCGGTCCAGTTCAATATGTTTTAACTCTTAAAACATATCAACATACCAACTAGAAGTCTCCACTTCCATGATCAAGACAAATCATCGTAGTTGATATGTTATAGTCTTCGCAGATGAAACGCCCAATTTCATCACCGACTACGAACTAAAATTCTGAGTTTACAAAGAACTTGTAATTTATATCTTCTGTGACTTTTCACATAAATCACATACTATGCATCTCATGGACTAAGATAATGTCCCATTAGTTCATTTATAGATAGTCTCATATAATTAAACAATTTAATTATTTATGACATGCCAATAAATAGGATTTTAGGGCATAAACCCCAACACTAAGCAAGCCTTCATGCATCTCTTCCATCAAATGGTTAGCCTCAAGGGCATCTATGCATCGAAGCAAAGTTATATCGTGGTTCCTTTTGTATAAGACTTCCACACTCAAGAAGAATTGGCACGCCATGCGCTTGATGATCTTCTTCTCACTGACTGTGGCCCTAGGCGGGTATTCACTATCTTTGATATAAGCCTTGATATCATGGTACCATGGCTTCCCATCGACTTCAGCTTCAACATTCATGCATTCTTCGATATTCATGCAGTAGGTTGGCACGTCGCGAACCTCTATGTGCAATCATCGCGTATCATCTCCTTCTGCCAACTCAACCATGCTAGCCAAGGTAGCTAAAGCATCCGCAAACTGGTTGTGTGCTCAAAGCAAATAAGCAAAGGTAATGTTTCGGAACTTCGAGATTAAACGGCTGGCACATTTCTGATACGGAATCAACTTGGGGTCTCGGGCTTGCCACTTCCCCTCTATTTGGGAGATGATCAACAGGAAATCTCTAAATATGCTTAGATCATATGCATCGAACTCTAAGGCAACTTGCAGGCCTACTGTGCATGCCTCGTACTTTGTGACATTGTTAGTGCAATTGAAATTCAGCTTGACTAAAAGTGGGATTTGCTGACCCTTTGGGGATACTAGAACTACTCCCACTCCATTTCTGGTGCTATTGCTAGCTCCATCAAAATAAAGCTTCCAACGCCATGGTTCTACCTTGCTTGGTTCAAGCTCTATTGCCAAAACATCCTCGTCTGGGAAGAGGGATTCTGAAAATTCTGGATCATTCAACGACTGGTCCACTAGGTAATCAGCTATGGCCTAGCCCTTGATGGCGTTTCTCGTAACAAACATGATATCGAATTCGAATAGCAACATTTGCCAATGGGAGATCTTCCCTGTGAGGGCAGGCTTTTCAAAGATGTACTTGAAAGGATCTATGTGAGAAATCAACTGCGTGGTGAAGTAGAGCATGTACTACCGTAACTTGCGCGAGGCCCATGCTAGGGTGCGACACGTCTCATAAATGGCGATATAATTGATCTCACAACTGGTGAACTTCTTACTCAGGTAGTAAATCGCCTTCTCTTTTTGATCGGGTTCAATTATTTAGCCTAACATGCAACCCATGGATGCTTCTTTCACCACTAGATAGAGAATCAATGGATGTCCCGACATCGGGGGAACCAGAATAGGCGGGTTTAACAAATACTGCTTAATCATGTCAAAGGCCGCTAAACATTCATTTGTCCATTTTATCTTTGTATCCTTCTTCAGGAGCTTAAACAAGGGATCGCACTTGGCGGTCAACTATGCTATGAAGCGAGTGATAGGCCAAGAACGTATTGACCCCTTGTGATGAATTAATTGATTAACTAGCCAAGTTTATTAATTAATCAAATTAACTTGCAATTGTACATGGTAGCACAAACAAATCACCAATTGACATGGTGATTTGTTTACGAATGGGGAAAACCTACACGAGGCAAAACCCCATCGGGTGAATTTAAGGTCACCACTCCCGAGAATTCACTATTATCACAACAAGTGGTTACAAGTAAAGGAATCCTAGTACCTTATACCAACCTACAGTTGAACCCTTACCCCAATACCCAATTAGACTTGTTCTGTAGTGACAATCTCTCCTTTTGAATGCGTGGCTCCCAATACGTGACTAACCAATGATGCACAGATCCCAGTATGTGACTAACTCCACAGCAACCCTTTAATTGTTGTAGTTCATTTGCAGCAGCTTCACATAAAAACACCAATAAGATCTTCAATGTTGGTGCAAGAGACTTTGCTTGGTTACAGAACCTAAAGGCGTACAAGAAACGCAGCAAGAACTCTTTCTTCTGTAGGAGGAGGCTAGGGTTTCAAAAAGAAAACCTTATGAAGCTCTCTAGGGTTAGGTTTTTCTTTTTCCACCTCCTTTAAATAGGAGCTTAATGGGCTCTCCTATTCCAAATAGGTTTACACAAACCTTGGGCTTTCCTAGTCCAATAAGGATTATACAAACCCATAAACAAATAGCCTTTTAGAATAAAAACGTTGCTGGCTATAGTCTGAATCTCGTAAGCTCGATAGATCGAGATATGTGTTGAGCTTTAATGAATCTTGACAGATCGAGCTTCTATCGAGGAGGTATCGAGACCTACAGATTGCACTTTTCTTGAACAGTTATTGAGTAATCTTCATGTCTTCAATTTAACCACTTGTAATGATCATCTTGAATCTTCTTAGATTTACCCAAATACAAGTAAAGTGTGTTTTGTCAAAGAATATGCCAATTACATAAAAATATGTCCTTAACAATCTCCCCCTTTGGCAATCCGTGACAAAACCACAAGAGTACATTGAATGTCCTAGAATACATTCTACTCAAAATTACAGAATAAATAAGCCTAGTCTAAAAGATCTGAACCTTGGAAGTTGCTGCAAGAAGAAGGTTGGGAATCTTGACTTGGCTTTAACTTGTTTTTCCTGAAAGGCACTAAACAAAACACATCAAGGTACCATATGGAAATAATGACAAGTTAAATAAACAAGAAACATGTGTATAAAGAGAGAAAAGAAACAACACGTGTGAGATAAAGAGTGAAACACATACATCATCATCCAATATAGAAACAACACATGATGTATGTAAATGGTTACAAAACCAAAAGATACACAACACAAAATATATATCAATATCACTTTCTTCCCTTTAACATGAAGTTCTCCCCCTAAATCTATTACTCCCCTTAAGGAAAGACATTCAATTCTCAAATTTCTCCCCGTTTTTGACACGATTGTCAAAGGGCATAAAAAGCCAAAAGACGTGACTCACAGATAGAAAACTGATATAGAGGGAACGAGGAGAACAAGGAACCATAAACCTACAAGAAAAAGAAAAACAAGATGCTATGGACACAAAGGGAAAAAAATTCTAAACAAAGAAAAATGAAATGCATGCAAGGTATCTCGATCGATCGAGGAGGTGTCGAGAATCTATCGAGCATCCAGAAAGTTCCTTGATGGATTGAACTAGCTATCGAGAGCTATCGAGAATGTGATAAAAAGAAGCTGAAGGGTCTCGATAGATAGCTTATCTGTCGAGAGGTATCGAGAAGTTATCGAGATTGCTTAAAAACAGTTTTTCAAGAAGAGAAAAACACATATCATTTTCGAGAGGATCATAGTGTGATGGTAGCTTATCTGTTTCCTTTGAGCAATATTTTCTCTTTAGGAACCTAGAAAGGAAAAGAATTGGATGGGAAAGAAATGGGGTACATTTGAAAATTTGACAATGTGGAAACACAAAACAAACCCGAAGTTAGTTTAAGTTCTTGCTCATGTAAAATGCACCTATCATTTTCGAAATATTGGCTTGGACCCTTGATCGGGTATTTATCATGCTAAGTTTCTATAGTGATGTAGAATTAATGCACAAGCTTGGCAAGTAACCGGAACTTTCATATCATGCTCAAAATTGCGGGATAGACCCTTCTCTTTTGATTACATGAAAAAGTAATGCTTATACAAAATTTTGACTTTTTACAATGCCCCAAGATCATGGGCTGTAGACAATGGCTCCAACAGTGGGCCTTTTCCAATTCAAGGAAATTCAAATTTAAAATGAAAAGCTACATTCTTGATGGCTTGGCCTTCTCGGGGAAGATCTTGAACTCTAGGCAATGTCCTCCTTGGCGTGGAGTTCCGGCTACTAACCACAAATTTTATCTGTACACATTTACATGACGGAGCCATTAGTGTATGCATGCATGCCTTTGTAGGGTTGGAAACCCTTAGGGACCAGGTATGATCTAATGTGCAAGCAACGAGATTGCTTTTCCCTAGCAGTTAATCATAGATGTTGTGTAAACAGGATGGATAGAACCTGGAGTAGAGCATGACTCTTTGATGCAAGCAAAAAGGGCAAACCTGCAAACGAAAATGGACATTTTCCCCTTGACTCATTTTGAAAACAATCCTATGAAGGATATCCTACCCTAGGCTGGGATGTTCACTCAGATTTGGCTCTTCCTAGTTCTCACGGGTTTGACGTAATCTAGGCCAACTATATAAGACACAGCTTAACTGGTAAGTTGGTCCTATTCTTAGGGGGGACCTCGATCATCTAATCCTTCCCTTCATAGAAGTTGTGGGATAGAGCAGATCAAGGGGGCCATTTCAGCATAATCTTGTCCACCAATGGACGCAAGAAAAGCCTACAATTCGGCATCCTGTAACTATCTAAGGTATAAACATCCAACATAAGCCTTCAATGCTGAGTCCGAGTTTGATCAAATATGAGGAGTTGTGTCATTCGTTTTGAAATGAAAGGGGAAACACTTTCCAAGCACAACAGATATAAGCATAGATAAATGTGTAGCAGAAATTAAGTCTTACTACCCTAGGTTCGTACATGTGAAGGAAAGCTATAAAGCATGCTTTAGGAAAGTAGTAAAGCTTCACACATACAAAAATACCTCAAAGTCGGTTTTTGGAAAACTATTTTGAAAATCATTTTTGGAAAATATTTTTGAGTTTTGAAAATAGTTTACTAGGATATAGCGAAAGCAATTTTCAAAAAGGAAAGACCCAGAGGCTAATGCCAATTTCAAAGTTTTTGAAAGCCAACGTCCAAAGATTAGGATCTTATCAAAAGCACTAAAGGCTAAACTCTCTAAGTATCCCCAATGAGTCGCCAGTCTGTCGACGCCTCGTGGCTGCTCGACCACCCATCACGGCAATGCTCGCGCGTTTATATGGAGTAGGTGTCATACCTTAGGTGTGTGACTAGAATATGAGTTGATTTTAAGGATATTACCAAAGTCGCCACCAATCATTAGGTTTTTTCTAAGGTGAGATTAGTCACTTGACTCTATTTGATTTTATTACCAAACCTAAGCTAAGAAAAATGTCGTTTTTCCTAATCTAATGTGGATGGGTAAAAAATCTTGATTCATGCATTTAGAAGTTTGGTTATGTGTGGGGAAGGTGTTAGGCACCCCACAACGCCTATCTATAGACAATCCTTTGTTTAGGTAAAATCATAATTTCTAGACATTGGCAATTGAAAAAAGTGCTATTGGCATTAGCTTTTGGGATTTTAAATGTGTTGGGCTTTGAGGTTTGATTTCGGAATGAGTGTGGTCCCAATCGATGCTTTCCAAGTGTGTTTGAAGTCCTTGCCAAATTTCCTCGGTGAAAATTCGGCAGCATTTCGCCTTATTTTCGTGGTGGAAATCCAGCAACGCTTTGCCTCAGATGCATCATAGCATGCCAAATGCTATTCTCACCAAGCTTTTGACGTGAGAATACGGTAATGAGGATGCCCCATTTTCACAGCGAAAATCCGGCAGAGTTTCGTGTTTGGTGCGCTATGGCACACTAGCAGGATTTCGCGTCTATTTATATGGCACGTATCAACATGCACACACCATGACGAGCTGAAGCCCTTCAAAGCATTAAACATGATGATATGTGTCGCATACATGGGGAAACCAATGTCACTTGGTGACATGGATCAAGACAATCACACTGCGATGATCATGCACACAATATAGCATGAATATGGACCTACAACAATTTCCTTGAGCGCATACCCATACTACAAGGTCAAGAGCTCTCATGACTAGAGAGGGTCGCTCACGTAGCCACGAGAGTCCATTATACAAAGTGCACGGTCACCCACACAAACGCAGGCATATATATACACACACATACACACAAACACACACATATATACATCATGCACAATGCTATCACACAGAGCGGGAAAGTAAATCAGACATTGCCAACGTTCCAAGGGAATAGCCCAATAAGATTAGGAAATGTAAAACAAACATTGCCATACCTAGGGAATGCGGCCCAAGCAAGAAGCAGGAGGGAGACCCTAATACATGCTCTAGAGAAGAGGCTTAGAGAGAGAGAAAGAGAAGACCGCTCTGGAGGGGCTAGGCTCCTTAATCTACTGAACATTGCCCTTTGTGGGCTTGCATCCTTGCCCATTTTGCTTGTGCCTAGGATGTCGCACCCTTGCTTTAAGTGTCCTCGCTCTATGCGTGTACATGTAAAGACAAAAGAAACAAGCCAGGAGACAAGCAAAGAAACAAATAGAAAGAGAAGCATGATAAAGACAAGCTAAGAAAAGATGCCAAACAGGGGCAAACAAGCACGTGAAACACACAAAAAGGTGAACAAAGCATGTTATCAAACAAAAAGGGGTGTCCTAGGAGGAAAATTTTAGGTTTGTATCGAGTGTCCATGGTTCCATTGGATTGAAGTATGGACGACACACAGACTTGTGCATGAACATGGAGGCAAGCGTGCAAAAGATGCAAAGAAGCAAAGAAAGCCAAACATGTAGCGCAAAGCAAGCAAGGCAAGCATATCAACATCACACGGAGTAGAAAAAGGTGCATATCAAGCACACCAACACCATGGGGGTGTATCTCACAAATAGTCACATCCAAACGAGCCCTAGGAGGGACGAATGCGACCATACAAGCATAAACCCACAGAAGGCACGAAGCATGGCAAAGCCTAGATCTAGAGAGGCTAACATGGAGATTGATGGAGGTCTAAATTAAGCTCAGTTTGTCCATGGTATTCGTCTATCACCAAATCATGTCCAGAACGTTTTACAAGGAAGGAAGCCCAACAAAAGCACCACAAACATGAATAGGATCCATCCATGGTTATCGTGATCGTCCAAATCAAGATAGTCGTCCATGGCATACAAGGGCATGGAAGACCAAACAACATTTAGCAAATTTCAAAGGATCTTTCTACAAACACTAAGCAATCGGACCACAATTCATCATTCTAGAATGTGGGGAGGATTCCCCAAAATCCGCTCCACTTTCTCCACTAACTATACACATCTCCCATAATGATAATGGATCTGAACAGGTAGACCCACTAAAAACTCTCTATAAAAAGGATCTGACCCCATCAGCCCAACGTACATTTTTACTATTCAACACCTCACCATCTTGGTGTTCTAGAGAGAAAATTGACTTAACCATTGGAGGGTCTTTGGCCGGTTCACCCCGATCGCCCTTGACAGTCTCTTTTTCTCTTCAAGTCTTCAAGCTGTCACCGTAGCCCGGAGTATTCAGCCTACTGATTCTCGTGTATCATCAGTTCCGTCTGTGTGAAAGTAAGAAAAGTTTCTAAGTGTTGACCGCCTTGTTTTCTAAGACAAAAAGGCTGCATGTTTCGGACTAGGCCGATGGCCACAAGTCGAGTGTTGGGATTAGTGCCCTTAAATCCTATTGTATGATGCTATGTATGATATTATGTATGACATTGTGTATGACATTATGTATGACTTAATATTGTGTTTAATAAAGTTGTTTTTTTATTATCTAAAATAATGGCAACATGAATATTCGGACATTATCATATAGTCCATGAGATGCATAGTATGTGATTTAGTCACAGAAGATATAAGTTACAAGTTCTTTGTAAACTCAGAATTGTAGTTCATAGTCAGTGATGAAGTTGGGCATTTCATCTACGAAGACTATAACATATCAATTACGATGATTTGTCTTGATCATGGAAGTGGAGACTTCTAGTTGATATGTTGATATGTTTTAAGAGTTAAGACATATTGAACTAGACTGGTGTGAGATTTATTATTCTCCTAACGACTGTCAAATGAATAATAAATCTCACGACTCATATTTGCATGAACTCTTAATCCTGAGAGAATAATGGACCTGATCATGAGGTGTAAGTTGCTTTGATATATTAGGAGTGAGATCTAAAGTAACGGTCAAAACCTCAGTATGTTGGACAGCCACATTTAGTGTTGATGGAACATATATTCTCAAGATGGAATTCATAGTCTCTTAAAAGATACAAAATATTCCCTTGAGATAAGTTTAATGGGTTTGTTATTCAGGTAGTTAGGCCTAACCACTTTAGTAAGACTAAATTATATATTTATGAAATTGGATTTCATAAATATATGGTGAATAACATAAAAGGATTAAACCGAGTACTCAAGGATTAAGATGTAGTAATTCACAAAATGGCAGTCTTCATTTATGACTTTGTGTTACTACGAATATTTTATGAAAGGGTTGCATGTACAATAAAGTCTTGGGATATAATTTATTAATAAGGCCTAGAGTGCAATATATTTATATAGTGGTATTAAATATAATTAATGGTAACTTTGGACTTATCAAGAGTTGATAGAAAAGCCCAAGGCCCATTAGAGCTAGAGTCTTATTTGTTCCCTTTTGGTCTCACTCCAAGCCACACATTAAAGCCCAATTGGAAAGGCCCAAAAGGCTATCCCAATTAGATAATCAATTATATGGAGAGAAACATACAGAATTTATATAAAGATGAATTTGAATGTGTGTGAGTGTTAGACACTCTTTCATTCTCTCTAGAACACATACACATAACTAATTGAGAGACCACATATCTTGGGCATCAAGTGGAATTGGAGTGAAGATTGAAAGTGTTCCCAAGTGCTTCTGATCTTTGGTTTTGAATTTCACCGCATCAAGGTACACTCTCTTGTTCTTTAATTCTGAAATTTACATAGCACATGTTATCTATTGCGAATGAAGTAGATCCGTTATTTTTCCGCTGCATACATGCATATTTCCATCAAATGGTATCAGAGCGATCTTCATTTCGAATCTGTATAACATGATTTGTAAGTTTTAGAATTAGAGATAATAGTTTCATAATGTTAGAAGATTATATAGATATTTAATTTTCTGCATGGTTGTTGAAACTATGATTTGATAAAAACTGATAATGATGTTATGATATTGTTTAATTTTGAATTCAAGTATGTTGAATTGATCTTTAAGGCTATAGCATCAATGGAATTCAGTTTTGATATCAAATTCTATCTATCATGTTCATATGATGTTTGTTTGTTCATGAAAATCATTGAGAATTGTTCAGAACTTCCCTGTAAAAAATTGAAAACACGGGTTTTTCGCAGGTTAGCTTCCCGCGAAGTACCCGCGAAAAGTATATCTGAAGCACAAAACTTTTCGCAGATAAGCTTTACTCGCGAAATTGTCGCGAGACAGTAGCGAAAGTTTCTGTCTGAATTTAGTATTTTCACTATTTTCAATTTCGCGGGAAGAGCTTAGTCGCGAGATAGTCGTGAGACAGTAGCGAAAGTTTCTGTCTAAATTTTGTGTTTTCACTATTTCATTTTCGCGGGAAGAACTAAGTCGCGAGATACTCACGAAAATGCCACTGAAGGGAAATTTGAATTTTTTCTATGTGTTTTCAAATGTTTATAAAGTGCAAGGCTATGTGTAATTAGATTATGCATGTTTTAAAACTAAAAACCTTTCTTTTAAAATATCTAGTGGGAGAGAGATACAAGGGTTGGATCTCACAACCTCCATTGTCGGTTTATAGTAGTATGATTAAGCATCTCGCCTTGGCGTATATGCCTTGCTCCCTTCAGAGGGTGTTTAATTCATGGAACTACAGATTAAACTTCTTTATGATGGATGATATGTGTTTTTACATTAAGAACGACCACGCTTCCGTAGAGTTACTTGGTGATTCACATTGATTCTAGTCAATGGTGTACACCAGACTAAGTTTAATGTTCGCGAAAAATAATCTGCAAGCGCACAGAATCGTAACAAGTAGTAAAGTGTTTTTAGAAAACGAATGTTGAACCCACAGAGATTAACTATGTTATTGAATACCGAAATTTACTAAATTAATTACTATTTGGAAAATCGAAAATAAAAGGGACGTTCAACTATCTAAATTAAATTAAACTATTTAATAAAAATAAATCTAGCAAAGCATAAAAATCTAAAAGTGTAAAGAAGAAAATATGATAAGAATGGATCTAGAGCGGTTGATTTCACCTAACAAATCCCACACAATTTATTATTCCTAATTATTAAATTCTAATGATCTCCCGTTGATGATTAAAAATTCTTTAAGTATTCAATATCTTCCCTCGAATAATATCAAAAATGTCTTCAACTAACAATTCCATATCTCTATGCGAATTTAATTAATTGAAGACTCATTATGTACTTTGAATTTTCTGAAAATCACACTAATCGCGGTAAAGCATCTCTACTTTCGCTCAACTAATGGTGTTTAATTCTAGAACTAAAATAACAAATCACCTCTCGGTCTCATTGTCATTCAATTGATCAATCAATAAGTAGTAAAAAGAAATATTAAGCATTAAGAATAAGAATTAAACACTCAATCATGGTAATATTAAAAATAAAATAACTCAGAGTATAAATTGTGTGTTCATTGCTAGGCTACATCAACGCTCTAGAAAATAAAATTTAGTTCATAATAAAATTGAAAAGAAAATAAATAAAACTTATGTCTTTCATTTGAATTGGTTGATCAACATGAAGCTCTCGCCTTTGTCCTCAGATCCTCCTCTTCAGAAAGACTCCCAAAATAAATTCTTCAATGCGGCACCCCCTTTTCCTCTCAGGTTTTCTGCCCTCTCTTTTTTCCCTAAAGAGCCTTTAAATAGGTCAAGGAATCCTATTCCCGTTTGGAGATAATCCCAGATTTTTAGGCTTCACTTAACCGACTGTTTTGGCCCATTTAACTTCAGAATTCGGGCTTTTGGTAAACTACAAAGTTTTAGCCCTTTAAGTTAAATTTCCATCCCAACTTGAATCACCTCGATTGGACATCTGAGCCCAAAGTTATGCCAAAATTACTAACTGATGTGCAGGCTGGAATCCTAATCCGAATTGGACTTGGATTTGGTGCAAATTTCCTTTGATTCCTTGCTCCAGTTGGACTTAAATTAAATTGGGTTGGTCTTCTCTTGAATTCATGCCTGGCTGGATGTAAGTTGATTTGATTCAATTGACCTAGCCCCACTTTGCATGTAAAGCCCTTGTATTAATCTGAAATCTTCTCATTCCTTCAAAGCACAAATGAATGGATAAATATAAATAAAAATCAAATCAAATCAAAAGAAATAAAGGAAAACTAACAAATTTAATAAGTAAGAGGATAATAAAAATCATGTAAAAATTACCCTTATCAAATTCCCCCAAACTTAAACTTTGCTAGTCCTCGAGCAAAGAAAGAAAAAAAGAACAACTAAAACAAGCTTTGCTTCATAAATTTAAAATTCTTTTGTTCTTGCCTCAAAGATCTGCAGAAAGCTTATAATTCAAAGGAATCATTCCAAATTAATCAAGTCCAAAAGTTAATTCAAAACTCAACTCCATCGCATTATCATTCTCACTTCATCATTAGCTTCCCGGATAGTTTTATGCAAACAAGTAAATAAGTGCGGATCTCTAAAAACTCCAAAAGCCTGCTTTCTAAATCACTCTCCACTAATATAAAACAAAATATGTCCCAGGATCAATAGGTCTTTATTAGGCTTGTGATGTATGGCTATGGTAAGAGCTATAAAGAAAAGGTAAGGTTTTAAGCAAATAGAGCACCCTCACTTCTAAAATATAAATTTTTCTCAGCCCTTTGAATATCTCAAAATACCTCTCTTCATCAAAATTTTTTTTTTTTTTTCACTTACTTCAAGTCGTCACTTATCTTTTGACGCGAATGCAGGCATTTGTGATGGATGCACCCAGTTACTCAACAAGTCACAAACTTGAAGTGCTTTTGCATACTCATATTTCAAGTTACGGTTTGATGTAAGAGTAAACATTGGTAATGAATACCCCTAGTTACTAAGCAACTCAAAACATTGGAGTAAATGGAACTTTGTACAATTTTCTTCTTCTTCTTTATTTTTTTTTTTTTTTTTTTTTTTTTTTAACACTCATACATCGTTCTCTTTTCTTCAACCCAGTGTAAGAATAGATCAGTTGGATAACTAGGGATAAAGATAATAAAGAGGTAAGCTTGAAAGGCTCAATCGATTCAAAGAATGCCTAAATCACTTCTCAAGTAATATTCTGTATAATTCAACAAGTTCTAGAATAAGTAGAGACCATCCAAATTTACAAAATTCACATAAAATTTCTCTAGGTATGCACAATGATTAATGATCATATCAAATTAAACAGGATCAAGTAAAGAATTAACAACTAGACTTAAGCAATAAGAATGATTCCTAAAAATTATAAGAACTTTCAACCATATTCTTATCATAGGCAATTTTTTTTTTTTTTTTTTTAACTAAATAAAATAAATTCCCTTCCCCCAAACTTAAATTTCACATTGTCCTCAATGGGAAAAAGGAAGAAAAACTAAATAAAAGAATGAGAAAGGAGAAGAGATGCTCCCCTGATTTTTTTTTTCATTTAATATTTTTCCTTGAGGTGCAGCTGTGTACCCATTGAAGATTTCTTTGGTCTCTTTATTCCTACAAAATGAAAGAAAAACAATAAGGTAAAAGAAAGAAAAAAAAAGTAGAAAAAAAAAAAAAAAAACTTGGGTTGCCTCCCAAAAGCGCTTTATTTAATGTCTGTAGCTAGACGTTATCCTCCATTAAAATCTTGTGTATGCAAATTGAAGGACTAATTCCTTTGATGTCAGAGATGGTCCAACCCAAAGCCTTTTTGTGTTCCTGCAAGATTCTCAGCAACTTTTCTTCCTCTACATCACTCAAAGATCTGTTAATAATAACTGGAAAAGTAGAGTCTTGGCCCAAGAAAGCGTACCTTAAATTTGATGGAAGCGGTTTGAGCTCAAGTTTAGATGGTTCCTTTGGTGGAGATGTTGGCTGACATGATTTTAAGTCTTCCACTTTTGGTTGCATTGAAGGAAGAAAGAGTGATGTAGCCTCCAAATATCTTTCACACTCTTTAACCTCTTCATCTTTGAATTTAACAGGTGTAGAGTGAGTAAGACATACCTCAAGCGGTAACTTTAGAAAATCAATTGCACAAGTCTCATCGGCCACGATCACATCTCGGTCACTTATTTGAAAACAAGAATGTGTCTCGGAAGGAAGTTTCATAGGCTTAAATACATCAAAAGTGACCTCATCCTCTCCGACCATCAAAACAAGTTTTCCTTGCTGGACATCAATTAAGGTTCTCCTTGTCGCAAGGAAAGGTCGACCCAATATCAAAGGGATCTCCTCGTCCTCATCTATATCAAGGACAATGAAGTCCGCCGGGAAGATGAACTTGTCAACTTTTACTAATACGTCCTCAATGACTCCTCTTGGATATTTAATAGATCTATCCGCCAATTGTAAAGAGATAGTGGTCGGCTTTACTTCTCCAAGACCCAATTTCCTGAAAACAGAGAGAGGCATTAGATTAATACTTGCCCCTAAATCACATAAAGCTCTATCAAAATAAGATTCTCCTATAGTGCAAGGGATATTGAAACTCCCCGGATCTTTCAGCTTAGGCGACAGCTTCTTTTGTAGGATTGCACTACTCTCCTCTGTCAGCATTACTGTTTCATGCTCCTCCAATTTCTGCTTCTTTGATATAATATCCTTCAAAAATTTAGCATATTTAGGCATTTCTTCCAAAGCTTCAATGAGAGGAATATTAATATGCAATTGCTTAAATATACTTAGAAATTTAGAAAACTGATCATCCACATTATTTTTTTTTTAATCTTTGCGGAAAAGGAATTGGTGGATCATAAATTGAAGGAGAATAAGTCTCAAAAGTATCTTCCCTGGATCTTTTGGATTTTGAAGCTCTTTCATTCTCCTTAGTCTTCTCAGCTTGCTCCACTTCTTTCATCTCTGACTCGGCTTCCTTCATCTTTGACTCCTCGTTATCCCCAGCTTCATCTTGTTTGGCATTTGTTACTTTTGGCTCCTCATCTGTTCGTCCACTTCTCAATGATATTGCCTTTACATGTTCTTTCAAATTGGTGACAGTGTTGCTCGGCAAAGTTCCTGTAGTCCTCTCTGTGAGCATGCTTGAGAGCTGACCGATCTGCACCTCAAGATTACGGATTCAAGCTAAGTTGTTTTGGATCGCCACGTCTGTCTTCTGTATGTACTGCATGAACATGTCCTCAAGTGTTGGCTTCTTCTCTTACTGTGGAAATTACAGAGGTGGTTTAGCTAGCCCTTGGTTATTGCTCCATGAGAAGTTGGGGTGATTCCTCCATCCAAGATTGTACGTGTTCAAGTATGGATTATTTTGACGTTGAAAATTTGACACGTAATTTGCTTGTCCATAACTCGATTGGACAAAAGGATTTCCCATTTGGCAATCGACACTTGAATGATTTCCTGCACAATGATCACAAACAACATTAGTTTGAATAGCATTAACATTCATTTTACCTAGTTGTTGAGACAAAGTTGCCATTTGTGCCGCCAATGAGGTAATAGAATCAAGTTCTAAAACTCCAGCTGTCTTTCTTGGCATTCCTCTTTCTGTAGGCCATTGATAGTTGTTGGATGCCAATTCTTCCAGAAGTTCATAGGCTGCCTCATGAGTTTTACTCATTAAAGCTCCACCAGCTGCTGCATCAACCATAGACCTGTTTGTAGCTCCTAGACCATTGTAGAATGTTTGCACTTGAAGCCATGCTGGAAGGTCATGATGAGGACACCTTCGCAATAAATCTTTGTACCTCTCCCATGCTTCATATAATGATTCACCCTCAAATTGGATGAACGTGGTGATATCATTCCTTAGGTTTGCTGTCTTTGCAGGAGGGAAATATTTTGCTAAGAATTTTTGTGCCAACTCCTCCCATGTAGTAATGAGGCCAGGTGGCAAAGAATTCAACCAAACTTTTGCTTTATCCCTAAGTGAGAAGGGAAAAAGCCTTAGTCGAATCACATCATCTGTCACTCCGTTATGTTTAAAAGTATCACAAATTTCCAAGAAATTTGCAATATGGACATTAGGATCCTCTTGTGACAGCCCCCCGAACTGGACAGTCTGCTGTATCATCTGAATGATGGCCGGCTTGATCTCAAAATTATTGGCTTGTATGGCTGGCCTCCTTATGCTTGATATAGTTCCATTGACCGAGGGCATAGCATAATCTCTTAACGCCTTTTGCTCTTGATCGGCCATATTAGATAGAGATGTGTTCGCCTCTTTCTTCTTTTCTTTCTTAAGCTGACGTAAGGTTCTTTCAATTTCAGGATCAAAGAGTGTCTACTCTAATAGTTTAAATTGGGGCATGCACTTCTAATTCCTGAAAAGAAAGAAAACAAACTTAGATGCACCTAATTTAATTTTTTTTTTTTTGAATAAATAAAATAAAATCCAAAGTAGTAAATATCTAGCTAGTATCAATATCAATAACAAATAGTTAATCCCTGGCAATGGCGCCAAAAACTTGTTCGTGAAAAATAAACTGCATGCGCACAGAATCGTAACAAGTAGTAAAGTGTTTTTAGAAAACGAATGTCGAACCCACAGAGATTAACTATGTTATTGAATACCGAAATTTACTAAATTAATTACTATTTGGAAAATCGAAAATAAAAGGGACGTTCAACTATCTAAATTAAATTAAACTATTTAATAAAAATAAATCTAGCAAAGCATAAAAATCTAAAAGTGTAAAGAAGAAAATATGATAAGAATGGATCTAGAGCGGTTGATTTCACCTAACAAATCCCACACAATTTATTATTCCTAATTATTAAATTCTAATGATCTCCCGTTGATGATTAAAAACTCCTTAAGTATTCAATATCTTCTCTCAAATAATATCAAAATTGTCTTCAACTAACAATTCCATATCTCTATGCGAATTTAATTAATTGAAGACTCATTATGTACTTTGAATTTTCTGAAAAATCACACTAATCGCGGTAAAGCATCTCTACTTTCGCTCAACTAATGGTGTTTAATTCTAGAACTAAAATAACAAATCACCTCTCAGTCTCATTGTCATTCAATTGATCAATCAATAAGTCATAAAAAGAAATATTAAGCATTAAGAATAAGAATTAAACACTCAATCATGGAAATATTAAAAATAAAATAATTCAAAATATAAATTGTGTGTTCATTGCTAGACTACATCAACGCTCTAGAAAATAAAATTTAGTTCATAATAAAATTGAAAAGAAAACAAATAAAACTTATGTCTTTCATATGAATTGGTTGATCAACATGAAGCTCTCCCCTTTGTCCTCAGATCCTCCTCTTCAGAAAGACTCCCAAAATAAATTCTTCAATGCGGCACCCCCTTTTCCTCTCAGGTTTTCTTCCCTCTCTTTTTCCCCTAAAGAGCCTTTAAATAGGTCAAGGAATCCTATTCCCGTTTGGAAAAAATCCCAGGTTTTAGGATTCACTTAACCGACTATTTTGGCCCATTTAACTTCAGAATTCGGGCTTTTGGTAAACTACAAAGTTGTAGCCCTTTAAGTTAACTTTCCATCCCAACTTGAGTCACCTCGATTGGACATCTGAGCCCAAAGTTATACCGAAATTACTAACTGATGTGCATGCTGGAATCCTAATCCGAATTGGACTTGGATTTGGTGCAAATTTCCTTTGATTCCTTGCTCCAGTTGGACTTAAATTAAATTGGATTTGTCTTCTCTTGAATTCATGCCTGGCTGGATGTAAGTTGATTTGATTCAATTGACCTAGCCCCACTTTGCATGTAAAGCCCTTGTATTAATCTGAAATCTTCTCATTCCTTCAAAGCACAAATGAATGGATAAATATAAATAAAAATCAAATCAAATCAAAAGAAATAAAGGAAAACTAACAAATTTAATAAGTAAGAGGATAATAAAAATCATGTAAAAATTACACTTGTCGCTGCCCAACATACTGAGATTTTGACCGTGACTTATAGATCTCACTTCTGATATATCAAAGCAACCTACATCTCATGATCAAGTCCATTATTCTCTCAGGATTTGGAGTTCATGTAAATAGAAGTCGTGAGATTTATTATTCATTTGACAGTTCTTAATAATAATTATTTACAACATTTTGTACATATCTCAAAAAATAATAAAACACAACAAAACTATAATTCAAAACCAAAATACAAAAAGATTTACTTTTTTTTTTATGATCCAAAAAGATTTACTTCAACACCACTTATATAACATTAAATCGAAGTTGGAATAAGTGATGAGAGGAAAGAATTATGGGGGAAATTTTAGTATATTACAGGATCCTTGTTCTTTTTCTCATTAAGAATATATCATTTGGAAATACAATTTATGTTGTGTGCAAAATTATGAGAATGCATAATTAAATTCAAAATTTTTAATAAGGCTTTGAATGTAAATTGAAGGCATATACATGCTAGCTACTAGAACACAGATAATCAATAGATCCACAAGGTTTAAGGATCTACCTCTAGATACTTTGAGCAAACCTAAATAGATTACGAATAGCAATAGTCATGCATGTGCACACTTAACACACAGCCCAGGCAAATCTTCCTCTCCACGTTCCTCCTTACAAGACGGCTTTCGATGGAGCAAGCCACCCTAATCTCTAAAAGATTAGATCAAGGGTTTTGTCTAACGTTAAGAGTGAAGAGGGGACCTAGCCTTATATTATATACAGTAAATATCTACCCATCAGAATGGGTGGTGGAGATTCTTCCAACCAAACAACTTCATCATCTACTTGTCTAGCATACGAAACACTTTCCTTTGGTCATGCTATTGAGTCTAATTTCCTTTTGGCAACTACTAGGGCAACTTGCTTGCCCAACTGTTTGGTATTATATAATTCTTCTTCTTACCACCTTTACCTTTCGGTTCAGGCTAAGAATTCGAATTAAATCATACTGATCCTAAACCTTAGCTTTAGGATGTCTTCCGTTGTGTAGAACTCACTCATCAATTCAGATAATATAAAAAATTTTATTTTCAAAAACAATCTGAATTGATCAAATGATTCTAACAAGGACTAGTGGATCATATCCATATGAGATTAACATTTAATCTCTACATCCAAGAATTCCAATTCATTTTAAAATAAAATATTTTCATAAAATGATGTGGAAATGGAACTCCTTAAGCTTTTCTTGGCACTCAATATGACTTATATTGAATATCGTCTAGTAGCACGATATTTCATACCAAAACATCTCATTTAGACTTAATATAAAGTCTAAGTCTAGTACTAACTCTTGCATCTCATGCTATAGTACAATTGAGATAGGAGCCAAAGAAACATTTTAGCATTTCAATGGAGACTATGATCATATCATAAGCTATCTTCTATCAATGCATAATGCATAGGAAATTATGACAATGCTGAATCGAAACATAAATATGTACTTCAACTCCTTTAAGCACCATGTCCAAAATTATTTCTTAGTTAATGTGATTCATTTAAAATAGTAGCTAGAGAACAAAATTTATGACAACTTTAATTTGAGATTGTGAACGTAATTACATGGACATTATATTTTGCATCCATAACCATATAGTAGAACCCAAAAAACATACTATAATAGGTGCAACGGCAACCTAATCCCGCAATTAATATTCCTCAGCATAGAGTGAATATCAACCACTATGATCAGGCGAGAATTCTTCTCATTATTAATGCTATCATGGTAACTCTTACCAAACAAAAATAATTTGCCGCTCTTCCTTTGGCCTCTAAGTAATAATAGCAAGAACTCAGCATAGAGGATACTATCAAACTTAGTCTAGTGTACACCATTGTCTAGAATCATGTGTAGCCACATTTCATCCCTTTAACAGGCTTATTGTGTAGTACCATGATAAAGACACCCTCCGCATGGAATGCAAAGCTCGAAGCTAAGACAAGGTGTTTGATCAAACCACTATAAACCAAGAAATTCAATCTTGCAGTACCATGAAATAAACATCCTCTACATGGAACGCAAGGCTCGAGGCCAAGACGAGATGTTTAGCCCACACCACTATGAACCAACAATGGAGGCCGCGAGATCCAACCCTTGTATCTCTCTCCCACTAGAAATTTTTAAACAAGTGGATTGTTTTGAAATCAATGTGATCTAATCACAATTTTAACCCTACACATTAAATGTGTTTAATTGTTTAAATTCAATGTGATGTTACTAAGTCACGTCACAATAGCGTAACGAACATTCGCGCAATCACAAAGAAGTTTAACCTTGTAATCCGTGAAGTAAATACCCTCCACATGGAATGCAAGACTCGAAGTCAAGACAAGGTATCTATTCACATTACAATAAACTTAACAAAAGGGCTATTTCAACACTCCAACTCATTATTTGGGTTTTTCTTTAAATAATTGTGATCCCATCACAACTAATAACCTTGCACTTGTTGTAGACTCTAATCTTATTAGAATCACTAACTAAAATGGAAGTCCTAAACTATTTAGGATTCCTTAAACACTAATGAATCAAAAATTAGTTATATAGAACTCTATCCTTAACTTATTTGATAAAGTATTCTAATCTCATTAGAAACTATATACCTTTTAATTAAGCTTTAATCTCATTAAAACTTCTAATTAAAATAAATTAAGTTAAAGACTTTTAATCATACAACTATTCCAATCTCATTAAAATGTTACTTAAAAGACAAGTCCTAAACTATTTAGGACTAAGAGTTCTATTTAACTAATACCTTTGATCTCATTAGGTCTTTTAGTTAGAACCATGTGTAATCACATCACACATTTCCTTACACCTTATACATATGATAACATTTAGAAAATATTCAAAATTCCCTTTAAATGCATTTTCGTGAGAATCTCGCGACTAAGCTCTTCTCGCGAAAAAAAAAGGCATAAGGAGAAATAGTGAAAACACAAAAGACAGAAACTTTCTTTATGTGAAAACACTTAGAAAAATTCTGATTTTCCTTATTTCGATTGATCGAATGTGTCCCTCGATCGATCAAAAAAAATTAAGAAATTCGAAGTCTTATCACTGTTTCATTCGATCGATCGAACGCGATTTTCGATCGATCGAAAATCGTGAAACTTGAATTTCCAGAAATTTTCCAAGGCAGTTTTCAACGGTTTTTGATGAACAAACAACTAACATACGAACATGATAGTCAAAGAATGATATCAAAACTGAAATTCATTGATGCTATAGCCTTAAAGATCAATTTAACATACTTAAATTCAAATTTAAAAAACATCATAACATCAATATCAGTTTTTATCAAATCATAGTTTCAATAACCATGCAAAAAATTAAATGCATAATCTTCAAACAATATGAAACTATAATCTCTAATTCCAAAACTCATAAAACATGTTATATAATTCGAAATTGAAGACCGCTCTGATACCATTTGTAGGATAAATGCATGTGCGCAGCGGAAAAATTAACGAATCTACTTCATTTGCAATTGATAACATGTACTATGTAAGTTTCAGAATTTAAGAACAAGAAAGCGTACCTTGGTGCAGTGAAATTCAAAATCGAAGATCAGAAGTTCTTGGGAAGACTTTCAATCTTCACTCCAATTCCACTTGATTCCCAAGATGTGTGGTCTCTCAATCAGTTTCCAAGGAGAGAATAAAGAGTGTCCAATACTCACATACTAAGTATTTCATTCCTTATGAGAACTCTCTTATGAAAGACCTTCATCTTTACCTTATGAAAAGCACTTATGAAATTCTGTATGTTTCTCTCCTTATATACAACTGATTATCTAATTGGGCTAGCCTTTTGGGCCTTTCCAATTGGGCTCTAGTATGTGGCTTGGAGTGGGACCAAAAAGGACCAATAAGACACTAGCTCCAATAGGCCTTGGGCTTTTCTGTCAACTCTTGACAAGTCCAAAGTTACCATTAACTATATTTAATACCACTATATAAATATAATTGCACTCTAGGCCTTATCTATAAATTATATCCCAAGACTTATTATACATGCAACCCCTTCATTAAAATATTCGTAGTAATACAAAGTCATGAATGTAGACTGCCACTTTGAAGATTACTACATCTTAATCCTTGAGTACCCGGTTTAATCCTTTATGTTATTCAATATATATTTATGAAATCCAATTCCATAAATATATACTTTAGTAATAACTTACTAAAGTGGTTGGGCCCAACTTTCTTGAATAACCAAACCCATTAAACTTATCTCAAGGGAATATTTTATGTCTCCGTTAAGAGATTATGAATTCCATCTTAAGAATATATGTTCCATCAACACTAAATGCGGCTGCCCAACATACTGAGATTTTGACCGTGACTTATAGATCTCACTCCTGATATATCAAAACAACCTACATCTCATGATCAAATCCATTATTCTCTCAGGATTTAGAGTTCATGTAAATAGAAGTCGTGAGATTTATTATTCATTTGACAGTCGTTAGGAGAATAATAAATCTCACAGTGGTCCAGTTCAATATGTCTTAACTCTTAAAACATATCAACATACCAACTAGAAGTCTCCACTTCCATGATCAAGACAAATCATCGTAGTTGATATGTTATAGTCTTCGCAGATGAAATGCCCAATTTCATCACCGACTACGAACTAAAATTCTGAGTTTACAAAGAACTTGTAATTTATATCTTCTGTGACTAAATCACATAAATCACATACTATGCATCTCATGGACTAAGATAATGTCCCATTAGTTCATTTATAGATAGTCTCATATAATTAAACTATTTAATCATTTATGACATGCCAATAAATTGAATTTTAGGGCATAAACCCCAACAACCACTCCAATTGTATCTTATCTCAAGGACGGACTCCTCCCCGAGGATAAAGAAGAAGCAAGGAAGTTGAGGGTTAAAGCGGCAAAATTTCTCCTCATAGACGAAGTGTTGTATAAAAGGGATTTCTTTCAGTCCTACTTAAGGTGTTTGACTCCAATCGAGTTCCACTATGTCAGGAGAAACATACATAAAGAAGCATGTGGAAATCATTTAAGGGCAAGATCCCTCGTCCATAAGATAGTTCATGCAGGATACTACTAGCCATCCATACAAGCAAACACCAAAGCATATGTCAGAGCATGTGACAAGTGTCAACGTTACAGCAATGTGCCTAGACGACCATCGAAATACCTTACTCCAATGGTTGCCTCTTGGCCATTTGCCTAGTGGGGACTTGACATCCTTGGTCCCTTTCCCATGGGGACAAGGCAAATGAAGTTCTTAGTGGTGGGGATCAATTATTTCACTAAGTGGGTAGAAGCAAAGCCATTAGCAAATATTATCGAGCAAAACGTTAGAAACTTCGTCTGGAAGAAAATCATTTATCGTTTTGGAATCCCTAGGGTGCTCGTCTCAGAAATAGATGCCAGTTTGATAACACACCCTTCAAAGAGTTTTGTGAGTAGTTGGGAATCAGGAATCACTACTCCTCACCCTCCCACCCACAGGCCAATGGACAGGCAGAAGTTGCGAACCAATCCTTGATGAAGATCATCAAGACTTGGCTTGAGGGGGCAAAAGGGATATGGCCAAACGAACTACCCAGTGTCCTTTGGGCATACAGGACGACGGTGAGGACTCCTACTAGAGAGCCTCCTTTTAAGCTAGCATATGAAAGTGATGCAGTAATACCAATGGAGGTTGGCCTGACAAGCTATAAAGTAGCCCACTATAAGGATAAGGACAATCAAAAGCAACTCCATGTAAGCCTCGATCTCATTGACGAGGTAAGGATGGACACGGAACTGAGGGTGGCACGCTGCAAGAACTTGATGACTAAGCACCATGATGCGTTGGTTAATCCCAAGCAATTCAACATTGGAGACCTCATCCTAAAAAGGGTATCCCTGGCTACTAAGGACCGCTCATGGAAAGTTGGGACCTAATTGGGAAGGACCATACAAAGTCATCAACTACAAAAGACGAGGATTGTACTATCTAGAAGCCTTAGACGGACGAAGGCTAGAGCATCCATGGAACGTGGAGTACTTAAGGAAGTACTATCAGTGAAGACTCATCGAGAAGGTTAGTATGGATGACCTATAACCTATAGACTATTGGTTCCTACTGGTAGCCTATTTATGTTATTTTTCAGCACTCATGTTATGATTTTCAGTATTTGAATTCCCTAAAAAGCACTAGCTTCTGGCATGTGCAATGTATGTGGACGTTATTATATTATGTACAAAGTTCCTAGTTTGTATATAAAGCATGTTGGATTTTCTACTAAGTATTTTTAATCTGTTATAAAGTTAAAAGTCCACAAGAAAGGCTAAAATCCATAGACGAATAAAATCTCTTAACGTAGAGACATATCGTCAATAGCTGTCCTTAGACAACAATCATGGATGACAAAGCACCAAATGATGAAACAAAACATTAAGGTAACAAAAAGAAAATAAGGAGAGAATATACCTCCCATACATACTCGTCAATGAGAAATAAACAAATAAAATAAAAGCATGCAATAAGTGAAGTCTGTTGGGACATATGTGAATCATGTTAAGAATATATGTCATTTAGAATTGGCTAATCCTATGATAAAACACATTTTACTTGTAATTGAGTAGATCTAGAATGTGTTTAATACTTTAAAGAACAAGAGTTCAAGTCCAAGTGTTAAAGCCATGCAAATCTGTCCAAGAAACAAGTGAAGAAGTGCTGGATTTTAAAGCTCGACAGATAGCATCTATCGAGGTTTAAAAGGCTTGTTTAGCCCAATACTTGACAGCTGCTCGATAGATAACCTATCTATCGAGATTTACAAAAATCAGTTTTTTTTTTTTTTTTTTTTTCAGATCTGATTTCACACTAATCCGTGTATATTTGTTTAGGCTTTCTTTCTCATAACCCTAAACATATATAAGAATTATTTTAAGGGCCGTCACAGCTGATGCAACTGAATGCAAAAGTTTTTCACAAGCATATTGTAATCGGAGACATATGCCCTAGTTCATCTTTCTCTTGAAGAAGCTGCTGCATTTGTACGCCGTAGGGTTTTGTAACCAAGGAGCTTCGTGATCTTCATCGTGTTGATGAACTGAAGAACTTTGCAGCCGACATCCTTCTCAAGTTGGTGGTTAGTCACTTACTTGGATCCGTGCATCGATTGCTTAGTCACATATTGGGAGCCGTGCATTGAAAATGAGAGATTGTCACTACAAAACAAGTCCAATTGGGTATTGGGGAAAGGGTTCAACTGTAGGTTGGTATAAGGTACTGGGATTCCTTTACTTGTAACCGCTTGTTGTGATAATAGTGGATTCTCAAGAGTGGTGACCTTAAATTCACCCGGTGGGGTTTTGTCTAGGATGTTTTCCCCATTCGTAAAAAAATCACCGTGTCAACTTTATTTTCCACTGCATTTTAACTTAGTTGGTGATTTGTTTGTGCTACCACGCGTATTGCATGTTAATTGAATTAATTAATTAACTTGGCTAATTATCACAAGGGGTCAATACATTCTTGGCCTATCAAGTGGTATCAGAGCAGGCACACTCTGATTAGGGTTAATCTTTGCTGTGTGATCCATTGACCCCTGTTGTCATGGCTGCAAACGGCATGAAAAGATCTTTGTTTTCAAATACATCTTGTTTTTCTAATCTCTACTTGATTGAGTGTATTAGAAAATACAAGTCTAAAAGTTATTTGAAATCCATCATTATGATTATTGGAAAAGATTTTAGCATGACAAAGAAGAAACTAAACTGTCTCAGAATGAAAATGTGCAAAGGGATTCATCTAAGAAGAGTGAAAGTTAAAAGCTTTGTTTATAAATGGCAGATGAGAGAAAACACCATTCCTACTGATTTGTCATCTAAGCATAAGGTGTGCTTCATGATGAAGTCCTCATTTAAGGATATGGACACGTGTTTATGGTACCTGGATAGCAGCTGCACAAGACACATGACTGGAGACCGATCTCTCTTTAAGGTTTTCGAGTCTCAGAAAGGTGGTAATGTCACTTTCGGTGATGGGAGCAAATCACAGATTAAAGGAAAGGGAACCATATCTCTACCTAGACTGCTAGACATTGCAAATGTGCTATATGTAAAAGGTGTTAGGATTAGTGCCCTTAAATCCTATTGTATGATGCTATGTATGATATTATATATGACATTATGTATAACATGATATATGACTTAATATTGTAATTAATAAAGTTGTTTTATTATAATCTGAAATAATGGTAACATGAATATTCGGACATTATCACAGAAGATATAAATCACAAATTCTTTGTAAACTCAGAATTTAGTTCGTAGTCGGTGATGAAATTGGGCGTTTCATCTGCGAAGACTATAACATTTCGACTAAGAAGATTTGTATTGATCATGGAAGTGGTGACTTCTAGTTGATATGTTGATATGTTTAAAGAGTTAAGACATATTGAACTGGACCGCAGTGAGATTTATTATTCTCCTAACGACTGTCAATTGAATAGTGAATCTCACGACTTATATTCACATGAACTCTTAATCCTGAGAGAATAATGGACCTGATCATGAAGTGTAGGTTGCTTTGATATATCAGGAGTGAGATCTAAAGTAACGGTCAAAACCTCAGTATGTTGGGCAGCCACATTTAGTGTTGATGGAACATATATTCTCAAGATGGAATTCATAGTCTCTTAACGGAGATACAAAATATTCCCTTGAGATAAGTTTAATGGGTTTTTTATTTTAAAATGTTAGGCCTAACTACTTTACCAAATAGTTACTAAAGTATATATTTATGAAATTGGATTTCATAAATATATGATGAATAACTTAAAGGATTAAACTGGGTACTCAAGGATTAAGATGTAGTAATTCACAAAGTGGCAGTCTACATTCATGACTTTGTGTTACTACGAATATTTTATGAAGGGGTTGCATGTACAATAAAGTCTTGGGATATAATTTATTAATAGGCCTAGAGTGCAATTATATTTATATAGTGGTATTAAATATAATTAATGGTAACTTTGGACTTGTCAAGAGTTGACAGAAAAGCCCAAGGCCCATTGGAGCTAGTGTCTTATTTGTTCCCTTTTAGTCCCACTCCAAGCCACACACTAAAGCCCAATTGGAAAGGCCCAAAATGGCTAGCCCAATTAGATAATCAGTTATAAGGAGAGAAATATACAGATTTTGGTAAGTACATGAAATGGTATGTATGTGAGTGTTAGACACTCTTTCATTCTCTTCTTGAACATACACGTATAACTAATTGAGAGACCACACATCTTGGGCATCAAGTGGAATTGGAGTGAAGATTAAAAGTGTTCTCAAGAACTTCTGATCTTCAGTTTTGAATTTCACCGCCTCAAGGTACACTCTCTTGTTCTTAAATGCAGAAACTTACATAGCACATGTTATTTATTGCGAATGAAGTAGATCCGTTAATTTTTCGCTGCGTATGTTTAGTATGCAATACAAACATGCATTTTTCCATCAAATGGTATCAGAGCGGTCTTCAATTCCAATCTATATAAAATGTTTTGTGAGTTTTGGAATTAGAAATAATAGTTTCATAATGCTAGAAGATTATACTTGTATTTAATTTTCTGCATGGTTGTTGAAACTATGATTTGATAAAAACTGATATTGATGTTATGATGTTGTTTAAATTTGAATTTAAGTATGTTCAATTGAAGTTTAAGGCTATAGCATCAATGCAATTTAGTTTTGATATCAATCTTTGTCTATCATGTTCATATGATGGTTGTTTGTTCATAAAAAGTCGTTAAAAACTGCCTTAGAAAAATTCTGGAAATTTAAAATTCATGAAGCTCGATCGATCGAGAAGCTATCGAGAATCGATCGAGAAAGCAAAAGATTTCTCGATCGATCGACCAGCTATCGATCAGCAGTCGAGATAGCAAGATTCTTTCTTGATCGATCGACCAGCTATCGGGAAGCTGTCGAGCCTAGGAAATTTTTGAATTTTTCTAAGTGTTTTCACATATATAAGATGCAAGGCTATGTGTAATTAGATTATGCACATTTTATAACTTAAAAACCTTTATTCTGAAACATCTAATGGGAGAGAGATACAAGGGTTGGATCTCACGGCCTCCATTGTTGATTCATAGTAGTGTGAAATATATACTTTGTCTTTGCTTCGAGCTTAGCATTCCATGCGGAGAGTATTTATTTCAAGGTACTACAGGATTGAATTACTTGGTTTATAGTGGTTTGATCAAACACCTTGTCTTAGCTTCGAGCTTTGCATTCCATGCAGAGGGTGTTTTGTATCATGGTACTACAAAATAAGCCTGTTAAGGGGATGAAATGTGGTACACATGATTCTAGACAATGGTATACACTAGACTAAATACTATAGTATCCTCTATGCTGAGTTCTTACTATTATTATTTAGAGGCCAAATGAATAATGGCATATTATTAGTGTTTGATAAGAGTTATCATGATAGCACTACTAATGGGAATAGTTCTCAATCAATCATAGTATTTAATATTCACTCTATGCTGAGGGATATTGAATACGGGATTGGGTTGTCGTTGCATATATTATATTATGGTTTTATTAAGGCTCTATACTATATGTTCATATGCTAAATTGATAATCTCCAGTTTACTTATTATATTCATGTTTATTGTTTTCAGATTTGAACATGGCATCATTTAGCCCACTTGTTACTATTCTTAATCAAAACAAACTGACTGGATCCAACTATGTTGACTGGAAAAGGAATTTGGACATAGTTCTCACTGCTGAAAAGCACAAATATGTGCTTACTAAACCATGTCCTAGCTTTCCTTCATTAGATGCTCCTCCTAAGGAAAAACAGTGATATGATCGTTGGCAGAAATCTAATGAGATGGCCAAGTGCTACAACCTAGCATCTATCTCAAATATTCTACAGCATCAAATGCAGGATGTAGAACTAGCTTCAAACATTATGCTAAGTCTGAAGGAAATGTTTGGTGAGCAAGGCCGTTCTGCAAGGCAAGAAACGATGAGGCAAATTTATAATATCAAAATGGCTGAAGGCAATTCAGTTAGGGAGCATTGTCTTATAATGATCTCTAATCTGAATACATTGGAAGTTTTAGGTGCCGACATTGATGGAGAATCCTAAGTGGATATGATACTCCAGTCACTACCAGAATCATTCAAGGAATTCAAACTCAATTATAATATGAACAAAAAGATTTATACACTGTCTGAATTAATGAATGAATTGGTAGCGGCGGAAGGCATCCTTGGTACTTCTAATGTTGATGCTAATATGGCTGAAGCTTCTACTTCTCAACTTAAGTCAAAAGGCAAAGGTAACAAGAAGAAGAAGAAGGACTTCACCAAGCAAGAGGGTAAACAAATTTCCTTAGGGGTTGCTGACAAAGGAAAGAAGCTTAAAGGAAAATGTTTCCATTGTGGTGAGAAAGGACATTGGAAGAGGAATTGTCCAAAGTTCAAGGCTGCCAATAATAAGGGTATGAATAGTTCATTCCTCCTTGAAATATGTTTGGTACAAAATCCCACAGATTCCTGGTGTGTGGATTCAGGTTGTACTAATCATATCTGCAATTCTTTGCAGGGGTTCCAGGAGACCAGAAAACTTAATGAAGGAGAATTGTTTCTTACTTTGTCTGATGGGAGCAGGATTCTAGTTGTAGCTGTTGGTGTTTTTAATTTATGTTTTGAGTCAAGAGTTTTAGTATTGGAAGACTGTCTATATGTACCTAATATTCGTAGGAATTTAATTTCTGCAACTTATTTAGGTAAACATGGGTATTGTATTATCCTTAAAGACAATGTTGTAATAAAGAAGGGTAAAGTGTTTATCTGTTCTAGCAATATTGTTGATGGTCTGTATATTTTAACTCCTGATAAGCATGAATTATATAATTCTGAATTAGATAATAACTCTCATGTAAAATCATTAAAGAGAAAGTTTCCTTCTACTAGTGATGCATATCTTTGGCACTTGCGTCTGGGTCATATTAATTCAAACAGGATTCAAAGACTTATCAAAGATGGTGAAAGTTCAATATGTGTATAAAACACTCTTGAACGTTTAGACCCCTAAATTACAAGTTATCAATTCAAGCTTATTATCAAACAATTAATGTGCGGAATATGAACATAAGCATATAACAGAATTGATAAACAATCTAAACCAATTAAAATCACATCCACAATAGAAATTAAAAGGTAAAGATTAAGGGAAGAGAGATGCAAACACAAGGACAACACAACGATGTGTTATCGAAGAGGAAACCGAAGCCCTCGGCATAAAACCTCTCCGCCGCCCTCCAAGCGGTCAATAATCCACTAGAAAATGTAGTTGGGATACATGAACAGCAATAGACCCTCCAAGCCTAATCTACCTAGTGTACCTAAGCCCTCCAAGCTTCTTGCTCCAACGAGGTTGCGCCAAACCTTTGTCTTTTCTAGCTTACCGGATTCCGCTACTTGACCATAGCATCAACCAATAAGAAATTGGTCCCTTCTTAACTGCTTCCCAAAGCACCAAATGACCTTCTCACAGATGTGGGTATGGTGAGAAAAGGTTTTGGTAATGTACCTCTCAAGAATGTAACAATGGAGAGGGTGAGAGTAGAGGAATTTGAAGAATCTCTATGTGAAGATTGAGGATGAGTCAATCTTGTTTTTCTCTAGGGTTTCTCTCTCAAAATTCTCTCTGGAGGCTCTCCACATTTCGTGGGTATAAAGGGTATTTATACTAGGGTGAGAGTGGAATGCAAAGAGACAGATTTTTCAAAACAGGGCTGGCTGGCGGCTTGGCCTTGTGGCTTGACTGAGTCGTGAGTTCAAGTCGCGAGCTAACGGTCTGGCCAGTCTGGACTTTTTATCCTGTAGTGCTCCAGCTGGCGTGACTGTTCATCTTCCTGCACGATTCACTCGTGTGCTGCAGTTAGCGGCTTGCCAGTCGCGAGTCACTTGCGAGTCCCAACCGCAAGTCTCTGCTTCTTTGCACAATCTCGAGCATTTCTTCACACTCTCTCACACACTACCCTTACATGAATCCCACCTAAATACAGGGTTACTAATTGCTAAAATACAAGCAAATTTGGCACGGAATAAAGCCAACAAGATGGTTGATTAAATTCAACCTTACAATCTCCCCCTTTGGCTATTCCGTGACAAAACCCTAAAACAAACTCTAGACTTAACTTGTGAGTTGGGAACAGTTGAACATAACTCACTCACACCTAACTCTAGAATCTGTGTAGCTCTTGAAACATATGAACAAGTAACTCCTGAAACACAACAACACAATATGATCATTGTATGTAGAAAAACTTGTAATGCATATGAGGCAAGCACAATGTGATCAAGCAAAATGGAGTTTAAGAAACACACCATGGCTTGACAAAACAAACAATTACTATAAGATAGTGATCACAATGCTCATTCACACTTGGAATGAACATCCAGACATGCAAGCTAATAAGCTCAATGCAAAGTATCATTTGCATGTCCAACACTCAACCAATGCACAATACATGAAGTATATGCATCTAAGAATAAAATCCTACAAAGGGCACAAAAGTGATGTACTTAAAGAAAATGCATGACATTTAACAGCAAGTACTTAAGCTACAAAGCATGAGTTCAAAATATAAAGGCTGCATAAGCATGCATGGTACAAACCATAAAAGCCTACAAATTAAACCCTAAAAGCTTACAAAAGCAACATGGGTACAAATGTACCAAAAACAAAAAAAAATAAACATCTTTTATAAATATGTAAACCAAAGTATCACATCCAATCAAAACCTTGTGTTTTAAACCTTAAAACCAAAAGCTTTAACCACAGTGAATTAAACCCATAATGAGAGCATTATCCAAACATAATACTATAAGAAGCATAAATAAGAAACATAAAGCTGAATAAACACTGTTTATGACATGCTCCCGCTTAAAATGGAACTCCCCCTTAAGAGCTGCCCCTTAGAAATTCTCCCCCTTTTTGACCGAAATGGCCAAAGGGTCACTGCTGGGTGTTGATGCTGTCAAACTTGGTTGAAAGTATGTTGAGCTGATCTTGAATTGCTACCATCCTGTCAGTATGCTCATTCTGGATCTCTCTGAGTCCATCAATCCTTTCTAGGATGATATGAAATGCATCTGGAGGTACAGCTGATGAAGATGAAACTCTGCTCCTCTTGCCTCGGCCTCTTGAGCTTGAAGCTTGTCTTACAGCCTCTGTCTCAGTGTCCATGGGTTCACCTTCAGCTTGGTCACCTTCCTCTTCATCACCGGGGAGATGAACTTGTACCCTTGTGATGGTCAGTTTGTTGATGGCTGAGGGTGTAGGCATGGGATTGATATCTTGAGGGATGGTAACACCTTTCAGTCTAAAAAGCCTTATAAGAAGGCTGGGAAAAATCAGCTTGGCCCTGGAGGTTGTTCTAGTCTTATCCACAATGGTGTCAAAGATGTGAGAGTTGATATCTATGAAGGTTTTCTCCTTGAGTTCCGTAAGGAAGATAGCTCTGGCATTGTTGATTGTAGTTAGCTTCCTCACTGGATACAAGTTGAACATCATGATGGTGGTTAGGCACCTCATGTCAGCTGGAAATGCTTTAGTGTTGAGGCATCTCACCTCTCTTTGTCCACCAATGCGAGTTTGGACAATTTCTATAGACAGCATCCTGTCCTTGTAGTTGGTGAAGTCATGGTCATCCAAACCTTCAAGCCCTAGGACCTCATCTATGTCACGGGCATCTACAGTGAATTCCTTTCTTCTAATCCAACAGCTCAACTCATCCTCCCTTATCACAGCATTTGCATAGAATTCCCTTATTAAAGGCTCACAAACTGCAGGTAGGTCACTCAACAGTTTATCCCATCCTCTGCCCTCAAAAAAACCTGGAATGAAGGTGTCATTCAAGTCCCCTAAGTCTACAAACCTTTCCTGAATAATGGTTCCCCTCAAGAAAGAATCTCTATATCTCTCAAAGTGTTGAACAGACCTAAATAGGTTATGGTCCATTTTCAACCTTTGTCAGCTTTCTTAGCAGGAGTCTTCTTCTTTGTAAGAGATGGGGCCATCTGTAAACAATCAGAAAAGGCCACAACAAGAGAGCACAATAGATGAACACTCAACTCATTAGTAACATGTTAGTGTCAAAAGAATAGAGTATTGCACCAAAACATTCAGTCTAAAATTAGTTCAGAAATAAGCAATGAATGGGAAAGCTCAAATTAGAAAGGCATAAAGCAATCTATCAACAATTCTTATGCATACCATATTTTGACCTTGAGCACAACCACTCAAACATTAACACTCTAAGGTACATTCCCAAACAAAGACTTTATAAGTGAACAGGCAAAAATCAACCAAAATGAATCTACCATACTCACAAACAGAGTATATCCTTGTAAACCTAAACAAATGGCATATGACAATGTGGCATATTATTATGGGTATGAGATTTACCAACCAACGCAAATCAAATCATAAACAGTGAAACTAAAAACATGATAATGACCATATATAGCATCTTAAAACCAAAATCAACAAAACCTAAACAGCCAAACCCAACAAACACGAAACCAACCCATATCCGAAACAAAGGAATTTCAAAACATAGCATCAACTCACAAATCAAAGAAATCAAGTCAAGAAACATGAAATACTTAGAGAAACTGAGAAAACCCATACCTTTTCTTGAAGATTAAAGTTGAGAAGATGATCAACAATGGAGGTTTGGGTTGAGAGCAGGGTGTGTTTGGGATTGGGATAGACGAACAAGACAATGAATAGTCAAAAAGTTCGAGGGAAAACCTAAAAGGTTTTTTAAAAACTGACTTTAAAACGTAAAACACATGTTTTTCGCGACTGAATCAAGTCGCCAAACAGTCGCCAGGGTAAGCCGCGAAACACTCAAACACTCAAGTTATCAATTCAAGCTTATGATCAGACAATTAATGTGCGGAATATGAACATAAGCATATAACAGAATTGATAAACAATCTAAACCAATTAAAATCACATCCACAACAGAAATTAAAAGGTAAAGATTAAGGAAAGAGAGATGCAAACACAAGGACAACACAACAATGTGTTATCGAAGAGGAAACCGAAGCCCTCGGCGTAAAACCTCTCCGCCGCCCTCCAAGCGGTCAATAATCCACTAGAAAATGTAGTTGGGATACATGAACAGCAATAGACCCTCCAAGCCTAATCTACCTAGTATACCTAAGCCCTCCAAGCTTCTTGCTCCAATGAGGTTGCGTCGAACCTTTGTCCTTTCTAACTTACCGGATTCCACTACTTGACCATAGCATCAACCAATAAGAAATTGGTCCCTTCTTAACTACTTCCCAAAGCACCAAATGACCTTCTCACAGATGTGGATATGGTGAGAAAAGGTTTTGGTAATGTACCTCTCAATGATGTAACAATGGAGAGGGTGAGAGCAGAGGAATTTGAAAAGTCTCTATGTGAAGATTGGGGATGAGTCAATTTTGTTTTTCTCTAGGGTTTCTCTCTCAAAATTCTCTCTAGAAGCTCTCCACATTTCGTGGGTATAAGGGGTATTTATACTGGGGTGAGAATGGAATGCGAAGAGACAGATTTTTCAAAACTGGCTGGCTGGCGACTTGGCCTCGCGACTTGACTGAGTCATGAGTTCAAGTCGCGAGCTAATGGTCTGGCCAGTCTGGACTTTTTGTCCTGTAGTGCTCCAGTTGGCGTGAATGTTCATCTTCCTACGCGCTTCACTCGTGTGCTGCAGTTGGCGGCTTGCCAGTCGCGAGTCACCCACGAGTCCCAGCCGCGAGTCTCTGCTTCTTTGCACAATCTCGAGCATTTCTTCACACTCTCTCACACACTACCCTTACATGAATCCCACCTAAATACAAGGTTACTAATTGCTAAAATACAAGCAAATTTGGCACAGAATAAAGCCAACAAGATGGTTGATTAAATTCAACCTTACAGATGGACTCCTAGAGCCATTGGATTTTGAAGAATTTCCAATTTGTGAATCTTGTTTGGAAGGTAAAATGACCAAACGACCTTTTAATGCAAAAGGTAGAATAGCACAAGATTTGCTAGAACTAGTACATTCAGATGTATGTGATCCTATGTCAATCCAGGCAAGAGGTGGTTATGAGTATTCTATTACTTTCACTGATGATTACTCTAGATTTGGTTATGTGTACCTAATGAAATAGAAGTCAAAAGCCTTTGAAAAGTTCAAAAAGTTTAGGGCTGAAGTTGAGAATCAATTGGGTAAACACATAAAGGCCATTCGATCTGATCGTGGTGGCGAATACCTTCTTGGGAATTTTAAGGATTACTTAACTGAAAATGGGATTGTATCCCAATTGACTGCACCTAGAACTCCATAACAAAATTGTGTAGTGGAAAGAAGGAATAGGACTCTTTTAGATATGGTTAGGTCCATGATGAGTTATTCAACTCTACCAATTTCTTTTTGGGGATATGCCTTGAATACTGCAATGTTTCTTCTAAATTTAGTACCTTCGAAGTCTGTTCCTAAAGCACCTATGGAGTTGTGGAATGGGCGCAAGCCTAGTATGAGACATCTCCATATTTGGGGTTGTCTAGCACATGTGTTAAAAGGAAAGTCTGACAAGTTACAGCCTAAAACAGAAGTGGTTTTCTTTGTAGGGTATCCAAAGGGAACTATTGGGGGTTTGTTCTATAGTCATAAAGATAATAAAGATTTTGTTGGCACAAATGCAAAATTCTTAGAAAATGACTATATGAATGATTATACTCCTAGAAGTAGAGTTGTATTGGCTGAAATGAATGACCCTGTAATTTAACAACCAATGGATGAAACTAGGGATGATGTGGCTGTATTAGATACACTAGAAGATACTACTGATGAGATGTCTAGTACACAGGTGCCTCGTCGTAGTAGAAGGATTGTTAGGCCACCTATAAGATTTATAGGTCTGGGAGAAAATTTTGAAGCTATCTTAGAAGAGGTCGAAACTGATCCTTACACTTATGATGAGGCAATGAATGATATAGATGCACATCATTGGGTCAAATCTATGAAATCTGAATTAGATTTAATGTATTCCAATCAAGTTTGAGATCTTGTAAAGGCGTCTAATGGCATTAAACCTGTTGGTTGCAAATGGGTTTACAAGAGGAAGAGAGGGATAGATGGAAAGATTGAAACCTTTAAATAGTGGTAAAAGGGTATACTCAAAAAGAAGGTATTGATTATGAGGAAACCTTTTCACCAGTAGCAATGCTTAAATCTATCAGAATTTTCTTATCCATTGCTGCTCATTATGATTATGAGATTTGGCAAATAGATGTCAAGACTGCATTTCTTAATGGCAATCTTGAAAAGAAAATTTATATGATGCAACTGGAAGGTTTCATAGCAAAGAACCAAGAGCATATGGTATGC